>RSEF01000004.1:71160872-71190909 GCA_003993805.1 Himantopus leucocephalus | reverse complement strand
AATTGAACTTTAGTATCCCGAAATATGGGAAAAAACCCACCCCACTACTGAATAGGTTTGGTTTAAGTATTTATCTGAAAACTCTGTAAGATTTCCATTAATTAATGAGTAACTGGAACATGTAGGAGACAGTCTTGCCAGTTACAGAAGATTAATCCAAACATATCATGTAAATTACATGAGACAGTATTTCAGAAGAGTGGAAAAAAGTTATATATAATTATTAAATAATTTCATTAAACTTGTAAACCACGTGACAAACTCTTACTTCAGACTCTTACAACACAATTATTATCTGTACTGTTTGATCACTGGACCCCCAGAAAGTCAATATTGAGCTCAACATAGGAGACAGTTTGGTTTGGCATACTTACCCTTCTTCCTTCAGGACAAGAGTTCAGATAAGTTTGAAGTGTACTCAGTTGCAAATCCTAACTCCCATTGCCCACCATTTCCACCATTCCATAGCACTATTTTAATGATAACTGAGGAAAGCAAAATCCTCGGGGAGCTTCTGATCTGTTTTTGCTAAGATAAAGTCAAAATGACTGGGTACCCTCAAGTAGCGTATGAAGGGAAACAAAAATACCTGTCTGGAATTGACACTTCTGTCACAGGAGTATACAGAAGAAAGCAGCAAATAGTTCCAAGTCAGTTTAATGACAGTTCAAGAGCAAAAATGACCACATATTGAAAATAAGCAAACTAAATAACCTTTGTATTCTAATTTCAACTTTAGTACCAAATGACAGAATAAATGAGAAAATAAGAAGGTGAAAAAAAATGTTCAGTCCTTAAGATAAATCCTGTCATATCGATTTTACTGCTCTCTGAACATCAGCATTTCCCAACAGTAGAATATTATATATAACTTGATTTATTGCCATCTAATTCCAAAAGGACAACAGAAAAATATGGAAGATTGATTTTCACATCTCCAAGGGTAAGTGTTACAAAACACAGTAAGAGCTAAAAGGCCACAGGAAAAATAAACATGCCATAATCTACAAACGCTTCCCCAGCACATCTGCACAAATTCTTTAATCTGCACAAATGCACTACAACTAAAAATAAACCATCACATAAAGAAAAATTAGTTTCACTGAGAAATTTGTTAGTTCACCAGGTCATTAACTCACATGCTTGCAGAAGGGTGACGAACAAAGCAACACTTTTTAATCAGCGTTTTGTGACATACGCAGAATGTCACTGATGTAAGATGAGAGTTTGAAACAATGGCTGTCCATTTCAGTTTTTCTTCTATCAGTCTGTGGTGGCATGGGAAGCAATACTCAACAAAAATGACAGCAACCAACAAAAGTTTACTAAAATTCACCTTAAAAAGATGGTATCTGCCATCGAGAATCTCTGCACTTGGTCTTACTTCCATAGCATTGTCTTCAGCCTAAGTTAAATAACACATTGCCCATTAAGATACCATGAAACTCTTAAAAGATGGGCCACAATCTGAATAATGGTACAGACGCAATCTAGCTGTAGCTAGTCTGTCACACTATCCACACAAATTGCCAGTGAAGCAACACAGGAATGCTCTAGGCTCAAGGTGGGGAGTCAGGTGTAAACTCTAACAAACGCACTGAACTGGGTAGAACAAGCTTATGACACACAAGCAGCTTTACAGGGGAAAAAGCATGTAGAATGCCACAAAAGTTGTACTAATTACCGTAATTTTATTTGTGGTTGAGGTAACTGGTAAAATTTCAAGACCCATTCTTATTCTCTTTTGTTTTTCACAGTAAGCTTTCCACGTATCTTCATTGAACCCATAGTTGAAATAATCTGAGAGATCAGCCCCTTTAAACAGAAAAGCATAGGTTTTTATGACATTACAGAGTTCGTCTTTTCTTTTCTTCCCTGAACATACATACACCTCTATTTATAAAATCAAAACAGATTAGGTATTGATCTAAAAGCATACTACTGAAATGTACAGTCTTACATCAGTAAACATGGAGTATTCATGGCTAAGGCTAACGAAAACATTAAAATTTAGTCGGAAAGAGTACCTTGCCTAGCATCCTGTCTCAGGGATCAAGGGTAGATACCGAATATCATAGGGTATTGTAATCCCTCTATCTTTACAATAGGATAAATGTAAGATCTACAGGTTTGCTGTATGTTCAGTGAAGAACCACTCCCTTTTGCTTGTTCTGCATTTGATTCCTCATTTTGCTTTGACTCTTACTTCCATTTGATGCCATGAAGTATTTTTGTTGTAAGAGAGAGACCAGACGTAACTCAAATAGCTAACAGCTCAAACACCAGAATATTATCAAAGGCTTCTTTTTTTCCATTTTGTAGACACTATTTGCATTGCCAAAGCAATATACAAACACTAGAAAAAACTATACACAGCAGCAAGATGTACTGCTACCAATAAAACCCAACCAATGCTGGTATTAGACAAGTCTGGCCAAATCACTTGAGCCAACCAGACAATACACACAGGACACTTACGGAAAGCCCATGTGGTACCAGCTGCTTCTTCAAAGCTTACGGACGTTTGTGCGTGAACACAAAGAAGCACAAGCAGCTACGTTTCACCATTCTTTATGCTCAAACCTGCTAGAACTATTTTCCATTCTGCTTTATCTTCTGTCCTATGGCACAGACCAATGGCAGTGATTTCCACAAAAACACAGATTTCCAAGAAGAGTTCAGGATATACATGTATTTAAAAAAAAAAAATAAAGGGCATGTCCTACAGTCTCTTTTTGCTGCCGTATGTGTGGGATGTATACGAAGAAATGTGGCACACCCACATACTCTGTGGCACAGCACAAAGGCAAGAAGTAACTTAGCTGCTTTTTCCAAGATATATTGTACAGTATCTTCTAGCTATTGGGTAGATAACATCTACGTGCAGTAAATGGGAATTATTATTAAAATAACCTACTGAATACCTACATATCAGGTAACGTAAACCAGAGCATTACCTGGCTTTCTCCAAGGTTTATCTTCAAAAGAATCTAAATCTACTTCCAGAAGTGGCACACCATTAATACTCCCTGGTGCATCTAGATCCACCCCTTTAACTTTTGCACCTGTGAAGAAAAGTTAAAAACTTAAAAAGCCTTCTGTCTCTACCAAATAGAGCTTTAACAGTTGTAACATGCTTAAAATAGAAATAAAAAGTCGCATTTAAATTTACCAATAAGTTTTGGATGTGAAAATTATTTCCTTCATCCAAAACAATCAAACGGGTTTTTTTGCATTTTTACTAATATTACTGTGTAAATTTTCTTACCAGAAGATCCATAAGCTCGTCCTCCTGTCTTAATATTGAGATTCACAGGTGCCGCTCCATAACTTAAAGAAATTAACAAAATTGAATTAGACAGAGAAAACTCTTAAAACAGAAGAAAACACAAAACAAGAGTTAGCTAGATCCAGGAACAAGCTGGACCCAGGCTCAATCGCCATCCTGAATCTCTAGCTTTCCAAGCTGGTAACACTGTAAAGAGATCAGCCTAGGAGGAAGAGAGTGTACCTTTCTATGCTCAGTAGCAACTTCTCCAACTAATAAACAGTTGTGAAGCAAGTCCCAGTCACTCTTCCTGAGTTGAAAGGATAAAGACCTTGATAGAAACAAGAATGGACAGAACCAGAAGAAGAGAGAAAGGAATAATGCAGTTCATATAGGGATACAGATGACACTTTGGGGATTAAAGTAAAAACAAAATTAAAAAAAGAAAGGGTTTAGACAGCTCCTTTTCTCTTCTCATAATCATTCCCTTTAATCTGTACAGAAGTGGAAAATACAAGCATTTCTCTACAATGACTGAAAGGCTGTCTGTTTCAATGCACTTCTAGCAATCACCTATCTTTGTGACCAACAGAAAAGTATGTAAAATTTCACTTTCTAAAATACTTGAGAGCTTTCTTCATAAAAAGGCACTCAGAAATCTAGATACTGAGCTGATTTAACTACCTTAGGAATTACAGCATTGTTCACTTTGAACATTAAGAGCTAGCTTTCACTACCATTTGCGTGCAACATAGTTTATGTTTATGGTTTGGTACAACCTATGAGGATAATGAGATTAGTATATAATTAGAAGGCAGTGTATAGTTTACAGTCCCACTTCCATGCCGTTTCGGTTTTCATTCAAGTGCTACAACAGTACAAAACTGACACAAAACATTTAACCTTCTGATCTGCCATGCTGTCTTTGTGCATGACTTTGTCAAACAATTCTTTTTTTTAAATAGCACTTGACTACCATACGAAAAATCATTTAATCCTATAAAAGCAACTTGTTATAGTGAAGTTTAAATGAACAGCAATGTTGAGTTTGTTTTATATTACTGCCCTTTCATGAACTTTCTGTCCAATTTGCCCAGAAAAAAAGGTTTTTCAGAAAACAACGATTTCTACATAAAACTTTCTACGCTAATTAGATTTAGGATCATCTGCTCATTGTTTTCTGTATTCAAGAGCACCAGCAAATCCACTGAGAATATAAATCTAGTTTTGCTTTAGTCTCACAAAATTTGAGGTCACTGCCTACACCACAAGCATACTGCAAGTTATTGAAAGCAGACAAATAAAGAACTGGAAGAATTGCCTTTTTTTATACTACATTGATTTGCAGTTAGTTTAGCATATGACATATTGAAAGTTTAAAAATACTATGTTTCAAAAAATGAGTAAGTCACCTGCATTCTAAAGTTAAGAACACAATAATATACACGAGTCAGACCTACCTGCAGACCTGTCATAATTCTATTAAGAAATGACGCCCTAGTAATTCTGGTTTTAATAAGCATAAAAACATTAGGATTGCCAAGACAAACAAGCAAACCACTTCCCTCAGAAAACTTCCATGTAATGAAAAATAGTATTTCATCATTTTGGATAAAATTAACACTGTTCAAAAGTGTTCAGTGAAAGACAAGCCCTTTATCAAGAGAAGGAATATTGGGCAATAATAGTAGCAAAAAGTTTCTTTTATGGTACAAATGCCTAAACCATAGATCTTGAAAAATTATCTCCAGAGACTGGCAGCTCCATCCTGAAGTACATTAAAATCTTATGTGAGAACATCAATAGGAATTGAACCTATAGAGGTCTAATTAGAACTGTATCCACTACAAACAGGACCAAGGACAAATGTTTCCAATGGTCTCTGTGCTTACCACTCTATCATTTGCAACAAAAATGTTACCGTCACAATAACAACCCTAAAAATGCTATGTAACGCAGCCATTCCATAATAAAAAACAACTCTCTACTTTACTAACTTAATTCAATTATTTCTCAAAATCTGAAAACAAAATTTAACTTGTACAACAGCACTTCCTTTAAGACATTTCATTGATTTCATTTCACTTTTTGTTTTCAAGACACTATATCATTAAAAACATTATTAAAGAGCTGAAAAAAAACATAATTGAGACTAACTATGCATACAATTTGACATTGACAAGGATTAAAAAGTCTGAATTAATAATTAAATGTAATCTTGAAAGTTCCCCCAGTTAATCTTTGCAAATAACTTACCTATACTGTGGAGCTCCTGTTTTAATATCCCCTATGGTGACTTGAACATCATCTTCATCATCATCACTATCACTATCACTGTCATCCTCAGCCTCTGCCACCTTCTACAAAAGAAAAAGTCATTGCTTAGACAAAAAGCAGTCACTTACCTTCACAGTGGCAAAACAAATCCAGACGAAACTATCCATTCTAGAAATCTTCAAAAGAAGAAAATTCTCCTTTTCCTAGACCTCAGAACTGAACAGCATTAACAGTAAATTTAGAAGACTCATCTGCTGAAATGCTACAAATATCTGAAACAAACATCTGGTTCAAAATAGGGAAGTATCTTTAATACTAAGCTCTGTTTCTGAAACGTGACATTTCCTAAATAAGCATAAAATAGTTTCCACTACCTAATACCCTTCTTCCCTCTAGATCATACACACCGGTTCTACTCTTGTCACTCAGGAAAGAACTTAAAAAACATTGAACACTAGCTTCTTGCCATCCTCAATTACATATCCAGAGGAACACAAATAAATGCTTTTCCAGTTGTACATGAACACTGCACTTCAGAGAAATCTATTCAGTTCCTAATATTAGTAAACTATATAAAATACTTAAGATTTTTCAGTGAACACGCTGAAAAAACAGATACAAGAGCACACTGCGTGCTGTTTTGTCCCATAGCATTCAAGCTTGCCGGTAAATGAAACTGTCATGCCAGTTCATACCAAGAGTTCATCTAGTCCAGTGTTTTGGGTTTGTTTGGTGTTTTGTTTTGGTTTTCCCCTTCCAGACACCCCAGGGGAAAGAAAAAACAGGGCAAACACATATGATGCTCCTCCCTAACACTCTTTCAGCTGCTGATTATTATCAGCTCAGGGCACTTCCGAAGCCAGTTACAGTTTGTCTATTCAGTAACCCCCAATGGATCTGTCTCTCAAGTACTTGCCCCGACTTCCCTTCGACTCATATAAACTCCCAGCAGTGACACTCTCTTTGGCAAGGAGTTCCGTAGCACTGTCTACTGCGTGAAGATCCAACCTCTTTCATTTGGTTTCATCCTGGCTCCTACAACTTTCATTTAACAGTCCCAGTTCTCATATGGAAGGGACTGTGAGAAGTCAATCCTTATTTATAGTCTCTAGATGTGATTTTGTTAGCCTCCATCATATCCTACGTGTACCTGTCTTCCAGGCTGAGAAGTCCTTGCCTACTCAGCCATGCCTTGTGTGGAAGCTACCTCTGTTACTCTTGTTGCTCTTCTTCTCTCAACTTTTTTCAGTTGAAATAAAGCCTTTACTATGCGAGGGGAACACAACAGCACACAAAATTCAGGGTGCAACTGAACCATGAATTCGCGGTATAATGATACCTTCCATTTTGTTCTCTATTCATTTTCTGCTACATCCCAAGGTTTAACTGCTTTTAGACTCCAAACAAGCAGCTAACTGTCAATTTCATGGATCTTTCCACATATGTTAATGCATCCCTCCTAAGTGGTAATGATCAGCTCAGAAACCACCATTTTCTTTGTAAACCTGTTTTTCCTCCCATGAACATCGCTCTTCTTTTTCTATACAGAATTTCAACAACCATTTATTAACCAGTCCTTGCAATTACTATCTTGAATAACTTTGTAACATCAGAAAACTTGTGATCCCATAACTTAACCCTTTTCCAAGTAATCTATAAACACATTAAACAGCACAGGTTATGCACAACATTCCAGAGAATCCCCACTGGAGGTGACCTTCCTTAACTGTGAAAACTGAACCTTTACTTCTACTCTCTGTTTTCTGTCTTTTACACATCAATTATCCACGTGGGACTCATCCTATAGCTAGCCAGTTTTCTTAAAATCCTTTGGTGAGAAACTTCTTCAAAAACTTTGTGGAATCCAAGTGAACTTTATCAACCAGATCACCCTTATTCACATACTTCTTGAATCCTTCAGGAAGAGGCTGCACATTCTGAAGCCAAGTTGATTCTGCCCAGGTCGGCTGCAGTTGTCCAAGCACAGCTGACATCTAGCCCTTATCTATTACACAACCTATTAACTTGCTTGGTACATAAATTAGACAAAAATAAGCAGCTGCACAGAAGATAAGATGTTGGAGTGCAGTTCATCCCTGCTATACAACATTAATATGGTTTACATAACAATTAAGAGCCTCATCAAGGGGCGGGGGGGGAAGTCTAGATCAGTATAGATATTCTGTAAATGACAACTGAAGACAGTCTTTCAGTGCCCCGCTGCTGAAAAGTACAAGTTCACCACTCTGTCACATACCAGGCAACCCATATAGTAGAGAGCAATTGAAATTAATCGAACAGAAAATAAAATTTTGTCTGGAGCATGTACTTTTTCAACCAAAACCAAATTCACTTACAATGATTTCTTAGTTCCCTCCTCACAGAAATATTCACCTTTTCTTATTCAACCAACTTCAACACCATCCATTTTTCTAGGTTGCTGTTGACCCTTCATGAGTACCTTTTACCATGAAGTTCTCAATTTTATGGAGATGATCTAATGATATCCTAACAATGCTAGTTTTTATATAGGTGAAAAATACAAAGATATGGAAGTACAAGGAAACTGCACCAGTGAGGATTTTCAGAAATATTTTAAAATCAGCAAGTCCAAAAAAGTATACTATTGTCTCCTTGTACCTAACATGTTGAATCTACTGCCCGCTTACAGTATTAGCAGCAGCGCAAAAAGCCTTTGGTGCACTTTAAAATAAAGAGCTTTTCAGTTTAAGTAACTAAAATAAGTTTTTTAAGTTTTTATAAGTTTTTTTCCCCAACTTTAAATAAGTTGTAATATCTTTCATAAAGAAAGTATTAGATTAAAGAGGCCAGTCCTTAAAACTTGCACAAATATCACGATAATGGTTTCTGCATCACTTAAGAGAATTCTTGCAAGATATAAGCTGAAAAATCCCAGTGAAGTGAAATTACAATTCTTTCACAGAACAGATTTAAACTGTTCCCATTCACAATAAACTGAGGCTCTTCATCAACATTGCAACTGTAAATTTCATTTCCTGGTTCTTTCCTTCATCTTACTAACACTGCCGTTATAAGACATACTGAACATTGAAGACTACTACCAAATAAGTCTGTTATGTTGCCTCTGAAAGGCACGTGTAATTCATCTCTTGATCCATATTTTCACACAGTTCTGCAAATGTTTATCACGTTCAAAAAAGAAAAATGATCAGGGGATTTTATTTTCCTGTCAGTGAGGAAAAATAGAGAGTATCATTTTGAAAAAGATGTCTTTGAGAAAAGCCAGCTGTCTTGAAGCACCGTCTTCCCCTCCCCAAAATGGAAGTACTACTCATTTATTTTCTGTAAGTTAGATTTAAAAAGTAGACTGCAGCTTTCCTAATTTAGTAATTTTTACAGAGTTTCTGCAGTTTCGTGTCAAACACCTTTCAGAAAAAGAAAATCAAAAGTGTACACTTAGGTATTAATTCATTTAACTGTAAGTCCTAGCCAAATTATGAATACCCCATAAATCAAAACAAATTAAAGCAGTATTTCAAAAACACATTTAAAACTACCGTTTTCACAACGCCATTTTCTGCAGCTTCCTCTTCACTTCCAGGTGGGGGTGGAACACTTGAACAAAAAACAAACAGGAAAAGATGAAACTAGGTATTTATGCCCATATTATTTGACACATATCAGCTAATGATGAAAAAAGCCTTGCTACATCATTCCAGAGAACAGCCAAAGCTCCAGCTATCTTCTGCATTAATTAAAAGAAAATTAATTTATTAAAAAAGTTTCTAGACTAATATAACTTTATATTAGCAGGGTAATATTTAGCTATCATAAATCATACTAACTGCACGTTTGTGGAATATTTGGAAGTAATAAGGAAATACACCTGGATCCTCTTGAAATCTGAGTGAAATCTTCCATAATATAAAGGAGAATAAGAGCTTCCCCCCAACCCTCCCTCGCAGACTGGCACTTTTCAAAGACATAATGGAAAAAACATTTAAATAGTCATAGCTAATATTGCACTGAATCAATATTCTCACATCTGCATTGTGAAATTTTCTTCCACCATATGGAATAGCACAAGTCAAAATAACTGCAGACTGAAAACTGTACAAATTTTAAAACTAGTGGTCCCTGTAACATGACCAGCATTGTCAAATCCATGCAAATGAGCTCTCTCACTGGGCTCACCTAATGCTGCTTCTTACACAGCAATATTTTAATTTCGACAGTTCCATTAACTGTTAGAATATGAACCACAAATAGCAGAATAAGCAGGGAACCATTTAGAAATAATATTCCTTCACTTAAAATATATTTCTAAAATGGAGTGAGCAACTGCCAATTTTTATTGAATAGAATGATTTCGATCCCATCTTCTGTTGGCAAAATACCCACTCATGAGCATTGCACCAAAACCCAACACAGCCCAGGTACAGCCCCAGGATTCAAGCTTGACCATTTCCCTTCATCACCCAGTAAAATGACAGACTAGCTACAAAACCTGAATAAAACCTCACAATTTTTATATATACAAAGAATGCCAAAACTAAGAGGTCAGAGTCCAAAACTTTTCACGGGTAAACTGTCACTACACTTCCAGAGTACCAAACACAACTCAGAAGATGCATAAGCTACCATTTGTTAATGCTTTTTAGTCCGTAACTATGTACTGAGGTAGCCAAATGCCAAGCTAGACGCTGTTGACCAGAAACTGGAGTAAAACGCCACTGTTTCTAAAGATCATTTTGGTTGCCATGCCAAGTAATTTTCTTAAACAACATTAGTACTGACAAAAGGTGCCAGGTTAAGAAAAGGTAACTGAACACAAAGCGTCAATTGATATGGGATAGCTTCCAAATAAAGAGCAAATAAATATTTAGAATGCTTTGTCCTGGAAAAGAGATGGTTCAAGATGAATGTAACAGAGGTCTAGAGAACTGTTAAGTGACATGGAAAAGGTGACAGGAAACAACTCTGTTTCTTATTAAGAACTAAGGGAATCCAATAATTGCATCTAGTAGCTGCTTCAAAAAGATATTGTACGTAGTCAAGTGGAGGAGGTCATTACTGCTGTATCACACTGTGCCTGTCAAAAGTTGACGGCAGTTCGAAAAAGCAACTGAGCAAGCTTACAGACAAGAAGTCCACCAAGGGCAACCAAATTCAAGAGTTCTTATTGAAAAAAATCTCTGTTGACTGGAAGCATTTATAGACAACAACAATGCATGTTTTCTCGCACTGGCTTCCGCTTTATTTGTTTAATTTATCTTGACAATAAACAATTTCCATAGTTTATCAATTGTGAGACATCTTTAATTCAGTATGAGAGACTGATTCCCATTTCCAGTCAGTTCTTGCCACCGACCTCCATCAACATAAGTAGATTTTCAAAGAAGCACCTTTGTGCTTTCCCTCATACAGCTCCTTATAACTTAAGGAGGCTCTCCCAGATACTTCCAAAGCTTCTTCCAGATTGCTTTCAAATACTCTCTTACTAATAAAAAACCCAACCCCAAAACCCTACGCAGATGTGTTATGTGACCTGCACATCAAACTATCTGGTAATCTTCCACTGCTTCCTTGTATTCCTCTTTTTGTAACTACCTTGTAAACTCTTTAGGAGACAGACCGTCTTTTAATTTCTAAATTATCTAGAACAAATGAAGTCCTGATCCATTACTAAGACCGCAAAGCACAATGATTACAGAAATAAAAGACCTATTGGCATTCTGTGAAGGGCTAATGCTGTCCATACAGTTAAAACTTAGAGCAATTTTCATACTCAAGTGTCCCAATTTCACGTGTAAACTCACTTCACAGAAAAGCCAAGTCATTCTAGCAGACCAAGCGTACTATCTTAAGGGGATTTTCAAAGACACCAGTGTGTGTCCAGGCATTATGGACTTCCAAGCAGCTGGGAAGAAGAATGTAATGAATACAATTTTTGTGCAGCCACGCTACAGGACCTCCAGGTGTCAAGGCACTCACCTAGCTTTTTCTTCCTCTGGCCTCTCTGCTTCGTTTTCATCTACCGCAAGAGAAAAGAAACACAGTAGTTAAGAATAAAATCCCCTGAATGCCAACTGTGACAGACATCTTGCCATGCAGATTATTGAGCAACTCTTCAGTTTACTATTGAGACATTTTCATAATATTTCAACTGTGGAATCAGTCGAGCAGGCCGCCGAGCCCTCACACTGCTCCGTACTGACAGGTCTACCACAGGGGCAGGGTTTCGTTTACAGGTTCCATTACGATTTGAACGTAAGGAATGTCCCTAAAGTTGTAAAAAAAGTTTATGCATAAAAGATTAAGCCTGCTTCAATACTTCAAAGCCGGGAGCCCGGGCAGGGGGTGCCTGTGGGGCAGGAGCGGCGTGCGGGGCCTCAGAGGGGCCGGGAGACCTGCAGCGCCCCACAGACCGGCGGCCGAGCGCACGCGGGGCCGGGAGCCCCCGCCGAGGCGGCGGCGGGGGGAAGGGGGCCGCGCACGACCCCGGCACGGCACCGCCGGAGGGACGGCCAGGAGGAGGGGACTGAGCAGCCGCGGGGGTGGCGGGACGGGGAGGGGGGGGCTCTTTTAAACGGCCGCTGGCCAGCCCGGCGCGGCGGGCAGGTGCGGGCCGCGCTCAGCTACGGGCCGGCCTGGCGCTGCGGCGCACGCCGCGGCCTACCCACCCCCTCACACACCGCCACCACCCACCGCCGCGGCGGGGCAGCGCGCCGGGGGGAGGTGGGCTGGGGACGGGGGGTCTGGGAAGGTCCGTACCGCCATAGAGCCACTCCTCCTCCTCGTCCCCGGCGGCCCCGCCGAGGTCCGCCGACAGCCGCTCCACCTCGCCGGTAGACATGGCCGCCTCCCGCGGGAGGTGAGGGCCCAGGCCCGGCGGCGCCGGGGCCTCCCGCCGCTGGGCAGCACCGCCGCGCCGCCCGGGGCCTCCGCCGGCACCTCAGGCCGCGACCGGGCGACGGTTCGGGGGGTTGCGAGCGCCCGCCCGCCCGCCCGGCCCAACGGCACCGCTGGCGGAGGAACGGCCGCCGCCTGCTCGGCGCTTCCCCTCCCCCGCCGATGAGTGACACGCACAGGAAGCGGGCCCGGCCCGGCCCCGCGGCGCCCTGGGCACCGGCATGCGGCGGGGGGGGCGGCCCGGCGGCGAGGGGACGCGGCCCGGCGCCCTCCGCTCCCCGAGGGGCCCTGCCGGGCCGCCGGGGGCCATGAGAAGCGGAGGGGCTTCCCGGCTGCCCGCCGGAGGAGCGGGCCGGGCCGGAGGGGAAGGGGGAGAGCGGCCGGGCCGGGCCCAGCCCGGGGGCGGCCGTCCCCGTGGCGGGACTCACCTGGGCTGTGCCATCCCCACCCTCCCGAGGCGCGGCGTGCCTGCCCGAGCCGCCTTCCCTTTGTCTCCGCTCCTCTCGGCGGTCCTTGTGCTCCGCTGCATCCCCGAACGGCCGTCCGGCTCCGGGGCAGGGATCAGCGGCAGCGCGGCCATCTCCTCCGGGACACCCTCGCCCACCTCCAGGAGCAGGGCCCGGCCCCACACCCGCGGGGTCCGGTGCCGCGCTTCCACCGCCGGCTGATGGCAGCTGCCGGGGGCAGCCTATCCACAGGATAAACGCGCTGCTACTTCTGCTGGTACTGTCCTACCTCTCAGCTCGGGGACCCTCCCAGCTGGAGGTAATATTTTAGGTTTAACAACTCTTCTTCATATGTTTTTNGTTTTTTTTTTTTTTTCCCTTCCTCCACAAATTGCCTAATTTTATTTTTAGCTCCAGTAAGAGTTTAACATTCACAGGGCGCTATGAGCGTTCCAGAGTGCAGCTATGCATTTCATGAAGAAATTGCTCTATTTTAAAAGCAGTGGGAAGTAGCGAGATGTTTTTACTGATGATTTTCTCGCTTTACATCTGTGAACACTGCACCAACAACTGCAAGATTCATTAGAAAAATTTAAGTACCAACAACTGTCAAAACAACTTCTGACCAGTTGTGTGTACAAACGGAGTCTTTGGCATCTTAGGATGTTTGTGAACACTGAAAAAGGGACCCCTCCTTCACAGCAGGGCAGCTTGTGAAAAATCAGACCACAGTGCTTGACTGTATTATAAACACACCACAACTCTGGGTGGGGGAAGCTGATTCTTTGAATTGCCTGCACAGACAACCTTGTTTTAAAGTTTCATATATAGCATGACATTTCAGTGGAGGTCACATGAACAAACTACCTTCTCAAAAGGCACATTTTTTTCCCCCTGAAACTAAATGTTTGGGTGTCATATACAGATCATGAATTATGCGGTATAATTGGGTAGATTTTCATCATGCAATCCCATTTTTTATACATATAATAGTGGAGTCAGCAGAGGTGTTTTTCACCCAAAACACTTGTAGACACTTGTTTCTTGTAAAACAAATCTTTATTGTAGTTTCTCTTACTGGGCATCAGTATCTTCATTTTCATTC
Organism: Himantopus leucocephalus; assembly: GCA_003993805.1. NCBI lineage: Eukaryota > Metazoa > Chordata > Aves > Charadriiformes > Recurvirostridae > Himantopus > Himantopus leucocephalus. The sequence continues at coordinate 71,176,919 of RSEF01000004.1, read as the reverse complement.
CCGTTTCGTTTACTTGGCTGTTTAACACACTTCTGGCTGACATTAAAGGATGCAGTAGAACTCTACTAGTTTCCTTTGAACATAGACACAAGGAAGAAGAAAAATACTTTTGCAGAATACACCAGGAAGAGAAATCAGGAGTAGGTGTAGAACATAAAATCTCTTAAAATGCATCACCATAGATCCTCAAAGCACTTTGCCTTGTAGAAACCTTTAAAAAGGCATTCACATTCAGCTGGTGGTCACATAAAAATCCATCTTGAACAGCTTGAACATTGGAAGCTGGCATAAGGAGGCTAAGTCCCGAAAACAGCTGGTGGCCTTCCACCACTCCCGGGAAGATCTTTACCCACCTCTGGCTCTGGCTGGACAAAAAGGGTGCTTTGAGCCTGTTTCTTGCTTTGCTGCCGAGGACAAAGTGCTGGCCTAGGTGGCATTTTAACTTCTGCTTTCAAAGGTAAAAAAATCCCACCAGTCCCAGCCTCTGGAAGGGACCTTGCAGTTTTTCCTTACTGCTGTGCAGAGGGAGAGCAGCAGTTGGGGCCTGAAAAAAGGCTTCTCCCAAGGCCCTGGGTAGCTAAAAGGCTGAGGACAGAAGATGACATCTTTGCGAGCAGAATAGACATCTGATGAGTTACACTCCAGAAACCCACAAGAAGATACCAAGTTCATGGAAACCCTTTAATACAGTTATTTTTCTAACACAGTAGCTGTAAATTTGCACATGGGATAAAATAAACTGTAAAAACTGTTTAGATAATCTTGTTTTGTAATTTAACCACAATGCTTTAAACTGATTAACCTCATTTTGCCTTCTGGCTAGTAATCCTTTTTTTCAACATTAGCATATGCAGAACTAGTTGCAATCTATACAATATTTATACAGTAAAAAGCTACTTGTTTTCTTAAAAAAAAAAAAAAGCATCTGCTGTTCGACACTATGCCTGAAAAAACCCCAAAACAAACCACCACCCACAAACAAGCTTTTAAAAATGGTAACTAAGGAGTTGGACATGCCATAATATATCTAGCTTTTATCCATGGCAGTCAAGCATAAAGCAAAAGCTCAGAGATACATAATCTCCCAAGGTAATTCAGTCTGAGAGGGGGATAATTCTACTTGTCTATAAACCCAGAGGCCCAGTGGTTAACCATCCCCGATCCTTTCTTGGCATTCATTTTTCAAATCAAAATAGTTGAGAAGGCTATTAAGGTACATATTTTTCTAGCATCATAAAGTTAAATGCCCTACGGTTAAAATAACAACAGATTGGGGTTGGAACAGCACAAAGACATAAGCCTGAGTTTGGAAGAGGGAAGACTCCATCAGGATAGGAATGTGCAGGGAGCAGACTGGAAGGAGAGGATTTAATTTCATTAGTGGAAATCTGGTGATTCCAAATTAGTCATGTTTTTCAGTATTCTGAAACCAGCTGAACCTGCAAGACACCTAGGAAGACCAGTTAAGATAGTGGATGAACTAATTAAATCATTTATCTTCTTGTTATTGCTGATAATCCCACTATGTCCAAAAAAGTATCCTCCTCATTCTGTACTAAGGAGGTTGCCCAAGTGAAATAGTATGTAGAACACAGATTTGCAAGTGAGCCACCTGGGGAGAAGAAACTGCAGATGCATTTTATGGCATTTTTTTCTAGTTAGCTTTGAAACTGTTTTTGAGACCAAGAGCTTTTTAAAGGAGAAATGGAATTGAATTGATGTCATACGTCTCCAACTGTGTACCATAAAAGTTGCATTTATTAAAAGAGACTATTTATTGTTGCTAGCTTATCAACAACTGGATTTGTTAAAACTAACACATGAAATACAGAATTACAGGACAGAGAACGGTGATGGAAGTTTCACCTTTCCAGTGCTGTACATGTAAAAAAGCATCAGCAAAGCAGTTGTTCTCTCAGTATAACAAAGCTACCGATGCAGCACACAAGAGGTAGTGACATAAATAGTGACACTGGATTGCTTTAACATTTACCAGGAGCAAGACCAAAGGAGCTCTCAGCCTTTTCAGGAAAATGTCAGGCAAAAATGGAACTGTCAGTGCTCAGATGTCCCTCCCGGTACCGGCCAGGGTCACAAACTGTAGCAGAGTTTCTAATATACACAGTAGGCAAGGAAAACATGTTAACGTTTGTCAGAATTTGGCACTGCCAGCAAAAAGAAGAGCCCCTTACCCTCTCCTCTCCCAGAGGCGCGTCCCCGCTGGGGCTCTCGCGGTGTAACAGCCCTGGCAGGGCGGGACAGCTGGCCGAGGCTCACCCCTGGGGACGCCCGGCCCCGCACCCGGTAGCCGTCCCTCGGGGACGCCACAGCACAGCCCCCGCGGCCGGAGGAACGGCCTCACCGCCGCTGTGAACCCCGCCAGAGACACCGAGGCCTCCTCCGCCGCCTCCCTCGGGCCGCTCCCTCCCCTCAGCGACCCCTCCACCGCCGCCGACCCCGCTTCTCTCAGGGGCGCCCCGCCCCTCCCCGTCCGGCGGGTAGCCAACCACCACCCTCCACGTCATCTTTCAGCGACGGCGGCGCGCCGGGCACGTGCGGAGTGTTGTGGTTGTCAGCTCTGCCCGCCATGGCGGCGCCGGTGCCGGAGCTGCGGCGGGTGTGCCGGCAGGCCTGGGAGCCCGTGCTCGCCCGGGCGCGCCGGGCCGTCGTCTTCCTGGACGCGGCGTCCGCCGAGGCGCTGCACTGGGGCGGCGGCGGGGCGGGGGAGCTGCTGGCGGCGGGGGCGCTGGCCGTCAGGCCGCTGGCCGCTGAGGCGGCGGGGGCGCCCCGCGTCGTCTTCGCGGTGAGCGGGGCGCTGCGGGGCGGCACAGCCGCCGCCGTGCGCGGGGTGCTGGGCCAGGGCGCCGTGCGGCACTGCGTGCTGGTGTCCGGCGGCGAGGCGGAGGGCGGCGGGGCGGCCGAGCTGGAGGAGACGCTGCGGCGGTGGATGGGCGAGGGCGGCCGCGCCGAGGTGGTGCTGCGGGGCCCGCCGCTCCTGGCGCCCGTCTCGGCGGAGCTCTGCCTGCTGCCCGCCCTGGCGGCGCTACTCCCGCCTCTGCCCGGCACCGGTGGGCCCGGCCCCGCGGAGGTCGGGCTGGGCGCCCTGCCCGCCGAGCTGCGTGCGGCGGTGCGGGCCGTGGTGGGCGACCTCGACGCTCTCTTCACTGCCCTGGGCGTGAGGGAGGAGAGCTTCGCCGTGGGGCCCCTCAGCAGGGTCATCGCCGCTGAGCTGGCAAGCTACGCCTCGGCCAGGAACAGGAGGAGGACGGCCACCAACAAGGCCTCTGTCGTCTTCGTGGACAGGACGTTGGACCTCGCTGGTAAGAAATCCGCTGCTGGCGGGGGGCTGCCATCCTTGCGGGCACACGTCCACCCTGTTGGGAGGGTTTCAGATAGTTGCAGGAGTCCTCATGGCCTGGCAAAGTGTGTAGCACCATGGCCGTGATGGTTGTTCACACATCCTTACTCCCTAGTGGGTCATAGAAACCCAGAGCGAAGCAGACGGCTCTGCTGGAAACACAAGAGTTTGTTGCCAGCACTTCCACTTTGCTGCAAACTGGAGACCTTAGCTGTGCCATGTGGCATCCCAAGGTGTGAAGGAAACGGTCTGCATATTTCAGACTGTGCCTGGTGGATTACTGCGAAGTGTTTCCCAGTGTATGTACTTGTCACCCTTGGCATTATGCCTGTCTAAACAGATACACATCTATAGATACACTTAGCTATATCTATATACCTGGAAGTGTCTCTGTATGTGTGTGTAGATATATGTGGTTTTTATGTGCCATGCATTATAGTTAGTCTTTGAGTGAAGCAATTGCACATGGCTGGTATTGTTAACTTGGAAAAGACTATGTTTGAGTGAAAACAACACAGAATTGTTTATACAACACTTGCTGGAAAGCAAATGAGTGTGAGAATGAACCATATGGTAAATTTAATATTGCCAATTAATGCAGAATTGATGCAAAAGTTGGGAAGTGTAGAGAGCATGTGAGAGTCCACTGGGAAGCTGTCGGAAGGAGAATGTGTTGTCTTGTAATCAACCTGCAAACTTGGTAAGTGAGGTAAAGTCTTTTAAGCTGATAAGATGTGTTATAAAAAGGGCAGAAAGGGAAAGAGTGATTGAACGAGTCACCAGCAGGCCAGTGATCCAGAAANAGAGCATGTGAGAGTCCACTGGGAAGCTGTCGGAAGGAGAATGTCTTGTCTTGTAATCAACCTGCAAACTTGGTAATTGAGGTAAAGTCTTTTAAGGTGGTAAGATGTGTTATCAAAAGGGCAGAAGGGGAAAGAGTGACTGAACGAGTCACCAGCAGGCCAGTGATCCAGAAAAAGTTTGTATCAGGCTCTCATTTCTGGAATAACCATCTTTCAGAGGAAACGGTAAACTCGGAGAATAATTGATACAGGACTGGCTGCATTTGCTTACCCCATCGTATTATTGATAAACCTGCTCACATATACAGTGTGTGGGCCCAGTTCCGTTTGCATTATCCGTGGTCAATAATTCAGGTCATCATTTTGCCACCACATATCCCATAGCAGGTGCTTGGCACAGTGTTGTGCCTGCAGCTCATCTGTTTCTGAATTGTATTCTGTTCCCCCCCGCGCCCTTAATTTTGGCTCTGCGTGTCCTTGCACTGCCATAGGATTCATAGCTGTTGACAACGTGCTGAAGAGCAGCTATGGATCTGGGCAGTTAATGCTGTGCTGTGGTTGGGAGGATTGCTGGGAAGACTGCAGGAGGGTGGAGTTGGATGAGGAGCCTTGAAATGAAACTCTTGAGAGGAGTGCCCGTTTGGGGTGGGAACCAGTGAAACTGGGCAAGGATTTGTGCACTCAGGTGGTGGGCAGAATTTAAAACAAGAAAAGGAGCTGGAAATTGTGGGTGACAGGGAGCTGCCTGACAAGGAGACTGTTGAGGAGAGTGAAGAGAGATAATTGGTACCAGCTTATATATGGGAAGTGAGGTTTGGATCTTCAGTAGGAGAAGGTTTTTCGGAGAAAACATCAGGGCTGTGGTGGGGCAGCTTTGGAGGGGATGCATCAAAGCTCTTGGAGTAAGGATGAGAAAGTAAAGTATTCAGGTTTTTTAGGAATACATTCTCTTCAGTATCTGTAACTGAAACCAAGATCCCTTCATGCAGCCATTCTTTTGTTACCAACAAATGTCTCCAGAATTCATTGGCAGTTGCACTGAAGCCTTCCTGTGCTTTGGACATGATGCCGTACTCTTGCCATCAAGTACAGTGCAAACTGAAGGAAGAAAAATCTAGTGCATTTCAGAGGTAAAGCACTATATGGGCTTGAATTTAGTGCCACACAGTAAGATTTGTTTCATTGGTTTGCTAGAAATTGTACAGTAAAAACAACAGCATTTAAGTTGTGAAATCGGTTGTCAGGAGGTGGGAAATGGCGGAATTAAGTTGTACCTGAAATCTTAATTTTCTTAGGCGTATTCAGCCTATTATGTTCTCTCCCCTGGCCTACCTCCGACCTCACTGCTTGGCCTTCAGGTGAGTGAGTCTGTTGAATTTCAGCCTTACACTTTGTAAAAGCTAAAGATTCCTATCTGCAAGTTTCTGGCTTCGTATTGGCAACTGGGCCACTGATTTTTTTTTTCAAGCTATGTTATGTATTTGCAGTCAGCAGTGGAAAAATATTTTTTTATTATTATTATTTTCAAATAACAGCTTGGTGCAGATGGAAGTCTTTGAGGTAGACTTTCTCATTTGCAGCTCATTTCAAACAACTTTTAAAATCTCCCCTCTCTGAAGATGAAAGATTTTTGGATTTGATTTGTAAAAGTCTTATTGATACCTGAATCTTGTCCAACATGTGGGCTGCAGAGATGAGAAATGGTTACGTTTCTGTGAATTATGAGGATGCTTTCATATTCCAAGCAATTCCACAAAAACCTGGAAGTTCATTAGGAGTAGGTGCTGGGCTACTCTCTGATTAAGTCAGGCTACTGCTTTGAACCAGGTGACTTTGAATCACTCTGAATAGGCTATCAGAAGGCAAATATTTTCTAAATCGAAGACCTGGATGGAGTACAGCTTTAGGTCGCTCTAGATGATGTCTAAAGGAGTTGTGCTAACAGATGTCTTATTGTTGGCTCAAGTTCCATTCCTATCTAGAGCAAATAAGGTGTTTGGCTAGAATAACAAATAGTTTTTAGTAATACCAATTGATTTCTAATAGAAAAACTCAAAATGTCTCAAAAGTGCCTTTTCTGGTGCTGTATTTGCAAGCAACTGAACTAAGGGAAAATACTGGTACTTAAATATTAAGAGCTTTCTACTTTGAAGAATATACTAAAGATGTATTAAGTACATTTTGGTAAAGAACCTCTGGTGCCAGTGTCAAGAAACCGTATTACCTTTGTTGTGACAATTATTTAAAAAAATAATTAGTCACATATAAAATGACACATTTTTCTATCAAAAAAATTAGAAGGCCTGTAACTGCCTAGGTTAGCTTTCTAGGTTCTGTGAAGCAAAGAATCTCTTCCGAGTATTACTCTAAAATTTAGATTGAGCTTTATTGCATACTTTTTATAATCTAATTTNGCCTAGGTTAGCTTTCTAGGTTCTGTGAAGCAAAGAATCTCTTCTGAGTATTACTCTAAAATTTAGATTGAGCTCTATTGCATACTTTTTATAATCTAATTTTGTGTGTGTGTGTTCAGCATTACTTATGCATGCTGTATTTAATGAATATAGAGGAAAACACTGAATTAAGATAAGTAATTCTCCTTTTTGTCCTGTATGGCATAACATTCAGCTGAGCTGTAATAGGGATCTCCTTTTCATGGCCTTTAGTGCCCTCACTGCAGTGGCGTGGCTTCAACTGGGGATGGCATGGATACTGCCTGTCCCTGAAGTGTAGGATCTTAAGGATAAAGCAGCGCTCCAGAAGGTGGGATATGTGTATTTATGCCCTGGAGAGATCCCAGGCTTAGTGCTTCATGCTTATGTCTTGAATTCTGATTGCATAAAACTTTGTTACTGGTGCTGTCCCTAATCTGCGTGTATGTGCAGTGCTGCTTTTGTTTGCCTACTTACTGTTTTAAACTTCACTACTTTTGCCTTAAAAAGCAGAATAAATCCTCTCAGCTAGAGTGGTGCTCTGGTAAGTGACACTGGTTAAAGTCAGAGCTAACTCTGGCACCTCAATTGCTCTTTATTTTTCTCCTCTAATGTCTGCACCCCTAAATATTTGCATTGTGATACCATACTGTAACCCCATGCCGCTTCCATGTGTTTCTTAGTCACCACCTTGCCAGCATTCACCTTTTACGAAGCAGTTTTTCCAGCTTCCCAGATTTCCTTTTTCATTCGTAAGCTCATTGATCCCTTTCAGATACCGGTGTTCAGAACAGCTCGATCTGTTTCTCTTTCCAGTCTCTTGGTGCTTTGCAGCCTTTGGGATGTGGGCTGCTGTAAGCCCAGGGAATAGTGAGGTCTCACCCACTGCTGTGTGCAGGTGATTTTGAAATGCAATNAAAAAAAGAGAGAAGAATGAATAGCGGGGGGGTGCCTGTGCAGTTAATGTATAGCTTTGAATAATAACCTTTGTATGAGTGTTGTTGAAGTTGGATATTTCAGTGCCGTCAGCAACAGCACTTTTATCTTCCTTGAGCATTTTTGCATGTATCCGTCAAAATCACAGGAATATTTCCCCACAGCCAAGGCTGCAAACTCAGGTTTAACTTTCTGTATCATCTCTCCCCCTGGCAGCCAGGCATCATCTTTGCATCACAGTCTTGCGCTGGTTGTAATGTTTTCAGCCTTATAACAGATACAAAAAGCACGTTTCAGGTGCTCATCAATGAACTGTAGATACCATTCCCTTGCAGTTCCTGGGAGCAGCCACAGCGACAAGAAAGTTGTGGCATGCCTTAATCGTCCTACTGCATAATCCCATTCATAGAGGGAGATGAGAGTGAAGACTAACATAGGCCCATGCCTTTCTGGTAAACTCTGCTTCTGACTAGTATCTCTTTTTGATTATTTTTATTTTAAACTGTTCGTAGTTCTCTATTTCTTTCATTATATCTGTCATGTTTCTAATCTAGAGCATTTTACTTGTGCTCTTTTTTGATTGCAGCATCTTCTAAGCTGACACACTGGTGGATTGACACTAATGTCATTTTAAAGGAAACAAAACCATGTTTTTTTCTTCCTTACCATACAAGCTGAGGCTTTGAAAACATAAATACCGAGGCCTGTAGAGTACAGTAGTCCGCTTTTTATGAACCAGGCTGGAGATTTGACACAGGAGGCAACTGATGCTTAAATTATTCAGGTTACTTGAGGTTGTAGACTGCAGCTGTGAGGAGTGATGGCAGCTGAAAATGTTCAAGTGGTGTCAACTCGGTACTGCAGGTCAGGGTGCAGCCTCTGCTGTGGTGTGGTTTGTAAAGACTGTGGAATAAGCACAGAAATTTTTATAATAGGTTTTTAAATGCTTCAAACGTTAAATTTGTTATAGAGGCTTTACAGAGATAATAAATGCAAAATAAATGGAATGAGTTTTGCCTATTTAAAGAAAATTGCAGGTGGCTAGGTCAGTGCAGGGGACTTGGAAATTACATGAGCCTTGAGCAGATGCTTAAGTGTTTCTTATCTTATGTTGCAATAGCTGTTTGAGAGATGTGGAATCTCATATTTTTATGGCAGCACTCTGATGCTGCTGTGCTTGGCTGTGGGCTTCCTTGCTTCTGCTGCTGGGCTACAAGTTTTTGGGGTGTGTTTGGAGGAGGGGGGTTGTGGCATGGTTGGTTGCATGTGTGTGTTTTTGTGTTTGTTTTTAGGTTCAGCAGCCAGCATAGTGGGACACATAACTGACTACTTTGATGTTCCTTCGTCAGTACAAAGGAGAACGTAGATCTGTCTTTTGGCAGGGTGGAAGAATGCTCAAGCTTGCCTTGAATGCTGCAGAATGGTTCCTGGGAACATACAGGCTGCTTTCCAGCACTGTTTAACAACGTCATCTTAAGCTGACAGTGGGTGAAAGAATACAGCAAAACATTGATAGGCTTTGGAACTGGAGCTCCAAATATCCACCTTCTTTCAAGGGAATAGGTGTAAACATTTCTGCCTTCTTGATATTTTAAACCCTGCTCTCACTGGGGTGACGCATTGCCAAAGAAAGTTGCATCACGGGAATTGTCCCACTGGAGTCCTTTAGTGTAAAATCTTTGTGGTGGTGATCTTACTCAGAAAAGCATTGGGTGAGTGTGCAGTGTTGAAACATCATGAAAACTGGGGTGGGTTTGTCCATGTAGCTTTCCAAAATCACCAGTCCTGAACTAATCTACAAAGCAGTTAAAACAGCAGATGTTAAGAAGGCTTGATGGTGGGGGCAAGATACGGCTTGCCTACTGTTTTGGTGCACGCTGACTTATATTTGAACTTTGATTGAAGGAAAAGCCCCCAGTAGAAATTAGCTGCAGTAGTTGTTCGCTAGTGAGCAATGCCTTTGTAGGAGAACTGCTTTCTAATTCAAGCTCCTTATCTTTAGCAACTGACTTTAAAGTCTTCCCATTGCCCAAACACTCACGTTGCTTCTGTGATATGCAGTTACCCCTTAAATCTGCATTTTTTTTCCTTTGTTTTGTTTTTGAACCACGCAGTAGAACCGTTAGGAGAAGATAAGAATTGGAGTACAAATGGTGTGACACAGGGCAGGTAATGGGCTTAGGAAAATATTTTCTTGTATGCATATGTCACTGATGCCTTTTGGGGGGAAGGGGAGTGTAGTTAATGAGATCCAGGCTGCTGTTAAAGAATCGGTTGGTCGACTTTGCCAATTGTGCCAGCTACAACCTGTATCAAATGTCATGTATTTCAGTTTGTAACTCTTAATGAGAAGGCAAAGTAAAATTAGAACAGTGTGATACATAAGATTTCCTGTATCCTCAAGGTTGGCTATTAGCCTGGCGTGAAGGCTCCTGTTTTGCATTGGTCAGATAAGTTTTCCTTGTCGCTTTAACACCCGATCTGTGTGCATGTTGGCAGCATTAAAGCTGCCAGCTGCCTTGAACGCTGTTGGTCATGAGAAGCTGCTGAGCTTCTGTCATCAACAGCAATGAGGAGAGAGGACGGAAACCAGTCCCGTGCACGCTGTTGAAGTCAGCGTGATTCAAAAGCAACTTCCCCGTGATTTCTGGTCCTAGTCTCATGAGGTTTAATTGTCTTTCCAGCCTTGACTGGTTTACATAGTTGGTCAGGTGTGATAAGGATTTTTAAAAGCTCCAGGAGATGTCTTCTGATGGATTTGATGAGGCATTAGCACCTGCAGACCAGTGCGAGCCTCCAAGAAGTAGCATTTATGGGAAGGAGACTGAGGTGGCACTTGCTAATTGTGGAAGCAACTTAAATACACTGAGACTTTTCCCCTCTGCCAAGGAGGAAGGAGGCATGTTAATAATTAACGTGGGTTTATTTGCATTCAAGGTGTTTCCAGTTTAGCTAAATGTCTTGTCTAGCTAAATGTTGCTTGCGTGCAGCAAGTGTGGAGAGAGAGACATTGCTTCCAGTACGTGGGGATGGAGGTTCAGAAGATTACCATCTGTTTTCCATGTCTGTAACTTTGCGAGTGTTGATAACGGCAGTGTGGCTGACAAGTGACTGACCTAGTACGAAGAATGTAGGGATTTTGGTGAGCAGATGGCTTAGGGAGCCGCAGAGACAGCCCAGTTCGTTTCATCTGTATTTCAGTGGTCTAAATCTGTCTGGGGATGGTAGAAAGGAAAGTTGCTGTCATTCTGTGACTATTACAATCTCTGGTGAAACAAATTGATAATCTCAATCCAGCTGAGCAGCCAGGTGTCCACATTGTAGTACCACCACATGCTGGACACATGTGCCTTCCTTGCCTTCTGTGGATAGAGGCATTGCCAGCATGGAGTTTGACTTTACTTTTCTCTTGCTTTTTCATCCTTGCTTCTCTTTTTGACTTCTACTACAATTTGGAATATTTGATAAACCATGAGGTGGTTTTACGACATGGATACATGGCTGCTGTAGACTTGCTGGAGACAACCTTCTGCTTATCCAAGAACAGTTAATAATCTGACGCCATTAATATTTTTGATGTAAGGGCCTTTTTTGCATTTACGAAACATGTGAAGCTGACTTCACCTGTTGAAACAGACCTCTGTCTTTGGAAACGCTCAGAAGTGAGAACAGATGGGGAGCCACATGGACAAACTTTGATGGAGTGGGACCATAGCCTAAAAGATCTTTTTCCTGCCTCTCAAATGTGGCTTCAGAAGTCCCCCTTCTCCTGTGAGTAAAGCCAGGAGAACACCACTAAGCTCACTGGTGTCCAGCCCTGTGATGATAGCTGAACCATAGCTAAAGTAGCAGGATACAAACACCTTCATCTTGTTCCTCTCTTTAAGGCAGTAAGGTTTCTGGTCCCCCTCTCCAACTTTTTCATCTGTAGTGTGTGTCATGTTTTTCTGCTTTGGCTTGGCTCACAGTCTTAATAGTTTGTAAGTTGGTTGTAGTGCCTGTGTTGAGAGTTGGTGAATGGAAAGAAGAGCATGTGTGTTTGAAATCAGGGGAACTGAAGAAAACGTGCCAACTGGAATTCGGAGTTTCCCTTGGAACATGGTCAAATTGACATTTTATACTATGTAGCTTGGGTTGTTTTAGTCATTTCATGTTGGTTGCACCTGTGCTGCCCTTAGTCCATGTAGGAGGATGACCTTGATGATGGCATGTTGTTGGTAATTGCTTATTTTAATATTATGCCAGCCTATCTGGGGAGCTACGTCTGCACCCTGCGTACAGCCTTTTTAAGCACAGTTCTATTAGTTTAGAAAAGCATAGTTTGCGTGTGTACATGTATATATAAATGTTTGCTTGCTTTTTTTAATAACAATTGCAAATCTTGTTTAACTAACAACTTTATTATGCAAAGAGAAATATTTTTCATATTTAAGTGCAAAATCAGTGAATATCTACTAGCTGTAAAGCTAAGTCTAATTTATGCCTTTTAAATGAATCTTCCTGAAATGTTATCAGTACTTTTACACTCAGACATTCCAGAAATTAGTTTTACTTTTGTAGCAAAATATCTTTTGAAAGCTAATTGTGGTCTTGATGTTGTGACTACCAGTGTCCTTCTTCCCAGAACTTGTGGTAGTTATTTTGCTCTCAGTTCCTTATGTGTTGTTTTTGGGTTGGTTTTTTTTTTCTTCTTCTGCTAGTTATGTACCTGACAGTTTCGGGGTCTCTTTTTTTCCTAGGAGCAGTTGGTCATCATGGCGACAATCTTGCAGAGAAGATACTTTCTGTGCTTCCCAAGCTTCCCGGCCACAAGACCGATGTGATGGTTAACATGGTGGAACTGACAGCACTGCAGACTACGGATGAAACTTGCAGTATTATAGCACCTGGCTGCTTAGCACAACCAAAGTAAACATTCTTTTTGTCTTTCTTTTTTCAAGATGTTGAATATGTTTGTTATCTTCTGGTGAAAAAAAGGAATAGAGAACAAGTCTTCTCTTTAAAAAAAAAAAAAAAATCAAGCTCACAGCTAAAACCCATCTGGTCCTAATTCTGCTGGAATATAATCAGTTTGTATGTGCCTATTAAGTGAGTGGGCCAGATAAGACTCCCAAAAGTGGGAGAGTCTCAGGACCTTTTTAGATTTGGGTTGCTTAAATTGCTGTAGATTACTGTAATAGAAATCAGTACAGACTAAACACCAAAAATTCTTCCTTGTGACATTTCTGTTTCTGCCTAAGTAACAGGTCATACAAGCAGGTAGGTCTTAAGTGTGGCTTTCTTTTCCCCTAAGCCTCTTTATAATTATAAAGTGACCTGCATGCTGAATTCTTGTTAGAGTACCTTTAACTTAAGGTTTTATGCCTGTTTTCAAACACAATGCCTGTGGAGAAAGATAATTAGGCACAAATTTAGGTATACAGTTTCATGACAGCCTGGTTTTTTGCTTAAACAAGGACAACCTAAACATTGAAAAATTGTACTTAGCTATGTATAATTTGCAGCTAGGACATTGCTTGTAAAATGCACCAGGTTTGATGTTTCACTTTCTAAATTTGGTTGTCCGAACTGAAACTTCCCTGCAGCTTCTGTTACTATGCATAAACCAGGAAATACACCAGGTGCTGGTTTCACTCCACAAAAAAAAAAAAAATTGCTCAGCATTGATCTAGAAATTCATGCAGTGCAAAGGAGATGAAAAGTTCTTTCTCTTTTGCTGTAATGTTCCCTCCATATATTAGAAAAGGGTTTTTCAAGATGGGCTTCTAATATAGAATCTATTCTCTTGGTTTGACTCCTTTTGGTACTTCACACCTGCTCTCTACTCCCTCTTTTCCCCCCCCACAAAGATTTCACAGAAGACTTTCCACTGTTCCAACATATGGTCTTTATTTTCTAAGAGCCTCCAGATCCTTTGTCATCTTCCATCTCCCACATGTGCTGTAACTGGGTCCAGTTTCTAGGTTTCACATTGCATAACATCTCTTCTTCCTTAGGAGTTGGAGAGGAAACATTTCCTCATATAGGTGGATTCAATTGTAAGTTGCCGTTGGGGTGACTAACTTAAATAAAATTTGTTCTGGTTTTCTTCTCATTGGCTGCTTTCCAGCCGAGCTCTGAAGTAGAAGTGAGATGTCCTTAAGATCTGTCCACACAGCAAAATGAAGAGGTCATTGCCCATGGTAGACATGTTGTGGTAGCTGCTGTTTGTGCTAACTTTGAATAGCTACCAGAAATAAAGAAAATTTCTGGCAGCATGGACTAGGAAAAAAATAATAGATATTTATTGCCCTAAGACTGTTGACCTGTGCTACTACTCCATTATTCCTAATGTTACTGACATTGAGGACAGTAAAGCTTGTGCTAGTATGCCTTCCCGTGCTAAAATTATGACTTCAGTCTTCTCTATAGTCACATTTTTAGGAATAGCCTGCAGAGTTTTGTTGTATTCTAAGGTGGCTAATAGTATATATACTGAGGTTTGTTTGCCTATTTGCTAGCTAGAGGGAAGGTACCTCTGGTTAACACTACAGTTAGACTTAACATATTTTGCAAAGTCTCCTATGGACACAGGTGGTCAAAGAACAATAGGATTTGGCTACAAGGTGCTCAGCTGCTGCTCTGTAAGCGCAGTAAAGTTGGATGACAGCAGCTGATACCTGGTACCAGGGCAGTGGTGTCATTACCACACCGGTCTGTAACATCTTCCCCAAAATACCCTCTCTCTGCAAAGTCATCTTATAGAATCTGTTACACTGGAAATTTTAAAGAACAGTTTAGGAAAACAGTGATTTAAATAGGATTTATCTTGCCTTGAAGCAGAGCAAAGGGACTAGATGACCTCTCAAAATCTCTCCTTGAGATCATTGCTCGCAACTGAAGCGTTGCATGCCTGAGAATAGTCTCCAAACTCCAGACATTGCAGCTCTGTGATGTTCAACCCTGTGTATTTCACTTTTTCTCCAACTATGTAATGATTAAGAATGGTTTCTAACTTAAAATAGACATTTCTGAATAAGCTTACGACAGTTGCTGAAAAGTACTAGAAATGATAACAGTGTCTGGACAGGTGGCTGAAGGTGGTAGCTTCCATTCTAGTCAACAGGACTGTGGTCTTAGTGTTGGATTATAAATGTCAGCATTAATCATCTTTGCTAGTGTAAAGTGGTCGAAGTTCTTCCAAAGCGCTGAAATGGATTTAAAGTTCCCACCAGTAAGTTTCCATGTCAGTTCTGTAAGAAATTCCATACAATGCTCTCAGTTCTTCATCAACATGGTTATTGCCGTTGGTAGCCGGCTCGGAAGTGTTTCTTGTAATTGAAAACTTAAGTCTTGATTTATATTTGTAAATGATGCATGGCAAGGAGTGTTCCTCTGCTTGTAAATTTTCCGTTTACTCTGGCGAGTGAAAGTGCCAGCACCTTTCCCAGAGACATGACCAGTAAATTCAGTTACGCCCAAGTGGAATGTGTGGGGGCTCGTTTATGTGAAATTTTGTGATCAGACTGTGTTGTTTCACAGACTCACATATTCAGAATATTTTTCAAATGTTTTCATTATTTTCTCTCAAGCAATATTTGAGTATGCTGTGGTGGGGAGAGAGAGAGAAAGAGGTCTGCTCCCTCCACACAGCTTGCTATATTTAACTTTTCTTATGGAATGCCTCTCCAGCAGAAACATCTGGGCTCAGTTACAGAGTTAGCAAACAGAATTAATGAATAATTTATGGCTGGTGTGGTGAAATAAAGCAGGGTTCTTTTCTCAAATCTAAGGAAATAATGGGCTGCTTTAAAGATTTAGATGAAAATGTAAATGCCATGTGCTGCTTAAGTTACTGTACTTTGAAGGTGCTCTTTTTGTGAGGAAAGGAATTTCTTTTAAAAAAAAATCTATTCTAGAATTCTTAATCTTATTAGTATTAGTAGCCTCAAAAATCTTTCAGAGTAATTGTTTGCGCTGCTGTAGTCACTGACGTGTTGCTGCTCCAGTGTGATTGTTAGTTGAGTTACAGTCTTTGAGAATTGTGTCAAAATATTTTATTCATTTTTATACACAGATGGATATATATATAAAGAATGAAACAGTTTATAGATATAAAACTAAGGACAGCCATTCTGGGTCAGAACTGTTAGTTTCTGATTAAAAATTACAATAGCTGCTCTGTCCTTCCAAACAAGTGCTGCATAATAGAACTGGAAATTGTAGTAAAAGCTTAATAGCAGAGGTAATTTTAAAAAATTATACTGATTGCAGCTCTCTTGCTGGTCTTTGTGTTTTGATAAACCACACTTTTTTGAGGAATTTCTTAGCAATTTCATCTTCTGATTTTAAGCATACATGTAGTGGCTTCTAGGAGCTGTCTGCATGGGTGGACATCACGCTCTCCCTGTTTGTGAGCCATCCATCATGCCCCTTTAATAACACTTTGGCCACATTGTATCTCAAACCACCTAGCTTGTGCTTTTAAGATTGGTATTTTATCACCTGGAAGGATCCTGCTGTCAGTAACGGGGGGGGG
>RSEF01000004.1:71145383-71160855 GCA_003993805.1 Himantopus leucocephalus | reverse complement strand
GGGGGGGGGGGGGGGGGGGGGGGGGGGGTTTGTTTTGATGGAGGTTTTCTTGTGCTGTTTTCCAGCCCTTGCCAGCAGGGCGCTGAGGTGCGTGGAGGCCCCATGGCTCCCCGAAGCCCCAGTCAGGGTTCAGATCATAGAACTGTCTAGGTTGGAAGGGACCTTTAAGATTGTCAAGTCCAACCATCAGCCTAGCACTGCCAAAAATGCCACTAAACCATGTCCCTCAGCACCACGTCTACTCATCTTTTAAATACTTCTGGGGATGGTGACTCGACCACTTCCCTGAGCAGCCTGTACCAATGCTTGCAACCCTTTTGGTGAAGAATTTTTTCTTAATATCCAATCTAAACCTCCTCTGGTGCAACTTGAGGCCATTTTCCTCTTGTCCTGTCACCTGTTACTTGGGAGAAGAGACTGACCCCCACCTCTCTACACCCTCCTTTCAGGTAGTTGTAGAGAGTGATCAGGTCTCCCCTCAGCCTCCTTTTCTCCAGGCTAAACAACCCCAGTTCCCTCAGCTGCTTCTGATAAGACTTGTGCTCCAGACCTCTCACCAGCTTCGTTGCCCTTCTCTGGACACGCTCCAGCGCCTCAATGTCTTTATTGTAGTGAGATGCCTGTGTCCTGGCCACAGGTCTGTGGTGCGTGAGAACAAGAAGTAAAGAGCTGTGTGGTACTGAACTGTGGGCGACTGAAGAAACATGTATGTTTGCTCTTTTTTTAATCTGCTCTTCTATTACCCAAGAACACTTTTGATGTGCTCTCATATTTTGCTGAATAAACTGAATACTTAATTCATTTATGCACATTTCAAGAACTCGCTGAATAGAGATTTCTTGCCTGTTTTTCCACTCTTGCTTCCATTTCTCCAGTCTTTGGAGTTTGCAAGTTTCTTGGAATTCAGTGTGGTGTTAAAATCTCAGAAAAAGACCAAATTTTATTTAAAAATATATACGTATGTAATGCAGTATACAAAGAGCCACTGGGTTCTTAGAGCAAGCATTTTTCCATAAAGATGAAAAACTAATGTAACACTTCACGTTTGAGCTGCTACACCTAAAGCAATTCAACGAGCAATATAGCTGAGGTGTCTGCACTTTTGACAAAGCAGATGGAGCCACTAAATCATCTGAATGTGCACTGCGGGGGGGAAAATAACAAGTTCAGAATGAGGTGATCTTGTTGATGGGTGCGATGCAGAAAACATCGATACGCAGGCCAGATGTTTGAAATGCGGCACTCACAAAATCTTTCCTTAGGTCTTTGTATGAGAGGTGGAAGGAGAGGTGTGTTGGGCTGCGGTGAAAGGGAGCTGGTTAAAAATTAGGATGATGCTGGAGATGTAATAGTAAAATTTCAATGTCTCATGTTAATGGCTGTTGAAAATGCATACTTCTCCCGATCTTCCTTAGTTCTGAGGTTGTTAATTCCTATTTTGGACTGATTAGTGCTTTTGTTTACAAGTGCTAAAACTGTTACAGTTTAGATGGAGAAGAAAGCCCCGTTCCAGTTGCACTTTTGCTCTTGTGTGTGATGTGATGGTGCAGTGCTCTTCTGGTACTGGTGGGATTTGGATAACCCTGGGCGTAGGGGAAGGCCATGAGGTGAGCGGACTTGTATTCCAGTCCTGGCTCTGCTGTCAGCTTGCAGCGTGATCTCGGGCAGGTCACTTCATTTCTTCTATTCCTGTTTCCTGTCCTTGTCCAAGGAACTTGTTTTTTAAACCAGTAAAACAGGGAATTTCTCAGGTTACAGGTTTTAAGACCACATGGCAGAAAATCCTAGGGGTTCGGGTCTTTGGGAGGGTACAAATAATGTTGCAAATGATTATATGGGAGGATGTCAGGACAAGAAAAGGCAGGATCTCTGTTTGTCCTTTCTTCGATACTGGGTCTTTTCTGCTCCTACACGCAGTGCTTTGTTGCACTGGGGAGAGGAGGCTGCTTTGAGATGTGTCCCCCCAGTCCCCTTTCCTGTGAGCTGATGGAACAGCAGTTCCAACGATCTCTGTAAAACACACCACTGCAGTATTCTTTGAAAAATCATGTGTATGATGTAAATTTAAAATGAAAGATTATTTGTGCTTGTATGGCAAAGAAAAGAGCAGCAAGAATTAAAACTAGAAAGAAGATTAAAGTCTCCTTTTAAGCTAGGTAATAGACTTTTTTGTATGGTTGATTCTATTCCCTTGATTATTTTTTTTCTTTTTTTTTATCTTGGGAACAAGCATCTGAAGGATATCAGAGTGATGTTTTTCTTAACACTGAATTAATTACAAACTAAGCATCGGGCGGGATGGTTCTTGGATCTTTGTGGTATTTTCAATTTTATTTTTTAAATATTTCCTTTATGCCAGCTGTAGATATTAATTAAAAAACCCCACCTTTTTTGCATGGAAACCCCAACTTTTTGCATACATAAGTCTATAAAAGCTTGTAACAAGAAGGTAACTTGGGACAGTGTTATTCTTGAATGAGCTGGGAATTTATGGCATAAATTAGAGTAACTTTCCTTTCTGGAATGTTAATATTAAAGAGGAAACGTTAATACTACAGTAAGAAAATCCAGATGACAGGACTATATTGCTTCATATCCACTCAGAGTCTTGCAGAGGAGGAAGGGTAAACCAAAACAATGGATGGCAAGGCTCTTTCAGATGGGGAGAGGGAGAGCTGCGCGCTGTAAACTGCTTTTGGATCTGCTCTGGTATATTGTCGGTGGTTCAGCAGCAGCGGGGTGCTGCCGGGGGCTCCCTGCCTGTGCTGGCTTCCTGCCTGCCCCTTGCTTCTGGGGTGCTCCTCCAGCTTTTTCCACTGCTGGACGCTTCCTTCTGCCTGGGGCTGCTTGCTCCTGCTCTCCCGGGACCCGGGCTCCTGCCTCCGCTGCAGTGCTCTGCTGAGCTCTGCTCTTGAGGATTGTTTTAAACTGAACTTTAACCTCCCCCAAGACAAAAAAAAACCAACCAAGCCAAAAAAAAAGAGCCATCACCCATGTACAGCCTTTTCCTATCTGTCTTTCTGAACAAGGTGAGCAGCACTTTTACAANCTTGAGGATTGTTTTAAACTGAACTTTAACCTCCCCCAAGACAAAAAAAACCCAACCAAGCCAAAAAAAAAAAAGCCATCACCCATGTACAGCCTTTTCCTGTCTGTCTTTCTGAACAAGGTGAGCAGCACTTTTACAAAGAAAAGGAGGCCTTAACTGCAGGTTTTCTGAAAAGAGGGCACCACATCGTGTTAAAAAAAACCTGTAATTTTCCTTCACCGATGACAGGAGAAATTACAGCCCAGCCCTGTGCTTCTAGGACTCAGACTGTGCCACTGAGGTCCATTTTCAGGGAAATGAATTGGGCTTTACAGGGTTTTTCTGTTGATACCTTTTGCCTTTTCAGCAATCCAGCCAGGAGATGCTGCTTTAAGCAGTGGATCGGGTAGCAGAAATGCCCCAAATACAGCATCCCTCGCTGCCACTGGCAGTCTTCACCACTTTATTTTACCCATATGGGTAAAATAGCCTATTCAGACTTTCCTTATTGTTTGAAATTTCTCAAGGCATCCTCTTGTTGGGAATAACAGCCCCGGCTGCATCAGCTTCTGGGGTTTGTCAGTCAAGACAAGCTTTCCAGGAGACGATTTCTGCTCAGTTTCAAACCAGCCTGAATCAAATGAACGTAATTGACTGTTGCCATAGGATAAGATGAACAAGCTGATAAGATTTATTATATCTTACAATAAATGTGTATATTTCCCCAATTCCTTTCAACACGGGACCTCCGTGAAATGGAAAAAAGGAAGGGGTGAGAGGGGTGTGCTGAGGGTGGAAAACTCTGGGAAGAGGTCAAGACCTCCAGCACGCCTGTGCTGGGTAACATACAGCATTGCTAGAAGACCTTGCTGCTGCTCTGCAAAACCCCGAGTTGCTGCCGTAGTGGGTTTGTTGAAGTATCCGGTGGAGGAATCACCNGAATCACATGAGGGTTCTTCATCCAACTAGGTTCCTGCATAATAGGTGCCACGTTTTTTCTCAATTCCCTGTTATGACAGGCCTCAGAAGCCTTAGAAGTTGTCTTCTAGATAAGAGGAAGCTTGAAGCTTATTTTCCTTGAGATAAAGAATGAATTGGGCTGCCAAGCTCTCGGCATCAGCTGGGTGGTTCTTCCTTATCTGTGCCTCTCAGCCCACAGAAAGGACTGGGGGTTGTGGGAAGCTGGACTGCTCAAGGCTTTGTTCCTTGTGCTTTGAGGACCTCTAACTGCACTGTTTGTCTGTGCTACCCAGGCTTACTAATGAAAGTTTTCAGCCAGAATTCAGGTCTTTTCCTGGGCCCTCTGACAGTTGCATAGCCATCTTCAGAGTGCAAGGATGAAGAGGTTCAAGATGCCATCACATGTAGAATCTTANAGAGGTTCGAGATGCCATCACATGTAGAATCTTCTGGCTGAAAGTGGCAAAATTCAGAACCCTTTGTGCTTAATTCTTTGAAGACATATTTTTGGTTCTTCTGGAGAAGGACTCCCTGTATTTATGTTATCCTCAATATAATCTCTATTTGAGTACTGTCATTAAGTCCCAAGTTTCTGACTTTTTCCTTTGCCCATGGAAAGACACAATAAATTTGAGTGTTACCCAGACATTGCACAACATTCAGCAGGTCTCTGAGTACTTCTATCTTCAGCTGGTTAGCACAGCAACGTAACTTGATGTCTGTAAGGAAATTCAGTGAGTACAATCCCTCAGCTAGTTTATCTTCTGACTGTTTTCTTGTTAGCATTACTCTCTGTTCTGCAGGTACATTTCTTGCAAGATGTAAAGAAGGACAAATCTCTTTCTGATTAACTATCAGGGAGAGTAACTATTGATGTCCGCAGTCAGGACAGAAAGTGAAGATCTTTGTGCTGCTTAGGGGTGGTGGTTTTTTGGCTGTCTGCAGCATTTCTTTTAAAACTGACATCTCTTTCTTGTTACCTTAATGGTCTTGTTTGTGAATTCTGTGAGTTTCTTTTTTCCCCTGTGTAAGTTTGCAAACGGCTTTTCTCTTGGTGTGGCCACAGTGCATATTCCTGCAGATGTATTCAGAGTTCAACAGCAGCATGAAGACTGTGTCTGTTTAAGTAGACTTTATGAATCTCCAAAGTGAGCTCCAGTCTTTCTTGTACGATCTATCCAGTAACTGTTGCCTTGGCTGACGTTGTGAGATTTTTCTAAAACTAGCTCTCACTCTGCTTGGCCAGCTGCCTTCAAGTTTGCCTCCTGAACAACCTCAACAACGAGGTTTTAAAATGCAGTGATATTCATTGGCCTTATTACATATTGCGGAATTACTCGTTTGCGGTTCAACCGTAGTGCCAGAACAGAGAGTGACTGAGTGACCTGGAGGGGCGGTTTAGTTTATCATTCTCATACTGTAAAGTAAGCCTGCTCTATCTTACAACTGAGAAAAAAGTGCCATAATAGACTGATGAGAAGAACAAACGGCATTTGGGTGACGAATCGGTGTTTGGGAAGGAAACAGTATTATCTGTTGGCAACGGGTGGGTTTGGTTGCGAGTTTTGACTACGTGATTGGGATTCTTTCGTGATTCCAAACTTAATATGAACCAGGAACCAAAGCATACACAGGCTAAAATTTATATGAAGTGAGCTATTTACCTGGCAGAGCTTAAAGATGCTTTTACTCTGGAAAGCAGACAGAATCTGTGCATGGAGAAGACTTTGTTGTGGTTTTTTTTTTTTACAGAGAAATACTTACCTAACTCTTGATTTTAATTTTTTATAATTGATCCAAAATTTCAGCTTCCTCTTCTGTTGTTTAGCATGAGTAAATAATATTTAGCGTGGCTTCCGTTATTTAGCTGGCAGATCTTTGGATTCTAATTACTAAGGCCTAGCTTCAGTGCTCACCTCTCTTCGTGCATCTTGTTTTCCTGAAGTGTAGCAAAGAGATGCTGAAATGGGTTTTGCTGCTTTATAGCTGCTCGCAGTTTCAGAAGTGATTGTGAAAATTGACCAAACCAAGCCGGTTTTTATGCCCTGAGGAACTGCGGCCCAGAAGTGGTCCTCCTGCAGGCTCTGGATGACTGTGCTACACCAAGTACCACTTAATTGCCATAGATTGTGAATGTATTTTCTAAAATGATCTTCAACTGGGAAAGATTCCCATTCTCTGTGGGAGAGAAAAGTTTTATGACCTTACCTAGATCTCTCCACAACTATACTACTTATTTAAATAACCAACCAGAAAAAAAAAAATCCATATTGAGCTGTTTTCAATTACTGGAGACAGCCACGTATGCTTGAGCTCCAAGTTACTCCTTCAAAAAAGGAAACTAATCTGGACAGAAAAAGCTGCAGTTCTTATTAATGACAGGGGAATATGTCATGGCTTCAAACACTCTTTGCACAGGTCGGAAAATACTATCAATGATACGCTTGTTTTGATGGTAAGGAGGGAATGTGGAGGAGGAGAACTAGACAGCACCCAACACACTTACACAAGCCCTTTTTAGGAGGAAGACGCAATGTTAATATTGAATGACTACAAAAAGCCACCGAAAATCCAGAGATTTTGGATTAGGACAAAATTCTGCTCTCCTTACTCATCCTGTGGTAGGCAGGAGTGTATCAGGGAGGGGTTGTGAGAAGATATCCAGAACACAGGGTAAATATATGCAATGTAGACAGAAGTCCTTATCTCGTTCTCTATGACAGATCAACCAGAGTATGGAAATGGTTATAAAAATGAAAGCCTGAGGGTTTCATTGTTTCTGAATAGTTGTCAGTTTGGTTGTGAAGGCTAGAATTGGCCATATTAGGGTTGCATGAGATCTGAAGAAGCCAGGGCTCTAGGCTTGCATTGAAACTATGACAAGTATGCCGCTTTGAAGTAAGAGAGGGGAATAAGGAAGATACGCAGGGCCAAGCCCTCAGGTTGATCTAAGTTTGCTTTCACCAAGATGCTAGCAGAGAATCTGGCCCTGCATGTTCAAACAACACGTCTTTAAGATGTAAGGTCTGCTTCAGATTATTTTTTTACTATTTATTTTGGGTCTCCAAGTCTCTTACTTGAATACTTGTTCTCAACTCATAAAGAGTATCTTTGACTGTTTTAACTAGTCTGTGCCATAAGACTTCATAAGCAGGGATTTTTGTGGTAACTGAGTCACTTATGGAAAGGATTGTCTTTCCTTCTGTCATGAAGACATATTCCTGTATGTTAAGCCCTCAAAATGGCCTAGTCAAGAGGTTGCATCGGTAACTCAAGGCTTTAGGCAAGGCAAATGAGGGAGGGAGGTCAAAGGAGACTACCAAAAAATGGCCTTGTAAATCAAAAACATTGAGGAGAGGGAATTCCTGGCATTCCATGGTATCTGGGTTTATTTTCTTACATTTCTCTAATAAGAAAAACACACTTCAGATGTGTTCTTGGTAAATGTTTTCACTTGTCTCATCTATCTCTGCTGCCAAATGTGACCCAAAATATATTGGTTTTACATGCCTCGAGGACATCTATTGGATAACTAACCACTGCATCTGTAAAAGTGGACTTGGCACTCCAGCGCGATCCCTGAATGTAGATTCAATTGTCAGCACCTCATTACTAACTGTTCTTTCACTGGAATCATTTTTATTAAAATAACCTTATGCAATAGCTTTAAAACACAGAACAGAATGCTCTAAAGTAACCTATTATGTTACATGTAGTATTCCCAAGTAATACATATGTTGTAAGGATCAGACTTTATTTTTAGCATAATTCATTTGCTTTGTCCAAAAACTAAATTAAAATCCCTGACAAGTAACTCTTTAATATACACATTTTAGAGAGCTGCTTGGCAAGAATTTTGATATACCTTGTAGCGTACAAAATCCTACTCAGAAGCTTTCAATTTACTTGATTCATACAGTAACTCGGTCTGGCATTCTGCGTAAGCTGTCCTGCAGCTTTCAGGAATGAAACATTTTACAGAACCATTTCACTGGACTAAAAAGCAGCCAGTTGAAACTCAGACAGGACTAAGTGATGGTTACGAACATTAGTAAGTTTTTAAGAAATTATTTGCATGCAGTTTTTTTACTTGTCCACTGTTAGAGGAGCAAGAGTGAATTTTGGGGTAATGCTGGAATGATTAAGTGACCAAGAGGGCTGAGACATATCTGGGAAGCCTTTCAGCATCAAGCCTTCCCTTTACCTTGTGAAGTACTGTATATCCACGTCTGCTAATTGGCAAACAGGGTGGGTCAGGTTGCAATAAGCAGTTCTACTTCCAACAGGAAGACTTTCACTTTCCAGCGATTTTCAGTGTTTTTTCTTTTGTTTGTGTTGAAGGAAGCAAACTGGCTCCAGCGTTCATTTGGATGGTCAGTTGTTTTGTTTCTGGCAGTCCTCCAATTGCTATGGTGTGCTTGGTTGTTTATTTGGATCAGCCTGCCTTTAATTATTGCTCTGGGGTCTGCAGATTGGGTGCTGCTTCTGCTTTTGAATGGTGGTGGACAGCTGGAATAACCTTTTTNCTTTTTTTTTAAAAAAAAAAAAAAAACAAAAAAACAAACAAACCTCTACTTGACAATGACTTCACATGCATCTATCCATCTGCATCTTACCCTTCTGCAGGAGCCCCTTTGAGAAATCTTTGAAGACTTCCAGAGAATTTATCAGTGGGTGGAGGGGGCAGGAGAAGAAGAAGAAGGAGTGCTCCTAGACCTGGTTCCATGCTGAGTCAATGCAGATGAGCTTAGTCCTCAATACCTGGCAAGAAGTGACAACACTAAACTATTTGGAACTGAAACTCGTTTTTGCAAGTCCCGGTATGATGCATAGCTGTCCACTGAGTGCCCCAGTGCCACCATAATTGTTTAAGAGCTCTTATGGTACTACTGTTTGAGTAATGGGAAAGTTTTAGGGTAGCTAAATGTTCTGTGGCCTGTAATAAAGGCTCGACTGCAGAGATGGCTGCTGTGAAGCTATTGCAGAAGGGATGGAATCCTACCAGCTGGTTAATGGATGAAAATGATAACAGTATGTATTATTAAATAATGTAATTACAAAAAGGAACAGATAAGGGTTAGAGGAAGGATAGAGTTAAAATGTCTTGAGGTGTTCTGACCACATCTTAGAGCTCGGCTTTTTTGCCCAGTTGATAGTTAATCGGCTTTTCTCTTTGCACAGAATGTGTTCAAAATCATGTCTGTGTATAAGATGGAGCTTAGTGGGACTTAATACTTGAAGGATTAGTAAGACCTAAACACCAGTCAGCCTCTGTCAAAACCAGCCCTACCTTCCTGAGATGTATCTCACTTGCTCCTGTCTCTCTCGCAGTAATCTGCCAGCTCCCTTTGCGTAGGGTGTCAGCAGAAAGGGTTAAAGTGATCAAACCTTGTGTTTGGTAAGTATGCTCACTGTACATCAAAAAGAAGAATCCTTAAAAAAGATTAATAAAATTTGTGTTTTGTTGGTATGCTTGACTGTCAGTGAAATTTTTGAGATAATCCAAGTTCTGGAAGAGACACGCTGAAATTCATATATTTTAAGACAACCAGAGGCATTTGGTTCCAGGATAATAATCTTGCAAGATTATAGGCTTCAGAGGTTCTTGAAGTTGATAAGTAACTGTCATAAAAGGAGTTCAGGCAAAGATGATGATCTGTTTCTCGTTGGTGCAATTGCCAGGCATGGCTTCTGTTTCAGGGCTGTTCGCGTGACTAATGCTTCCCTTTCACTCATGCTTCAGCCTGGTGAGCGGCAACAACTCTGCATGGGTTCCTTTTTCTACACGCCTTACCTTCCCGACCGTGCTGTTGTTTCCTCAAGACTTGCCTTGGGGTAACATCTTCCAGCATTAGCATTACAACAAAAAACATACTGCAGTTTGCACAGTAGTCATATAACGGTGTGAAACATCACTGGCAGTCTGTTTTGTAGAATGTGAATGGAGCTGGCTTCAGAAATGTATTTAGGGAGAGCCTGGTCCTTTGCCAGTCATTTCATGTTTGTGCTTTTGCTTCTTCTCACAGTTCAGCAGGAGCAGCCTTACTTGTTCAGAGGAACTCTCTTCCTGACAAAGCATTTGATAGCAGCTGAGGAAATGATCTTGTGACAGTATCACCCACCATATGAAATTGAAAAGCTAAGTCCGTTTGCTTACATGACTCCCAGTATGTGTGCATTATGGTGTTATCGTAGAATCATTGAATACCAGGTTGGAAAGGACCTCAAGGATCATCTGGTCCAACCTTTCTTGGCAACAGCACTGTCTAGACAAGATGGCCCAGCACCCTGTCCAGCCGAATCGTAAAAGTGTCCAATGTTGGGGAATCCACCAGTTCCCTGGGGAGATTATTGCAATGGCTGATTGTTCTCATTGTGAAAAATTTTCCTTTTGTGTCCAATTGGAATCTCCCCTGGAGATTCCTTGTACCCATTACCCCTCGTCTTCTCCACGTGACTCCTTGTAAAAAGGGAGTCTCCATCTTCTTTGTAGCCACCCTTTAAATACAGGAATGTGGTGATAAGATCTCCCCTAGGTCTTCTTTTCTCAAGGCTGAGAAAATTTATATTTAAATTAAAATTTCCTAAAGTGAATGGGAGCTTTGATGTTCTGGTCAGTAACCCAATTCAGAGTTCTAAGAGTTGTGTAATTTGCAGACAACAAGGTGTTATGGAATTAAGCGCTAGTTCTCCTTTTCAGAGGGTGGTTTGGAGAAGATGCAGAGTCCTGATCTGAGTAGTTTCTCCCTGCAACCTCAGCCTCTTCTGCTTGCTCAGTTTATTTTACAGATTTTGGTATACTGCACTTGAATGTCACAGCATGTGTAGGGGACAATTTATATATATTTTTCCCCCTGATGTCACAAATAGATCTGGTTTACCTGCACACATAGCTTTGTTAGTGTTGGTATGGGTCATCTGCAGAAGGATAACTTTGTGAGAGGTAAGTTAGTCTATTAGTTGCAGAGATTTTGCATGATGTGTGGTCCACAAGCAGACTCTTCTTGATCTTGAGACCTGTTGTATTTGTAAGGCTTTCATGTGTTCTCGGTGCTGCTGGTCACAAGCTTATACATGTAATATAACACATCCCTGCTGTAGGTTTACAGCAACAACCAGTGTGCAATTAGGTTAGGGGGTTTATGTTGATTGCGGCAGTGGTAGGATATTTATACAATATTACATTTTTGGGGGTATGTTTTTATTCCACCTATGGAATGTTTGATGAATATTTTCCTACGGATTTTGTTCTGATTACATTGCATTTTCTAGAAAGCCACAGTTGGTAAATTTTAAAATTACTCTATAAAAGGAATTACTAGTCATTCTGTAAATCCTGCAAATGAAGAATTCTGGCTCAATATGGAGTTTATCTTCTTATCTCTTCTATTACTAAGAAAGAAGAAAAGAAAGTGTAGTTTAAGGAAACTGCCTTAATGTTTCACAGCATATAATCCAGTTGAATACTCCATATTATATTGCTTCCTTATGTTTCACCTTTGGTTGACCATGAAGTTTACAGGTTCAAGTGGATATTAACGATCTTGGGAATAGCTAAAATAAACAGAACACAAAGGTGGTGAGAACCCGTAGCTCCCCAAACTATTCATTGGACTCTGTAGTTTTGTTTTTAACACAGGAAAATGCTATATTGGCTGTCTGTAATCAGCTGAAACATTGTAGAAATGTTGTCTGTCTAAAGGATTATTCAATGTGACCATATCATTTCAAATATATGTATAGTAAATTCTATTGCAAAAAAAGCTCTGAACATTTTCTAAGAAATTTTTCACTAAGCAGCTGTTCTAATATTAAGCTGATACAGAAATTCTGTATTGCTAGTCTATGTAAATGGAATAGAATAAGAGGATTTGTAAATTAATTTTCTTTTCAGATACAGTGTGCGTGCGCGCGTGCATGCGTTTGTGCTGACTTTTGTTATGGTAAAATAAGGTCCACAGATTACTTTTCTGCTCTCTTGAATTATTTTGCTATTTTGGTTTAATGCGCGCTGGTGTCATTGGTTTACACTATTACTCTTTGATACTGGAAGCAGCAATGAGTGGAGTTGCATTACTTTTCAATAACATCATTCCATGCGCAGCTGCATTGTCTCATGTATGTGGTCATTAGCAAGTGAAATTGTTCTGTGTTGTGGATGCTGAAGTATATGTTAAAAGTTTTGGCTTTCTGAAGCCAAAAAACTTCTTGTATGTATATCATAGCATATATATATAAAAATATGTCTATATTTAGATCAACATGAAACAGGACTGTGCTTAAGATGCTTGTCCTTACAAGTTTACATGATGCTTGGATTGAGGAAATGTTTGATAAAACTTAAGACGGTGGGTTTGGCAGCTGACGAACCTGCTTCAGATGGTGGTTGACCACAGTCATCAGACTTGTGTATATATTCTATTTATAAGTCTGGCCATCTGTAAAGTAGATATATGAATGAGCCAG
Source organism: Himantopus leucocephalus (assembly GCA_003993805.1). Lineage (NCBI taxonomy): Eukaryota > Metazoa > Chordata > Aves > Charadriiformes > Recurvirostridae > Himantopus > Himantopus leucocephalus. The sequence continues at coordinate 71,148,401 of RSEF01000004.1, read as the reverse complement.
AAAAGTTAAGTTTCTCTTTTATTTTTCTATTAAAAAAAAAAAAAAGGCAGAATGCTGTGTTACCACTCACTTTTGTTGGGAGGACTTTTTCCCCTCTTTTTAATCAGTTCCTGATGGGAACTGAATCCTTGCCAATCTTTTAATAATTAATTCTTAAATTTTATTGTAATTCAGTTCACCTGTGGGACCAAAAATATGTCAAATTTTAAGAGTCTGATTTACTGTCCGTTATCTGTGAAGCGGGGGGAGAGGAATTCAGCCCCAAGCAAAGAGCTATAGGTAAAGAGAGCAGTTGTGGGGCAGTTTGGGGTTGCCGTGTTGGTTGTGTTTATAAGAACCTCCTGAATTGTTTGTTTTTAAGTTCTCCCATGCTCCACTGATAACAGGGAGCATTTTTCTTCCTGGTTTGGCATATAGCGGTCACGGTTTTATTGGAACACGATGGTTTATATAAAACATAGCGGTTTTGCAACTTAAAATTACGACGTTATTTTAAAAGCTGTTTTGAGATAATTCTTTCACAATTCTTGTCTGTCTGAAATGTGCTTGTGATTTTGTGTATTCTCAGCATTTTTTAGACTTTTGCCATTATGTCTGTGAAAATCCTGTCCCATACTTTAGGTGCTTCGTTGTAAGATGAACCAAAACTTACTCTCTCGTGACGCTCAGTAACAATTTCAAAGAATACTTTCCTATTCCTGTTGGTTTTAGTCATTGGTTGTGTCTGGTGAATCTTATTTTCTCTTCTCCTAATGGTAATTAACGGCCTATTTTATCATCCTGCATCTGAAAACGATTGCAAAATTCAAGTTAACGTGACTGGTTGTATAGCATTGCCCTGAAGTGTCGGTATCTGTACGTATGCCTTTATGAAGCTGAATAGAATAGCTTTAATATAATAACTTGCATATAATAACTGTTCCCTCTCTTACTGCTGTGTTTTAACCAACTTTCCCCTGGTGAACTAGACAGCGAACCCTTCCTATGTGAGCCAGAGCTTTCCAAGAGTAACCCCTGCGCTCTGCATGTTCGTTTTATGGCCATGTTGAGCCAGCTGTATGCGAAACCAGTACCGAAGGCAAACTTGGGCTGTATCCCGTGGAGCTGCCTGGCAGTCCCTCCCAGCTGCCGGGGACTAGGCAAAGCAAGTTCTGCTTCCCAGGTTGGGTTGCAAAAGTGATCCTGCGTGCTGGGTCAGTATTACTGGCGCAGGGGGATCCGTGCTAAGGTGAAAACAGGAAAAATATTATGGATTTTTGTCTTCTAGTGGCAAACTGTGTCTTCTTATGAACAAGTCTATTGTAATTGTCCAATTAATGCCATACTTCCTTGGTATGTATACTTGTATATTGAACAACATACAGTGAACTGACCAATTAACTGATAAAAATGTGTTCCTTTTAACACAAATATTTTAGGTAGTCTGGAGGAGAATCTACTATAAAACTTCGAGGCTGATCATCAGCTCCCATTTTTGCTCATGCGCTTTAGCTTTGCTGGCTGCAAGCTGATTTGCAAGACCTTGAATATTACCTCAGAACTGCGTTTAAAATGCCTGGCAGCTTCTGTTGTATCTGTGTGCTGTTTAAAATAAGTGTTTTAGTTCAAATAAATTGGTTGCAAAAGGCTATTAAGAATCTAGTCTACTTTTAATTATTTTTTTTCTGTATCTTTAGAATGAGATAATTTTTTTCTTGCAGAAAAGTAATCTAATTGTGTAATTTGATAATGAAGTTTGCTAACATCTAATAAATAATAATTTGGTCATACAGGACTATGTTCCCTATAGAAGTATTTTAACAATATAGAAACATTTATATACTAGGCAATACTCCTAGTTTGGTCATAGTAAATAGCAAAGTATATCACAAAGGCAAGTTTTCTTTTTGGGAAAGTTCAATAGTTTACAGAACTAACAATATAGGAAATTCTGTTATGTGACCCTTCCTGTTGTAGGAATTGATTTATTTTTTGCTCAAATATCTCATGAAGTACTGAAATACCTTCTGAACTTTGCAGTGCACTTTAAATGACAGATTAATTTCTCATAGCTTCTTCCGTCAATTTTTGTAGTGTGGTAATTACCTTAAAATTGCTGTTTGCAGCGTAGAAAAATGCAAATCTCAAAACCTTATGTGTTGTTGAGGCAGAAAAGTTGGTGTTTTAACAGCACTCCCCATGACCTTTAGTGAATCAATTGGTTTATCAATCAAATTATGCTAGCATGAGTTAATTAATTAACTTGATCTTGATGTGACACAGCCTTCCTGGAGTATACGCAGAAAGGAGGGAGAGGAAAGAAGGGTCTGTATAAACACCACATGCAAAGGCTGAAGCTATCAGCCTGCCATTAGCCCTTTATCTAAGAGGCTCTTGGCATATAAATCAAACAATAACCTCTCTGTTTTGACTCGGTGCCAAAGTACACAGCCACAGTTGAGTCTAGAGCAGATTACACCCACTGAGTGGCTTGAGGGCTTGGAGTGAAACTGGGAAATAACCGTTAAATTATTCGGGAACACATTTNTTTTTTTTAAGTACCGTTTGCATGTTCTAATCATAAAAACCAATACATGGAGGGTATTTTAACACACATCTAAGTGAGGATGTGAGAATAATGTTCTAAGCTGAATAGCTGCAAAGAGCTTGTATTTTAAAAAGTTTGGTGTGTTTTGCCACGTTGCAGTATTTTTACCAATCTACGGTGAGGGTGGTAATATCCAATGCTCCTTCTGCGGTTTTCTGCAAGCACAATACCAAGATGACATGAGCTTTCTGTTTACCTTTTTTTCCTGGGGTTAGGGTGGAGTGGAAAATAGTTCAAGTTCCTACTGTCTATGAGGCACGTTTAATTAGGCTGAGCAGATTTGCCAACCATAGAAAATGCCGATAGCAGAATTACAGTCTGCTGCTAAGACCCATTTTAAAACTTCGTAAAGTTATCATTTTACTCTCTTAGAACTAAAACGTGTTAATCCCCTCTGGGGATGTGTAATTTACATTTATTTGAAAAAAAAA
>RSEF01000004.1:71101765-71125922 GCA_003993805.1 Himantopus leucocephalus | reverse complement strand
GGGCGGGGGGCTTTTTCCCGCGGGGGGCGGCGGGCGCAGAGGGGAGCGGGGGAGCGCGGCGTTCCGCGGGCCGTCGGGGCGCGGCGGCGAGCAGCGCGGGCAGCGCTAATGACAAACACATTGATTGGGACGGCGGGGGCCACCGCGCCGCATTCCTGCCGCGGGGGCGGGAGCGACCCTCCGGGGCTCCGCGGGTAGCGGAGGNGGGGGGGGGGGGGGGGGGGGGAACGGGGAGAACCAGGTAGGGTCGCGCCCCCTCTTCTCGCATCCCTTGCTGCCTTCGCCCCGCGGCTCCCCCGTCCCTTCCCCCACCCTTTGTTTTTCACCACCTTCCCCGCTTCAGATCTCCCCTTCCCCACCTCACTCCCCATCACCGGGTAGCCTAAAATGCCCCGACATCGCGGGCGGGGGGCCCTTCCCCCCCACAAAGCAACCCGATCTCCATCCCTGCGCGCCCCGTCTTTATTTAACACGTCTGGACGGAAGGGAAGATGCTGAATTGAGGCAGGACTGGTACCTGGAGCCTTTCCAGCTTACAGCCCCCCTCTCGCAACGGGAACGCCGTGCCCTGCCGCACGCCCCGCCGGACCGCTGGAGCCCACCGCCTCCTGCCCCGCGGGAGGGCAAAGTCTTCGCGGCCACCGTTTGGATTTTGTCAAGCGCGGAGGTTGCAAACTCGCCAGCCTCTGCCAGGCTGGAGTCCCCTGGAAAAGTCCTAGGAGCAAGTAGGAAATGGCTTTTTGGCTGCCCGCGGCATTGCTCAACATTTTTGGACGCGGATCCCGCAGCCCAGGAGCCGTTCCAGAGAACAGGACTTGGACAACTTTTTCTGGAGCCAGCAGCGACACATCTAGCGAGGCGGCAGCAGCAGCAGCCCCGGGGCGCAGCCGCCAGCCCCCGGGGCTTGTCCGCATCCCGGCGGGGAGGCGGCTGCGGGGCAGAGGCGGGGGCGATGCCCGGACCCCCGCCCGCGCCGGGGGCACGTTTCCAGACCCCCTCGACGGCATTTTCGGCGCGTCTCTTGCGAATGATCCAGCTCCCTAGTGCTCCTTCGGGGCCCGAGGCTGCACGCCCGGGGCGGACAGGGCACCGCCTCGGCCCCGGTGGGGAACAACGGACCCGTCCCCGGGGCTGCGGGGCACGTCGCTCTCCCTTGGTCACCGGGACACGACGGCTGTCCCCCCGCCGAGACGCCCGCGCCCTCGGGGTCCGTGCCTCGCCCGACGGAGGGGGCTGGAGGAGAAGCCCTCGGGTCGCAGCGCCAGGAGAATTAGCCAGCCCCGGAGGGAAACAACGGCTTTGCTTTGCCCCTCTCCATCTCCCCTCTCCCGCTTTTCTCTTTCCTGGCTACCTCGCATTAAAAAAAAAAAANAAAAAAAAAAAAAAAAAAAAAAAAAAATCGCTCCAACTTGGCAAAGGCTTTCCTATTGTTTCCCAGACAAACAGCGAAGTGGCTGGGAGTTGCCATCCCTGCTAGGTTCGCTCGGTGTCCCGGGCAGCCTGTGATCCGCAGCGGCTTTAGCCGAGGGGCCGGGGACCGAGGGGGAGCCGCTTCCCCGCTCCCTGGGGGCTGCCGCTCCGGCTCCCCGCGGGCAGGCAGGGTCTGGCAAGCGCCTGCAGCCTGATGGGGGCTGCAGAGTGTGAATGTAACATCCCCCCGACCATCCCCGTCACCGTCCCGGCTGGCTGTAGGCGGCCCGCTGTCTCCCCGACGGGGCGCACCGAGGGAAGGGGGGGGCGGCTTGTTATGCCCTCGGCATCTCCCAGGGGGGAGGCAGAGCCCCGCTGGGGTCCCAGCTCGGCTGCCTTAACTCCGTGTCCCTGGATGGGGCAAGACATGGGTTCAAAGCAAGGAGACAGGCATCAAAGGTTCCTCTGTCATCGGCTGATCAAAATCTGAACCGTGGAGATCCGACTTTTAACTCTCTGGGTCTAGAAACGTTAGGGAAAGATCTCCCAGCAAGTGACTTCGGTTTGAGCTTCTAGTTAACAAAGAGCATTTTAGAAAGGCCCTCAGCTAAACAGCGGTTTGGCCAACCTCAAAGCTTGAGGGGGGAAAAAAGTTTGAAGAAAAATGAGACCGCACAAAGCACTGGGATTTAGGAGTCCACAAGCAAACCAGCTCTCCCAGNTCAAAGCAAGGAGACAGGCATCAAAGGTTCCTCTGTCATTGGCTGATCAAAATCTGAACTGTGGAGATCCGACTTTTAACTCTCTGGGTCTAGAAACGTTAGGGAAAGATCTCCCAGCAAGTGACTTCGGTTTGAGCTTCTAGTTAACAAAGAGCATTTTAGAAAGGCCCTCAGCTAAACAGCGGTTTGGCCAACCTCAAAGCTTGAGGGGGGAAAAAAGTTTGAAGAAAAATGAGACCGCACAAAGCACTGGGATTTAGGAGTCCACAAGCAAACCAGCTCTCCCAGCCTGCGGGCGCTCTCCCGCTGCTCTAAAATGAGCCCCCTTGTTCTGGTACTCCTCTCCAGGCACGAAGGGGCAGGAGGTGTGCCAGGCCGGTGGCCATCGGGCACTGCGGCCATCTTCACTGTTATTTGCTCATTGATGTATGGGAAATCTTCATGTGGCTGTGAGAGTAATAGATAGGTATTAGGTTTCAAGAAAGCAGGAAATAATAAATATTTTAATAAAATACCTCTCCACAGTACTACAGTATCAAGTTGGATTCGAGAATAATGTATACAGACTTGCATACCCCAGACCTCACTGGTTATTTCCAGCTATTCCAGTTGGTCTAAAAATGAGGGTGAAATGTATAACCTCATACAGTCCTCGCCTCGCTTGCATCCTTAGATCATCATGGCCACAATGCCACTACTTCTACATGTGAACTCTGAAAATTTTAGTAGAAGATGTTTGCTTCACTTGTTTTAAAGACCAGGGAATGACTTCTGAGGGGTTATTTTTCCTGGTGGTGGCAAGAAGTGCTGATAATTTACAAAAAGCAAGCAAGTAAGCAAACAATCCTTTCGCTCCCTCTTGCCTTGCTCTCCTGCTTGACTCATCTCTTTCAAGCCAATAAAGCTTTGCATGGGCACCCAAGGGAAAAGTTCGCAACAGCTAGGCTTCCTACTGCTTGTGGTCAACAGAGATGGATTGTTTTTTCCATGCGATGCTTCTGAGCACTTGAGTTGGGATTTGAGGTGTTCTTTGATTTGATCCTGAGAACCTAAGCGAGATGTATTCCTTGGAAGTGCCAGTCTTTTTGTCTGTTGGCTGAGACAGTCTGGAAAATCCTCTTTGGAACGAGCGGGGAAATTTAGACTTTGCAAATTTCCCTACCTTTAGCTGCTAGACTGGTGGAGCGTGTCCTTGAGGGTTAGGCTGCAGCATCGGGGCTGACTGGAAGGCTCCTTGGGTAGCAGCCATCACTGTGTGTCCTGCAGAGCCTGAAGCACCCTGCAGGAGCCCAGCACTGGGCTAGTTGTGGTCTGTACTTATTCCTGCATACAGGCTATGCTGGATGCAAATACTTGTAAACGGCTGTAGAGCGAGCCTCATTTTAGGAGAACATTTATGCCAGTCTTTTTCATTGCAGAAATTGTCTTTTGTTGTTTGCGCCTTTCCTCAAGTGAAACCTTCAGACCCGCCTGTTAGCACTGCAGGGCGGCTCTTCTGGAGAATTGAGTTTGCAATTCGGGAATTGAGAACCGAGAAATGTTTCAGGAGGTCCTGTCTGAACATTTACATTCAGCTAGTGACATATACCACAAGGAGGAAATGTTCCCTTCTTTTTTTTGGGCTGACCTTAGCTCTTCCTGGAAAAAATCAGTCTTCCCAGAAGGACAGACTGCCACTCTGACAAAATCACCACTGAAATTATCCAGCCCTCTCATAACAAGGATAATCACATCATTACATGCCAAGATTTGGAATCCAACTACAGTCGTATCTCTTACGTAAATACAGAGCAATAGGTACCAGTTTGGGTTTGTTTGTTGGTGTTTTTTTGTTTATTTGTTTGGTTGGTTTTTTTTTTTTAAATCGGTGAACTCGCATAAGATTAAAAGATAAGAAATTTGAATTTTAAGTTGATCCAGGAGCCCCAGTTTAGACTCCAACTGCTATGTTGGAGACTAGCGTTGCCTTCTGCTCGACGAGAATTTTCCCTCACTAATGTGGATCAACATTGCCATCCTGTGGCCAAGAGGATGAACTGTAGTGACTGGGTAGCTGGCAGGAGAGAAATCTCTTAGTCTCCACTCCTCTGGTGGATGGACTAGTTTTCTGGCTTGAAAGAGGTCTTTGTTTGATTTACAGCAGTATGAAAAATATATACTACTGGCTCCTCTTGGTCTACCACGGTGCTTTCTCTCTAGGTCATGTAAAGCAATCACCCAGGAAGAACATCATTTTCTAAATACATATTTCCGTCGGCTTTCTGGATATTGATTTTACTTTGTCTTCTACAGTGCAGTCAATGAAACCCGTCTTGGTAGGAAGCCAGTGCTTGGCAGTGAGTGTTTAGAAGATTGACTCCTTGCTGATAACAGTTCTTCAGATGTTCTTTTCCTGATCTTTTTACAGAATCATAGAATAATTTGGGTTGGAAGGGACCTTTAAAGTTCACCATCTTCAACATCAGGTTGCTTAGAGCCCCGTTGTCATTAAAGCAAAAAATACAGATATCAAAATTTCAGTCAGATCCTTTCCAAACCCAGCGGTTAAAGTAGATGCAACGACTGTTTTACCCTGGGCAATCAGCCTCCCCTGCTGAGAGTTTGGCAAACCCTTTATGGCATCATGGAGCTTTCATTATACACGCCCATGTTTCTATTTTAGCTAGCAATGTTCAAGGTACGCAAGGAATTAAGGTTGGCTCAAACTTACGTTGTATGTGTGCTATCAATACTGGGCTTCAGCGTGCAGAAATCTGCTGGCTTCAGTGATGTTACACCAAATTACGGTTTGATGGAGCAGTGTTAGGAACTGAACCTGGTGTATTTATTCAGGGCTGAGATGTGGGTGATTTAGGACAAAGAGGGCTGCTCTGCCTTAAGGAAGGTAAAAAAGGCAAATAATTCCATACAAAAAATTAGCTGATCATAACAAAACCATGGTAAGCACACCTGCTGGGTGTTGTGGGAATGAGTAAACTCTCTTTTGCCCAGAAGTGTGAAATTGTACCTGCATTAAACTTTGACTCCAGCACTGATGTGTGAAGATATGTTGGAGATGGGACTCCAATATGCTTAAGTTGGATGCACAATGTAATTAAATGCAATTCAAACAAATTTTGAGTACAGATGATGGCGAATCCTTAGTACATCATTCTGTCTTCCACAGTGAGGAAGTGTTGCTCTGGGTCTTGATGAGATTAACGGGTCATTGAGGAAAGATCAAAGCTCTGGGTTGTGAAAGAATAGCCAGCTGGAAAACGCAAATTCAGTTAAGTCTTCGTGTTTTCAAACTGCAAGGGTAGATTGAGGCCCTCAGCTCATTGATTTCTATGGCAGCCCAACCAAGACGGCAAATTCGAAGTAGCACCGTGGAAATGCTGTCACCTGTACTGACATCAGCATAATCATGGGGCTTCACTCCTCACTTACGCACACAGCTCTGCAACAGCAGAGCTTCTGCAGACTGGTGCACAAGAGCTGAGCTAGCTTTGTGTTTTCTCCTTCTGTGCTGCATCACTTGCACTGAATAGTCTGCAAAAAACAACACAAAAGGGGGAGAGGTCTGCCTTTTCGGAGAGAAAAGGCAGAAGGAAACTTGGCAGACAGTGGGGTAACATTGTCTTGTGGATCTTGGGAGGTTACCAGTCAGATCAATAAAGCAGATCATGGTAAGTCTTTCAAGATTTACAGTGAGTTACTTTATCAGAAAAAAATTACAGGATATAAATGTGATAAAAACGAGTAAGGAGGCTGAGACCGAGGGACTTCTTTGATGTCTGAGAGTCTGTTATCAATGGGAGACAGATACATAAACACATGGCAATTATTGCTAATTGAAGAATCAGGCAAAATGCCTTGTCTCTGCTGGAACGTTGTCAGCTGAATTTCCAAAGTTGTTTGTACACGTTTTTGGGGGTTGGTAGTTTGTAAGTCTTCTAATCCTGCTTCTGAGACCTCTATGTTGGATTCACGTATCAAATACTTTTTGATTTGCAAAAGCGCACTGTCTGCTCCATACGTTGCGGGAGGGAAGAAGGACTGGTTCAGAAACACTCCTTGGCATGTTGTAAGCATTTAACTTCCATATGGCACTGGCATAGTCGTAATAACTGGATGGATGTACCTACGTGCTTTCCTATCTCAGCATCAGGAGCCGAATACCAGAGGGTGAATAGAAACCCTCCAGAACCTTTGAAAAGTAGTCCCTGTCTTGGCACATCATCCTTTATTTTACTCCTTGGTCTGTGTTTCAGATTAGGGGCTCTTCCGTGCAGACGTTTTTTTAATCTATATTGGCCTTGGGCCAAATCCAGTTACTATTAAAGTCACCAACAAACCGTCCACTGATTTCAAAGGGAGCAGGGGATGTAGGAGCTCCTCTTTTGGAAATTACCTAGCAGGCTGCTTGAAGGTTTTACGTAGAAATATTATTAGATGGCACAAAAATTCCATAGATGCTTATTGCCACTGCTGCCTCTTCAAGACTGATGCCTTAGGATTATGCGTTTGAAAGCCAAAATTATCGCATGTGATCTATGAATCTCCAAGCTGTTGGGGAGAAGAGATGCTCTGCAAGTGGCAGTGCTGGCCTACAGTCTGCCGTGGATTTATTCCATTAGAAAATTGCAGCATATGTTTTAAATAGCATGTCTCTCGATCAAGGGAATTCTTGCTAAGTAAGCAATAAACACTATTGTATTGCATTGTATTCACTAAGCTATATATATACATATGTACAATGGCAAAACAAAAATATCACTCAGGATCGTACTATTTGTAATAAAAGTAGCTTTTAAATATGTTTTTTTTTTCTCGCATAAAAGTTGCTTGTAGCTAAAAGGCCAGAACTTTTTGCATAAAACCATCGCATCCTCGCCGATGCCTGTGAGGGTACTGCCTCTGTGCAGGGGTGTTTCGGTGGGCTCAGTCCCGGAGGCTGCAGTGGGCATCAGAGCTGTTTGCAGCCCGTTTGAAAGGGGCATGCGCCGGGACTCCGCTCCTTTACATTGCCGGTGGGGAAGAGGGGTTACGGAGCCTTAGCTGCAGTTCACCCATGACGGTGATGTGTCTGCGGCCCCACGTACCTTGTGGGAGGTGGTTGCACGAGTCTCAATGGGCTGCGGGTGCGAGCTGGGGTCCCAGGGCTGTTTCTGTCCTTGGCATCACGCAGAATGCCGAGAAGCTGGGCTAGGGCACTGCAGGAGAGGGGTCCTGCAAACTTTTATTCCCATTTTCAACCCATTAACTGGCTCTCTCTTGCCTTCTCCTTTCTCTTTCAGTTGTTGGTAGCTATGGGTACTTCCCCACGGACGTTCCTGATCCTGGGATGTTTTCTCACAGGTAATGTTCCTCAGCCCTCTGAGCCTCTCCGCCCCTACTCCTTCGTAAATCCTAATTTAAGCTTGCTTTCATTGTGCCCACCATAACAAACGCCAAGCGGTTGCCAGCTGGCTACAGGCTCGATCTTTCTGCCCTTCCCTTCGGTAGGCTAAGGCAAGAACCACCGAGAGGACGGTACTTTCAGTAGCCTGTGCCGGCCGCTTTGGCACCTCTACAGCTGCTCTAACCTCCCGCCCGGTTTGTCTGCCTGCGCAGGGAAAGTGAGCCTGCCTACCTCCAGCTGTCCCAGCCCTCGCTCCACCGGGGTTTCACCAGCAGCCTGGCGCTGCCTGTGTGGGCTCCCCGCATCCTCCCACGCCGCACCACCTCACCGCGCTCGCCGGGGCTGCCCGCCCAGCCTCCCGACATCTGCCGAGCGAATGGTGCCGGGAGGGGAGGGCAGGGTTTGCCACAGGGTGCCAAATATAGAAAGGGCCTGTAGACCGGGACAACACGTGCAGGAGTGAGAAACTAGTTTCAAAGACAGCCTGGATTCCTGCTGCCCGTTTATTGCCCAGAGCCCGCTTTCACACCGTGGGCTGTTTGTCATGGACTGTCCTATCTGTTTTGTACAGGTCGTTTGATAGACTGAAACAGCACATCCGTTTCCCTGGTGAATTCCCCGTTTTTTTAGGGTGTGGATCCTCTAATTTTCCTTCTGGGGGTTGGACCCGCACCAGCCCACCTACAAATTACTTAGGCTTGCAAATCTGAGCCTCTAACTGTAGATTGTATCTGAAAATCAACGCCATCTACAACATCTCGTTCAGTGAATTACGGTTTTATTTGGCTATAAACCTTCTGTACGTTTTGGCTAGAGGCAGACCTGATGCACAAATTTTGGGTCTAAACTCCTGCTCCATCCCTTTGCAGAAATAGAAGCCAGATGTAAACCGCAGGCACTGATCTTGGGAAGGGGTTCCTAAATGTCAGTTGTGAGCTTACTGGAAGGCTGACAGAACTGCTGGTTTCCTGACCATTGCTGTAAGGAGCTGTAAGACGCCCATGACCCAGCAGCCAGGGTGTGGGCTTCACTGGTCTGCAGCAGAGTGGTGCCCACCTTTGGGGCTGGGAAGCTGAGGTGTGGATTGGGAGCCATCTCTAACTTCACCTCTGTCTTTCACCTCTTGATTTGACAAACAGAAGTCAGCAGGCAAACGCTTAGCATTTCAAAGGGAAGCCTTTTGCCATCCATGGGGCAAAACACTGGCTTTTAACAAGGGCAGATTTCCCGGGACATCAGCACCTCCGGAATGGTTGGAAAAAGAGCTGCTCTGGATCCACTCTGCTGTTTTTCCATGCTGAGGTTATTCTGTGTGTTCACATGCTATTTATTCATGTCTTCTTGCAGGACCATTCCTAACGTTTTGCCAGCTTCCTCTGCCGACTATTGTTCCCAATAGGAATGAAATGGTGGTACAGCTGAATTCCAATTTCACGCTCAAATGCTCTGGAGACAGCGAAGTGAGCTGGCAGTACCCAGTGACCGAGGGAAGCCACAGGATAGACATTAGACATGAAGAAAACAACAGTGGCCTCTTCGTGACAGTGCTCGAAGTCGGAAATGCCTCAGCCGCTCACACGGGCTTGTATGTTTGCTATTATAACCATACTCAAGTAGAGGATGGGGAAGTGGAAGGGAAGGACATCTACATCTATGTGCCTGGTGAGTGGGGGATGCCACAGCCATACCTGGAGGTTTGTGTGGGAGGGCTGAACTGTGGATGTTCAGAAGAGGTGTATTGCTGGTGGCAATTTGCCGTCACATGAAGATAAATGACCCCAGGGCCATTTCCTAACGTGTAAATCAAGACCAGCCCCTGTGACTCTATGGATATATTCCTCTTCCTTTCTATTGGTTTTCACTTTTTTGGTAAGAGTTTTAGTTCTCAAGAAGAGGGATGCGACTTCAGACGTGAGGTCTTCTGACCACCAGGGTCTGGGTAGTAGACCTTGGTAGTCAGGTCAGGTCAGCTGTGGGAGCAGGTCCAGCCTTCAGGTTTGCCTGGCCCCTAGGTGGGGATTAACGTCAACACCAATCCTTTCAGGTGTGACGTGGGTGGTGGATGTTTTGGGACATGTACTGACCAAACCAGTGCCATGTCTGACACTAAAGCGGTTGCCAGATGAGGAAGACCATGTCTTGTTCTCAACCTGAATTAGGCTTGAACTGAGAACTGGGGAAAACTCATGTGTGCACAGGGCCTGGGAAGCATAAGGCAACGGAGCCACCTTAGGGGTGGCTGTCACAAGGGAGGGTGAAACGAGAAGTGTTATTGCTGGCCAGTCTGACGCAAGATTAAAAACATGGTGCTACCATGCAGTGCCCTGTAATTTTCAAAGCAAACACAGCCTTCCCAGGCCCTGCACTGCCTTTCTCTGCAGTGGTGGAAAACCTGTTGGACCCAGAAGAAATGGCATCGTTTCTTTTTGGGAGTACCTATCTCCAGCTTTGCCCTCCCTTCCTCTTGTTCTGACTGGAAATCTGTTTAAAGGCTTTCCGCGCTACCCATGGGATGAAGATCTTTATTGTCATAGCTGAGATAGGCACCAGAGGCTGAGCCACAACCGACTGCCTTTGTAAAGCCCTGGCTGGATGTTTCCTCGGCTTTGGCTGGGGTTCAGGGGATGAGTGGCACAACTGCAGGGCCAGGAAAGATCAAGCCAGCAGATTTGCAGTAAATATTTTGAATAAGAAAGGAAAGAGAGAAGAAGAGATTGCAAATCATCTTGCCAAACTGCAGTATGTTGTGAAGGTGATGATGTCTGCAACTGCAAGGAAGACTGTGGAAGGGGAAAATCTCGGGAAGCACTAAAGGGACATATTTTAAGGGCAATTTTTCAGTGGCATTAAGTTTTTGCAGTTCATCATGTGTGATTCGAGGGCAGTGATTCTTCCAAGACTTTTTCTCCATTTCCCAGAACAAATGTAAAATGTTTGCATTCGTCCTTGAAGCAAGAAGACNAGTTCATCATGTGTGATTCGAGGGCAGTGATTCTTCCAAGACTTCTTCTCCATTTCCCAGAACAAATATAAAATGTTTGCATTCGTCCTTGAAGCAAGAAGATGTTTCAGCAGAGGCTGCAAGCTTTGGCACATGTATCTTGATTTCCAAACAGCTCTAACCAAATCACCGGAAGATGTTGTTGGTGTTAAGCAGCCTTGTAACTCACTCAGTGAAGGAATATAAAGGCAAGAGATGGAAGATTTCTTCAAGAGGGCTTTTTGGTTTGTTTTTAAAATGCCTCTAGACGTCAGCCTACCAGATTTGCAGGGCAGAGACACCCTGTAATTTTTTCCACTCACTAACCATCAAGATGTCATAAATGCAGTAACATATCCTTTTCTTCAAATTATAGAGAATGTTTCTGTTTCCACTATAAATTTTGTCTTTACAATTGTTTTTCCTGCAATGAATTAGGAGGGCAATGGGTGGCAGCAACCCACTTTAGCCAAGGAGGATTACATTGAGACTTCACACAATATCCCATTTTCACTAACAGCGCACAGAAAACCAAACTAGGTGAATCCTGTTTCTGTTTTAAATTACAGTGGGAAAATGAATACATGGAGTTGGCAGCGTCTTTGGGACGGAGCGCTGTGTTTGGAATATTGCTACAAAGAGCCTGCCAGTGCAGCAGAAAGTCTATTGTTGGAGGGATTTCGATTGCTATTTATTAAATTTTATTATAAAGCTTCGCACAGAAGCTTCAGGCTAGCAGGGATTATTTGTTTATTCCGAATGGCCAAACGGAGATAATTTGAGGGCTGTGTTTTTTAAGTTGGCTATGTTATGCAATTATGTTTTAAACTCAGGCTTTGGATTGGCCGGATAGGAAAGCTGGCATGTATTTTGTTGACTTTAAAGGAAATAAAACTACCAGGTGTTTGTTTGCTTTTTTTCTGGTTGAATACCATATTTTGAAAACCACATGCTGTGACCATAATTAACTATGTCTCATAACTGTCATGTTGGACTTGTTAGAAATGCATGAAGATGAGTACCTTGAACTATTTTTGGTGAAATTTGGCTTTAACGGTGTTCAACATAAACAACATGGAACTGATTTCTACTTTTTGACATTGGAAGTGTTTGGATTTTTTTTCTTTTTATTTTTTTTTTCCCTGCTTAGGTATTGGTTAGGAGGTAGCTGCTGTTTCCAAAGGAAAAAAAAAATCTAACTGAAGAAGCTGAGTGATTTGTACCAATAAAAGGCAGGATCTTTAATAATTTTTTTGTGTGGTGAATGTTGCACCTAAGTGCAAAATCTTGTGTCATAAACCCAGGATGTTTAAGTCCAAATTCTTCCCTGAGATCTTTGCCATACATATATCTTGATAGAGTTGTCTATGATAAAGTGAATTCATCTTTACTTTAGTCCCCAACAATTGCATGAATGTTTTCACACCCAGTAGCGATTTTCGTGCTTTTTGTCACTTACTATCCTTTTGCCCTCATAGTGGGAATACCTCAGAACCACGTCTAAGGGTTGATAGAGCTTAGCTTTTTTTTCTGGAGGTCCTTTGCATTTCCTATTCTTTCCTGTTTTGTGCTTAGGTCAAATAACAAAAAGGAGATACTACATACAGTTAATATGGCTTACCTGCAATCTCTGAAAAAGTGGAGTAACAAACCGTACTAGTTTCAGTTACCATCTATAAGTGGTCATTGATGTCCAATTCTTGTACATGGTCTTACTACAAACAAGACAGTGTAAAATTACCTCTTGTTTTTTACAGACCCAGACATGCCTTTTGTTCCTTCTATACCAGAAGACCAGTTTATCCTAGTAGAAGAAGGTGATCCCACCGTTATCCCTTGTCGGACAAGTGACCCGAGTGCTGAAGTGACTTTAATTAACAGTTTAGACAAGGCTGTCTATGCTTTCTATGACAGCAAACAAGGCTTCGTAGGGAATTTCCCAGCGGGCTCATATACATGCAAAACAATGGTTAAAGGCGTGGAGTTCAAGTCTGATGAGTTCCTCATCTATATTTTAAAAGGTATTTATTTTTGTTCATTTACAAAAAGACTAATAATATTCAGCCCAGTACTGTAAGAGCTCTGTCAGCACCAGTATCACAGGATTATGTCAGATACTTCCCTGATAATGAGCTCCTTGCTCCTCTGGCAGTATTGCTAGTTATTTACTTGCTAGTTTACTTAGTGGTTACGTAGATTTTTGATGAGAATAAAGTGTCTTTGACCTTATCTCCTCTCCCAAATGGGTACAGCAAAAGTATCCTGTAATTCAGGTGTTTTCATCTTGTTGGCTGAAACTTAAAACATTGGTGTTTCCCAGTGGCTTCAAATCGTAGGACTTTGGGTAGTCTGAAAAACAGCATGATTAAAATATTTTGACAATAAAGTTTTTATTGGCCAGCAATGGATTCTCAAAGACAGTCACTGATTAGCAAAATGGGAAATTGCTCTTATAACGAGTGTCTTTTCTCAGGGGCATTTGAGTTAGGAACTTCTAATTTTAAACATAGATCACTCTTTGGGGGATTGAACTCAATGCCTGTACACTTCATGCTTTAAATACACATTGTTTACATCGCTATAAACCAGCAGTACTTTCACTGAATTTTCCAGATTATTCTTCAGTAAAGGAAGTGAAATGGAAATCTCCCCCTGAAATCGCACCATGTGAAAATTGCATACTTTTAAAAACTAAATCTGCTCTCTTCCTCTTCTCTTAGCGACATCACAGCTGCCAGTTGAAATTGAAGCTCTTAAAACTGTCTACAAAACAGGCGAGACCATCGTAGTAACTTGTGTGGTCTTTGACAATGAGGTGGTTAATTTACAGTGGAATTATCCTGGGAAAGTGGTAAATATCTCTCTTTTTATTTTATTCTTGGTTTGAATGTTTGTAGTTACTTTTTGGGGAAGAAGGTGGGGTTGTAAAATATTCTGCTCTTCTCTGAATGAAGACAGCTGAGGAGAGAAAACAAAGTAATTTCTTTTACTTTTAGGTTACCACAAAAGAAAGTCAGTCCCAAAAGTTAGAGTTTGCTGTTAGTAAGTATGCAAAGTATGAGAGGAAGGTGAGGTGTGACTAGGAGTTCATCCTCCGAGGGAGGAATGCTGTCTCTCAGGTCTTGTGCTGGTTGAAAAAAAGAAATGTTGTAGAAATAGAAAGATCTAGGAAAGTGTCAGACATGTGCATGGAGTTCTGCTGCTGGAGGTCTGAACCTCTAAAATGTCTCTCTTAAACCTTGGGTTCTTGGGCATAATAGCGGATGATGAAGAATCAAGTTCACAGGCTTCATTGTTCCTCATTATGCAAATGTTAATTAAAATGACTCTTACAGTCACTGTAATTACTCACTAATGAGAACCACCTAGTAAGAAAACCCTAAAACTTCTGGAGAACCTCAAGAATTTTCAAACTGGCGTTAACATCCTTCTGCAGTGAAATTTTTTATTGGTTAGAGCCCGTCCCTGTCCATGGAGAATTTCAGCGTATCCCATGTAAAAAGTCTGGTCACTACAGGGGTGGAGTAGCTGAAGTGAGGGAGGTGGTGGATTCGCCATCCCTGGAGGTGTTTAAAAGAAGGACAGATGTGGTACTTGGGGATATGGTTTAGATGTGGTTTTGTCAGGTTAGGTTAATGGTTGGAGTAGATGATCTTAAAGGTCCCTTCCAACCTTAACAATTCTATGATTCTATGAAGTGACTACCTAATTGTGACCCCAAATCCCCCCTTTTATTTAAGTAAGTTAAGAGCCCAAGAAAAAAAAAGGTTTAAGAATGTTTTGTTTGATTTTCCATGTTCTACCATTCTTACCATCCTTTTACTCGCAGCAGTCTTCTCCTTGTCCATAAATTATTCTTGTTTTGAGAGCTGGCAGAACATAGCATGTAGAAACTGCTTACTTTTTGTCTGATGGAGGGGATAAAACCTCACCTTACTTCATGGGAACTGAACAAATAAAATTCAACATAAAACCCCACAGCTTTTATGTCTGAGGAGAAGGTAGTGTGTAAGTAGTAAAACACTTTTGGACTGCTCACCCAAATTTTGAATGGTATTTTGTTTTGAGTGAACAAGGTATGAGCTCTCAACCTCCCCACCCTTCTGCGCCTGCCCCCAAAAGGGTGTATTTTTTAGAGACACACCTTTAGTGCCTGTGGCTGAAAATACATCCCTGCCTGAGTAAAGTCTTCTGCCATACGGGGTTTAGATGGTTGCTCTCGCTCCCATGGCATCATAGATCCTCAATGGTGTGCTTTCAGCTCAGTTACTTAAGTAAGGTTTTTTTTCCTTCTCCAAACTACAGAAAGAAAAAGGTCTGATAAAACTTGATGATATCAAAGTCCCATCGCAGAAGCTGGTTTACACCTTGACCATTCCTGAGGCAACAGTGAAAGACACAGGGGATTATGAATGTACTGCTCGGCATGCAACCAAGGAGGTTAAGGAAAATAAGAAAGTAGTCATTACAGTTCATGGTATAGTCTGATTTTAGTGTCCAAAAATTATTAACGTGTTGGAAAACACCAATCTTGAAAAATGCTGCACAGCATTGTTTACCCAAGGCTTTTTCATTTACAGACAAAGGGTTCGTTCACCTGGAGCCTCAGTTTAGCCCTTTGGAAGCTGTCAATCTGCACGAAGTCAAAAACTTTGTTGTCGATGTGCAGGCCTACCCAGCACCAAAAATGTACTGGTTGAAGGATAACGTGACTCTGATTGAAAATCTTACTGAGATTGTTACTAGTTCCAACAGAGTCCAGGAAACAAGGTAAAAATTCTTCTGACTCTTACTTTGCCATGTTGACTTGACCTGGGCACTGCTCCTGCTCTCTCTTTCCACTGCAGTTTGTTCTTTCTTCCTCAGTGGCATTTAAAAATAATTTCTTTGTTTTCTACTCTAAAGGGCGTTGCCTAATCTACCTCTTCTTATTCCCTTCATAACATCAACCTCTCCAGACCATAGGGATCTTGGTTTCTGAGTACTAAGTCTCTTCATTCCCTCCAGGATATCTCCACGCCAATAATTTCTAGCTATTTCCAATAACATCAGGGGCTTTGTTGGATCTCTGCAGAAAATAATTATGCCCACTTGTTTCTCAGTTGTATTTTGGTAGTTATTTACCATTTTAATAGTTATTTTAGTGTTAAGGCATGCTAGAAATGCCAAATGCCACTACATTATAATCTCCACATACACAAGTTATATGTTGCATTGAAGAGGATTTTTTTTTTGACATACTCTAAAAATACAAACAAATACTTTCATTTCTGCAGGTTTCAGAGTATATTAAAATTGATCCGGGCCAAGGAAGAAGACAGCGGATACTATACTTTGGTTGCTGAAAATGAAGATGAGGTTAAAAGATACACCTTCTCCTTGCTAATACAAGGTAAGGAGCCTTGCCCACTGGAACTGCTGGCACACAGTAAAGACTTTATCCACTTACACATTGGATTGCCTGGAGTATTGCAATAAGAAAGGTGTGAACTGGGGTGTCCGGAGCAGTGCGTGTGTGCCGAGTCCTTGGAGCTCTCGTACCCTGATCCTGGCTTTCTCTTTGGCCCTGGCCTTCAGCCAAAAAGAAACTTTATCCTCCTGCCTAAGTTATTCCAGCTGACAGCGGGGACGATAGCTCATTTAGTATGACATGAAGACGTGGCATAACCGCAGCACTTCCTTTTTGTGGCTCTAGCCTAGGATCTGCTCTGTCCTACAGGAGTTAAAGACCTCCTAGATGAGTTTCTAGCTGTCGCTAAGCTGTTGGCCAAACAATACCTGTCCTGGTTTATTTGAAATTTCAGGCTGCTTTTTGTAGACCCTGAAGAGTATTTTAACAAACTCCTGTCTCCTTCTCAGTTCCAGCCCTGATCTTAGACCTCGTGGATGATCACCATGGCTCTGCTGGTGGGCAGACAGTGAGGTGCTTGGCGGAGGGGACCCCGCTTCCTGATGTGGAGTGGCTGGTTTGCAAGGACATTAAAAAGTAAGAGGAGTGTGTGCTTTCTTATCTAAAATATGACTGGCTGTGTCCTTGATTAGCTTAACTTTATTAGTTACTGCACCATGTTTTCCTCATTAAGGGCCAGTAAGCTATAAATCTGATTTGTCTTTTCAGAGGCTTATATTTCGAGAGAGGTTGTCAGTGCCTTTCCTAGTGATTGCATTCTGTAGGAGAAGACACAATGCACTGATCCAGGAGGTTTCTCTCATAAATCTTTGTGCTCAATAAGCGAACTCAGCAGATTTCACAGTCCCAGTTTGAGTAAGGATCTCAAGGAGTAGCTGTCCCCCCATTCAGGGAGTTCTCATCGTTTCATAGATAGCTCCATCTGCCTCCTTAACACTCTTGCGTGCTCCTTAATATTCACATGTAATTATTTCCCCCAAAATTATTGGGACCAGATGATCTGTAAGNGGATCTCAAGGAGTAGCTGTCCCCCCATTCAGGGAGTTCTCATCATTTCATAGATAGCTCCATCTGCCTCCTTAACACTCTTGCATGCTCCTTAATATTCACATGTAATTATTTCCCCCGAAATTATTGGGACCAGATGATCTATAAAGTCCCTTCCAACTCTAACCATTCTATGAGTCTATGATAAACTAGAATTTTCACCTTCAAAGTATTTTAGACACGCGGAGTAGTTGCTTCCATTTTTGGTAGTTCTAGACTGGCTCCCGTAGCTGCTGGGAGGCTGTTTTTTCGCTGGGAGGTCATCCACCAGGGAGAGGGAGACCATGCATGGAAGGAGGGTAGGAGCCTTGGGCAGCAAGGCACCTCCAACACCTTCCAGCTGTGTTCCACTCTCATTGTGCTAAAACCTCTTACTGCCTGGTAGGACAATTGTCCTCCTAGCCCTGCCCCAGGGAGCCTTGTACAGCACTAAGAATTCAGGCAGAAATAGAGATCCGTCCAGTACTATACCTCTATGGGACGCATAGCAACACCAAGGCCTACCTATACCAGAGCTGCTGGGCTGCGTTGTCAAGCCTTCAAAGTGGCACCAGTAAGGAGGATCAGAAGGTAGATTATTCTGAGGGAAGAAAGATGTAGGCTTTTCACAGAGATGGTCTTAAGCATTTCTGGTCTTTAAAATGATCATTGTTAGAAGAAATAAGGAAAGGTGATTGCTGTTCTGTTCACTCTTCTTTATCCATACCTATGCCCAACACCTGTTTCTCCCTTATTCTTCCCTGCAGGTGCAGCAACGACACCTCGTGGACTCTTTTGACTAACAATATCTCTGATATACACATGGAAGCCCACCTAGATGAGAAAAACATGGTGCAAAGCCAAGTGACCTTCCAGAAAGTAGAGGAAACCCTGGCTGTGCGATGTGTGGCTAGGAATGACCTCGGTGCTGTTACTCGGGAACTGAAGCTTGTGGCTCCCAGTGAGTTTGCTTTGTCCTTCTTTGAAATTACAGCAGCCAGTTTCACCCCTCTCTAAGACACCCCAGTTCAGTCTTAATAGATAAAAATGTGAATTGTTGCAGATAAAAATAAATGAAAATGGATTTTTTTTCCACCCTGGGATATCTGCAGATGAGGCATTCTGCAGGTCTTTATGGGGCATCTGTTTTTCGCTTACTATGTGGTTCCATGATTCATTTTACCATTTTATGGCCACTGGCTATGGGATGTTCTTCTAGATGATCTCTGCATTTGGTTTTGAAACAGGAAGGCAGGGCAGCTCTGGGCTTGGCAAGACTTTACACTCACCAGCCCCAGGGACTGCTCCTGCCACATCTGCAGGACACGGGAACTGCAATGGATGGATGGATGGGAGGTGGATGTCTTGTGCATGTGTCATGTTCCTCATGGTTCAAGAGGAAAATAGGGTCTGTGTTTTTACTTCACAGCCTTGCGATCAGAACTAACAGTGGCTGCTGCAGTCCTAGTGCTGTTAGTGATCGTGATAATTTCACTGATTGTCCTGGTCATCATATGGAAACAGGTAATGCAGAAAAAAACCTATTTCAGTTTGGATGTTGAGCCCTGCTGGGTTTTGATCTGCTCGGAAGTCAAACACAGGACTAATGGTTGGTTTTGCACTTGATGTGCTTTGCAGAAGCCGAGGTATGAGATAAGATGGAGAGTCATTGAGTCTATCAGCCCCGATGGCCACGAATACATTTATGTGGACCCAATGCAACTGCCTTATGACTCCAGATGGGAGTTTCCTCGAGACGGGTTAGTGCTTGGTAAGTTTCCTCTAAGGGACTAATCCCATCCTTCTCTGGGGATAAGGATGGTTAAGGAGAACNTGTAACTCATGGCCGTGACGTCCAGAACCTTTCTATACCTGCCTGTTCTCCTCTGTTCTCCTACCACATCCTCTTCTTCCCCTGCTGTGGTGTCAGCCTTGAGCTCCTTGGGTTAGTGTCTCCTACGCCTCCGATCCAGCTCTCCTCCACATGCCTCGCATGCAGTGCCCACCTCCACACGGCTTAGGGGCTCTCTCCCAGAGTCAAATTCCCTCTTCCACACTCACTTCTGCTAAGGCACCCACAAGAAGTGCATCGGCATTTTTTATTTGCAATACATTTATACACTTATGTGTAGAGGCCAAGGGAAGTCTGCAAGTAGTTATGTAGTTTTATTAAGAATATTTTTTAAATTATTAATCCACGATGTGCATATATCAGTGCTGAGTAACTTAATAACTTATTCTTGTGGCTACTGTTCTTCTTCCCTCGCCTTCCGCTTTCTTGCTTTGCTGTCACTGCACTGGAGTCCACAGAGATTTTGGTTAGTAATTACTTCTTCAGGGCTGGCCTAATCTGTCATTTATATCAATTGGAAGTGTAATGATTATAGACATTTTTAATGTTCGATCCAGATAGTGCTTTAAATTGATAAGGCACCCCTCTGTTGGAGGTATCTGTGCACCCAGTTGTTTACACAAAATACAGGAGAAGAAAACAAAAGATGTTTTTCATTTGATATATTTTAAGAAACACACTCCCCTGGTGTAGTTCTCTTTCCCCCACAACAGAGGAAGAATTGATGTTAATTCTTCAAAGAAGCAGCACAAAAATTTTTGGTTCAGGAATGATATCCTTTAATTAAATTCATGTTGCTAATTGAAAACTAGAGGAGGGTGGATATTTAATGGAATTATTTCATTACAACCCAGACTTTAATTACATGCCTAAATAGGATTTGTCAGATCTGAGTTGTTAACAGACCACCACTGTGACTTTGTCTCCTTCTGACTCATGAGCACCAGCCTACTTCAATGCCTTCCTGTTCACAAGTATATTCAGGATAGTCTGTGCTTTAAAAACTAATGCTACATTCCCTTTTAGCAATCTGGATTGCACAAGCATTCTTCTCGACACGGTTAACATTTACCCGCTGGCAGTTTCGCCATATAAAACGCTTGCTGGTGGCGACCTCTTTTGTTTCAGGGGCTGATAATTCTGGTTTGTGCGGGTTTTCTCTTATCGAAGTGGGAGGTGGCAGCAGAGCAATTACACCTTTAGCTCAGGGAGGCTCTGAAGCAAGATACAAACTGATTTTGGCTCAGCCAGACAAGCATTTCCCATCCTAGCTGTGTAAGCCAGCTGGCATCTATTTGTTTTTCTAGTTAGTAGTGCCTGGAGTGCAGCGCTGTGTTAAATGCCAACCCTCAACGTTGGCTGGCTGGAGTTTCAATTGATAAATTTGGGTTACGCTGCAAATTTCCCTTTGCTATCGCCCCTCCACGATGCACGTAGTGCTCTGCTGTTTGAAGCATTCAGCAGCCGGCACAAGACTAGGAGATGTGTAGCAGAATGAGAAATGCGATAACGCAGTGAGCTGCTGGCGTGCCACTGCCTTCTCCTGGCTCTGCTGAGAAGCGGTGAGGTCCCAGCAGGACCTGGACCTCCTCCTTCAGCTGAGATGGCCGAGGGCAGCACTTTCTGAGGAGCGGGGTCAGAGTGCTGCCATTTCTCAGGGTCTTGGGGTGGCTGTAGAGGGGTGACAGAGTTGCTCCTGTCACTTCCCAGCAAGCCACCCACTTGTCCTGGTGGCCGTAATGAAATGAAATGCTGGTCTGACACAGAGTCAGACCAATGCCCATTTGCAAAAGGCAAGTTAAGGTTCAAGTCATCAAGTCACAGAGCTGTTAGGGATGTGGTACCTAATTTCTCATGAGACTAGAAGCTGCATGTAGAGCACAGCTTGTCACATGTTTGTTTTTTTGGTAGAGACCAAGAAAGTAATGGTTTAATTTGGGGTGAGCTGATCATCCCAGTTCAATTTTACCCAAAAAAGCACTCAGTTGTGAAGGCTGTGTCTGGAACAAATTTACAGGCTTCACTTTTGTATTTGTGTCCCCCCTGAGCAGAAAACCAACACCTCTCTGACAGACCCAGCAGATAAGCTCTGTGGATAGGGAAGAGAGGCTGAAATCGCTCTCACGCCCTAAACATGGTTCCTCGGCTAGTTTGAGGAGCCTCGAGCTGCTGCTGTGTCTGCACCGTCCTTCTGTGGCGGAGAAGCAGCGCTGCTCCTCCGGTGGGCAGATCACAGCCGTGCCTTTATGCTAAGAAAAGAAAACACACACTACAATTTTGGGCTCCACTGAAGGCCTCGACATCAGGACTGTGGTGGCATTACAGATGCCTCCAGCAGTCAGCTCCCACCTGGCTCCGAATTTCCAGTGTAAAACACATGGGGCTTGGGCTGCGTCTGCGGAGAGGGGTGAAAAGGGGAAGCGGCAGCGATGGCTCCCCGCCACTCCGGAAGCACTCTCACCGTCTCCACACGCACCCCGGCTCAGCAGAGGTGATGGAGAGGGAGATGTGCGCCTCCTGCTCAGCCGACAATATGGTTTGGGGAGGAATTGGCGTGTGAAGACAAGAAGATCAAGGAGCACCAGCAAATGCCATCACATTCTGAAGGGCTGCATCCTGCCATGTGGCTCCCAGACCTTCGGTCTGAAAAGTTTCAGGGGCCAAATTTCAGACTCAGGTTGTTTGAATTAGTCTGAAATTTAGTGGGAAGCTTTCTCACATCCTGACTGGGAAGAATAACCTTTGGAGCACAGGAACCTTGAAAAGAAATCGCATAGTTTTTGCGTGCATGACAAACTATGCTGTCATAGTCCCGGAGAGGTTCTTCAGTGGTAACTCAGCTAAGCACGCTTTAACCGTTTCTTGTGCTTGTTAATGATGTAGATATCACTTGGCTGGAAATTTTCTTTTAAAAGAGTGAATACAATAAAAGCGGGGGCTGTAGCTAGAGGATAACAGAAACATATGGCATCGCATGCCAGATGACACCTTCAGAAGCATAAAAGGCAGCAAGTTCAAACTGCAAACGAACGTCAAAGACAAAATGCTGTATATCTCCATAGTAAAAGTCACTGCTTGTTCTTCCCGTGCTGGAAGTTAAAAAGTAACATAAAATAAAATAAAAAGGTTGTCAGGAATATGAAAATATCCTGGCATCTGGAGCTCACATACAGATTTGTTCACCGAGTAAGCGTTGCCTTAATGAACTTACTCTTCAATATGGAAACCATGAAATACAGTATTTTGGAGTATGTTTGTGCAGTTCATATTTCTCTAAAATCTCACTCAATCTGTACACAATTCTTCTGCACACTGTAGCCATATCAGGAGACAGGATATGAAAATCCAAAATTTTTGTCTAAATTGATTTGTGGGAAGAGAGAAGTGCGTATAAACATTAGCCGTTTCATTACCGCACTTGGAAATTTGCAATAAAATTTATTCAAGCATATGAAACACACTTGTACTTTAAACTTCAGAGAAGTTTCCCCTCATATGTGATCAACATGTATTTCAGCTTCGTGCAGATCACTGATGGTCCTGCCTGTCTATTTCTAAATGTGCTGCTGATGTGCTTCAGTCTATCTTACTGCTAGGTGCACCCAGCATTGATGTAACAGCCCGAAACCACAACTAAGGAGTTCAATTCAGATTTTTAAGTGAAGGGCACAACTGTACTGTAGTCAGGTGCTGAGTGTGGCGGAGAAGTCAACTTAAATGCAGGAGAATCAATGATTAGAAAGGAGAAAGTGAGAGTGGCAGGGCAGAGCCGGAGACGAATTTGAATGAGTTGAGCTCCCACGTGCAGATGTGCTCCTGATGTTTGCTTGCTTGTTTTTATTTAAGAATTGTACTTAATGACAGCATTTCTTTAAAATATATCTGCCTTTTCTGCTTAACAACGACGGTAATAATAATATTAATGATACCACTGGTCTGGCTGAGTGAGTGGGCTCTTTCCACACAGGAATCACAACCCATAGAGGAATGGCAGCGGAAAATGAGGCGAATTGCTGTTACTCTCTGAAATAAATAATGCTCTCCCTTGCGTTCAGGTCGAATCCTTGGTTCTGGTGCCTTTGGAAAAGTAGTCGAAGGGACTGCATATGGACTGAGTCGCTCTCAACCGGTGATGAAAGTAGCTGTGAAAATGCTGAAACGTAAGTTGTCGCCGTTCTGTTTCCCAAGCTAGGTAGTGCATGTTCCCATGGGGTTATTTAAGCATTGGTTGTGCTAAAGAGTTTCTCCTTATCTGAAGTTGAAAACGTGCTGTGAAATGACTGAAATTTAAAATTGTATCTTAGATGGCTTCAATGGCGTTTTCAGTTTTTTTCAGGCAGCATCCAGGCTTCTGAAAACATCCAAAGTTTAGTTTTAGCTGTATGGACAGTAGCAGCCATAATAACTCAGCAAGTTCAGAAAAAGATAAAATAGCCATGAATGTTTGTGAACAAATGNATGTTCGTGAACAAATGAAAGCAACACAGCAGAGAAAAGATAGGCAGGTCTTGGGTGAGAATCTTAAGTTCACTGAAGATTTCCCAGTTCCTGAGCTGAAAATCAGACGCAACGATTCTGGANGAAAGCAACACAGCAGAGAAAAGATAGGCAGGTCTTGGGTGAGACTCTTAAATTCACTGAAGATTTCCCAGTTCATGAGCTGAGAATCAGACTCAACGATTCTGAGGGAACCATGAGGAGCTTTCCTGTGTTGAAACTAGCAGCTTGTAGAGTGCCCCTGTGCCACCTGGGCAACCCACTGTACCTCTGCAGAGGGACAAACAGGCTGGGACAGATGTTGAACTGTGTCAAATGAGTCCTCCCTTAGTGATTTGTAACTCCTCTCCAAGTCTTAAGAAAGCTCCTTGTCAAGTAAAGGACATGGTCTTCTTCAAGAAACCATGGTAGCAACGCTCTAATGAGGCAAGCAAGGAGAAATTGTTATTGTGAAAACGGTGATTGCTTTCACTGAGTGGCTGGTGTGTTTTTCCAACAGCTACAGCTAGATCCAGTGAAAAACAGGCGCTCATGTCTGAACTGAAGATCATGACACATCTCGGGCCGCACCTGAATATTGTGAATCTGCTTGGAGCTTGTACAAAATCCGGTGGGTTTGCCTGACAAAATGGAGGTTTGCTGTGGAGCCATTGTTCACTGTTTAACAAGCACACAAATGTCAAGTAATTGATTTAGATTTAAGATTTAGCAATAAATATATACAAGTAAAAGGTTTCACAAACCTTTCAGTTTGGTAGTAGTTAGGTAGTAGTTGCAGTCATAACTCAGTAAAAAACAGTGTATTAACCCCCCATACTTTTTATGTTTTATAGTTTATTTTCTACTATTTTTGAAGTTTGTTTTTTTTTTTTTTTTT
>RSEF01000004.1:71067848-71101665 GCA_003993805.1 Himantopus leucocephalus | reverse complement strand
TCTCCTTCTTTGGACCCTGACACCAGCAAGTTTTCTGCTCATACTTCTGATACCTCTGTACAAGTTCTGCCTGCCCCATTATTCAGTGTTTCATTTCTCACCTACCTTCATCCTTTCCCACTCTTGTTACCCCTCTTTTACATCCGTTTGTCTGCTCTGTGCTGCCACACTCACTTTGGCATCTTCTAAAACTGGCTCGCCTTCAAATTCCCAATTGCTTGAAGGTGCTGGGCTTCTCCATCCAGTGGTGCTGGCTCACAGGGCTGAATATCTGCTGGGTTAATGAATCACAGCTACCCATCTGAAGAAAGGTGGTCTTAGCGAATAGCATCTAATGAGGGGTTTGAAATTAACATTTTCAGAGCTACGAGAAGATTCACCTGGACTTCCTGAAAAGTGATCACCCAGCTGTCACACGCATGAGGGGGGACTGTGACAATGCTTACATTGGTGTCACCTACAAGAATGAAGACAAGTTAAAGGACAGGGAGAGCGGATTTGATGAGCAGAGGCTGAGTGCTGACAGTGGGTACATCATCCCCCTGCCTGACATTGACCCTGTTTCTGAAGATGAGCTTGGCAAAAGGAACAGGCACAGGTATGTGAGGTTTACAGAGCACATAGCCCACAGTCACCGTTCTAGGTTACGTTTGGTGATATGCATTAACACTTTTTACCGTCCTAGTCTGCAAATGGTTTCCTTGGCTCTGTTGGGACTACTTATTGGGAAGGTCCCATGTAAGTATGGCAATATGACTGGCCACAGTGTTTTCAATTGGAAAAACCTAATTTTGCTTCTTTTGTGACTGCCAGGGGAAGGGGACTGCTGGTAGGGTGCTCCTGTGTGTCACTGGGACTCCTTTGCTAGCTTGGCCAAGTCACAGGGGCTGTCTGGTGGCTCTGTGGGCACATTTTGCAACACATCTCGCCCCTGCAGCTCAAAGCCTTGGAGCTGCGTGTGAGGTCTCAAGGCATGGATTTATTCTGTGTGAGACCAGCTCCAAAATTTAGGACAAATTGTTTTTAACATCTTCCGTGGTATTCTTTTAATTGACAGCAGAGTATCCAGGACTTTTTGCTGCTCCTTTGTCAATTTTGCATGACCAATTCTACTACAGCACAACACTGTGTAACCCTTAATGTGAATGAAGGGGGTTTAACTCAGCGCTTAATTCATAGTATATAGAATTAGCAACCTAGAAACTTTTGTTGATATTTTTGCACAATTTTCAGGAGGGGGATGAAGCACTGTCCAGATTAAGATTTATTACCCCCTCTGTTATTATTATTTTATTGTTTATTATTGTTATCTTATTTTCACCTGATCTCCCTAGATTTACGTAAATGACCTATTGTCACAGCAGTGTCATAAAGCTATTTCTCTAACGAGTTTCTGGCAGAAAGTGCTTGGAGGAACATATGAACAACCTGCTCCTTTTAATTTGAAGGTGGTTCATTACTCTTGAGGTACAAGGTCTGCCATGCCCTGAGAAACGGGTGGTCAGAGTCACCTAAAATTGTGCCATGGGTCAGAAGGCGTGTGGGGAGATGGCGTTCAGTTCTGCTAGAGACCGGAGTACTTACCCAGCCACATTCCCCACGTATTTTATCTCTGAGATGTTTGTCTCTTCCAGTTCCCAGACATCGGAAGAAAGTGCCATTGAAACTGGTTCCAGTAGCTCTACTTTTATCAAGAGAGAAGATGAGACCATTGAGGACATTGACATGATGGACGACATTGGGATCGACTCCTCAGACCTGGTGGAGGACAGCTTCCTGTAACCTCACGGGCACCTTCCAGCTCTGCACACGGGGAAGCTTGCCGTGTTGTCTACAGACTTCTGCTCCACAGAGAAAACCACTTTATTGCAATGTCAAGGATGTGAAGAGGAGGTGGATTTGTACTGAGAAACTGCCAGCGATGGGCAGACAAATCAGCCTGAGCATGAATGAGAGAGACACGTCGAAGATGGATTTTTTTAGCGTTGCTTCTTGCAGTATTTCAGTAGCATCTCAGTGTTGTTTGCCATTCGAACTGGTAGGAGGATGAAGGAAAAGGCCACAAACAGACCAGTTTTGTGTTTCAAGGGCATTCATATGACTTTGATGGATCGAATTCCCACTGCAGCAATACTTCACCATTGCAATTATGTAAATAACTCTCTACTCAAGGATTTTTTGAGGTGGACGTTGAACACGTGCCACGGATTTTAGAAGAGATCGTTCATGAATTTTGTGTACTTCCTCCCTCAATCTCAATGTCAGCTGCTGTTGAACTATCATGTGAATTGAAGAACATGCAAAAACCACTTTTGGACCAAAAAGGTCTAAAACCACAAGGGACTGACCGGTACTACAAAACATGTTACTTTTTACCATTAATGCAAGTAAAGGGGAATAATAATAATAATAATAATAATAATTAAAACCCAGTCTATAATAGGTGTTAGAAACCTAGTAAGTCTTTATTAACTTAGAAGATAGGTGTTTTCAAGATAATACTACTACTGTTTTCAGTAACACTAAATGTATATTTTATAATTCATTGTCCTTCAGTAAAAGCACAGTCTCAAGAAACTTTTTTAAGTACAAGGAAAAAACTTATGACCTAAAAATTTTTATGAAACAATTCTTTTATTTGGCTGTACACAGTATGGTAACTGCTCTGGTTAGCTAAAACTACTTTAACATGGAGAAAAATTTAAGATTTAGTTTTCTATCATGAGCTGAGTAGTTTTTCTAACCAGATATACTAGAAACAATTATTGTCCTCTGATTAAGTGAGGTTCTAAAAATTTAATTTAAAATAAATATTAATTTATGCCAGATTTTCAAGGTGCTTCAGAACAGAAGTTTATGATAAATGACCAGCAACATCCCATTATTAGTGTTTCATGGGTACTCAAAAGAAATCTTATCCTGCGGTTAGCTGTGAAGAATTGATTTGATATTTGAACTGCTCAAGGAACAAAGACATCTCTCCCAGCCTGAAACTCCAGATCAAATAAGCAGAAATAATTCTGCAGCAAACATTCTTGTCTTAGTTTTCAGGTTATAACAGGAATAGAAAACTCTGCCTATTATCTTTGCAGACTGTAACTACAAACAGTAATTGCTTCTAGGAGTGTTTTTCAGAAGAAGGTGCGTGAAAATGAACGTACTCTCAGCCTGCAATAGCTGTCTTTCGACACCACTTATATGAACAAAATATTATGATTACTGCTATCACTGTACAATGTGTTATTGAGATATGATGCTTTGGAAGACTTACATGTGAAAAAAGGTACATCACTGCGAATGGCCCCATCCTTTCTGGTGCTCAACTTTCAAACTTAACCTTAATCCAGTGTGATGAGCGCCTCGCAGGACATGCTCAGCCTCTGGCACGACACAACCAATGCAAATGCGGTGCAAACTCATCCCTGTGTTGCAGTATTTTTCCTAGGAAGTGTGAAAGACGGACCAGCAGTGCCCGACAGAACATGCTGCCGTGTTAAACTACAGTTTAACTTGAAATGGCCCTAAGAAGAACTACACAAGTCCCCTTGACTTCATTGTTGTGGACAGTTGTGAATCAAATGAAGGCAAATGTAATATCGTCAGTGTTACAGGCAAATACTTCTGGGTCTGGGTTTCAAAATGGCACCTGGCTGAGGCCACGTACAAGTGTCCTGCAGACATGAAAATGGGAGCTGAAGCGAGGCACCCACATTTTCAACCCTGACGGAGGCTGACAATCAGAAGGAACCATGAGCGATGGCTCATCCTCCATTTCTTGCAGTCAACAGATCAAGACCGAGTGTCTTCCTGGGAGCCACGCTTTAGCCAAGCACCTGTCACTGAGCTCTGTACGGGGACAACTGTGAAATGTAAAGACTCTTGGTATAGCCAGGACAGATGAGATGATGTAAAGTCCCCCTCCAGCTATGAACTATGAATTGAGGAAACACAAATTATCTATTAGATATCCCAGATATCTGAATGGCCACTTAAGACCACACGTGTCTTAGTTTGCATGTGTAGTTAGTACAACTACACATTCAAATTAAGCAAGCAATTTCACCTGCATTTTTGCACATGGCCTAGTGTTCTTCAGGGTTTGAAAATCAGCCCTAGCATGTTTTATTATACCAGTTACTGGAATTTAAGGACATTTTCAAGTGGTCTCCCCTTCCCCTCATCGGTTTCGTTCTGTGCCTTGCAGTGCCTCTCGGGGCTAGACCCAAATGGTGGACGTGAACCAGAGCTGGCTCACTTCCCGATGCATGGTAATGTTGATTGTCCATCCTGTCATGAGTATTGTGTAGATTAACTGCATCTGTGGCAGGGGTCTAGCCAAACCCAGCTCACTGCAGGCTTGGAATCAGAGAAGCTGGCCTGGAAACTGGAACAAGAAGCAGAGGAAGAGAGGGGAGTTACTAGAGAGGGAGAAGTGTGAGAGGATGATTCGTTACAGACTTTTTCTTTTATGGCTTAATTTTTGAGAAGCCACTGGAAGAAATATTCCCAAACCTTTCGCTACAGTAATTGTATAACGACAATCAGCGTTAGCCTGCGAAACACAGCTTTTGATTTGGAATGGCCAACCAATTCCTTACAGCGTGGTCTGCAACTTGTACAAAATGGTCCTATTACATGATGAAGGACGTGAGATATGATGATGTTATACATCAATATGTATATAAGTATTTTTATATAGACTTTTAGAATACTGCCAAAACATTTATGACAGCTATATCACTGCCTTTGTTTATATTTTTTTTACTGTGATATATTCCACAGGCACGTTAACTGTTGCACTTTGAATGTCCAAAAGTTATATTTTAGAATAATAAAAAAGGAAGTGTTTCCAAAATGGTGGCTGTTGTGAAATGTTTGAAGAAGGGCAAACTGGCCTGAGTGATGGTAGGCACAAAATGTATTTCAAAAATGCCCCTGTTGATATTTTGTCTTTGAAAAAATCCTGTAAATTAAGATCTCTATATTTCAATAAATGATATATAATTTAAGGATATGTGAGGGGTCTATACTCACTTATTGAAAGATGGTTATCAAGAACCAGCCTTGCTTGAGGTTTTTTTCCCCCAAATGATTTTTGGTTAATTGAGTGCTGTGCAAAGCCATCAGGCTGCGATGATGAGCAGGTCCCTTCCAGTGGGCACAGTGGGGAGCGCCTGCGGCAAATGACCTGGATAGGCAATGGTATTTGTGGGGAGCCATGTTGTCCCCCAAAACATGGCAGACGTGGTGCTCCAGTGACTGCTGCCCAGAGCAGAGCATCTGCCTCGAAGTGGGCACTGGGGTCCCCCCACGGGACAGAACTCTTCTTGTACTGGGAGGTTCAGTGCCTGCTGGTGTGCACACACTGAGGAAAGGGGGCACATGGGATGCTGCGCTGCACATCTGTCATGTATTCTCTCTGCCGCGTCTAGCGCTGGTGTACAATAAAGAGTTTTACGCAAAGGTTGCTTTTAACAAGGGACTAAAAGTGACTTGTGTCGGTCTGTAGCCTAAAGCGCTTGATGATTACAGAGGATTAGATGGCCCCACCTTGAAACAGTCACGGTTTCTCTGCCTCTGGTTGCAGGATTTTTTTAAACCTATGCTGAGCTCACCTTTTTTATGAATCAAGCCAGATTTTGTCCTATGATTCTGTGCTCCCACAGCAATTAATTTTACACAGTGGATGTAACTGAATGTGAATTTGAGAATAACTGCACGATTGCAACCTGAAAACAGTTATACAATTCTGCTGCATTTCCTGCACCGGAGCCTGTGCTGGTTTGTCAGCAGGAGGCAGGCATGGCTGGCCATGGGAAAGCCCTGTAAGCAGGCAGGTTAGCAACCTCCTGCCCGTGGAGTGGTCATTGTTGTTAAAACATGCTCGGAGACGAGCTCTCCTTCTAACATCTCCCTCTGCTTCACTACTTCCTCGCAAAGCAAATCCCTCCTCGCTTCAAACAGCAGCCTGGGCCCTTGCCTTAGATGAGAGTTAGAGCAGATTCCCTCTCTTTGTGTCCTTGCCAAAGCGGAGTCTCTATCGTACAACACCAAGTGGAGCAACGCTTCCTGCCACCCCAGGGGTTCGGGAAGGAGCGGTGGCAGTGCTTGTGTCCTTACATCTGTCCTGCTTAGCCATGCACCTGCTCTTATGGAAGTTCAGCAGCTGTGTGAGACACGAGGACTGATGGAATCGCTATTCCTGCTGTGGACGGTAAAGGGTGGTGGTACCAAAATCCTACACAAAAGCCTGCAGCTGGGCACAGAGCCCAGATTCAGTTCTCCATCCTCTTCTTCCCCTTTGCAGAGTGGGAATGCAATCTCCCGTGTGTAGGGTACAGCTGTGTGTGCCTGTGAGCGTGCGTGTCCATGTTGGGGAGCGTGGACAGTGAGTGTCTCACCCTTTTGCCGAAGTAGATCCATTTTAGACAAAATCCTAACCCCTCACTCCACTGATAACCACAGTCCGAGTGTCCAGCAGGAGTCCCGCTCATCGTCTTACTCCCTGTCTCAAGGCTTCTGCAAGTATTTGGCTGGACATGTACCGTGGGAGTGCAGTGGCACGGGGCAGAGGCAGTCTGCCCAGGAGAGAGGTCCTGGGCTGAGAGCGGCACTGTACCCGGAGCAGCAGAGGTGGGCGGGCTACTGGCCAGGACGGGAAGAGAAAGGTAGGGAATGGCTTTCCACGTGGGCCCCGTGCAGGAGACTTCAGTTTCTACAGGTAAACAGACCTTTGGCTTAAGCTTCTGGGTTGCTATGAGTGGTTCATCAGCCCGAAGCAAGTCATCCAGCCACCCCGAGGGGGCTCTGGGAACCTGACACACAGTGCCTTTGCAAACTGTCTCAGCAAGACAGCCGTGTCCCATCACCTTATCCCCATCCTTAGAGGCTGTGTGGTATGGGAGCTGTGTGCTGGCGTAATCCCCGGGAAAGAGCAGAGGAAAGCAAAGGAAATCCTTCTGTATGCTCAAAAACAAAGAAGAGGGAAAGTCACTTCATGGACCTCGGCTGGCCCATGAAGATGGGGCTGAAGCAGAGTCCATATGCTGCGGGAGTCCCAGCACTGATGCCTGCAGTAAGGTGAAGGATTGGGCTCAGCACTCATGGGCTTGTCCACCTGTCCCCATCTCTGTCCTGCGCCCCTCGGCACAGCCAGCTCGCGTGAGACCAAAACGCAGCGGGCGGTGGAGGCACCAGCCCCTTCCTCTGCCAGCATTGATGTTCAATGCCTTTCAAAGGGAAAACTCATCTAACTTCCAACCCCAATTCATCCCCATCCATATAACTGGAGGGCAGGATTTGAGACACCTTTAAAAATTCCATATATTTGTTAATACCTTTACTGAAATAAAGAGCCAAACTTTTCCGAATTGGCCACAAGATGGAAGCATCAGACAAAAATCTGTTAAATAGTTCTTTTCCTCATCCCTTTTCTGTTTTTGTTTCCACAGCAGCACAGATGTGCTCTCACTGCAGAGGCAGAGCAGCTGGAGCCTTTACAGCAATAGGAGGTAAAGGAACACTTACAGTGTCCGTCAGCTCCAAATGTTTTGTTTGGAAGAATTTTGAACCTGTTATGATAACCATAGTTTTCCATAGGATGAGACCTGCAGTAGACACTCCTTTTTAAGAATGAAATACGTACTCAAGTCTACTCTTACCAAAACGAAAACTGAAACGGCATCATGGAAGTCAGAGAAGTTGCCTGGGATTTTTCTGGGCCACAGTTATCCATTTTGTGTTCCAGCACACAGCCAAAGCTGGAAACTTCACTGGCAACTGCCATGCTATCCCTGATGGCACTCTGCCTTTTGCCTCAAAAGACTTACCTCTAGTGGAGAAAGGAAGGGATTTAGAATACAATATGATTTTAAATATGACGAGTGAGACCTTAGATAGTCCAAACTCAGCTGAGACTGCGTCCGTCTCCTCTGCATTCATTCTTTTGTTGCTTTGGTGTTGTGCTGATGTTAGATGAGGAGCCAGAAGCACTCCTGAGCTGAGGGCCAGATTCATCTGCCTTCGTGGTATTCAAAAAAATAAAGAGTTGGGACCAGTCTAATGTTCCTAGCCAGACCCTCAGACTCTAACCCCCAGAAGGCATGCAGGTTTGAGGGTTAGTTGGAGCCTGTAAGCTATTCCAAATCCTGCAGCAATCATCTGCTGTATCAGACATTGCCGTTTCCACCCTGCCGTTTGCACTGCTGCGCTCTGCCAGCAGAAGCATCACCTGCTTGATCATTTCTCCATAAAAGTGATGCAAGCTTTGTGAGAAGGGGGATGTGATATATTAGACCAGCTGGTACAGCTGAGAAAATGAAAAAGTAACTCACATCAGGACTTGGATATCTAAAAACTGGGCTGTGTTTTCCAGCTCTACTAATTGGCCTCATAAAAGACATCTTCTGCAGATTACTTCTGGGTGGCTGAGACAACAGCCATTGTGTTGCCAGCAGGAACATGCGCCAGCTGATGCCCGAGTCTTAGAAATACCTATTTAAAGGAATACCTCTAAGCTTTGAAATTGGAGCCACCTTGTCCAAGGTAAGCCAAGCACGCGTGCGCTACCAGCGACAGCTCTGCAAAAAAAGTGGCTCCCCCCAGCAAGGGTGTTTGGGTGTATTTGTATTTATACCAAGTGCATTTGTGAGCTCGTCGATTGATTGCTTCCAAAGACAGAGTTTTGTTTTGCTCATAATCTATTTGACATGCAAAATGATGGCTGCTTTGGTAGGTAAAAATGCTGCTATATTGATGTGGGAACGACGTCAATGCTTTAAAGCCAATCTTCAATTATAAAAAAAAAAGAGTCTACTGTCGTTATTTAACCTGGCATGCTGTATGACACAGACCAGAGGGTTTTCCCAAATTAATTCCCATTTGAACCAGAGCCTGTCATTTAGAAAAAAAGCAGCCTTTTCTCATCTCTGTGAATCCTTGTGTAAATATCAGGTTTTGCAGCTGCTTACATGTGAGACAAGTGTTATTAGTTCAACACTCTGGGCGTGCACCAAACCAAGACTTATATTTCCGCACTGTTTGCTAAGAGGAGCTCAGAAACCCGTTAGCCATCACCATTTCCAGTCTGATCGGCTGCATGAGCGGGGGAGCGGGATTTCATCAACATATTTCAATCACTTTCAGTGTAGTTTCTGGTGGCTGTCCTTGGCAGTTTTGGTTATGTGTGTGCAATACTCTGTGTATGAAATGGGGGTTCCTCTGGCTGGAAGTTAGCTGAGGTGGACTGGCCTGAAGGAGGAAAGATGCCTATAGCCAAAATAGTGGTATAATGTTTCTACCCAGTAAGAAAGTGTGGGTGAATTCATTTAAATATGAGTGTTCTTCCTCTCTGTCCCAAGACCTTCTCCTGGTTTTCCGAGCTGTGCCTCCCCGTTGGATGGCCCAGGGAGGTTGCTCTGAGCAGAGCAGGACGAGTGCCACTACTAACCCTCTCGGGCTTCGCCCAGAGCTGCCTGACCTTGGCTTTTATATATGCAAAAGCAGGAATGGACAAAAGACCCTCTATACCAATCCCAGCTATGACATAAAGTATCAACACGGAGGTTTGGGTTTCTGCCTTTGGCTGGAAGCACAGAGGATGGTCCCTGCTCCGTTAGAGCTGTGGGCCGGTGGGGAGATGCTCTTGCTGGCTGCAAGGCTTGGCACGAGTAGCGAGATGATGCCGGGGCATGGCATATTCTGCTTTTTTCTGCTGTCTTGCCAAGAATGCACGATTCATTTGAAGGTGCGTCTGACTTGGCTCTTTTTCCTCCCACCCACCCCTTTTTGGCTTTTTCCCCCTGGAGAAGTGGGCTGGGAGCTCTGCCGCATCCCTGCCCCGCTTCAGCCTTGGACAACACCAGCCACTGCCAAAGGCCAGGGTTGAAGGGGTCCAGCGCCGATCCAAGCTGCTCCCGAGAGTCTGCACAGCTAACGCATTTCCACAGCTCCTCCCTGGATCCTCGGCTGTTCCCCTGGCAGTGAGAAACCCTCCGAATTAAATACCGTGAAAAAGCGTTGTTGAAAATGTTCAAGAGAAACCGCATTTTGAGAGAAAATGCGTTTGAAAATGTCAGCATTCTGTAAAAGAAGAAAAAAAAAATGGTGCGAATATATGTTGCTTTACTGTCAAAAACTGAGCAGCCTAAACCTGTCCTGAGCTGCCAAAAATTAAAAACTTTATTTTTTGGCTCGAATATTTTGGTATTCAAATTTTCTTCTGAAAATGCCATGTTCTCTGTGGAGAATGTAGAAAGCAAGCTTTTGAGTTTTTTTCCCCCTGTTGAAATCCACTTTTACCTCCTCCCTCCTGAAAAGGACCCCCCTTCCCATCCCGCGTGTTATGACATCTTGTGCTGAGACCAAGACTGTGCTGCTACAAGGACCTTTCATAGGAACAGCTGTTAAAAGTTGCCTTGCAACTCCAGGGAAGTATTTATCAGGATTTCTTATCCTGGCANGCTTCCAAAAAAAAAAAAAAAAGAAAGATGCAGTTTGTTCCTCTGCTCTGCCCTGGGGCAATCGGCTCTGGGAGCTGGTGAGAGCCTCCTTTCCAGGGAGCATCACTGATGCAAGGGCTCACACGTGTGAGTGAGAACACAGCGGTGCTTGTGTGCGGGCACATCTCTGCCTGCTCACCTGCCTGCCTGCTTCCTGCCCACGGGGACCTCACCTTTACGTCCCAGGAGCAACGCGAAGGAGGGATCTGCACCCCACCATGGCCTTGCAACTTCACCCTGGTCAGAGCCGCTGCTGGTGCTGACTGGGATTTGCCAGCCACCGAGGCAGGGCTCGTAAAAGACATCACCTCTGCCTGCGAACCTGCTGCACATTAATCTTGAGACCTTCTCAGTTAGGGGACCTCTTCAGCTAGGGGACCTCCTCAGCTAGGGGACCTCTGCTGCGCCAGCACTGAATTTTGTCACAACGCTGCTCAGGTTGTCTTCTTCTCCTGCACTGAAGAGTGAGCATGGGGCTTGTGAGAGTGCTAAGTCAGCAGAACGGAAG
Organism: Himantopus leucocephalus; assembly: GCA_003993805.1. Taxonomy (NCBI): domain Eukaryota; kingdom Metazoa; phylum Chordata; class Aves; order Charadriiformes; family Recurvirostridae; genus Himantopus; species Himantopus leucocephalus. Next base: position 71,090,658 of record RSEF01000004.1, on the reverse strand, counting down.
AGTTTTTTTATATATCTACAGAACGGTGGTGATATAGCTCATGGCAAACCTCTCTCCCGCTCTTCTCCCTCCAATACTGTGTGTCTTTCCCCAGCAGCTTGTCCACCATGCTGTCCCAGGCTCTTGCTGAGGTGCTCCAGCTACACATGTATTGCCCACCCTACTGCTGAGACTTCTCTGACTTGTGCCATGTAGCTCTGGCCCAGGAGACCCCTCCAACAACAGCAGGTGGCACTGGATCAGCTGCTGGTGAGGGAGGGAGATGGACCCCTATATGGTTGTATGTGGTGGGAGAGGGAACATGACCATGTGAGCACGGGGACAGGGTAAATGTCATCATATAACATACCCTACAGTCCTAGCAAGGATCAAACCCTGTCACCATTGACCAGGACAAAGAACCTCAGTTCTTATTCACACAGGAACGTTGTGCAAGGATCTGTCCAAGAACAGTAAGTCCGAAAGCCTGACACTCCCGGACCACCTAGAGGGACACAGGGACAATTAAGGATTTGGCCTTGAGGAAATCACCAGGAGAACTTCAGAAAACTATAAAAGCAGCCACTTTGTCCCAGCCCTGCACTGAAAGATGCCCTTTTAAGGTTCAGAGGGTTTTGTTGTTCTGTCTTGAAGTTTCTTACTTATAGGTGTGCTTACCATCACTCAAGACACCCTCACTGAGTTTTGTGCATTGACACCTCTCTTCTAGGGACTGGTCTGAGAGATTTTATAGTACTGTCTAGAAACTGGAGGGATGGGTAACCTAAAAATATTGGAGTAGTCCACTGACTCATTTCACTTAAGCCAAACAGCTGTCAGATGGTAGCAGTGGTAGTCCCGTTATTGCTGTTGGCAACCTGGGCTGGATTTGAACAGCTGACAACCAATCCTCCTATCAACTCCCCAAACCACTCATTCTTCCATTTAGCTGGAGTTTTATGTCAAGTAGCCATATAGTAGCTAAAATACTGAAAAATGATGAACTTACAATATTCTTATATTGTTTAACATGACGCGATGCCATGAGATTGGATTGTCAATATGTCTGAAAACATGTACATGCCTGTATCTTCTCTCTTTGAATGGTCAAACACTCCAAATATTGGTCATCTGGTGCATTGAAATAAATCCTCTGTATCTTTCATGAAATGAAAATACACATTTTGCTTATTTTTTTTTCTCATTAAAATACCTACCAGAAAGTTTTGGGAATGTTTGGAAGTTTTTTATTTTTTTCATGAATCTGGAAAAAATAAGATGAAAAGAGAGAAGAGGAGGTTTAATTTAGTCAAAAAAACTATTTATAGAAAACATTTTAACAACAGCAATGGAAAAACAATTATTATCTGTCTTATGTGACCCACAGCCTAAGCTGAATCAAATCTTTTTAGCAGAGCGTGCACATCTTGAAGACATACCATTTTTGCTAACCATCTGAATTCTTCTGGCTTTAGTAGTTCTGCAATTGGAAGTGCTCAAAGGCTGGACACAAATACTAATACTTCAAAGCAAAAGAGAATATTAGTTTATTGCAGAGGTTATACATCTTTCAAAATTTTTATTATGTTGACATGACTACATCAAAAGGGTTTGTTGAAATTTTGTCTAAAATCTAGACACGTAGTTTCAGCATATCAACCTTTGCATGTGACCTCAGTTGTCAGGAATTCTGCAGAATAAATTCGGCTAAATATGTAGATCTACAGCTATGCATCTGCTCAAAAGGGCCATAGTTTGCCTCTGGAGAGAGAACTTTGTATGAAAATGAAATTATTGTTTCAGATGGAGTAATGAAAGCAAAGGATGCTAGGTAATAAGAGGGTCCTGGGGGAGCAGGAGGAGCAGGGACTGTCTGTGCAGTGACTGGGCTTGTCTGTGCCCTGCTGCCAATGCGTCCTGTCCCAATATTAACCTCCCCAGCTTAGGCGTTAGCAAGCTCGTGTCTTTTTGCAAAGAAATTGGCAGAAAGGTCCAGAACGACCATGCAACAAGACTCCTCTTAATTCTGCAAACATGTCATTATCACATCGTATCACAAACCAGCAATACCGTTGTCCTTTCCTGTCCTTCCCCTCCCTTAAGGCCCCATCACCCCCATGACATGTCAGCGGTCAGTACTTTGGAAAATCAGTTTGACTCCTTCTTCCCTCCCTGCAGGTGCTGTGACTCATCCTCCTGAACACTGCTCTGGAGGACACAGATGCTTTGCTTGGTGCTCACTGTGGTACTTTGCTCCACGCTCACTGCAATACTTTGAATCACAGGTTGGTCTTGGGTTTAAAACCTACAGGTTTTGAGGGGACGTACATGTTAGTGACTGTCCAGGAACAGAGTCTCTTTAAAAAATAAGTATTTTGATGCAAGAGCTGTCCTTTGGAGAAGAGAAAGAAAAAGCGGAGAAACGGTATTACCAAAACAATAAATGAAGAATATACAGCAGCCCCCCCAATACTATCTCCAGATCCTGAATTCATGACTCTCCAATCCTTTGTAAATGAAGGTCCATTCCCACCTCTGCTTCCAATATATTATCAAAGAGTTATCCCAAATGTCCGCACCTGCTGCTTCATCCCTATGCATCTTCTGGTACAAATCTGGAAAGATACCTAATGACATAGAAGAATTTTGACTCAAAGTCTGTCTTGATTACATAGTGTGAACTACGCTCCTCGCTGGCTGACCTTATTAACCCTAATAGATACTAGGGGGCAAAATGGTGATGGTGCTCAGGAAAAATCCTGAAGCATTGCTGTACCCAATAACAAAAAATCATAAGCTGATCCTCCAAAGAGTGATTCAGAACCAAGGCAAAGAATGCAGAGTCCTTTCAGTTCCACTTGTTGGACTTTCAAGTTGTGCTGGCTTCACATGATGATGTTATCTGCAACGATGAGAGCTAGCAACACACCACATACAAATGACAGTGAAGAAGCTGTGATTCCAGCAGCTGGGACTTCACTAGGCATCACAAAGACATGACAGAGCAACCTGATACAGCACATAGCCAGTCCGACTCTCCTTCTACTGGCACAGAAGTCCACAGGNGCCAGTCCGACTCTCCTTCTACCGGCACAGAAGTCCACAGGAGTTCACAGAAGATTTTAGGGCTCCTTCTCCAGAACTTTGCTCGCTGGAAAAACCACCAGCATTTCGCTGATTAAGTAGTATTATGTGCACAGTTACATGCTCTGGCAGGANGAGTTCACAGAAGATTTTAGGGCTCCTTCTCCAGAACTTTGCTCTCTGGGAAAACCACCAGCATTTCGCTGATTAAGTAGTATTATGTGTACAGTTACATGCTCTGGCAGGNAAGTAGTATTATGTGCACAGTTACATGCTCTGGCAGGAAAAAAAAAATCCTTCCTCTTGTCTTCTTCAATTTGCTAGCAACTTTTTAAAACTGAGATTCCCAGAAGCTGTTGTTAAAGAGTACTAGAGTTTGCCTGGATGAGCTTTAATAATTAGCAGTAATTTGAATAACACCAAAAGAAAGTTCAAGGGCCTTACTCAATAGGAGATCCAGGCACTGCCTTCATTCTCAAGTATTCACATCCATAAAACAGAACTGCAAGAAAACAATGATTAACTTCTATTTACCTCCCCCATTTTCACAAAGGCCAGGTTTATACTCTGGCTTTTGTGCAGTCATTAGCATTTAATAACATAAATACCCATATTCCCTTATCAAGTTGAGTCGTTCGTCTGCTTTTTGTCTTCTGCAGGTTCAGATGGCTGTGTGTACACAGTCACAGGTGTACGTGCAGGGTCTGGTTTGGATTTGACACCTCCTCTTTCATCTCACCCGTTCCTAGGGAGGGAGCGATGAGCGTTTTGTATCTCTGAAGTCCATTTCCTTTAGCTGTTCCTTGTCATTTCCTAGCAGGATTTGTCTGTGTGTGCGAAGGCACAGCTGGAGAAGGGTGGTGTTTGTCCTTTTTTTTCCCCTGCAGCTGCCCTGTCTGTGTGCGTGGAAGCTGTCAGCGAGGCTGCAGGGCTATTGGTTGCGATGAGGAACAGCAGAGGAGTGTGAACCTTGAACTCTTCCCAGGATGCAAATAATCTCCCTGGTTTAAATTTGATGCTTCCTGGAGTTTCGTGGAAAAAAAAAAATAAATTAATGGGGAATAGAGAACTGAGAAGCAAACCTGTGTGTTTTAGGCTAATGAGAAAAGGCGGGAAATGAGCAGAGAGTAAGTCCACAGGTAGGGAAGGTGCTGGAGACAAAATGAACCAAAGTTAAACCTGGCCCAAAGTTTGCAGCTACAGGTGAGGAAATGGCAGTATCAGAGGCAAAGCTGGTGTTTATGCAGCAGCTGTGAAATCAAGGGCAGGTACTTACATAGTTCTTTCAATTTGTATCTCACCACAGCCATCATTCAACAATAATATTAAATGGTACCAAAAGCTGAATTTAAAATGTACTTTTCTAGACTGGTTTCACAAAAACTCCCATTCCAGCTGGGATAAAGCTGGCACTCTCTTTTACCAACAGAATTAGGACTGGGTCCTCTGGCAAGACCACATCTTACCGTGGGAATCCCTACCTTTGTTTGCTAAAGGGATGCTGTCAAAATGATACCTGCTTATTTCCTAAAATGAGTTAAAAGTAGCTTGAGGATTACACCTGTCTTTGCCAATTTCTGTCATTAAACAATTTCCTGTCTCCAGTTTCGTGCTGTATTTCCTGCTGGTGTCTAAGGGATGCACGCTGACAGCCGAAGAAAGCGACTGTTGTGAAACACTGGCACTGCCTGTGGGGCCGTGATCAGCAGCAAGACTAACTGGTGAGCCTGGCTGAGATGTTTTCTTTTGTTTTGATCAATCGTTCAGCGTGAGAAAAATGCGGCTTTGGCGGCTCTGGCACTATTCACTAATTGGGCTGAATGTGCAGATTGACTAAAGCACATGCTTATGGTTTGGGAGATCCAAGTTCAACTCCGCCATCTGTTTGAAACCTCTTCCTGCAGCCCCGGTTGAGCAGGCTCCGGGCTGAGCGGGGCTGGTGGGTGCAGAGTGTCTCCCGCTGAAGCTGTTACACTTTGCATACAAAGATTAAATATTTATTAGAGCTGATGGTCCCGCGTGTCCCAGCTCCCACCTGGATGCCCGAATCACTGCACTGTAATGCTCTCTCTGGAGCGATTCATGTTCAAATGTAACGTGCAAAGTGAGGCTACATCAAGAGGAGAGACTGAAGAAGCCTTTTGGTGCTGCGCAACACTTTGCAAGGCCAAGAGAGTCTCCTGGGGAAGGGGTGCAGGTACAAATCCCCTTGTGCAGAGGAAAGCAGGGTGGAATTGGGGTTTCCTTCCCCCTGAAGATGTGCCCAGCCCACAGCTCTGTGGGGTTGTCCTCTGGGTGTGGAGACTTCTAGTCTCCGAGCTACACAAAGGACTACGAAGAGTCATTGGGAAGCCTGAGCCTGCAGGGGAGGTTTTAAATCCTTTGTACTAGAGTCCTCACCTGGCAACTTTGGGGCATTTCAGTAAATCAGAAGAGCTGGAAACAAGTGGAGAAGATGCTTAGGTAAAGGGGCGCAACACCCAGTAGAAGAAGATGAACTAGAAATATCTGCATGCTTTTTTTGGCTTTTACCGATTCAGGTGAGGTGCATTAAAGCATTTCTGAGGTCTAGAGACTGCCACAATCAACAACACAACTGCAGAACAGAGCCTTTCCTTCAAAAGCTCACAGGCCATAGTGGGTAAATATAGTTCAGACACAAATATGTTTTTAGATTAAGAGTGTTCTTTTACATATTTTTTTTTTCTCCCTTCTGAGAGTGCCAAGTAGTGCCAGTTTGGAAGTAATTTCTGAAATGTGGACATCTGTCTTGTAGGATCTGTACTGAAAACACCATCTTTTTTCATACAGCTCACCAAACAAGCCATTCATTAGTAACTAGTCTCAATCTGTAATGACTTTGGGTCTGATTCATGGTTCTTACTCTTGAGCTTTGTGCCACTGTCAGTGGGGTTTGCATCTGGGGTGCAGAAGGGAATCTGGCCCTCTTTCTGGTCAGACTAATGATTTTCATGTGATGTTTCACAGGTCTTCATGGATTCCCAGAGCTCTTCGGATGTCTGAGAAAGAAAAAGCTGCAGAGTAACATCTACATCATAAAATTACTTTAAAAATAACAGCTAATCTCCTGTTTGAGATGTTAATTTATAGGAAGAAAGGCTTTGGAATAAACCCCACATCTTGTAATTATGTGACTGTTTTTTTTCTTGAGGTATATAAGCAATTCTTCTGTCCTTAGCTGAGAAAGTATGTGCTGTGTTCTACCCCCAGATCTTTTAGCACTAGCTAAAAGGTATTTCACACCAGTCCACATGTAAGAAAAAGCTTTTCATCAGTCTGAAGTAAGGTATAAACAACCTCAGGAAGTTTGGAATATGTTATTAAAACTGTTCTTTAGTATCCTTGTTACAGGGTGTTTTGGCATCACATCCTTTAGTGTAAGCTTATTATGGAAGTCACTTGTTGGCTAGCCTCTGCTCTGTCCCATGATCGCTCATCAGAAAATCACATCCTTTTGTAAGTGGGGTATGAAAAGAGAGACAGTGCGCTGCTGTTCATTTCGTGATTCATCCGTCTTGCTTTCCTCCTTTTCTAACCCCGCTCTGGGTTTCAACCTGCCTGTGTCTCGGGCATTTCTCTTGGCTTTCTCCATCCTGTGCCTTGGGCACACCTCCACTCGAATATATCCAGCCTGGCTTTGGGCACCTCCCTGAGCGTGGTGTCAGGGGTGTGCTGGCCTTTGGCCCTCCTGCAGTCAGGAGAAAGGTTGTGGCTCCCGTTTGGAGTGATGCGCACCAAAGCTGGCATTGAAAAAATTAAGGATACTGAAGGGGAGCCGCTTTGCTCCCCTGTTAAAGGGCATGAGCTGAGCCTCCTGCGGAGATGGCCCTCTCCAAGCCCTGCACACCGCCCCGTTGCAGGCATGCCACCACGTTTGCGTTTTGCAGAGAGAGGTGACGTAGCGGTGCCTAAACTTCCGCTGAAACCAAGAGGTGTTTAAATGCCGAAAGGGGAATGTGGCAGCCTGATATTTGCATTTCCAGCTTCCAGCCAGTGCCTCTGCCTCTTACATCATATTTGACATATTAAACTAAAGGATGCCACAGGCAGACCCTGTGCCTAGAGGATTTTGGAGATCAACCAAAACATCAAGCTTGGATAGTGCTCTGAGTACTGTATTTATTATTGCTAAGGAGGTATAAGTATAGTGGTTACAGGAAAATATATGAAACTATGGAAACATGAATATGAAGCATGTGTAGTGCTGAACAAGGAAAAGCATCAGGTAGTTATTTTCTTTGACAGTGTATTTTGAAGTGAGTAGGTCAGTGTGTTCGTAGGATGACATCTGATACCTCATTTGTTCTCAAGAGAAATCTTCAAAGTCTTCAGACTTTTGTCACAGGGCTGTAATCATCTGTCTCTTTAAAAGACCCTTCCCTCTGTCCTTTTATCAGTAGTGGTCCTCAGTCCCAATAGAGCAAAGATCATAAATCACCCCATGGATTAAGTAACAGGGCTTGAAAACAGCCAGGCGGTGGGGACGGCAGAGCGTTGTCTCCACTGAAGGGAAAGTCAGCTCGGACTTGCGGTGAGGTTATCTGTGTGCCCAGAAGTCCCAGAATCAGTATGAATTCAGCCTCCCTCAGGGTTTCCTGCACTGCGTATCGGTCCATCGGGCAGTGCCGGTGGTGGTGCCGTGGGTGCTGGCGCTCGCGGGGCACAGGGTCACCCACCAGAGGAAGAGGAGGAAGGCAGGGGCCAAGCAAACCTTCAGAAATCTTCCTGCGGTTTCTAAGGCGTTACCAAGGTTTGACACACTTGTGCAGGAACAACAGGAATAAATACATTGGTGGTAATGGGTATGGGTAAAGAAACCCGTGAGGGGGACCCTGCTGGAGTTTGCACATACTTTTTCCAAAATTGCTTTTGGAGATGGAACCAACTCCAAATATTTGTTTGTTCTTCTTTACGCAGAAGTATGTTTAATGCACTGTTTTGAAAGGGTTATTAAGTGGCTAAAAGATGCTATATCAGGGTTTTTATTAACAGAGCTGTAGTGAGGGTGGGTGAGGAGCAAGATGTAGGAGCAAAGAAGCCTAAACCCTGTGTTGGGATGGGTGGAGGAGCATGGGTGGCTGCGGTGGCCAGGAGGTAGGGCATTAGGATGCATCCCTGTCAAAAGCAGAGAAAGCCTCAAGAAACTTGCTGGGAAAGGCAGAGATGACACAGCACCCAAATATCTAGTCTGTCCCCCTGGCAAGTTGAAGCGCATCAGTAAAAGCTGCTATGGTTGTTATATGCTACAGTTATGAGCTATCTATTGCCTCTTGGAAATTAAGCACACGTTAATGGTATATTATCTATTACCAAGTACTATCCTTTATGTAAAACCAAAATTTTCTGCTCTTTCTCTGGCTCTACATTTTACATCTACTGAAAAATGCAGGTCTGGATCTACTTATTTGCTTATCTGAATTGCTTTTGCTGCTTTTGCGACCACTGCTATAAATTTCCTAGGAAACCACCCTGCAAAGCCTCAGTAGGAATTCAAATCTTTTTGGCTGATGGCACCACAAATAACAATTTCTTCAAGGACAGTCACATCAGAGGTGTTCAAAGCTTTTAAAATAGCTAGCCTAGTGCTGAGTCAAACATGTTTTTCTTGACTTGGTTTGTATTAAAGATCTGAACTACAAACCTTACTCAGGCAAAATTCCCATTTAGTTTAACCAGGCACTCGGCTCCTATTGCGTCCCGGGTTTGCTTGCTTTGGTGGAAATCAGCTTGGATAATATCCTGACCTGCACAGAATGTGCGACACTAACCTTCTTTAACCAAGTTACCCTTGCTTGCCCAGCACAGGTAGTGGTTATCACAGCAGACATGGAAGTAGCAAGGAGGGAAACTGTCTGGCCACAGCCAGCTCCTGAACCTCAAACACAACTGGGTATGGTCATCTTCATGACCTGCCCATTCTCCTGGGACAGCAGGATGGCTTTCAAGGATGCAGAGGTGGCCTTAGCTTCACGTGGTGATACACCTTTCCCCAAGAATACGTAAGACTGTCCCAAGTGAAGACAGCGCTTCACCAGTTCCTTATTATCCTCATGTTTGGTGCCAAGGGGTTTCAGGGCATAATTACTGCCATATTGTACCAGTGGCTTTCCACAGGTAATTAACTCCCTGACCTCTCTCTGCTGCTTGCCAAGAGTATTCAGATCTTTGCAAAAAATTCCCCCCAAACTGGAGTTTGCAACTCCAGCCCCATTGCCCAGCTATGTTGTCTGTAGCTAATAAACCTTCCAAGGCCACGATTTTTTCTCACTAGACCGTAAGTAGACTTATTAGCTTGAAATGTTATTTCAGAGAGCAGGAGGGAGGCAGCAGTAAGTGAGGCAGAAAATGAAGGTGGCCCATTCGCGCAGCACAGATGCTCCCAGAAGGTCCCACAGCCCCTGGAGCTGCTCCGGGTATGGGGCCGGGCTCTGCAACCGTGCGGGAAGAGCAGAGGATCTGGCTTGACTCTCAGATTGGTGTTTACAGGGCAGGCAGAGGAAAAGTGGATGTTTTACTTGAAGTGTTATGGAAATTGCTGAGAAATAATGCCTGTAGAAGGCAGTTCTTGGAGTCTATTTCTGTTCATGAGGGACAAAAAGGCATGCAACAGAACCAAAAATTCTGCAAATCTGTTTCCTTTTATTTTATCACTGCAAGGTTCATGAACTGAAAGAGGAGTTTGAGCAATTTGACTCAGTTTCCAAGTGGAATTATTAGGTTTAACTTTTTTTTTTATACTCAAACCTGTTGTTTTTTTAAGATAATCTGGGATTTTTCCTTCTGTGCAACAATAGTTAAACCTGATACTCAGTTGCTTGGCTAAAAGACTGATAGGATTAAAATCTAAAAATACAAAAGATAGAAACCAGATTGTGTTATCTAAAATATACATCCTCTCCTGTCGTGCTGGTAACTTAAGTTCACACAGTGTAAACAGAGAACTAACAAGCTCTGGTATTGTCATTTGGGTTAGATTTTTTTTTTTTTTTTTTTTTTAACATAAACTAGCTCCAAGCAGCTCACAGAGCTCTCTGAGAGATCAGGTACATAGATTTCAGCGCGTCTTTAGTCCACGAGTGTTTGATTGATATAGTACAGCACTCTTGTTCGTATAAATATTTGAAGCTGGAAAAACCTTCTGGTTTTAGTTCTGTTAAAAAAAACTCAGTTTAAGCTAACTTCCCATAGCAGAACACTTCTTTCACACGCACACACATACACATATCTATGCACAGCTTTACTTCACGTATGTAGACCCCCACCATGAATGATGTGTTTCGTGTAGCCACTTGGCCCTTCTTATTTCTTCCAAACCAGCAGGAAGGTAGCAGGGGCCTGATCCAAAGCCAGCTGGTTTGGAGGCCACTAACTTTGGAGGACACTGCATAAACAGAATTGTAGGACCAGTCACTTTCTAGGTTTCACACGTTTCTAGGGAATTCAGTCGTTCTCCTCACACCTCAGGCAATCCGCAGTCCCAGCGCAGCAGTTGTAGAGGTGACTGCCATCACACCAAAGGGCTTGGAGACCTCATCGGGTCTACCACCCTGCATGTTCAATTCATATGGCAGCTTTTTTGTTGCACTCACTTCTTTCTGAAAACATAATGGTACTTTTTTTTCTCGCTGTTATGAAGCAGTAAAAATGTTGTTGCCAACTAGAGACACCCCTCATATATATCTAATGATATATCTAATATCTGAGAGAAGGGAAATAGGGACACTGTAGATTCTTGTCATCCTGGGGCACAGGCAAAAGCTGTGAGTAAGGAAATCCAGAAGAGGATTGCCAGAAAAGTAGGAATTGCAACTGACATTAAAAAAGATTTCTGAGATGCCTGGCTCAACAAACTCAGAACTGGAAACCATGTGTAAGAAGCCGCAAACAAAGAAAACAACATCTAAATGTCAGAAAAATCAAGAGGCTGATTCCGTAATCAGTGAAGGCAGAAGGTGCAGCAAAGTTGAAGGCACGAGACAAAACCAGGCTCTCATGCTCTGGGATATGCCTGTTCTCAGGCTTTTATTTTCTCTTCTAGCCTCTCAGGTTCTCTAATATGACTTGTCCTTGTCTACACTGTAGCACAGAAAATACCACCCTCCTGGTTACCAGCGGCACCTACCACGGCACTGACGAGCTCAGTAATCACAGACGGGGAGGAGATGTCTGAGGTACTCCAGTCCCAGACTTTTAAGGCCCTTCAATTCAAGACTTATAAACCTGAGCGCCAGTAGAAGTCAGAAGTGATTTTTGAGGCACAGCTCATGTGCCAGCACTAACTGGACGTCTGCAGGAACCGGTGACAAGTGTGACTCACCGACTGCAACGCCTCTTCCAGCGTGGTGGGGAAAGGCTCAGAGATGGGTGACCTCTGGCTTCTGTCAAGTGCATCTGGAGTTGCAGCCTGGCTCCCAGTAAGATGGGAGCTTCAAGGTCTTCACTCCTTTATCAGCCTAGTTTCTCCATGGGCTGATGTGACTTTGTCCGTAGTTTTTCCAGGGAAGATTTGGAGATTGCCTTGCTGTAGGCAAGGGTTGTTAACTTTTTTTGCACTGAGTATCTACCTGTCCGGGAGGTAGGAGCCTCCCAGCACAACCAGGATGGTGAGAGCCACCTCCACTGGTTTCACTGTCAAAGTGGCCTTCATTCTTTGTCCTACACAGAATCACAGAAACGTAGACTGGATTGGGTTGGAAGGGTCCTTCAAAGATCATCTAGTTCCTACCCCCCGCCATGGGCTGGGAAACCTCCCACTACAGCAGGTTGCTCAAAGCCCTCCAGGGCTTGAACACCTCCAGGGATGGAGCTTCCACAGCTTCTCTGGGCAACCTGTGCCAGTCCCTCACCACCCTTATTGTAAAGTTTTTCTTCCTTATATCCATTCTAAACTTACCCACTTTTAGTTTAAAACTGTTGCCCCTTGTCCTGTCCTTACAGACCATGGTAAAAAGTCTTTTTATCTGCCCGTGCCCACACAAAGCTGGTGATGCACAGAGGAGGTAACAAACACGTAGCAGCAGTGGAAGAGGCAAAGCCACCTCGCTGTGAAAGCTGAAGTGAAGCAAGGACACTCGTAGTGTTTATTCAAAGCTGGCCAGACCAGGTCAGTCCTATATCCCTGCACGTTGGTTCCCGGAGCAGCTGCCGGGTACCCTGCTATTTGCAGCTTCCCTCGGCCCCACACCCATGTGCCAGACACCACTTTTCCAGAAGAAATTATTCCAGAGCCTGGAAGCCTGCGGAAGGAATTAGACACCACCTCTAGTGAGGAGTGAGCTCGAAAAGGAGGCGGAGGGGAGACCTTATGGCTCTCTACAACTACCTAAAAGGAGGCTGTAGAGATGTGGGGGTCGACTTCTCACTAGTAACAAGCAATAGGACAAGAGGAAATGGCCTCAAGTTGCACCAGGGGAGGTTTAGGGTGGACATTAGGAAAAATTTCTTCACAGAAAGGGTTGTCAAGCATTGGAACAGGCTGCCCAGGGAAGTGGTGGAGTCACCATCCCTGGAGGTATTTAAAAGACGGGTAGACGTGGTGCTGAGGGACATGGTTTAGTGATGGTTTTGGCAGTGTTAGGTTGATGGTTGGACTTGATGATCTTAAAGGTCCCTTCCGACTTAAACGATTCTATGATTCTATGAAAGCCTACGCAGGGTATGGTCTTGTGCTTCCTGACACTTGGAAGCAAAAAAAATGTCAAAGTTTAAGAAGGCAGGCTGCCTGCTTTAACTTCACCTTTGCAAGTTTTTATTTGCTTGTTGTTGTTTTTTTAAAATTCTGGCTTATACAGGTGGAGTCAGTCTATGCATTAGCTTGTTCCTGTCTGCCTGTGGCTTAGCTATATATTTTAAGATCATTTTCCTTTACAGGAAACAGGAAGCTGTGGAATGCAAAATATCATTTTAGTAAAAATAATACTGCCTAACAAACCCCAAATGATTTAGAGTGTATGTAAAAAAGCAGATACACCAGAGAAACTCACTTGGAAACAGTATTTGGTGAATAAATTTTTTTTCCACGCTGCATTATTTAAAGTTAGGTGGATACATCCAGAGAGGCTGACTTGAGTAGGCGGTTTGTTACTCATCACTTATTTCTCAGCCATTGCTCCAAGCATACACAAAATACAAACAAATTTATCCTGCACCAATGTCCCCAGCAACCCTTCTGCCTCCAACACAGTCAATCTTAAGCCATTATCCTATATAATGTAGGATTGCCATGGACAGCATGAAGTTCAAGAAAAGCTGGCAGCCATTTATGCTTAGGGACAGGTTGCAGGTGGTCAAAAAAAGCAAATCTGAATGTATCAGACATTCCTTACTCACTGGTGAGAAATCTTTCTCCTTAAAATGGTAGGATGCTACTTCTTCTAGTAATATATTGAGGACTAAGAACTTAATAGAGAAGGTGATACAGAGCGTTTCTAATTACCTAGAAGGCGGGTTAGTGCTGGGGTAGGCACTGGCCTGCAGTACATGGTCATGGTCTACCCACAGCAGCCCAGAGCTTCACAGGGAATAATTTGCCCTCATTTAGTTTCAGCTCCTCAGGGATCTGCCTGCTGCCCCTTCCCTCCCTGCCTCCCCACGCAAGCACAGGAGAAGCAGCAGAGCTCATCAAATAGAACACGAGCCGATTTGTGAATATTTTCCATGGGCAGAGGTGAAAATTGCCACCCTTGGGTGTACGAAGGGCAGCCCCTTCAGTTCGGGATTGGGTGTGCGGCACGGTTATGGCCCCCGCATGCTTTGTGCTTGCGAGTGCTGGAGGTTCATGATGATGAGAGAGGTTTGTTGTTTGCAGCTCTCACATCAACCTGCCTCCCTCGTCCCACCAGGTCTCAGGAGAAGCAGTCCTGGTGACTTGGCAGAGCCGGTGGGTGGTGGGAAGGGTCTGTGGCTGAGCTGCCTACCAGCCCGGCAGCTGCTCCCAGCAAATCCTTACGTGCCAGGAGGCGTTCAAGAAAAGCAGGGAATCAGTTTGCAAGCTATTCATTCACTTAAGCTGGAATTAGTTGCTCACGGCAAATTTATTCGCACTGAATAATTCCACCCTCACCGGTGAATGGTTAGTTTTACTTGTGTACGGACTGCAGGAACAAATCAAGGCTTTTCAGCATCTGTAGCTGAGTTATGGCCATGTGGAGTAATTAGAGAAAGTATATTAAATAAAGTCCCCTTATTTTGTGTGTTGCGGAGCCTTCCCTTGACAGATACAATTACTTTCAAATGCAGTGATAGGGTGACATTGTTCTGGCAGAAACTCTCCACAGTAACGTTATCAGAGTGACTTTAAGCCAGCACACAAGGAACAAGAAAGTCAGCCCAGGTTCCATAGGACTGGGACCGTCCCTAAGAGCCCTTAAAAGCCTGGTCTGCTTGCCAGGAAAATGAGAGAGGATATGTGTGGTGCCACAGCAGAAAAGGAATTAGCAAGAAGCTGTGAATCCACTGACAAGCAAGGTAACCATACCGAGCATATCTCTGCCACGCAGCTGTGTCAATTTGGGGAAAATATTTACGTTCAGTCCACCTCAAAAATCTAAAGCACACTACTGTGTCTTTAGTAGAAAAAGAGAATAATTTTAGTAGTATTGGTAAGAGAGGTAAGCCCTTATTTTCTTAACAATTTCTCTATAGATGTTTTTCTTCTTTTATATGAATGCTTCTAATAAAACATCAGCGGGAAAGACATAGACCATTACTATAGCAGAACACCCTTTGTGCTGACCATAGCATCAGTCAAGTATGGCTTCCTCAGAGAGCATTTGGTGTCATGATTTTGTTTCTCCTGGACATTATCTTTACATTTTGAAAGAGGAAAAAAAAAAACCCCAACAATTCACCTGCTGTTGTCTCATGCATGCCTCATGCCTATTAATTTCATCTTGTTGTTTTTTTCTATTCCAAAGTAAACGCATTCTTCCAGACAGTGCTTGGTTCTTATCATGCGCTGGAAAGGGATTACTGCTGGCTGGTACCTTCTATTCTGTTGAAAAGGAGCCCAAAACAGCAAAGCCTTGCACCTGCGAGTAATTCTCAAATAAATGGGACACTGCACAGAAATTAATAACTTGAGTAAAGTTTGCAAAGCTGTTTTTTTCCCTTATGAAAACACTGAAGAGTCTGAACAGGAAAAGACAAAAATGCAAGTTGAGAGAAGACAAAAACGGGAAGAGAAAAACCTGGTTACCAGACCTTCAAGGCCCAGAATCCACCTCCTGCACAGATTTTTCTGGTAAACGAATTGTAGGCATAAATCTGATGTCCAGAATTAAGTCTTAAAGAGTTAATTCCACTTAGCCACTTCAGTGCTTGATCCGTGGGTATCACCAGGTGAGTGGTGGTTACCTTCTATCAGTTGCACCTGGTCATAAGCCTTGGCTGTGAAAATTACTCTTCAGTGTTTAAAATACCAAAAGCAAAAGAGATGTAGACATCAGGGTGGCCCCAGAACCATGCCATAGTCATTTCAAAGAGTTACAAGTGGAAAAAAAAAACCCATCAGTGCCAGTTTCTTGCTTGCGGTTGACTTCGGTCAAATCATCACTGAGAAGAGGACACTATAAATGGAAGCACCCAAATGTAAGCTGGAGTTTTGAAGTGATATCTACTGCCCAAAGTATCATGTAAAACCTGCTGCTCCCACTGAGATATGGTTAAAACTCACGTGAAGATCACTAAGGGAAGGATGGGATCCAAAAACTGTGGCCACAGGTAATGATAGCAATTGGAATGTTGTTAGAGTGACCTCTGGAAAGCATCCCTAGATGCTTTGCACGTCCCCAAAGTGCTCCTCACTCCCAGCCAGGAGTACTACCCTTCTTCCGACAGGGCTGGCTCTGATCTTGCTAAACGATTACCAGGTGAGCTTCTGCTCATCTGCTGGACTAGCTACATTTTCATAAGAGTGCCTGGGCGACACTAGTTTGAATAACTGGCTTTTTCATTTTGCTTGCAAGCAAAATAAGGCTTTTTTTAAACCAAAACCACAAGGGTAGATACAGGCTTTCCAGTAGCCTGTATTTAGCACTACCAAACTGTTCAGATTTGCTTGCCATCTATTTGCAATGTCCTTCTGGTTATTAAATGCAAAACCTTTGTTCAAGGCAAAATAAGAAAAGAAAAATTTGGTTTTGCCCTTCACTAATCCTTTTGAATGGAAATGATGGAGAATTCCACAGGTTTGTTTGGGGGGGTGGGGTTTTTTTGTTTGTTTTGTTGTTGTTCAGGGTTTTTTTTCTTTTTCTTTAAAAATATTAATACAGAAACGTCAACCGTGTTTTATCTTGGTGTCTCTGCTTTGGTTGAGGGATGCCTGCGGAGAGCTTGGGAGGTGCAGGAGGACTAGGCAAGCTTGGAGCTGCAGCTGCTGTCCCTCTCCCTTTCCCAGGACCTCTCCACATCACTGGAGCAGTGGTGGGTTGAGGTGACTCGAGCCGTATCTCACGAGCTGGTCAGGGATGACTCTGGTGCCGTTGCTGCTTGAAGGCTACAGTAAAAACCGGGAAAATCACCACAAACCCACTTTGACCTGATGGTCCTCAGCTATTAGGCTAAGGTACCACTTCAGAGGTCTAGTGTGGTGGAAATGGGTGGAAATGAGCCATTTCCAGAGTAAGTCTGAGTCCCCCACACCCCCTGCTACCACTGTGAGAGACTGGTAAAAGGCTTTTTGCTAAGTTGCCTTGGGTTCAGCAGCCAAAACCCTGCATTAAGATGGATTTCTGAGCTGTGCTGTTGGGTCCAGCTCTCTCCAGGGCACAGAGAACTCAGAATGCTTTTTTTTTTAGCTAGAAAAGGCCTTTAATTGAAATTTTATTCGGTGTAAATCAGTCTTGCAGAAAAACTATACTTTTAGTGACTTTTTTCATCACAAAATATATTTCTTTCATATGAATTTCATACTTGCAATTGGTGTTTTTTTTTCTTACCGTTAAAGGGACATATTTGCTGCTTTATTTGTGCAATTCAATTGCAACAATGTAATACTAAGATTATAGTGCAAAGGTATAGGATTTTTCCTTCTCTGTGTTCAGTTTTGCTTCTTGATACGGAAGTCTCTACACCTAATATGTATGTATGAAAAGCGCTGCTATGGAAGATTCAATTTGTTGAAAAGCATAGCCATTGATTTGTGACTCTTTTCTTCTGCCGTAGTCTCATCCATTGTGTTAATGCAAATCAAATCACTTTCTTTGTGAAACAATAGCTTTTACACACGTGTATGGCATTTTTATTACAGCTCCATTTCATAAAAGGTATAGATTTACTTTAGAAATTCAACTTCCATGCTTTTTTTTTTTTTGAGTAATGAAGAGTTTAGTCCCAAACAAATATATTTCAGACCAGCTTTTGTTAACCCTGAGTAGTCCTGGCTGCTTAAGTGTTAGATAATACAAAATTTCAGTTCATGGGAGCACTTTTACCAACACTAGTCACATTTGGTCCAGGTGTCCATCATTGCAGAGCTCTGGGGGAAGATGTCAGTGCCACGGGCAGGTGTATGTGCTGGGCATTGCTTAAGAGACACTTGTTTCTGTATCTTCATGTAAGTCCCGAATTTCTAAACCTTTGTTTTCAGAAAATATCCTTCTCGCTATCTAATGACTGCCAGCCTCTGAAGCGCTTTCCTTTCGGCTAACTCCAAAGTTTCCATGACACCGGCTTACAGTACCATAAGAAGTACGCCTTACAGATTCAATTACAGCCCGAGAGAGGAAAGGTGAATAAGATGGAAACTTCAGCTGTTGAGAGAAAAGCTTACGTGTTTAAAGAGAATTCAGAATAATATACTTAGCAAAGGAGGGTTTTTACATTAAATACCGTGAAAAAACGGCAGAGCAGTTGCCTGAAAGTAAAGCGAGGCCACTGTGTATTCTCCTGTGTGTGTCATTTTTATAGAGTGTGTCTTTTTCAGAAGCTGGTTAGAGCTGAGATGATAATTTGCATGTCAAGCAAACTGTCTTAATTTCCTCGTTCTTGCTTCCCTCCGAGGATGTCTCCGCCTGGTATGTGTTCTAACAAACATGTTTGTCAACGAAGAAATCACAGCAAATGTTCAAGTTAATGACAGTGTTAGCTGTTATTTTGGCATCCCGCTCTGACTTCATTGGCAGATCTGTCTGTAACGATAGCCAGCAACACACGTACTAAGAACACATAGACAGGCTCAGGGAATCCATGCGATGTGCTATAGTCCGATATTCCTCCTCACAGTCAAATTAACTTTGAATTTAAAGTCTTTTAATATTAGCAGTTCTGACCGGGCCTGTGTACCTGCATGCACTCCTGGTCTGAAACGCATATAAAACCCAGTCATATAGCTCTAATTTAAATCAATTTTGTCCTTTGTAGCATTAACCATAATTCTGTGAAATCTTAAATGCATTGTAATTATAATAAATCCATTGGGCTTTCTAGCCCATTAAAAATACAAATCAGAAAAAAGAAGTTCCTCCCTTCTCTTTCCCCAGAGGGCAAAGAGTTTTTGAACTGGGAGACAAATGGATATTTTGGGAACTCCAGGCGGTAATGTTAATGACTTTATCGCTTCTGCTTGAAAGCATCCTATTGTAGCAAGTATAAAAATATGGATGCAGACTGATTTACAATCAATAATACCACATCAATAAGGAGATACCTTTGTCAAGAACAATTACTGGCACAGTGGAACTGCTTAAATGAGGAAAACCTGAAGGGGCAAAAAGGGAAAAAAAGGAAATTCAAAAAGAGAGTGAAAGAGTTATAAGGGAAAGCCGCACTACCATCTCAGAAAGAGATTGTAAACTAGGTAATATCTTCTCATTTCAGGGTTCACTGGAGTTAATAATCTTGAATGTTCTGCTCATTCCTAGATCTTCATGGTCAAGTAGCAAATATCTAACCAAGGCCCTTTGATGTGAAGCAACATTAAAATGCATTCTACGCACCAATATTAACACCACCTCTCACTTATGGCTCCAAAGTCTCGGTCACATTTTCATGCTGGACACTGTGTAAGTGCCTTTGTCCAACCGGGCTGAACTACTGCGCTCTTTCAGCACAAAGTTTCCAGATGTATCGGAAGATGCTCCTTACAGATCAGCTTTTGGTTTAATTAAAACAGATGAAGCATTTGTGAATTTTGAGTGTTTGTCCTGACAATGTCAGTCTTCTGATGTGCTGTTGCGTCAACATTGCTCAGATTTGGAAAAGTAGTAAAGGTAGGAGTATACCCTCGGGTACACCTCCATCTCCCTGTGCTCCCAGCCTTAAACTCTTCTGGCTTATGGAAACATGGTGTTTATGGAGCATCATCCTTGTATCAATGATACTTTGCCAAAGAATGTATATGAGCCGTACAGCTTAGACCTGTTCTCATTAAGACTCTTCACCAAACTGTGCTAAAATAGCCCATCTTGGCCACCTGCAGCCCAAATGCCCTCTGTCTACAAAACAGGCTTCCTTGGGGTTATGGAAGTATGAAAGTCTCGAAAAGCCTATTCAGAAATACACTCCATGTATGTAACTGTGTATTTTCTGCACAAAATTCAGATACTTCTTGAATCCTACCTGGGAGCACATCCAGCCCACCTCAAGTAGCATCCCTCAGACGCCACCCTGACTTTGAGCTGGGGGCAGTATCTGCACCCCTCTGGGGAGAGGTGCTTTGCATTCACTTCCACTCAGCTCAGAAGTTAGATGCGGTGCAGCGCAGCAGGCTTATTTCAGCCAAAAAATTTTTGGGTTTTTTTTTTCAGTTCCAGAAATCAGCCACATGATTTAGGGCAAATGTTTCTGCTTTTTGGGTTGTCTGGGCTGTTTCTCCACCTTTCGTCCGACTGTGTGAGCTCTTTCCACTAAGAGTCTAACACTGAGTGTGTATCATCTCCGCACTGAGCTGCACCAGAAGGCACATCTTTGCAGGGTTACACCACAGGGCACAATCCACATAAAGCTGTTTTCAGTAATATCCCTGGTGACTCACAGGGAAAACCCCTCCCAGCAAAGTTTTCCCTTTGGGAGCAGAAGCCAATGGATTTCGGATGTTGTGTCACGTTGCACATGGCAGAAAGGCTGAAGGTAACCACTGACCCTGTTACACAGGATCTTAGCCTCAGTGGGCATCGGCTAGAATACACCAAATACTCGACGAATAGTCAATACTGTTGAAAAGAGAGGTGTACCTTGAGTGGCTTTTGAGGTAGAGCTTGAAAAGACCAAGNGGATCTTAGCCTCAGTGGGCATCGGCTAGAATACACCAAATACTTGATGAATAGTCAATACCGTTGAAAAGAGAGTGGCTTTTGAGGTAGAGCTTGAAAAGACCAAGCTCTTATAGGAAAAAAAAGGAAAAGGCCGGCCTCCAAACATCGATAGCCTACACATGTAGTTTCAAATCGTTCTTGTACTAGTTAGTCTAATCCCCGCTTCCATGAAAATCCCCCAGCTAAACTAAACATCCAGTTCTTCTACAGACGATGCTTCTCAAAACTGAAAGGCTCGGGAGGAATTAATTATAGATGAAAAGGATATATCTCATCTATAAAAGTAAGTATTGGGTGCTAAGCAAACAGGCCACATTTTTTATTTATTTAAAACAGGAAAATCCTATGTCCCTGAGGGTGATAATAAATATTTTACCGCACAGACTTCAGGTAAAATTGAAGTGCTTTAATTGAAAGTCACTGAGGACATATGTATTGAAACTTCACCTTCCAAGAGATCAGCAGTGGCTTTTCATGGTGTCAAAACGCGATTTTGTAATTTTCTAATCCCAACTGATACCTATAAACAAAAACCTGTTCTGCAGTCAGCCACCACTTTTTCTTCAAACTTCTTTTCAGAACCTCAATTTTCTACACATCTGTGTTGGTGCAGAGGTACATCAGCGATTACAGTCACTTGCAGATGTGTGTTTTATAGTGTGTTGTAAAGATTTTTTTCCTAAACATCCTTTTGCTCTGCAGCATGTGTCAACCGAACTGAATGAGTCTCTCAGTGTCTTACTGGGCTCAGCCACTGAGAGTAAAGGCTCTTCCTCTGTCTTCACTGATGCTTGTGCATTGAGCATTGTTGCTGCATTTCCATCTTTCACAGATGGATTGCTAGGAAATGTGCGAAACTGCCTTGGGCACCAAGAAAACAGGGGCATCAAGCCAGGACGTTAAAAGACTATTTCCAACAACTGCAGCTGCAACGTGCCTTGCTCCACACTGAGCTCCGCTCTCCCACCCTGGCTAGCTCACTTCTCCTTTATCGAAGAACGAAGGCACGTTTCAAGTACAAGCAAGCTGGGGAAAATTACAGTAAAAATGCAAAATGCGGTCTCCTCTAAAGCATATGCAGATTCTTTGCTCAGCGCTGAAAATCTATGTATTCCCACATGTGAGATGAGCCATGAAAGTGCTTAGACTTGGGCATCTTTCATCAGATCCCTCCCTGTTCCTGCAGAAGTGCAGAGAAAGCAAAGAGCAGTACATAAATACCAAAAATAAACGTTGACTGGATTTCAAATTTTTTTTAAACCCTATTTTTTGCTTTTTATTTCTCATCATTTGACTAAAGTGATTGCCCCCAAAACAATTTGAGAGGAGAAATCGGGAACAGGAGAGCAGACGAGCCAGCTCAGCATCAAGCTGTAAGGAAAAGATAGGAATTGCCATGCCATCTCAATGCCCAGCAGACCTGAGGAACTTCACAAGCAGAAGAAAGCAGTCCAAATTTGGCTGCAAATTAGAAGCGTGGGAGGCTGTGAACCCAGCTAATAACAGGCTCTAAGAGGTATACCTGTCCCTGGAGAAAAACAGAACTGGGGGATAAAAGAAACCTTCCAAAATGGTAGCTAAATGACAAAAATACAAGTACTACTTGACCTTTTATGGATTTCTTAAGAAAATGATGCCAATAGAAAGGGCATAAACGCAATCTATAGCAGTGTAAATTATACTGTAGCAAGTCCAGGGCATCATTTGTCTGTCTTACAATATCATCATCACTGTATTCTCTGCATATTGCAATTCATGTCATCAGTCTGCATCTGGAATGCAAAAAAAGCCAAGGATACCAAACTGGAAACAGATGGTATTCTCCACCTAGATTAATATTTACATTTCTAGCCACTTAATCTCAAAGAAACATAGCAGAAATGGAAGGGCCATGGGGAAGTGACAAAAATGAGAAAAGTCCAGGGAAAACTGCCCTGTTAAGAAAGCTGGATTGCAGAGGAAGGAAAAAATATGGAAAATAAACTGGTAAATCCTGTTTCATATTACAAGGACAAGAGAGGGAGCCAATGGAACTGAAAACCAGTAATCAGAAAACTAATTAAATCACCACGCTTTGTCTTTACACAATGCATAATTAATCTATGTCACAGATGTTCTAGAGTCAAGAGAGATTAGATGATTGTATACATAATATGAACATCTGCAGCCATGTGATATAGGATGGAAGCCCTCATGTTGTACAATATCACCCAGGTACTCACTGCTGGAGTTTTGGATCAAACTTCTCTTACGAACAGGTTATTTTCTGTCTCCTCTGCACTGGGTTTGCGGTATCTTTAAAGCAGCTGGCAGACAGCTGTCACACCGAGTTCCCGATGTGCTAAACTATTTGGCCTTTTCTGACCTGCGACATTTATTCCGCTTTGATTTAAAGACAAATAAATATCCATATCAGCCTCACATAATAAAAAAACTGTCCTGAAAGGAAAATAAGTATGACTTCTTTTTTTTTT
>RSEF01000004.1:71017058-71067833 GCA_003993805.1 Himantopus leucocephalus | reverse complement strand
TTTTTTTTTTTTTTTTTTTTTGCATGGCTTAAAGCAAAGATTGCATTTTAAAGGCTTTGATTAAAAAATATATATTAATTCTGCATATATTACACAGAATTAATCATACGGATGCAGATCTCTCCTCTCAGAAGGCTGGCTGCCTTTAAGCAGCTTTTGCCTTTGAAAAGCCTGAACTCTGGATGTGACAAAATCATTAGTTTGTATTTTAAAAGAATTACAATGAGGGCTAAAGAGAGACCCCCACTTCCCACATACAAACTTTCTAGCGATAAAGAGCCTTTTCAGCCCGTATAATCCTATTTACTGTTCTTAATTGGAGAACTGCGTTTGTCAAAAAGTACAGAAGTCTTCAGTTGTTTGGGAGTGAGCCTGGCTCATCAGCTCCCAAGGGAAGAAAAGAACTATTTATTTTAACCGTTAAGCCTAAATGCAAACTGCACAATAAATCTGTCTATCCAAATACTGACCTATTTCATGTCATGTCAGGATGAGGCTAGCCTTGCTGTGTAAGGCTATTGTGGCTAATAAAAAAAGCAAACCCTGTTACGGAGCCCTGGCACCAGCTTCTAGGAGGTGGCAGTGGGAGCGACTGCCAACCCCACCGCTTCCCTCGGCTCCTCCACCACCCGCAGCCTGGAGGGAGGCTGGCAACGAACCTCAGTTACCCAGCTCCATCTAGTGTCTGGGAAGCAAATCACTCCTCAAAACCCACCCATTTGCCCATTTATATTCAACGCCACGCCAACGTTTTCTATTTTCACGTGAAGCAAGAGTTTTGCGGAGCGGGCGGGAAATGGTGGTGAGGGGATGGGTACAGGTGTCCACCTGTGGATGAGCATGGCCAAAATCACAGCCTCTCCTATCTGGCAAACCCAAACCAACTGCGTTTCTGTGCGGAGGAGCTTATTCCGTGGCACTGGGGTTTTGCTCCGGTCCGTGAACCCCTGGATATTGGTAAAATATTCCCAAGGTGAGCAGACAAAGGTAGCTCATACCAGGAACGTGTCGATCTGGGCAGGCTCAGTTTGTTAAGGGATCTGCATTTCCGCTGGAAAATTTACCAGGATCAGCAACAAAAAAGCATAGTTCCACACGTAAAGAGGTGGTCAGGAGGACATGGTCTTGAAGCGCTTCAGAAATGCATCGAGGTGCAATCCTCATCTCTGGATTTCTAGACAAAAGACAAAAAGATCCAACCCAGTCTTATCCCCCTTTAATTTCCCAAACCAAGGCCGGCCAGCAGAAAGCAGAACCCAAAGAAATCACAAGAGAAAAGGTCTTCTTCGGGCCCTCCTAAGCCCAAAGATCTCCTTTCGGAAACTACTGGTATTTCCCCTCTGCCCACTTTCCCTGGCTCACACGTGATTTCTCTTTGACAGCCACTAACAGAGCTCCTGGAAAACATGCAACAGCTCAACTGCCAGTCACAGTTCTCTCGTTTGACATGTTTCAACTGTATTTCTTTAAGAAGAGACAACTTAGGAAAAAGAAAACCATGGCACATCCCTGTCAGCTCTCCAATCTGAGCATTTTGAATAGTGCTGAGAGAGCAGTTTAACTAAACAACACGACACCATTTTCAAGAATGAACCAACAGTGAGGAGTTTCCAGCAAATACTTGTAAAATTTCATTAAACATCTCCATTTAAACTCAGCTAGCTTTCTTTCTGGTCAGCTCAGAAATGAAGTTTCTTGCTTTTTTCTCTCCTTAATACTTGTATATGGCTTGATTGCGAAGGCACTCCTGCCAGATTTCCTGGGAGATTCACGGTTTGGTCCAGCAGAAGCGGGACTAGCCCTGCTCCGGCTCTGCAGATCTGCTGGGAATCAGGCTGGCCGCCTTCTGAATCGACTGCAGATGCTTCCATCAAACTTTGCCTTCGTACTACAATGGGGTTACTGCATCGGATGCAGAGATGGCTCTTTTCCTGAGTCATAACAATAGTTGTAACTCCACAACAGCAGTTGTGTACTCTTTGCTTCAGGGTATCTGATTTGCACAATAACTAAAGAGATGGTTATTGTGGAAAAAAATGATCCGTATGCAAATCCCTATACTGTGTGAGGCCATCAGCCCTGGGAACCAATTACAGAGGAGGGATTTGAGTAGCTGCTGCACATGTATTTTTTTAGGGGTACGTTGCCTGTGAGTTATTTTAAGGTGGCACAGCTATAGGCCACCAACTCTCCAGCCTGCTGCCTCCCTCCCAGGCTTTCTTCCTGGCCTTAGCCCTCATGTTGTTTAGGAAAGCCCAGGGAAGCCCAGGTTGTTCCCCAAGGCACAGCCGGCTGGTGCACTAGGTGAGCCTGGGTGTCTCCTCGGCGTACGAAGGAACCTCTCAGCTCCAGTTCCAAGAGGTGCCAAGCACCTCAACCCCACCTCCAGGGCTTCCAGGCAGTATTGCAGGACTATTAATGCACAAGCTTTTTTCCACAGCAACGTGTTGCTCAGATCTCCTGCAGCGTGGCTAGATCTGCAGCACCGTCCCCCGTTGCCTCCTTCTCTATAGCCTCCTTTAATCAGCCCGCAGCTAATCCCATCCATGCCTAAATAAACGTAAGGTAGCATAAGCTGCTTAGGTTTACTTAATGGCCCATACCTCCTCCTCCTCCCAGCTTCCTTCAAACTCTCTCAGCTAAAAGCTAATTCTCTTCACGGTGATCCACAAAGCAAAGCACATTTGTAGTTCTTTAGTAGTCCATTTTTGCAGGTTTCCAGCATTAACATTTTGCCTCTAAAAAGTGAAAATCAAAAGGGAACATTCTTTAAAAGCATAATTTTGCACTCCTTTTCTGCTTCTCTCTAGGATTAAGCTAGCAGACAATATTTAGTCTGGTGAGACAGTAGCATGGGACATTTCAGAAAGGATTTTTTTTGGCAGAGAATACGGAACGAATTGCAGATATTGGCAGCTGGACTTGCATTTAGCTCTAAACTGACCTGCCATAAGCCTAAGCAATGCACAGCTGAGGGACAGTCAGCATTACTAAGCTTTTCTAACTATTATATCTTTCTGCAGAGATAAGCATCAGCATATTCCTTTATCTAGCAAGCTACTGTAGGTATCATGAGACTTATTGACTCATGATCATTAGTAAAGTCACAAACCCACAGTTGCATTTATCTACAGTAAAACAGTTTGCCATCTATGCTATCGAAATATAGCAGAACTCAAAAGAAAATATGTAAATCATTATCAGAATCTAAAATGTTTTGTAGCAATTACAGTTTACTGAAAACCAGATTGGAAAAAGGCTCACAGATCCTTAGGTTGTTGGGAGTTAACTTGCTTACACAGAAGATGTCAGAGCATCATTTTAGCATGGAATATGATGGTTCTTGAGGACGAGCTTTCTTGAGGAAACGTTTCTGCAAATTTGTAAGTGATAGTGAAAAACGAAATGAAGGAATAAATATGAACCTTTGACCAGAACGTACCCAGAAGAATTTCACCTTTCACTGTCCCCACACTGCAATTTTCTCATTTCTACACTTCCCGGTTTCGACCAGCAATGGCAAAGGCATGCTGAGAGGGAAGAGAAGTGGGTTTGCTGGTATTTTGCTCAGAACAGACCAGGAAGTATCAGAAATCTAGATAAAAAATAAAGTCTGAATGTAAGAGATTTCCAGACAGATTTCTCAAGCTCGAAGTTTCGGATCAGTGTGGCTAACCTTAAGATAAGTATTTCAGCTTGTGTTAAAAGATACGGTCTTTAACCTATACCCATTAAGACTGAATGGAGTGTTTTGGTGTGTTTTGGATTGGGCTCTAGGCTGGAGAATAACCACTGGAAAAACTCTTTTTTGTATTAATCAGCATGAAGGGTGTGTTTGTTGCTATTTTAATAACGTTTCCTAAGATTATTGCTTTTGTATAACGGAGTGTTGAGATACTGCACCAGCTGAAATTCTTAAACAGAACACGATATTCTGCTGTTAATGAGAAAAGTGAGATATTAGGGCGGCTGTCCGTGTGTCAGCGCAATCAGCCGGGTTGTCTGGGGGGCTGCTGGCTCTCCTGCCTGTCCCCATCAGGCCCCGAGGCGAAGGGACAGCATCGATGTGGGAGGAGGGAACCCACCCCAACCTCAGGCTACCTTCGTGCCTCGAGCACAGCTCTCAAAGTACAGCAGCTTTTGCAACATTTAAAAGAAAACCGAGGTGTTTCTAGACACCCTGAGGGGCTTAGTCACACTCCCAGGATCCTCCAGGCAATTCCTTCAAATTCTGGCATATGGCACCATTTCCCAGGATGTTTCTCTAGGCAGAAAGGAGGGGAGTGCTCTGCTCTTCTTCTCTCCTTGGCAGGAAGGCTCATAGTTGGAGATGAGGAAAAGCATCTCCAAGGCATGGGAAATAGCGTTCCAGTAACATCTGGAGAGTACCTCCATAAAGGAAAGAGCAGTTGAATTCAGGCAAGAAGTAGGAGCGACCACTGGATGATATTTCACATCTGACAGACAAAAACTCTAGTTGTAGCTCTGATGACTGACTTCCCCTAGGTGGGTACCAGAACCAGCTGATGGGGTGAATTTTTCTGCCATGCCAGTGAGAAGGATCAGTGGCTGATGCCAGAAGGCAAGAAGAGACAGAGCCAGATTTCGAGAGTGCTCAGCCCCTGACTTTGTGGCGTCATACCCTCCTTGCCCCAGCCTGCCATTCTCCTGGCTACTGTAGGAAAGTATTGCAGCAACAAGTCACCGGCGAGTGCCGTGCTGGCATTGGGCAGCAGCAAAAGCACTGGAGCTTCAGCTGCCACCACTCCTAAGCTCTGTCAGAATGAGACTCTTCAGTGAAAACTGTGGGTAGACCCTGAGTTTTCACATTGACAGCGAGTCTAGGAGTCTATGGGCAAGAAAATGATACTACTCGGCGTAGTTTGGACTTTCTAATGCAAGGCTGAATTTCATTAGCAAGGCTGGATTGCACTCGCCACAAGAGGATGTGTGTCCTTCCAAACTTTGCGGGGCTCCTGCAATTTCTCCTCTATCGCAGATCACAAAGGGTCCACATGAACGCCTGTGCACCTGGGGATCAGCAGAAGTCATCTGTTGTGGTATTGTAGCATGTTCGTTTTGTCCTGCGTCATTATACCCACACTGAGATGCAGACTCCAGGAAATACTCGAGGTTCAGAACGGCGGCAGCAGAATGTGACTTTGGAAGGCTACGAGGAAATTGGAGGTGTCTGCTCGGTGACTAATGTGCTGATTATAATATCTGCCTGCTGAATTTTGCATAATACATGGGAGAGAACTACAGAAAAGGAAGTCAATAGACTTGGATCAATTTGTATGCAAACACCTAGGTGATCTGCTGCTGCCGAACTTACACAGATTTGGACAAGACAAGGGCATCCTGGTGCTAAGTTGGGCTTGTTCTCTACATGTATTTTCAGACCAGTGCCGGGAAACTGGAGATAGACGAGTGAAATTAATGTTACATTTGGTTTAAATGTGAAAAAAAAAAAAAAAAGAAAGAGAAGAACTAATTATATGTTGCTGGCTTGATCTGTGCTTTACAAATTTGCGTTTATGAATTTTTTTCTCACGATTAGCAATTTCTATTTGAAAGGGTGAGGAAGTGCTTGGAAGAGTGAATTACTGCTCACCACTGCTGCCAAGTCTCATGTTTTAATTTCAAGTTTCATGATTTTTGATGCATTTCTTAAAACTTACATTCTTGGAATAAAGATTCTATAACATTTCCAGCTTTTTTAAAATGTAAAACGTGAAGTGATTTCACCTAGAAGATCAGATCAGATCAGATCAGATCTAAAAGGCAAATAAAAAGAATCCAAAATGTGTTATTTTAAGCATGAGTCATGATTTTAGGTCAGTCCGATGGGATCTGGAGGCCTTATTCCTGAGGCTTTAAGGAAATTCTATGCCTTGTTTGCACGAAAAATAATACATCAATTATAGAGGTACTTTTTCAAAACCAGTTGCGATAGCCAAATGAAGAGAAACATTTGCAATGACAAGTACAACAGAGATGTTGTTTGTTTTACATTTCCATACAGTCCATTTCAGTTAGCTCTCAATTTTCCTCCTCTTTAATATGGTAAACTGTCTGAACGAAAGGACCTGAGATGGTCAGACAGCAGCAGTTCAAGAAGTACCGTTCTGTACTTGTTCTGTACTTGGAGAGCTGATGAAGGACCAGTTGGGCAGACAAGTTTTATTTTCCATTTAACAAATCTTCGGCATTCTGGAATTTTTCATTCTGGAAGCATTTCTCAGCTGTCTTAAGCTCTCTGTTCTTGCAAAAATGGCTTATTCAGAGAAATGCTTTTGATCTGAGCTCAGGTTCATCCTGTCAATGCATACACAGGAATTAGGCTTTTGTTTTCCTTGCATTTGAGACTTTTTTTTCCTTCTGCTACAAATCCAATTTGCCTACTCCAACCAAGTCTATTTGTCAGTGATTACTACAATGCATCAGCCGTTACCGTGTAACTGAAGAAATTAATGCAGATTAAAGAGTACATTGCCATAAGAACAGTCCATTCAGTCCTAGAAAGACTAAATGAGTGTAAGAGAAACAGCATCTTCAGGTGAATCCCAGTTTCTTGCAGCTCCATCTCCCATTTCATTAGAGGTAGAAGCACATTTAGTGTGGAATATGCCAGAGAGGTTTGCAAAAAAAAATAAGATGAAAGGAATGAATTAAAGGGAAGAAATAAGACGGGGAGACTTTCCTCTTATCTGGGCTGATTGTATGAACACAGCGTGGTGTGTTATAAGAGTCAAATGACTGTTAGTGTTGCAAATTTCTCCACTGTGTGTCAGACTGAGGTCAAATCCTTGGTTTCTAACAGAGGGTTTGCCCTAGATCAGCGCTGATTCTTCATGCAAACAAGCTCAGATTTTTTTTTCTTCTTTTTCTTCTTAAAGGTCAAAGACAGATACTGTAAGCTTTGCTTCCCTATGTCCTCAGTATAAAAAGAGGCTGTTCTTCTCCGCTCCCCTTCCATATCTATTTCAGTAAGCTTTTCCTCTAACTTCCGAACTTTTTCTTTACCATAGCAATACTGTGTTAGCCCTCAAGCTGGATGCTGTGCAAGCATATGATATGATGTGATCCTTGCTCCCAGGAGCTTATGGTGTAAGTAAAGCAGAATTATGAGACAGGAAACACACTTGGAGAGCAGTTATAAAAAAACAAAATTCGAGTTCTCCTTCAGTGAGGGATGACTAACGTAAAAAGGGTGGTATGTGGACAGATTTGGCCGCTGAAATATGTCTGTCACTTTTTGCTGCCTCTCATCTGAAGGCTCAGAAGAGAGGTCGCTTACTGTTAACAGGGCTGTATTTTGCCATGTGGTCGTGGCTACGGGTTTCAAGCTTTTCTTATGAAAACATAGCTGTGATCTTTGAAATTTGGGACTTGAAAGAACGGAGATACAGGTGTGATAAGAAAAACTACGGCGAAATACTGGAAATATTGAGGTTAGGACTCATAAGGTTCATGATCACATGAGGAGAAAGATGGCTCCGCTTGAACCAGGTGCAATGGTTTCTGCCCTGTTTACAGGGAGTCGCCAAATCTGGGCTCTTGTCTTGGAACAAAAAAGTCACTGAGCCTACAGTTATTTAAATACCTGTGTCATGAAAGCAGTAGAGAGATTAAAACAAACAGTTTTTAAGCTTGTTGGTTTCTCACCTCCTTTTGAACCCCTCTGTTAAATTATGAGGCTCTATATTTTCCTTTTTTTAAAGTCTCTTTTCAACTCCCTTTTTTGTTGTGTGAAAGACCCACACAGAGCAACGGGGGAAAACACATCAGATAATGGATGTACAAATAACACTATCTGATGCACAGATAGAAAAAAATTATCTTTTTATATCATTTCTCAGAACAACCTAAGTTTTATGCAGCAGAGCAAGGTTTCTTAGAAGTCACAGGAGGTCCTGTGAGGGCAGACAGAGGAGCAGAGCTGCTTCTCCTGCTGTCCCCTCATTGTCCAGAATAAGAAAGAGGCCGATGGGGCTCCCAAGTCCTTCCCCAAATTTCTCAGTTCCAGCAGCAACCCTACAATGACAGGCAAAAGAAAGAGAGATAACAAGGTTTGATATTCTTAATGGTGAGCTTATACAGCTAACGTAAAAACATATCACAGGACAAAGGGACAAAAAGGAATTAAATCTCCGCACATATGTCTTTGGGGACCACATTCTGTGACCTTGGGACGCTGCCTTTTTCATCCGCAGCATAACTTTCCAGACTATAACTGCCTTGTTAAGTGTATAATTACCATGGCAACGACAAATAAATTTTTTTAACGGAACTAGTTTGGAACTGAGCATTTTTTTTCTTTTTTTTTCAGCTTTGGTGCCTACATGTGCTGGGGTATGCGATGTGCTTTTGAGACAGGGAAGGGGACATCACAGTTCCTACACAGAAGGCTTGTCTGTCGTGTTTACACTGCTATTCTTGTCTGCAGTTTGCTTTATGTTGGGGTGTAATAGCAACAGCTAAACTTAAAGGTCACTCTGCACAAAAAAAAGCAACAAAAGATCAACCCTACTCAGATCCCGTGGTCTAAAAGGCACCCAGGACACGGGAGGAAGAAAACATCATTGTTACTCAGAGCATGTAAGTATTTATAGACATCACATTTTTAAAACGGGTATTTCTTGCTCTAAGATATATTCGACCCATATTTTGCAAAATGGTTGAAAGCGTGGGGTGTCTCTCCATTGGAGTATCCACACAGAGATGCCTTAAGTAAAACTGATTTTCACAAGGTAGCGATACTCAGAGTAGCTTGACCGTGTCTCCAGGAAAGCATCTGGAATAGCTCAGCCGGTCTCACCAGCTTCCTGATGTCTGCCAGTGATGAAAACATTTGTCACGTGCCTGTTGCTACTGATGGTATTAACACTTTACCGAGCCCAGTAAAGTTCACCTTGTTTGGTCTAAGCTGCACTTACAAGCTGTTGCCTGCATGGATGTCAGGTAGTAACATAAAAAAAGTCACACCCTAACTTAGAAGCAGCGCTGAAAACTCTACTGTAGATATAAACCCACACTAAAACAGTCCTTTTCCTAGTACAGTTTATTCTGATTCGCAAAATAATATGACCTGGACTGATAGAAAAGCTCTTTTCTGAACATAAGCTGACCCACAGCAAAGAGGATGTTCTGCTCATATAAAAAATTATTAAACGTTTTCTAATATAAACAGGGTTTGGTGGCCAAATGCGGAAAGAAGTCTAGGTACTTAACTCCATTGAAATTAGGTGGGAAAATTGTTTAGCACAGTTTCTAGCTGCAAAGTCTCACGTGTTAGCTAAAGAAGGCATGCCAAAGGTTATTTCTGCAACCAGAAAGTAACCTTAAAATAGAGATTGCAGAACACATGCAAGCTTAAGAAAAATCATTAGGAGACCTTAATCTTCCGACAACATATATTTTGTGAGCTTTTAAGCTTGCAGCATCCGCATTAGGTTTCTTTGGACAGTAGAACTCAGCCTGTTAAAGAGCATCACAGACCAGATTCGCCTGATGGGAATAATATCAGGGGTACCTGCGTAACCTTGCCATAGTCCTGTCGTCTCTTCTGCCTGTTCCCATGCCTGCCCTAAGACTGCAGAAACATTTTTCCCTTCTCTGTCAGTGCAAGTCATGCCTCCTTCGGGGACAAGTTTCTGGCGAAACCCCCAATCCCCAAACCAGCATAAACCAGCAAAACAGGGTGAGAAGAGGCAGCACTTGCACGCTTCTAACTTTAACCCCAGTTGCGTGGGGATTAGTGGGCTGAGTGGAAATGCCACGTCTGCCGGTTTCTGAATGCAGACAAGCATTTCCTCAGACGACGCTCCCGCAGCCGCTTCTGATTTGTCAGCCATTTCACCAAAATTGCCCGGAGACCCCGAGAGGCAATAAACTCGAAACTAAGCAGGAATGACTGAAATAGAGAAATGAGAGTAATCGTGCACTGTGGCTAGGAAATCCTGGCTGAAATTATATCTGAGTTTATCTGATGACTCTCTGTTTTCAGTATTCAAATGTAATTTAAATGGGGAAATTCAGGTACCTAAACATAATGCCTTTGGAGATGACGGCAGTTGCTGGAGTCATCTAAATGTGTTGGCAGCTTTGACACAGGATTTATGGCAGGATTTGTGCCCTGCTGGAGCGGCAGCTGCAAGCCAGACGGGCTTCTCAGAGCATCTCAAATGACATTAGACAGCTCTTCTTATATTTAGGCACCTGAATCTCTCTAAATGTTCCTTTCTTGGAAGTAAGTGTTTTAGAATCCATTCAACGCTACTTCTAAGTTACAGGAACGGTAAAGTTGCGTAATCAAATACAGAACAGAAAATGACTGAAAGAAGGCGCTTCAGGCAGTCTTAACATCTCTTCTTGTAAGTATGCATCTTGACACAGTCCTTCAGATATCAGATAATTTTTCCTACAAAACCCACGCCGCATTCAGTCTTCGAAAGGTAGATACTTATTCAAACCTTTCCATCTTTTAATTACTGTGTACCTTCCAGACTCTGCAGCAAATATGAAATTACTAACTTCCTCGTGGAAAATTATCAATGAATACTAACGAATATAACTTCACAGTGCTTCTCCCTAAAAAAAATCGCCTCAATTCCCAGTTTACTGGGGTAGCTGTGATGTCAAAATCTTTAAACTGAAAACAGGGACAGGCAGTGTGGACAGAACACCTCAATGCTGCACCTGTGTTTGTCCATATGGGTCTCGCTGAGAATACGCTGCAGTTCATAGAGTGACAGAAGGCTTGTCCGATTAATATGTGTCACATTTGTATGCTGTGTGTAGCATAAAGGTTTCAAAAGGTATGTTATGTCACCTTATCCTAGAGAGCGGTACTATTAAAAGGGGATGATAAAGTTCAAGTCATTAAGTTTACATTCACAGCGTAAGCAAATTAGGAGCGGGAAGACAAAATAGTGCAGTATAAGAGCTAGGATGGAGATAATGATTGAGGGGAGAGGAGGTGGGCAGGGAGAGGGGAGGACAGGAGATGGATGGCCATGGGAACGCTCACTTCCCATCTCCGCAGCCTGGACACGTTGGAGGACTTTGTGGAGACACACACTGAAATGGCACAGAGAGAGTGTTTTTAAGTGCAGAACAGTACTGTGTTTTACCTCTGATTTGATCCTGGAATCTCTGTTTCTAATATTAAAATGATTAGTCCTAAAAGCCTAGCCTTAGGTCCAAAATGTGTATTATACTTAATGAGCAGGGTGAGTCTCAGGGAAACCGGAGATGGTGGGGTGCAGTGTCACGGCAGCAGCAGTGAATCAGCAGAGAGGCAGAAGTGANCTGGGATGGATGCCCCTGTGTTGTCCTCATTGCCA
The DNA here is from genome assembly GCA_003993805.1 of Himantopus leucocephalus. Classification (NCBI taxonomy): domain Eukaryota; kingdom Metazoa; phylum Chordata; class Aves; order Charadriiformes; family Recurvirostridae; genus Himantopus; species Himantopus leucocephalus. Next base: position 71,056,485 of record RSEF01000004.1, on the reverse strand, counting down.
CCGGCACGGGGCACTGGGACTTTCAGTAAGGCTCTGAGTGAACCCTGAGGTGCCACAAACATCAGGTCCAGGGGGGGACGGACAAGGCTAGTTGGCACAAGGCTTGAATCCTTTGTAGACTCAGTCCCCCGTCCTCTAGGGCAACATTCAACTGCCTCAACTATGAGCCTGTCCTTTTTGCCTGTAAACCACTGTCTCCTTCATGATATGACTTTCCAATATCTTCAATGAATGAAATGGGTCCCATGGGGTGAAAAGAAAGTGTTATAGAGACCAAGCTATAAAGTATGTGCATAAAGGGAGTCAAATGAAGGCTGGACAGGAACTCTTAATTTTCCCATTTCCTAATTTCTTCACTTTTTTGTAATGTGGTATTTGAAAGAAAAAAGCCATTTCCTATTTCGCTCAAAAAAATTCCAGACAAACCACAGAAAAAAATTAATTCCATGATGTGACTCTGTCTTGACTCTTACCAGGTTGGGTTGGGACCTTTTCAGGTCCATAGCAAATCCTCTATCCTCTTTCTGTTTTTACAATAAGGTGAAGGAAGACGTGTTTTTCCTGCCACCTGTACACCTCTGAGGCAGGAAAATATTCAATTCCATGTCCAGGAGGACAATATGGTCTAATGGCCACAGGATCCCTGTATCTCCCCTTCTCCCCCGTCTCCCTTACCGTTCCTGCATGTCTTGCACTGTCCCTGCCAGTGTCTGCCCCATCTCTGTTGTTCCTGGGTAAATTGCTCTAACAATTTTTGTTGCACGTGTGAGGGAAGACTTTACGCCACACATTGAGAAAAGACTTTTAGTTAGATTTATGTTTTCTTTACAGTGCTCTGCTGTTGGCTTGGTGCAAGGCACACAGTGTTTGCTCCAGAAGCACATTTTCTGTGGCAAATTTAATATTGAATTAACAGGCGGCTAAATCCATACAGAGACTGAAGATCCCCAATGCTCAGTGTCATAATGACTGACCAAGTCCCAGGCTTTTCCCAAGACCAGGNCCAGAAGCACATTTTCTGTGGCAAATTTAATATTGAATTAACAGGCGGCTAAATCCATACAGAGACTGAAGATTCCCAATGCTCAGTGTCGTAATGACTGACCAAGTCCCAGGCTTTTCCCGAGACCAGAAACAAGGGTCCAAACTGTTTCCACAGCCCGTCGTGCTCTTAGACTGCGACGGCAGCCCTGGAGTGGTCCTCCAGACCCTTGCAAGGAAGGCCAATCTCTTCTGCCTGGCATTAGAATGCTGGGACGTGGGAGGGCTGGAGATTTCGCAGGGTGTCAGGGCCATTTACACCACTCGTAAGTGTGCATTAGCGAGCGGCAGACAGATTGATCCTGGGCAAGTTCATGCTGCTTCTTGCTTTTAAGAAATGGCAGTGCTGGAGATGTGTTTCCTTGTGGCTTTTATCAGATTCCCCTTTAGGAGCTTAAAGAGGAACTGAGCTCTTTAAATCTACATGGTGTTTGGTACCCTCCTTTTGCCTTAGCAATTTTTCACTTGGTCATGTATTTCAGCGGTTGCTGGGGCCCTCCAGGGCTACTGCCAAGAGGACCCAGGAGCTAAACCGCCTCCCGGTGCTTGCTTCAGTGTCACAGTATATGTAAAACGATAGCTGCAGCTGCAAGGTTTGGCATGGGCACCCCTAAGCAGTTGCGGGAACTGCACTTACTGCATCCTTGAGGTTAGGACCTGAGCCAGTTTCCTCGCCGGGGGCTGCAGCCTCACCACAGGGCTGCGCATCCCTCGGTGTCAAATCACAGTCCTTTCGATGGAAGAGGCTAAGCAAAGCTTGCTCCAGCCACCCTTTGCTTGTGGTTAGTGCGGGAGATGTGGGGCACCCAAACAGGGTGGGGATTGAAGATATTGCCTCTCTGCCCCAGTGGTTGACTCACTGCTGGCCTGCTCTGGTCCTCCTGTCGTTTATGGGTCACTTAAACCCTTATTTATGAGGCAAGAGAAGGTAGGAGAGGCTCTGCAGAAACTCTTGTTGGGACTTTGCTGTGAACCAGGGCTGATTCTGGGCAACTTCTGGGAATTCGTACGTGGCCACTGGGAAATGCGGCACTTGCAAAAGCTGAATGTGGCTTTTGACCTTCATCAGCAGGCTTCAAACTGGTAGATAAATACATAATAAGATCCAGTGGCATGAAATCAATGGTCAGCTTGGTAAGTCTTGAAAAGTGCAAATTTTTAAAGGTGAAAGTGATTAACCGCTAGAAAACCTTATCAGAGGATCTGGTGAATCCAATCATAAGTGGTTTTTTTTTTTTTTCAAAGAAGAGTACCTGTTTTCTGAAAGGGATGCTCTAGTTCAAACAAGAATTGACTTTAAAAGGTCTGGTAGTTTGGTCTGGTAGGTTCTACAAGACACCAAACCAGATGATCACAACTGACACTTGTTACTCTATGATTATTTGAGAAAGAGCCGCTGGATACTTGGATATTTCTGGTGGGTTAGACCAGTTCTTCTTTGCACCTTATATGCTGTTCTGTGAACTCAGAGAGTCATTTGAATATAAGTATGTAATGTTGTGCATGTATCTTCCTGGAGATTCTTCAGCACTTCCTTTTGAATGTCCTTCCCTTAAAGCAGATGGCTATCATCTACCACCAATTGCATGTAAATTTGGTTCAGTTCTTGCTAGTCTCATTTAATGACAGTAGGGGGGAATTGCTCTTCTTACCCCAACTCACCTGGCTTATCCTGTTTCCTAAAGCCTAGTTCCAGTTTATTCAAACCCTGTTCCATAACATCCTTCTTCCTCCAAAAGGAAGTCACAAAAATTAATATTGGAGAGCTCATGACTTTCTTCAGGCAAACAAATGTGCAGACAGATTTCTAAATCTGATATGCTGCCCAACTTTGTATTTCTTCCCTTAGATAGTAAAACTGAAATACCTCCGTGAGTAGAGGTGAATGTGTTGTAGCTAAATTTGCTACAGACCAACTGATCAGGCATCCACGTGTCATCATGGGAACCCATGTGGAATTTCCTGAGTATGAAAGATATCATATCAACCCACTTTTATTATTTTGGTGAAATGTAGGTGTGATATTTTTAGATGCCTTTTTTCAGTAATGCAGTCCTGAATTTTTATTTATTTATTTATTATATGAAATGCCAGTTTTATTTGCAAATGGATAGCTAAAATAAGTTTTATTTTTCTTTTCTCTTTCTCCTTCACTTTAGGTGATTGGTTATTGCCCATGCACAGTCTGTGTTACTTAGCAAAATTGTACTGTACAATATTTGTAGTTTTATACATATAGTTAAAGCAAAAACTGAGATCTTTGCAAGTCCTTTTTAATGGCACTTATGGATATTTGATAGCCAAATCATATTTGTTAATCTCCTGTTAAATTCCACAGACAATGTATTTCCTCACCTTAGAAACTGTCCTACCTACTTTCATATCGGTCAGCCAAGTTTTCTTATGTATGTGCAGTACAGTTCCAGACCATGCAATAATTTCCGTAGACACCTATGCCACACCTTTTCTCCATAGGAAGATTATTTACTTGAACCAAATGGTTAAAAACCAATTTCATTAGTTTTCTTGCAATGACACAATTACATTCAGAAATGTATGAAGTTCCAACTTAAAACCAGTTTTCTCTTCCCCATTAACTCAGCTGCTGTCAGAAGCTGTTGGAGAGCCTCTCTCTGCAGAGGATCAGCTTTCCTCACCTCTTTTAGCACCTCCACTGGCCGTGCCTGCCTTAGCAAATTGGTCTGGAGCAATAGCGCAGTTTGATGTGAATCCTCTGATTGTTCCCATTTACTTTGTGCCACTTCAGTTCCGAAAGGGGTTTTGATGCATGAGAAGGAAACAAAATGAGAAACTGTGTTACAAATGTATTCTAACACTTGTGCATCATTGATCCCAGCTACATGTGTGAACTACATGAGATCCTCTAGGAGGCAAGTAAGTCCCTGAGAGTTCCTGTGACACCTAGTCTGCTGTATTGCTATCTGGGGTAAAATGGCACGTAAGCACTCTGTAAGTCAACAGATTCATGTTGGTTATGCAGTGATGGGGCAGGCTGGAGAGGCAGCCTGTTGTGTACAGTGCCATGTTTGTGTGTTATGATGCCCAGCCCTCAGGCTAGATGGCCAGCAACACAGCACGGATGAGGTGCACAGCAAACAACATTAGGATGGCTCTGCTTGCTCAAGGGTTCCATAACTGCCTTGCAGGAAGCAACAGGAGATTCTTGACTTCTTCGTCAGTGCAGACTCCAAAAAAAAAAAAGGACTGATATTATCATGGAGGCATCTCTCTGGCATCCTTATCTACCGCCGGATCTCCACTTCTCCTCCTTCCCTGAACAACCCTGAACAACCAACCCTTTACTCCACATCCCACCCTGACTTCCCTGCCATGCAGAAGAGATGCAGATGACAGTTTTGTCACCCATGGCATGTAAGGAACATACCAGTCCCTGGAGCATTGCTCTCTTCAGAGCTGGGCTTTCCCCCCCACTTCACAAGAAATGGGTTTATCCCAGTCATCCCACAGAAAACTCTGTCCTTGATGACCTGGGGCTGCAGGGCAGGTAGCCACTAGCAAGGACACCATGCCATGTACCCTTGCAGGACTGCTGGGTTTGTGTCTCTCTCTTCTACAGACCCCTACGATCAAGAGGAGTCTGCAAAACCCCTTCTCCTACCCCTCTGTGCCCTGTCCCTGTACTGGAGTGGGTGCAAGGCAGGAACACCTGGGAGTCCATCCTGGAGGGAGCACTGCTGGAGTGGGAGGTGTTTCAGAGGAGGAGAGAGGGAGGAGAGGGGCCTCGGAGATGGAGGTAGAGAAGGTGTCTGCTCCTGCAGGGAGGTCCTGCCTGCTTGGTGCCAGACCAGCAAAAGCCTGGAGAGGAGGTGTGAGGGGCAGCTCTTCTCATGTTTCTCAGTTTATAGCCCACGTTGCCCTTCCAAACCCTTTCCCCAACCTTGGGAGCTATGGACTACAGTGGCACCCAGGAAACGGAGTTTTTCTGTTTGAGCATTTATATTTGACTGTAGGAGTTCCCCCATTCAGATTTTCAGCCTTTGCTTAAAGCTGCGTGCCCTCCTTGCTTGCGTGTTGCAGGGGGACGACAACGATGACGAGCAGGGAGCCAGGGCAGGTTGTGTGCCCCACGGGCTGGGTCTGCCATGAGATGGGAAAGCCACTCGCACTCCCCAAACATCTTCTGTCTTTGCATGTGGGTTGGGTGTGGACCAGGCAATTTGGGGAATCTACTTCTTGATCCTTTGCTTTACTGTTACAGTTTTCTTCCTTTCCTGTTCCTCTTTCTTTCCTGCAGCTGGAGAACCTTTTGCTGTGTATTTTAATATACTTGGCAGGTCTGACTCAGCTTGACTTTTGGCAGTGCTCCTTTTATTGAGCACAGATTTCTTTGCTGATCAAATCCTTTTGCAATACTTCTGAGCTCTCTGCTACTCTTAATATGACTTCTGAGATGCTGACTCAGTTTGCTTAGTCTGGAGCCCTTCCTGAAAGATTTTCTTTTGCTTGGGATAAAAGTTGAAGACACTATGGCACCTTTGGCTCAAATGCATTTCTTTCCATTCATGTCTTCTTTTTCTTCAGTTGTTAGAATTCGTTTCATTACACAAAAGTACCCTTTAGAAATCGAAAAACTTTTAAGTCTTCCACTGAATTTAAGCTGAATCAGGTTGTAATCACAAGAAATTTTATAACCAGAGAATACAGACGATGCTCTACATTTTCTGTCATCTCTATTACCTAAGCACCTTTCCTAAGCAAAACATGAGGATCTCCCTGTAGCCCCTTCCTTCCCTTCCTTGCCCCATTGTGAGTCGTCCAGGCTCCCCTGTGTTTCAGTCCCCAGGGGTGTCCTGTGATTCCTCATTGCTTTTCCCAGAAAACCCTGCCCATACACTTAACCACGAAACCCCATGAAAAACCTGTTGTCCTTCCCTCTGCCTGTAAACTGGGAGCGTTTGATCTCTCAGCTGTACGTAGGAAACCAGTGACTCCCCACAACACATTTCCCAGTTGCATGGGCCAACTGCAACCCATACTTGCGTGGTGACCTGAACCCACTGGTCTTGGAGCAATGAATCATCTTTTTCCTCCCCACAGGCCTCCGACCCAAACATACCCTTATCCAGGCTTTTCCTGCTTATTTCCTATGGTCCAGTACAGTAAGGCTCGACCCTTCCCACCCGAGGTAGGACTGGAGCCAGGGCTGGGGACGAGCGCTCCAGCTGTAAGACAATGCCGAGGCGGGCAGGACGTTTTTATCTTATTTCCTGATGCACCTACTAAGTCCCGACGGAAGATTGTGATTCTGAGGATGATGTCTCATCATTAGCAAATTAGATACTGTAATCTGCTTCTAAATGAATCTTCTTAGGGGGCATTACTCAGGGTCAGATTAAAATTAAGTGAGGGAAAGACTGATTAAAATGTAAGGTGAGCTTCCGCTCTCTGCTGCTGGCGGGTGCGACACAAAACCCTTGAAAGGGCAGAGGTATTTTTAAACCACTTTTTTGTGGCCTGCCCTGGAACTGTCTCTAAATTATGATGCCTCAGGGATCCCACGGTGATGTGCTTCTCCTCCTCTCCTCTGGGTCCCAGTCCCCAGGTCGGTAGGAGACCAGGTCTACCCGACACCATGTCTAGAGCAGGAAAATCACCGCTGAAGGGCCACTTTAGCAGCGGCTGTGGACACTTGTCCTGGGGCTGCAATCAGCAGAAAGAGTCCCTCACATACTTTTCTAGCCATCCTAGCATTATCATGCAGTGTCATGGGAACTTGGACTGGCCAAGGATTTCAATTACACTAGTGATGTTTCCTTTAAAATACAGGAGCCCAAGTTAGATGATGCATTGCTGAGGGAGAAAAAAAAAAAACTAATTCAAGGTCTTCTTGTCCTAGTTATTCATTTGTTCAGTCTTGCTCTGATTTCTGAGAAGGAACTAACCCAAACCACCAAACAAGAGGCTAGGAGAGACCAGCTGCACTTCACCACGGACCCAGCTTATCTGGGGGTGTCTCATGGCTGTTTTTGTGCTCCCTGACCTACATCGACCTTTATTTACCTTTTGTAATCTCGGATTAATTCTGACTGGATTCAGATGACTGGGATGCCACGCTGATGCCATTAGGGTAATATGGAGCTCTGCAAATGCGCCAATAAAAAAGATACTTGCTTTTAATTTTGACTGAAATAAATGACTTAGTGAGCCACTATATTTCAAAGCTTTGCTACGGCAGATCAAAACTGTCCTGTTAATTAACTGCCATGTTAATTAATTAGACGTGTGTGAGCTGATGTTTAGCTGCAATCGAATAGCAATGTATTTATTTTTCTCATGCTTTATAAATGGCATTAGCATTTCTAGTTTCTTGTCTCATATCTGCTGCCTCATTTCATGACCGAACATGAAGGGCGTTTATGGCAAATAGTGCTTTAAACTATTCTGATGTGCTCTCCTTTCTTCTCCCTTCCCGTCCAGTGGCACCAGGCTTGTGGGCTGCTTCTGCTCCATGCCCACCGTCTGTCCCACATGGCCACAATGTCACTGGGATGGCCTTACTGTGCGTGTCGAAGGAGAGCTTCCCCAAATGTCTGAATACAGCCTCCTTTACCCAAGTTGACTATGATTCCCACCTCAGTACTAAACTCTGTACTTTGGTTTTTGCTTCTTCCATTCCAGCCGCCAAAGCTCTTTGTAGTCTTGGTAACTGTAGGGGAAGCTGCCTTTCCTCACCGCCGGCTGGTCTGCATGAGGCTCTCCCAGCCGATTACCACTGCCTTACTTAAAGTCCTCCTAATCTAATTAGGTGTCTCTTGTCAACACACTAATAACAAAGGCCACACATCCAGAACTATTATTCAATGCACAGAACAAAGCCCATTCGGTGATTTTTCCGTTTGGGGCTTCTAATAGCCGAGCTCCACGTTTGCCGGGTGATACATTATGTTTTCATGCCAGGGATGCATGATCCAATTCCTACCGGAGTCCATAAAAAGGCCCCCGCTGACACTTGGCTGGGGCTCAAGGCCTACATCTTTATCAGAAAGCTTTGTTGTCTGCCAATTTTTTGAGCCTAGTGCACAAATTCAGGCAAACGCAGGGACAACTGCGAGAAGCACGATAATGAAACCAGGCAGGTGTATCAATAATCCGGCTTCAGTCTTTGTACCTGAAAATTTGACACAAGAGATTTTAGCTTTTTCTCTGAAATCTCTGAAAAACAGGTTTAAAATTTGACTAATTTTCTAGGTATCATGATAGCATTACTATTTATTTCCAGGTTACAGGATAATGTTACATTTAAGAAAAGACCAATACTTGAAAATTTTCTGTGTTTTCACTTGGTCTGGTAATGAAATGAAGTGTTAGAAAACAAAAACAAGATCTTACCACGAAACGGTGATAGTTATTCAAGATGCAGTGTTTTCTTCTCGGAGTCTGATGGAAGTCTTTATCTCCGTTGGGGAGTGCCCAACAGCTTCTGATATTTCCGTTGTCTTTCTTTTGAGTGTGAATTTGAATTACGTTAAAAGTTTACTGCATCGTAAGCAAGGACATATGTACATAAAGTAACTATCATAATATGGGACCAAATATATAACTAGTAGATGTAGGTGCGTGTACATCATAAATCTCTTTATAGATCAGTTTGAAGTGTGGAAAAACAACAAACAGAGATACCAGCTATCAGGATAGGATGAGGACAGGTTCAGATGAGCCTGTGCTCGTGAAAGTGAGGAATAAATGGAGAGGGACAAAACAGGCTGAACAGAAAAGTAGTTCTTGTTAATAATCTCAAACACACAAAGACTGCTAAAAGCCTATTCACCAAACAAGGGATGGGATTATAAGAGCCCCAGCTATTGTTAAAGGATAAATAAAGGGAAAAGAGAAAAACTGCTTCCTTTTCAGGAATGCACAGACATTCAAAATCTTAAGAGACAGTAGGAAATACAGGCTTTTGAAGGACACGCTCTAGGCGAGCTGCAAACCAAGTCCAGGATGGGCAGTTATGTTCTGCCAGCTACACGCAAAATAACTATGGCTTTGAAAAAAGCCCATTTTGGATCCTTTTTTGGTCGTATGTTTTCGTGAATATATGGAGGAGAGCAATTGGAGAAAACACGCAGAAAGCTTTCACAATCAGGTAATAAATGGTCTGTGATGAATTAATCACCTTTGTTAAATGATTGGAAGAAATTACAGGTTGGATCACCCCTGATTTTCACTGGTATGAAGTAGGAATAGTTCCGCGAATGTCAGTGGGCTAAATTAGTGAGAATGGGAGAAGAATTAACTCCTTAAGAATGTTTCTCAGTTTCAAAGTTCTACTACATTTCAGCAGTGCTTTGGGATCCAACGAGATAAAATGTGCTGTGCACATGTAAATACGTCTTATTAGTAAGTGTCTGCTAATTTTATTCAGGGAAATAAACCTTGCTGCTCTGAGTTCAGCAGCAATTTGCATAATCTCAGGTAAGTGAATCAGAAATGTCTTTTAAGAAGGAGGCTAAACCCTAAAGAATTTAAAACTAGGAAGGACCTTAAGCTATTCAAACTCATCTGAATTTTCAGGTGCATTTCTTTATATTTCATCTTTCCAGCTGGGTGAAAGGAATGGAGGAGGGGGGGAGATAAAAAATGTAAACAAACCCCAAGCAGAACATTTGAAGGAGAAGTGGCAAAAATGAAGATTGAAGAACTACAAAGTAAAAAAAAAACACCTCTGAGAACAAGCATTGCTCACTGAGCAGTTTAGTATGTCACAGGGCAATTACATTTACAGTGTCATGGATAGATGGAGAATTTTTTTTAAGGACAAAAAAAAATCCTTGAGCTCCATTCTAATGCTATCATTTTTGGTTTGGCATGTTTTCTGTTTTTTAAGGCATAAATATGTCTCGATGATCCTACCAAGTTCTGCTTCTGTCTCTGAGGTGTGATGACTAACAGCAAGCATGAATGTGTGAGTGTCAGAACACTGAAAAAAAAGCTTGAAATCAAGGACGGTACTCACCTTGACTTCACTGAAGCCAGGATTTTATCCAGGGAGTAAGATTACTGAACACAGCACAACCCTTCATGTACCTGGGTGCTCCTGCCATCAATTAATTGGTTTAGATTGTTTACCGTGAATTTTACAAATGGCGAAGAGTACCTATGAGAAGCCAGAAAGTAAGTCTGGCTTCAAATTGTTGTTTGGTCTTTGAGCCAACAAAAAGTGTTTGGGGTCTAGGTGAAGAAGGGTGTCCCTGTCTCAAGGCTCTAAATATGAATGGCTCCTCTTTTAGGTTACTTTTTCCGTCATTGACAAAGACCTTGTCAACAAAACGTTGAACTTTCTTTTTTGCCTGGTTCTTTTAAAAGGCAAATACAGGATACACTAGGAAGCTGTCTACTGTCACTTAGTCACAACAAGCCCATCTTAAAAACCTTAGACATCTTGCTTCCCTACTCCAACTGGAAATATGGTGTAGGCCATCTGAGGATGCGAACTCATTTTTTAAATTCCCACTCAAAATTATTCATTGTCACTTTCCTCTCATTTGTCCTTGTGCCAGTGTTGCTGTCTTACTTAAATAATTCTTAATTCTTTAATGACTACCTGGTGATAAGCCATTTAACAGATATATACAGAGCTATTGTAACTCCATTTGCTAGTCTAAGCCACCCACACTCTTTTACTCTGTTCTTGTTGGATGAATGCTTCACCTCTCTCTTCTTTTTAATGACCTTTCTTTGCCCTTGTCTCACTTGGAATTCACATTTTTTGAGTAGGGACTTGTACAGAGTAGTGTGAGTTGAATCGTAACAGTCACTTGTATAACAGCATGAGCACGTCTCCAACTACAAGAAATACTGAGCTGATGCACCCCACAATTACATCTGCATTTTCTTGGCTGCATCACACTGATTGACCACATTCATCCTCTGACTGCCTAAATACCCAGGACTTTATTTTTCTTAGTCTCTTCACCCCGACAGTTTTGGTTTTGTGTGCCCAGCCATTTCATCACGGATTACATGAGGTGTAAGCGTGCAGCACGCAATCATTGAGTTAGCTCCTTTCATAAAAGCCACCTGCCAGTAATCTGGGTCTTGAAAGTTGAATCCAGACTAAGGAGAAGCTCACCATGGACTATGGCATTTTCTTGTTGTGCCCGTACCTCTCATAAAGAGCCCACAGTTCCCATTTCCTGGACCCATATGTGGAGGGACCACACACCAAAAGAAAGTTTCTGCGTTGGCTGCTCCAGTCCTCCTTCCAGCCAGCACAAAGGTCTCTCCCAACACTTCTCCTGGGGTTGCACAGCGAGTGCTATCGGTGGGGCTTCTTTGCAACTCTTCCTTGATTACTTTGGCTCCTGCTGTGCTAGACAAGTAGCTCCACCAGCATCATATCCACCTCCTGCACTTGCATGCATCCTCCCCCAGTGAAAACCTCCTGACCATCTAGCTCTGAGTAGTCTTGTCCCTGACCTGTGTTTGTGGCTTTGGGTCTTAATGTAACTCAAAGAGGAGGTTTGTTATTCTGACTGAAAAAGGTCTGTTATGGAAAAACCATAGAGGTCAGCCAGGCTTCATTTAACTTTCACAGGGCAAAATTGCAAACTCAGGGGAAGAACCACAGTCCCTTTACTCAAAATGCTACTCCTGAGCCACAGGCACCTAGAGAGAAACTGACATGAGACCATGAAGAACTCAATACATTGTAGTATCAGGCTCTACCGGTTGTTTCAGAAGTTGTGTGGGCACTCAAGCTGCCACTGAGGAAGTCTGGGACTTTGGGCATGAAAGCTGTCACTAGACTAAGAAATAGGAATACGTTCCTGAGCAATGAGGGGGTTGCCTGTATAGCTATCTCTAAATCCTGCTGTCTGATATAATGTTCACAAAGACTGGCAAAGTGCCTCATTTACTTTGCTAGTGTTCACATTGTTTAAAAACCCTGTGCACGCAGAGGCTGCGTGCCATGCCTGTTAAAATCCCAAGGCAGTGCCCATGGAGCTGCAAGTGATAGATACCTGGTAGTTCAAATATGTTTGAGAAGATTTCCTGTTATCATCCTTCCTTGCTCCTCCGGTTCTGCTACCGTGTTCTTACAACACAAGGCCTTTGGGTTCTTAAAAAATAAGGGGACCGTTATTATACTTTGGAAAATGTCCAGTGTTGCTTCTAGGAATGTTATTTAGAGCGAGACTCAGGAGTCTAGTCCAATCCTAGTGGAAGTCGAGGGAAAGTCAGAACCTAGCAGACGTACCAAGGCAAAACCAAGTTGGTAACTTGGAGTTAACAGCACATATGGTGAAGGCTGCGACATGTAAATGAAGATGATAGATTGGCTTAAGTTTCTTCACCATAAATCACAGTAACTGATAACCTCAGCAGGCCACAGCCACAGTCCAAAGGGCAAACCTCAAAACAATAGCTGCTCCCTGTTTTTTATAATGTCTTATTTACCCAGCCATTATAAAGACAGTAATGATAAAATGGAAATGATAATGCCTTCCACCTGAAGCAACGCCAAGCATGAGTTTTAGGGAAGACAGTGAGCTTGACAGGAAGGCCATTTTGAAAGGAGCTCATGGATGGAAAGGCCCATCTGTGGGGTCTAAAGTACTTCCCAGATCAGAAATGAGTCCACTAGTGTGGACTTTATGTGATCAGATGTAGATGTAGATGTACAGTGAAAACATCTGTATCTGAGTTGGTTGTTAAGCATATTCATTGGAAGAAAAGAAGCACTTTGGGTATATGATTCCTTTAACCCTAAAGCAGATGTCTACAGTATTTATGATGAATTACTCTCTAAAAATACCTGGTTTTCCCTATCAGCTCTTAGGGGTTCCTAAATTGGTAGCCAGGAGGAACACATCTGTATTGTAGATATAAAGATATATGAGATGAGCTTACTCTGGTGCCTGCAGCTTATTGACCGTTCAGGAAACCTGGAACAGTTATTGCTGTTCAACAGACAGATAATCTCCTGCACTATTTACCTTGTGAACAATAAGACCATAAGACTTGTGCTGCATCTTTCCACTGTTTCTGCTTCTCCTGCAAAGGGACAGATGTGCTACAAGCCATCAGGTACCATGATCTAATTTATTAGTGCATTGTGCCCAAGACACTTTCCCGTCTTTTATCCAGACAGTAGTGTAAATTTACGCTGCAGCAAAAAAACAGACAATATGGGAAAGGTAAAAAGGAGCTTATGTTGCTTAAAATAAAAAAAAATCAACAGCATTTTGCCTATAAGACATCATGTGCATTCTTTCAAAGGATCTCACATTTCTTTAAAACAGCAAATTAGTGTAATTTCAGATAGGGAAACTAAGGTTAAAATAATTATTTCCGTACTAGGTTGCCGGCTTGAGTCCTGCATGGAGAAACACTGCAGTGGAGTCACAGAAGCATATTCCTCAGTTGTGCTGTTGGTGCAGATCCACCATAAAACTTGCAGGAAAAGATCAAGTTACTTTCCTGCAGGAAAAATCACAGAAATAGTTATGCTCTTCAGGAGACCACAGTCAGCTCTTACCCTGCAGGCCAAACCCCCAGCTATCGCAGGTATTGCAACTATGCGGGATTTCCCTTCTGTACAGGGAGTAGCAATGGAAAAGAATACACATCTCCTGCCCAAAACAATGTTATTGAGGCATAACGGGAAAGGCAACCCACCACAAGAGAAATCCATACTGAAAAACACTAGCTATAGCTGAACAAGGGTCCAAATGGTACATATACCGACATCCTTTTGTCACAGGGAAAAGGAAGCTGTTGCTGTGAATAAAGTGGAGCTTAAGGGAAAAAAAAATGGTATTTTTTCCTCTCTTTCATTTCTTATGGATGCAGCAGGTAATGAAAGATATTTGTCTTTGAGTGAGAACGTTGTTTCCTTTCCTTCCTCCCTCATTTTCCTTTCCCCCTGGATTTCCATCACGTTTCGGGGTGTTTTTCTTCAAAACACAGTATTGCTGGAGCAATGCCTCTTGAATCTGTAAGTGTAGAAAGGGGAGTGGCTATTTTTCTGCAGGTAGGATGGCACCACCTGAAAGCAAGGCCACGGATCAGCAGGAAGGCGCTGCCCTTGCGGGAAAAAAATTGCAAGGGAGTCTTGACATAACTGCTGCACCTCAGAGGAGACGTGGTGAGCAAACAGCTCTCCTGTCAGCTGAACACCACTTAGTTGTCAGGGGTGGACCAGCAGCAGCAGTAGGTGCTTGCAGACAGCGCACATCATGCCAAATCTTACCCCCCAAAAAATAATCCGCACCCAGAAAGAAAAAGAATTGCTTTAAGGAAAAAGAAGAGGTGTTGAGAGGATGCTAGGGCTGAGTCCCCTGTACCAGCAAAGCAGTGACGTGAGCTTTTTGCTAATGGTGCGCTAGGTTATACAGGACAAACATTGCCTTTTCCCAAGGGCTATGGAGGTGTGAGGAGCCCAACTGACTCCAGCAGCCAAAGCCCCAGGAGGAGAGGTCCATGCTTGCATGTCCAAAGGCAGGACCGAGGTCCCACCACGGGGACTTCTCCTCCCACCACGGGGACTTCTCCAACTGCTCCATCAGTCCAAGCCCCAGAAGGAGAGGTCCATACTCGCATGTCCAAAGGCAGGACCGAGGTCCCACCACGGGGACTTCTCCAACTGCTCCGTCAGTCCCAGAAGGTGAGAATGGCCTTGTCTTCTGTGCTGTATGCACTGAGGAAGCAACCCCAAAGCTGAGTGTTCATAAATAATCAACTGAAAATGGACAAACACTCACTGATCTACCAGTAGCTATAAAAACATAGGGGTCCTGTTATTTGTTATCCTCTCTTTTTTTTCTACCCTTTGAGGCTTACAGCATATGCATGGCCCATATTTGAGCTTTTATCTACATCCATTAGGACTGGAACTTTTCTTTTTTAAATGAAGGCTGAAATTCTCACATAATGACAAGAGCTGGGGAAAACATCAAATATCATGAGACATGTGAAAAACATCTTAAGTTGGCAGTACTGCACATAAAAAGAGACAGCTCTTGCCTTGAAGAGCTACAGTCCAAACACGAGACAAAGCGTGGTAGAAAGTAGCATTACCAAAATTTTACAGATACGGCAAGATTAAGGAAAAACTTGTCAAAGGTGAAGCTGAGCACAAATCTGTCACAGCTGCTTAGAGCCCTAGTTACAGGGATACATTTCTTCTTCATTGTGCAGCCTTAATTGTCGTAGGGAAAATAAAATATTTTGCATGTTGCCAGAGGAGTATGTTTTCCTTCCTAAAAGAGGCAAATTAGGCTTTTGTTGTGACAAGTCGTACGAACATGCTGCTTCAGTGGGCCATAAGCGTCACAAATAGAATTTGTTGCTTTATGGGATATCAGTATTTTTCAGTGAAACCAATGAAAACAATGTTATAGCACCCAGCGAAAGTAATTTTGAAACAGATTCAGTCAGTATTTCTCGGATTATTTGTGTGGGTGTATGTATGTGTGCAAAACCAAAAAAAAAGCCCATGCCCTGCAATTCCTCAAAGCATCAGGAAGGTGCCAGACTGTGACCCTTCTCCTTGCACTGCTCTGCAGAGTATTATCTAAGCACCAACTAGAGTGTCGCACATAATAAGCCACTTTTACCGATTGAAGTGACTGCTTCATTTTCACTGCAGCGTTAATTTGCTTCGGTTTGCCAGATTATTTTAATCAGAAACCTAGCCAGTTCTCAGCTGTAGCTTATTTTGACAGTCAATGACAACAGAGTGTTCCTTCGAGTTGTGGGAACATTGATTATGGTGGTTATAGAGATGAGATAAAGCTATATGTACTTGTTCCCTATTATTTAATGAGTCATTGAAATTAATAACTGTCGTGTTCTTATCTTCCATTACAGTTGAGGAACACATTGGTTATAGCCAACAGTAAGTTGAAAAGCTGGTTGTTTTGTTAATGGATCTGTTGCACTTGTGAGCTGTACAGTCATCACTCAGTCCCCGGAATTTTCCTGTCTTTGTGTTCTTTAAAAATCTCCCAGTATCCAGGGGCTAGTTTTTAATTACTTGATTATACCCTGTTTCAAGTTAATGGGAGTGCATGCATCTGTGTTAGTATTAACATAATTCAATTAATCATATTTAAATTTATTTGCTGGTATTTGCATGGAATAATGAATTGATGAGCATGGCAGCATATGCTGTCTTCATCAATGACTGACTGACTGACTTAAAAAATAAAACCAATACTGAAGTGAGACTTTGAAGCTTTTAATTTGTATAAAATCTCCAAATGTTTTATTGATCAATGACATTACAATAAGACTATTGAATCAAATACAGCCTAACACTAATTATACTGTAGCCCTTCATGGCACTTATCACTGTGGCTTTTGTCACAGTCTGACCCTCTTCCGTTTAAACTTTTATTTTAAGCATCAGATGATGTGTGAACTAAAACTACGTAATAATTACTTCGTGCTGTTTTTTCTTTGTTCACATTGAAAAATTGCCTCTGAGAGTTTGGGGGTGACCATGCAAGAGCCTGCGCAGGCAGGATACGATGTGTGAAACACAGAGGACCTCCACTCCGCCAGAAGCTTGGCCCAAGTGACACTGAGTCTGCTTTGCTGGCTTCGTTCGGGGGAATTTGATCTTTTGAAATACGCCATTGCCATATCTTTCCTTCACGCACTGTCCTGCATGAGCAGGACTCACGGCTCCATGCCAGGGTCCCTGATAACTGCATGCGGGGAAAGACTTTTGAAGATGATGGAACACTGTTAAGTCCTTTCTGAGGTTGGGTTTGTCTTTCTTTTTAAACCTAATGGCTAAGTCCCTCTGAAAATTGTTTCTTCAGTTGCCACAGAAAAGAAGCATAAAAAATCCCCCACAGGTAAATAGATTTTTTTGCACCAGTGTCACTTGCCCTCCCAATTTCCACAGCGCAGAGCTATTCCCGCCTCCCCGTCCCCCGCACACAGAGCAATACTCTGGTCGGTCAGGAAATCTCATTGCTGCAAACTAGGCCAAAGAATTTGCTTCCCTCAAGAATCAATCAATCGGATTGATTTTTCTTTCTGTGTCCATTGATTACAAACCTTAAAGAACATTGCTATTGTCATGGTTGCCTCAATAAGCGAAGATGGAAGGGAGACATAATAACAGCCTTCAGATATGTAAGAAGTAGCTGGAAGGAGGACAGAGCAAACTATTCTTCTCATGCCGAGTGGACAGGGCAAGAGATCTAGGGGCTTTAGAGTGATTTACATTAGGCAATAGGAAAACTGTTTTTCCATTGGAAGACATTGCTGAAGGAGGCAAGGGGTCCCCAGCAATGTGAGTGGACAGACTTCTCTGATGAATTTTCCAGGGAAAGCCGAAAGTGTCTTAGGACAGTGGGGCGGTGTAAATGACCTCTCAGGTTTCTTTCCAAGCCCTGGTGCCCAGTGGGAGACAGGCTCCATCCTTGGAATCTCCTGATGTTCCACTACAAGTTACTGTCAAAATGGAGGTGGCTTGCTTTCATCACCTGTGGCCAGATTTATTTTGCCAAGGTGTCACTACTGGTGACTACAGCAAGCCGCGGTGCTCATGGCAGTCAGGCAGCACGGCACGCAGGCAAGGAGGTGGCTGCAAGAATTTCTAACCCTTCTTTTCCCTTCCCTGAGACAACCTGCTCCTTCCACAGCCCCCCATCCTTTCACTGCACAATCTACTTCCCACAAACCCAAACCCAAGTTCGTGGCCCCTGCCACCCCTCAGGAGCCACAACTTGAACATAGGAAGTTCCATCTAAACATGAGGAGGAACTTCTTTACTTTGAGGGCAGCAGAGCACTGGCACAGGCTGCCCAGAGAGATGGTGGAGTCTTCCACACTGGAGACATTCAAAACCTGCCTGGACGCCGTCCTGTGCAACCGGCTGTAGGTGACCCTGCTCTGGCAGGGGGGTTGGACTAGATGATCTCCAGAGGTCCCTTCCAACCCTGACCGTTCTGTGATTCTGTCATTCTCTGTAATGCTTCTGTCTTGCTTCCCATCACAGTGGGCACCGTCTCACAGCCCTGCACGTATGCATCCTGCCACGGACCCTCCCTGCTGGGGACTGCCGACGTTTTGAGGTACGAGCGCTATGGATGCTGCAGTAGCAGGCACCGGTCAATATTACAGGTTAAGAAAAAAGTAACACCACTAGACAATTCAGTGTACTCCAAATAAATACCATGGGTTAATGAAGGAATAAAAATTAATTAAGCAGTACTAGTCAGCACAATTTTTTGTAAAAGGAGACTTTTTGCCCTCAATGTAAGACTGTCAAGAGCATCCTACCATGTGGCATTTTGCCACCGACTTGCATGGACACAGGACAAGGAATCTAGTGGAAGTCATTACCTTCGTGGTCTGAACAATAAGAGAAACCTTGCTTTCCGTGCCAGACCATCCCCGCCCTCTGAGGCATTACGCGTGGCACCAGAACCCCTTCTGAATTTTTCACTCTGCATCGCAGCTGGGAAGACCTTGGGACCTATGTGCTTGGTGGCATCAGTGCAGCTTTGTGGACAATGTCAGCTGGCAGCCGGGTTTCTGCTCCTATGCACTTTCCCACACCTGCAGCATCTGGACTAATATTTTTCTGTGTTAGACAGCGGGTTGGGTGTTTTCATATTCACAGTGTCCCAGTCCTGGCAGTGAAAGCAGCTCAAGCTGGGACGGTGTAGTGGCTGTTGTCAGACGTCTCAACGCTGTGTGTTGAAATGACATCTCGTCATCACATGCAGACAGGAAGCAGCGAGCAGGCGAGAGAGAAAATATAACAAAAAGGATTTCTGTGTCTGCCAAGGGAACAGTCCATGTGCAAAATCCTGGCTGCTAAAAAGGTAGACAGCAGTGTCAGAAACGACAGCTTTGGATTTTTAGTGCTGCCTTCTTATCTGAATTTTCATTACGTATCTATTAACTAATAACATGTAGGTGAAAGCAAACGTCACTTGAATATTTTCACAGGTTTCCACCAATTAGCTTTATCTAAATAGTACAGTATTTCTACATCTGCTTCTGCATTTATGCATCTAGATTTTAGTTACCTCTATCACACTGGAAGCACATCATATTTTCTCTCTGTTTTTCAATGAATATTTTATTTAAAAACTAGGTACGTTAAAAATGTGAATTAAAAATCACTCCTTTTTTACTTTGCAAGTGTAATAAAAATTGCCAACATCCTCCTCCATTTCTGTTTCACCTCTGGATCTAAATTCACACATTCTTCTTTTGCTCTTACAAAATTTCCATAAATTTACTTTGTGGCAGTTGTAGTAAACTGTAGCACTTTAGAGAAGACCTTCTGTGTTTTCTTTTAACATGAATCCTGTTCCCAGTAAGATTTATGCATAAGCAAAAAAGAAAATCACGCTAGTTTTTTTTGGTTAAAATTTCCCCCAGATTTTAAGCCCTAAACCGATCATAGCCTGAAAACTTCTGAAAAATGAAAATCTCGTGAGTTTTATCCAACTTAAAGCCTTCCAAAAAATGTTGGCATTTTTCGAAGAAGCCACTTTTGCAAAAAAAAAAATCCTATGTAAAACGCCATTTTCCTGATGAAAAAGATTTGGATGTTATGCTTGTCATTTGCTTACCCTGTTCCTCAGGCACATTAGAAAATCTTTCCCTTTATTCAAAGACACTGAGGGTTTTGGAGAGGAATAGGCAAGCCCACTGCAGAAAACACTCCGTGGGCTAGGACTCAAGACCTCTCTGAGGAATGCTTTATGGTGTTTTGTTGCTCTCTTCTGTATCTCTGTATCTCCTTCATTTTATTTCAAAATTTATTTGAAGACCTTTTTTTCTTTTGTCCCAAATAGAAGGTTTTTTTTTTCCATACAGAATAGTTTCTGTGGGTATGCAGCTCTTTCAGTTGCAGCTGGAAGACAGAAAAGGCAATTTTGTTTTACACAGAGACATTAGGACACGGCGAACACACCAAGCTGGTGTGGGGCCATGGACAATATCTGCAGCAGCAGCAGCACAGCGCACTTAAGGGTGAACCGCAAAGCAAATCAGTTCTGGTGCAGAGGACCTGATGTTCATGATATACAACTTTACGGATTTTTTACTTCAGACTAGCTCTAGTCTGGTCCATTCCCCCTTTCGTATGGTAGGACCTCATGGGCGAGGTCCTGATTTTCATGATCTGGTTTAGGTTGGTCCCAGAAGAACCCAGATTGTACTTTTCAACACTGCTTCACAAAGCATGCTAAACTGGGACGTGCAGTTCAAAAGCACCCTCCTGATCTGAACGGAATCACTAGCGCTGCTGCACCCCAAGCTGCCATGGGGTACACCTCAACGCAGGAGTGATGGGACCATCAGAAGAGTCCTGGCAAAAGTTCTCTTTCTTCCAAAACAAGCTGTGACCCTGTTACTAGTGTTCACTCGTACATCTGTCCTGGCTGTTACAGTACAGCTATGTTAGTGACTCCTTCCTTAACGCAGGTAAGGAGTGATCCTCAGTGAAGCGTGGTTTGGCTCCATCTCCAGTCTCCAGAGACACCCATGGGAAGTCAATATGAGACAGGCGCCCAAGTACCTTTGTAGATCTCAGATGTGGACCCTTTGGCTAGTGTTAGGTGGTGGCAGGCAGTGGTTGGAGAATTGGAGATGCGACCACCCTGGGCTTTCCAGACCAGTGAAAAGTGAAATAAACTCCACATCTCTCACCTTCATGGTGGCAACTCTCAGCCAAGGAACTTTTTACAGTGTGATTACCTGATCCTTTGTGTTTCTTGGACTGTGGCTGTATTTCATGGGGTCATCCACAATGGAAAACACTGGTATCAGCTAGTGAAAACTCTCAGCTGAGACTGAGGAGCGATTGCTACACCCACCAGTGAATTAAATCAAAATGCAATAAGACCAATTTTATTCCACATGGGAATGTCAACACAGGGTTTTAACAAGGATTCATTCACTTTTCTCAATTTATAGGCCTGGTGAGTTTGGACCAATGTAAACCCGACATCTCTACGAATGTACCCACCCAGGCTTGCTCCCATCCTCTTCAGTAAGAGTGCGACTTTGCTAATTTCCACCATTTTCTCTGGCAGCAGGAAAATCCAGCCATTCTGCCACAAATTAAATGAATCCTTCATAGATAAGACAGTCGTTGCAGCTTCCTGCATGGAGCCCAAAATTTTCAGCCTATTTAATAATCAGACACTGTAAAATGGCATTTTAAATGTATTCACAGCTTTCAAACATCTGGTGCATACTGCTGATGTGCAGCAGACGACTAACTTTTATTTATTTTGGTGCATAATGCCACAGCCTGACTATTTAAGAGAGAATATATGAGAAAGAACATCCCAAACAAAGGCTTATTGGTGAACTTACCTGCCACTGCCCTTTACTCATTTGTTGAAACAGTATTTGTATATTTGCATAACTTGAGCTGCTCAGCAGCAATCAAAGCCATCACTATCCTGCTATCATTAGTTTTTGCCTCATTTATGCAAAAATCCATTTACATGGGTGAGCAATATGGATCTTACCTTTTCCTATGTTTCCAAATTGATAGCAAAGGAGAGAAGGTTTTGTCAGAAGTGTTTAGTCATTTTGGAACCCAAGAGCTATTTCTATAAGGTTTTGGCTAAGCAATTTAAATATTTCTTTATCTTTTTCAGTCTCAGTCTAAACACGAAATTTCTGATGCTTTAGGGTTTCTGCAAAAATAGTAGTACCGTGTCTTCTCCCTTTACTTTAATAACTTGTTTCCAGCAATGGTCAGTCTCATTACAAAAAGATATTATTTTAGTTTCACAAGATTTGTTTTCCATAAACCAATTTTGATTTGAAACAGTTTTGTTTCTACCCTTAAAATCAAGTTCCATACTCACAATTCAACATTTTGTTTTGCTTCCAAATAGTTCTGATACACTTGTAATATCTGAGCTTCCTGCTACAGGTTTTTAGAATACTGACATGCCATTGACTTTCTTCCAGTCTTCTGGGAACTGCTGGAAGTTTTCCAGTATGCTGAAAATCACCATTTCTGCTCCTCGGTTCTCTTCAGTTAGCTGTCTTAAAAATCACAGGTGCAGGTTATCCAGACCTGCTGATTTAAAATGTTTAATCTTTGTAGCTGCTGTTTAACATCTTCCATCTCCAGGCTTGGAATGACAGTCCGCCCAGAGAGCTGTGATATCACCAGATTTAAAGTAGCACAAATTTGCACACACACTGGACCAAAATGTTATCAGAGGTAGCCTGGTTTCGAGACAAAAGGCTGAGCGCTGAGCACNCCTGGTTTCAAGATAAAAGGCTGAGCGCTGAGCACTGTTTCTGAGAGCTTAGACCAGGCTGCTATACTGATCTACAACGTACACATACATCTCAAAATCTAGCTTGTCTTTCACTGTTGTAAATAAATAAGCCTCTTGTTGTCAGAGCTGAAAGNCTGTTTCTGAGAGCTTAGACCAGGCTGCTATACTGATCTACAACATATACATACATCTCAAAATCTAGCTTGTCTTTCATTTTTGTAAATAAATAAGCCTCTTGTTGTCAGAGCTGAAAGAAAATCCTGTGAATGTGGAATGGATGTGTGTCTGAAGCTGAAGGGATCCTTGGACAGCTGCTTGGAGAAACCAGAGGTATTTTTATCTGTGGCAGTAAGATGTGAACTGTGATGGTGAGGGACACTAATCCTTATCTCAGCATGGATAATGAACTTGCTCTGGAAGAGGAGAGTCCACTTGACTTTTGTCAGAGTGTTAATATAACTATCCTGGTAGTACTTTCCATGAAGATAAGCCATATAAGAGTTATGTCCCCAATGCACCTGACACAAAGGTCTGTGACACAAAGACTGTCTCCTCTGGGACAGTCTCCAGCCACCTACCAGCAAAACGGTGACTTCAAGCAGACATAGCTGAAAAATTTCGAATTTCTTGACCTGGTGAGAGTACCTCACTGTCATATTCCCTTTTTGATGGTGTTGTGCTTCCACCTTCTCTTCCCACTTGCCTTGGCAGGTATATTTTCCTCCAGATCATGGTGAGGACATGGGTAACGTTGCACATGGCTGTCTTTGCCTCTCCAGTCAGAGTGGCCAATTCCCTGTTTGCAACACGACACGGGAGTCAGCACATGTCCAGAACAAGAACCATATCCCCGTTTCTAGACTGAGCCAAACATCTTGTGTACTGCCCCTACTCAGACAAACACACTAGCAATCCAGCATGCCGACAGCCAACACACACACACAGTTTTATTTGCAAGCAAATAAGAGGAGTTTAGTAAGCACACGGGTTTAAACACTATTCTAGACAGTCAACACTTTGGAGACACCACAGTCTATGATGAAAAAAAAAATTGATGGCTTTGGGTCACAGGCAGTGCTGAACGTTACATACTGTTGATGCTATTCTACTTTAATGTGGTTTACCTCAAATACTTAATGCTGGACATTATGTGTTGTGTACAAAATGGAAAAAAGGGCTCCTTTTAACATTCAGGACAAGACATCTGACTCAAAAATTTCCCAGCATGCAGGTCTTGCCATAGCATTTGTCTTTGAAGTGAAACAAAACTGCAGCTGATAGGGAATGTTTTGATGAAGCAGTTTCTCATGAGAAAATGCAGATTCATAAACATGGAAAATTTTCATGGAAACACATGGGGCAAGAAGATAGTTTAGGACCAGGATAGAAATTCTGGGTCAGAGGGAGACCCCCACAATGGCTGAAATGTTGGCTGGGATGGGAGAGATGAGTCTCGTTCAGGCAGTATCCTCAAGTGTATCCTGGGCAATGAAATACACTCAGGCAGAGCCAGCACAGTCAAGTGCTCATTCAGGGCTTGAAAATGACAGTTAAGTATTAGATGGAAAGGTTTTCAGCACAGAACTTGTTTTAGATGTTGCTGATCACCGGTGGGTAAATTTCTGGGTCTGACAACTGAATTCTGGTGACAGCGAGTATTACTGAGCATTTCCCGTGAATAAGTTGTTGGCCCTACCCTGGCTAGAGAACTTTACCCCGTCAAATAATACTTGCCACCTGCAACAAAGCAGTAATCCATTCCTTGCCCACATTTGCAAGTCATTCAACGACACATCACATCAAAGAGACTGTATATTATGGAGCCGAAGACCACCAACTGGAATCAGTGGAGCGTGACTGAAGGTGTTTGCGGAGAGACCTAAAAATTAACATCACTAAAGATGGGAAAGGGGGGTGGGAAGAAGCATCTTATGATTTTGCCTTACCATGTCTTATCGAAGCAGGCTACTCCTCCAGCCAGGCTCCTACCATGCACGCTGGTTCTGTCCATGAGCCGCCCACTTGTAGCCACGGAGGCAGCTGAGCCCCAGAGGCATAGCCAGGACTTCACCAGAGCAAATTAGTTCATCTGAGAGTCTAGCCAGATGGCTAAATGCTCTGGGTGCAGACACCGCTAATGCGTGACTGTGCCCTCACCAAGCTGCCAAGCCCACAGATCTTCATCCAAGGGCATCTGTGTAATGAGTCCCTTCTAATAAATGCTAGAGCCATGGAAAATCCGTCTTCAAAGCTTTCCTCCAAGCCCTGTATCAAAGATAGTTGGAACAGAAAGCACCCAAGGCTGCATGTTTGTGGGATCTTGATTCGAACAAGTCTCAGACTCCATAAAAACAGGGATAAAGCTCATTGGTAACTTTTCTCACAGTTGGCTCTTATCCATGAGAGATCTCATTGCTGAACAAACTTCATACAGGGGTACTAATAAATGTCCGTCCACATTAAAAAATCCCTCAGTCACAGCAAACTCCCATTTCCCGAGACATCTCTAATCCCTGAGACATTCTTGAGCATCATCCCTAATCTGAGCAGTATGAGTTGGCTCACAGTGAGGTCTCCAGGTGGGCAGAGGGACAGATGCAACTCCATGCCCACCCCCACCAAACTTGTTCTGTATCTGAATGACAGGCACTTGGAGGATCTTAAAACACTGAACTGCTTCTGGAGGTCAAAATGTCAGTCCCCAGTTTCGGGAAGAGTTGATCCCTGTGGTCTCTGGGCCTTACAATGCAAGGGCAAAGGTATGGCCCTCTTGACAGCTTCCCTTCCTCTCTTTTTTCTGGGAGGACACTTGTTAAGGAACACGATGTTTGTTTTCTCACCTTTCCATACAAAGCAGTCAGCCTTTTCCTCTAGGTAAAGCCTCTTTAATTGCCAGCTGTTAACATCAATCATTGCAACTCCATCAGAAGTAACCTGCCCTTTACCTGGCACTGGGAAGATCTGTCCCGTTGCACCCTGTACCAGGTTGGAGTGTTGACTGTCCATATAACCTCTTGCCTTGTTTATTTACATTACAGAAGGGACTGAGTAATTCTGCAAGCATTTCAAAGGTGAGGAATATCTCTTTTATTTGCTCAAGTCATGATTACTGCACTGCAATGTATCAGTGTCCAAAACAACTACACCTGAAAATACATATCTGATATATGTTCGTACTAAAGTGTATTTAACTACAAAGATATATATGTCTGAAGGTATAATTGCTACTGGAAGAACATCTGAGCCTTATTGCCACAGGCTCTGGAGATGCAGAAAATGCTCAGCAGTCCAGTGACATAATACTGATGAATAATACCTGCATGTCTAAAGTATCTTTAACATACTTCAAAGGAGGTTGCTGGGAAGGCTCTTCCTTTCAAAACTGGGGCTCCTCTTCAGGCATCCAGACGGGAACAGAGAAGAACACGTCTAAAAACTTGGCACCCTGTGCATAAAATGTATTTATTTATTTATACTAATCATAAATGGTATCAACAATAATTCCATTCAATTTACACAGGGTCAAGTAGAGGAATCTGATGTAGGGAACTGTGAAACTGCAAAGAAAAATGATTGAGAATAAGCTGTGTGTCTATCAGAGACCTGAAGGTGTTCCAAATAACAGAATCCTGGCAAATCTAGAACTCCCAAGGGGTCAGGCAACATTGATTTGGTTGAATTCAGCACCATAGGAAATCACACTGTGACTGCATGTCTAGAACAGTTACAGAGTCTATAAACTTTTCTAAAAAGTCTTGAGTTCTTGTGTCAGGACCACATCTCCACAAACAAAGAATTACCGTGTTTTGGAAAGTTTTTCCCATGGAGGAGGAAAGGCTTTTTGGTTGTGAAAACATTTTAGATGTCCAGTTTTGTTCTGCTTAAGGCTTGCAGCTTTCAATTTGCATAGCAATTTTTATGGCCAAACTATTCTGAATTAATTTTGAGAGTAAGACTTTGTAAGGCACTGTATCAAACGTTGTTGCTGTTTTTAATTCAAATTACCACTAGCGTGTTTTCTTCAGTTGCTAATTTACCAAAAGAATTAAGAGCCACCGAAGAAAAGATATCAAGTTTCCAAGCGAGATTTGATCTTTATGAGAAAATGCATGCACAAGTTTCACTCTTATTAAACACTGCTGAGCATCCAAAGATAATGAAAATTAGGCTACGTCCTCCTGATTTCAAATGTGTAACTCAGAGGCGAAGGGCGCTTTGAGGACGCATCACGCAGACACTGGATCTGTGAGCTTGACATTAATCATATTTTTTATGTCATGCTTCACGCTTGCTGTATTGCTACATTATTTGCATTATGCAGTAAGCCTCAGTCACAAACAAACATATCTGAAAATCTGTATTGTGAAGGCTGAAGAACTGCTTGAAGACATAATTCATACTGCAACACTTAGATGCATTGGAAAACTGCTAGTAATTGCTAGAAACATTTTGAACTTTACAGCAATCTCACTTTTCTCCCACCTTTTCCCTTGTAATCGCTTCCCTTTGATTGAAACCCTTTACTATTTCAGAGATACCTGCAAAAAGCGTTCTGCAAAACCATGTTATAACGTTTTCCTCCAAAACTTGGTCTGCCGGAGACACACAAACATATGCAGAGGGAAAGTCAATAAATTAAAGTATATCCGAATCCAAATACAAGAGACAGTGCCTGAAGAAGCTGCGAGTGCCCGGAGGATGCTCCCCAGCACGTTATGATGCTGGACATGTCTGAATCAAGTTCAGTGCCTTTTCCAGACAACTGGAGGAGAAAGGTAACTTCAAGTTCCTTTAGAAAAATTTCTGCAGGAAATACATGCTGCTGAATCAAGCTGCCCCAGAGGTACAACAGCTTAATAGGCAGGAAAATGTAGGAATTTGGAAGCTAACCAAGCTTTTCTCAGGTCCTCTGTCGGAACAAATGCTGGACTCGGGGCTTGCTGCCTTACTGACAAGACTCAGAGGGCCAGAGCATCACACGGATCTACCTGTGCTCTGAGAAAGGCTTTTGGAAAGAGCCTCTCCTCACTAGTTTCTACCTAGGAATTATGGAAAGTCATTCAAAACGTGACCTTTCTGGTGCAGGGGTTAAAAAAAAAAAAGTGGGGAAAGACCCTGCATGGTTCACACGCACAATTGCTGCCACCTTTCCATGTCTGCATCTATGTTCCTGGCAGCAGCCACCGATCCTACTCATTAAAGAGAACCCATAAAATTTAAATCAATTTGAGCAAATGAGATCCAAGCAATACGCCTGCCCACAGGCTCCACTATCACATCTGGCGGAATAGATGTAATTATTAGCTTCCTTTATTCCAACCTTGCACCAGGGGTATGAAAGGCCAGGACAAACCATCCAGCAAGTCATTTACAGGACAACGCTGCTTTCCAAGCTGGAGGGAGCTCGCAGCAGCTCTTTGCAGGGTCACCAAACCTGGCAGAAACTCAGCTGTTTATGCTAATATTTGAGGTTGCAGCGGGATTCCCATGGGGAAGCTCCCGCAACCCTGTCCTATGATACTAACAATGAAGCAACGCTGCCAAAGTGCATCAGCAAGAAGAGCGTCTGCTAGAATCGTTATTTCTATAATCTGACATCAGTTTTAGTAAACTTTGTCTGCCTAATGCGCCCAGTGGGATTTTGCAGAGGTTAAATCCGTCTCACACACAACTGCGGCCTTGGGCTTTGTTTGCAATTTAGAAAAATGGGACCAGTATCATAGTTTCTTAATTAACAGCCTCCTAAAAATGAGAGCAGGAATTGCACCAGATACCAATCTATATTAATATGACCGTAATTCATACTATGTCACGAAATTATTTTTTGTTCTTTTCATCCGATCTGTGTGTCACTGCTTTAAAATGTGTGCTGGGTGTTATTAGTGTGCAACCTAATCTTTAGCACATTATCCGTAAGATTTAAACATAATGCATGCTCTCTTAATTTTGGTTATAGCTTCTGTGACATTTATACTTACTTTCCCTTTTCCCTATGCTGATAAGTTAAAAATGCCCCCAAGCACCTTGCAGTTTATGTCTGTGTGTTTGTTTCCATGGAATTACACATCTTGTGTTGCAAGGAAACATATTTATCTGAAGACTTAATAGCTGGGGGTTTTTTATCTTGCACATATCAATAAACCCAAATCTCTCTGCTTCCCTTTTACGTTAAACAAACAACAAAAAAAAGTAATTCTCTCGCTGTTAATGAACATTCTTAGTGGTGTTTTCAGTCCCTCAACTTAATAGTCACCTCCTGTGTTTACAACTCTTTCTTCACAGAACGAGGGCACAAAGCATCTCGTATAGGGAGAGCCTATGACAGATTGCCCCTTCGCTAATGGGGGCTCCAGATATACGACTGAAACATTTACATCAGAAATGAATTGCCTAGACCTAAAATTTTCCCACTTCAAAGCCTGAGGGTGACCAGATCAATTCACAAATATATCTTCCTTCTTTCATTTCCTTACTGTGTCACCATCACATGAAACTTTTAAAGGGTTAGATCAGAAATAATTAGGAAATTCTTATTTATAATGGAGTATAGAAGCCAAAAANAAAAAAAAAAAAAAAAAAAAGATGAAAGACACCAAAAAGAAACTGGGGGAAGTCTCCTCTGCTTAATAGATAGGAAACAGGTCAAACAAAGAAGGCGATTCATGTGTGTCTGGGAGACATTTGCTAGGGTTAGCAGAGATGCAGATTTGCCAGACAGATGGGAAAAGAGGGATTTACTTTCTCCTACTTGGATGGACACTCAAGTGAGGACGTGGTGCAGTCTCTCACATTCAGCTCACAGCAGCATCCCGCCCCGAATGCCTGCAGACTTGTTCGTATTCACCAGGAGATGAAATAACCTGGGAAAAGTCCTCTTTTACCTCTTTTTCACCACTTTTAGCCTGTGAAAGTTTTAATTGTCAGTGAGGCAGTGACAGGAGAAGGGGCTGGTGAGGTGGGTGGGAGGCTAGGGATGAGAAAGGAGAGGCTGGAAATGAGAAAAACCACAATAGAGTGAGGCAGCAGGTGGAGGAGAGGTCCTGGCCATCAGTAACGTGAAAGACTGAGTTCAGGTCTCGCCCCACCATGGAGCACAGCCTGGGAAGAGACACTTTCCTGCAGCAGGAGCTGCGGAGACCCAGAGTAACGCAAGAGAGAGCTGAATGACCCTGTGAGCCTCCCCGTGAGTCATGGCTACCATTAAAGGCTGAGATCTAAGACTACAGTTTTAGGCTTTTAATATTTGACTCTCCCTACAGCTAATCAAGCGCAGTCATGTGCCTCTCACAGAGCTCATATCCAGGTTTTAATCAACACTGACTAGTGCCAGAGACACCGAAGTCCCAGATACTACAGCCTTCCCCTGGGTCAGAGGTAATGAATGCTCCAGGTCTTTAATACCACCTGGGGCAGAAATTCAACTCTTAACTTTTTTTGGGGGGGCCTGAGGTCTAAGCATCACGCTGAAGACAATACTTCCACAGGGGCTGAATTTTTGACCTGGGTCATCTACGGCTGAGAAATCTGCACAATTTTTTGGAGGATTTCAGCTAAATACAGTTTAACCTTTCTGTGCCAGCTGAGCGTAAAAACTGCAGTACCAGTTACAGCAAGAGACACCGGTCATACGCTGTTTCTTTGCCTAGCAAACCCCAAAAGCAAGTTGCTTTTCAAAACTTTGTATTTTGCCATGGGCTGTATTCTTAGAGAACAATGTTTTGTTTGAAGAAGTAGCAAATTTATATATAACGTATATATAGCACATATATATACAATGCGTGGTGCTTTAAAGGCACACTGTAGAGGAATTTAGGCCCAGCACGTAGTTTTGTAAAAATAACTGAAACACTGATCTGTTTACAAACTTAATATTCTACAAGGAAAAAATACTTGTTGCATATTTTCTGCATACTGTTTCCACGTGTAGAATTGAATGTCACTTCTGTGCTAATTCTTTTGGTTTAAGCTCCTAATCGCAGCATAAGCTGGGTCCAAAATTTTTGCTCGAATAATTATGTCGAGGAGGATTCAGTAATACACAGCTCTCGGCAACACAGTTGTGCTCGCGAGTGCTGCTGGGCTGGCAAAATTGATCTTGGTATTGCTGCTTCTCTTCAGAAAACTGGAATAAGCTCTAGTGGGAAATCACTTTATCTTGGTGCAAGCAGTGGTTCTTCATGAGGGTTTGATGGCATTTCTCTATCAAGAAACCCCCCACTTCTAGTGTAGACAAAGACTTTGCAGTCAATTTTTTTTTTTTCAGAGATGTCTTACAATTCTGCATTGTACTTGCATGTCTTGACTCTAATGACATTCTAGTTAAAAGTAAAAACATTCCCTGCCGCCTGGTTTGATTTAGCACAGAAATTAGACACAGTTTGTTTAAAAAAGAACTTTTAATTGTAGCTCAAAATAGAGTGAAATGGCATAAAAACTGATGTCACGGTCCAAAAATATGATTCTATTTTGAACATCTAAACAATATCTTGTCTTATAAATGTTGAGATTATCATAAAAGTAAAAGAGAATCAGAAGAACAGTGAAACTGCTCTTTTATAGATTGGGCAAAATCTATAATAATTTGCTTAACAAAAAGATGCCCTCTGAAGATACGCTTGCTGTTAAAATCGAGATACCGTTGCATACTTGGCTAGAAAGGAGTTAGCAAATATTTTCCTTTTTATCCAGCTGCAGTCAATCAAGCAGTGCAAGAAGGCTATGAATGAATATGAATTAAAGTTGTCTGTGGAAAACGTAAGATACAGCTTGAGCCTTTTCAGAAACGTCATTCCTGAGAACGTACTAATGTCTACCAGCAATTTGTGCACAAATGGTTCGTTTCCATGGTCCTTCCAAGACAGGTTTACTTCCGACGATGCTATTTAATGTAGTGACATCAGCATAAATAAGCTATACAGCCCAGGGTAACAGCTTTCCAGTAATACCCCCTGCAAAGGGGATCATGCCGACAAGGCACAAGCAGCCCCAAGGTTCTGCTCCCAGCCCAGTGGTGAGCCGACACGGATGCGAGAGCTCTGAGCGTACGTTGGAGCGCACTCAAGAGCCAGTGCCAGGAGGAAATCCCCTTTTTTTGAAACATGTAATGCTGCCTGTCTGTTGTGCAGAGCTTCCTGAGGCCAGACCCTTGCCGCAGCTGGTAATCCCCTATATTTTTGACTGCCTGGGGAGCCATCTCCACCCCCTCCCCTTCTCCTGCCTCAAAATGCATCCTGCTTGAGGATGCTCTGCACCTGCTGGTGGTCAGAGCTTCAGTGCAGGTGAGCTGAGAAGAGCATTCCCTGTGTCTCCTTTGCTATGTCTGTGAAAGAGGAGCTGCAAATTATCTGAAACATCTTTGGTAGAAGGAAATTAAAAAAAAAATCTATGTGGAACCATCGTCTGGCTGAAGGAACTGGAAACTTTATCAGAGGCAGTGGCCAGAAGTTGTCAGCTCTAGGAAACAATGAAGACCTAGAAAACAACCGCATGGGCTGCAGTCCACCATGCACCTTGTTGACAGTGGTGTTCATTTAAGCAACCCTGTTCTCCACCTCCCTTTTTTGTATTGTGGCTTGCAACACCTCAGCTAGGCTAGTTCCCTGCCTGGATCCAGCAGGTGGCCACGCACACCTTTGCCTAGCACAACGGAGAGGAGAGGGCCGAGCACAAGTCACAGCAGCACAACCAGTTTGATCATATGTGGTGTTGGGGCACCACAGTAATGCAGGGACGCAGGAGGCTCTGGTACCTACTACTGCTGCTGGAAGGTTAAGCGTGGCAGTGTGCACCAGTAGAGGAATTCACCCACCGATACAGTTTGCTGGACTTGCTGACTCCATCAGGAATTACTCTTCGCTCCACATGACCGTTAATGGAAGGATGACCGTTCAGGCGAGGTATTGGTAGGAAACTGAGTGGGAGGGTGTCTGCAACCTGCAGCCTTTGTGCTATGTTGGTTTTGATGCAAAGAAAGGAGTGGAGCTTCAGGGAGGAATACATACCAGCCAGCTAACGAGGCCCAGAGGCATACTGGAAATGAGCACTGGAGATGCTCAGTAACTGCTTTGGGAGGCTAATGCCTAGCTCTTATGGTGCCCTCATTAGCCACAGAGCACAGAGCATTTTGCAAAGGAGGTCAGTGCGCTTCATAGCTGGAGACACTGTGGCACAGAGAAACTTCACTGAAGTTCTCTAGTGGGGCAGTGCAAGGGGGATCCCAAATCCCAGTGCCATATGGCAGCCACAGGGTCCTTTTTTTCCCCACTGAGCACGGAGACCTGCAGATGTGTTTAAGGCTGTGCCATTCACAGCTGAAAAGGGTGAAGCCATACAAGATGTAGCTGGTAGTGATGCAAGATCTAGACAGATCTGTGCTTGTGACCAAGTCTGCATGTCTAAATATTTTGTTAGTACTGCTTTGGATTTATTTACAGAGGAAACTCCTCATGATCATATTCATCCACCTTATTGTTTTTCAGGCATCTAAAGGAAATGACTGTTAACCTTTGAGACTAAACAGCATACGCAGCTTTCATGTAGTTGTTTAGATTCCCTCTGAGGAGGGGAAAGACATGTCCAGAGGATGATTGATTCACCCCACCTGCTTCAGGTTGGGTGACTATCACTCCAGAGGTGTCTGCATTTCTGCACTGGATACAGACAGCACCTCGTCAGCTGGCTGAGAGCCAGGTGAATCTCAGCCTCAGCTGGCTCATTTCATTAAAGAGCTAAGAGAAACAAAACTCAATCGATAACTTTTTATCCACTGTAGCTGACCACACGACACTATGACATGAATACAAAATGAATGGACATTCGATGTGCTGATCCAGGACCCTCTTACCACTTTGAACATAGGCTGCAGTTTTCTACTTTATCAGTGGCTGATAGTCTCAGCCAAACATTAACCCACGGGCTGTGATGCGTTGCTAGTTCTGGATATCTCCAGTGTTTGTTTGCAGAAGGATTTCTGAAGTGTTTGGAAAAGAACTTGAGATGCCAATGTTCTTCAAGGGTCAAAACGACACATGCTTCATCATATGATTGTGTTAGAGAAACTGAGAATCATCTGTGAAAGAAGATGAAAGAAGAATTCTAAATACTATTTACAACATTTTCTGAATATTTCTGCTTATCGGCTGTACAGTGGCTGTGCAGTGAGAATTATTAACATGTCATCAAGGTTCTACAGATAATATTGACCCAAGATTTAACCCCAGGTTGAGACTCTGACTCAGATTCCGCAAACAGCACCTGTTAAATTTGCCTTTGAAAGGAGCTACCCTACCGTGTTAGTTTGACTCCTTGTCACCGTCATAAATCCAGTGCACATTGTCACAGACTAATGAGCGGACGTTTGCCACAGCCACATCCTAATCGCTATACTAATTTCATCCCCGAAGCCCCAAGCGAATGATCCGCTTCTGACAAGTGAACTGGAGCAAAAGCTGGGAGGGAAGAGCCGCCGGCCCTCTGAGGTGTAACGAGATAAGCAAGCTGCTCCCGGGCTGACATCTGTGGTAACAATGGGCCATATGTGGGCTGTACGGAGAGCGCTGGTGACACCGCGGAGATCGTGCATTTAACAGATTGCACCTATAACCGACACCTTGTATAACATTTAATATACGGATAAATAAAGCCGCCGGCGGCGGCGGCAGCCCGGACTGGGGACAGAACAGTTGGCCAGCTGAGGTGAGGCAGAGGAAACAGCCCCGCCATAACCAAGATATCCCCTCCTCAGGAGGAGTCGGCTGCTGCCTTGCATTGTTTAAACCGCCCCGGCCATTTAGGTGTCCATCTACAGTGGGGAAACCACCCGCAAGTACCTTCACACCTGGCTTCGGACGGAGGCATCATGGCGTTTACTTTTGAAGGCCGGCTCCTGTCGACTAAAAGGCTTTGCTTCTGCGAGGTGCCGGCTTTGGCAGCAAGCCAGCGCAAGTTCCCTCTCACTGCTCGTTCTCATCGCTCTTCCTCCCTCGGCTTGGCAGTAGACCTGTTTGCGAAGCCACACGGTAAACCAGATCAGGGACTAGATTAGGGGTGAAAAATAACCTTTTCTGCGGTTCCTCAAAATAGCTGTGGCAGCAAAACAAAGAGTCGGCAAGTTAAAGTGCCACAGCGGGGGACAGAATTAAGGAGAGAAGGGTCGGGACCTTCCTAAGCCTGTTTCACAGGCAGTGTTGTGCAAACCGATGTGACAAATGCAGGCCTGAATGACACAGGAGTAGTTCGGGATGGGGGCAGACACAGAAACCACGCTCTCGGCAGTGAAAGCCGAGTCCCGGCGGATGCGCATCCCCTCGGCAAGAACGGCCGTGTGCCTGGAGGGGTGACGGGCTCATAAGCTGCAGAACTGACATTTACATTTGCATTATTTCCAACAAGGAGCAGATGGCGAAGGGGCGCTCCGTATCTCTTACGTGAACCCCAAAGAATCCCAAATCTCAGTTTTAGTTGGACGCTTTCCCCTCCCAAGCGGGTCCTTTGTGCTGCCAGGTGACAACAGCTCCCTGCCTGAAGGCGGCTGCCTATCAGCAGGGGACGGCTCTATGGGCAGTTAATTAAGGAACCCGGGGCAGGGAAGGGAGGATATAAATGTCTGTAAGGTTTACGCCAGGCAGATCTGAAGGTAGGGCTCTTCCAGTGCGGGCGCAAAGAGCTGGTGAGCTCTGAGAACACACCTCGGTGCAGCTGCTGGGGGTCATCTCCTAACAGCGGAGTCCTCTGAGTGCGGGAAGCTGTACACAAGCCGGAGCCTGGCCTTATGCAGGGTCGGCAGCTGGGATTAGGGCTTTGCCAGCAGTGCTATCAAATTCGGGAGGAGAAACAACACACAAGAAGGATTCAGCTGAATATATCAGGGCAAAAGCAGATATGGTCTTTAGAATATATTTTTTACACTAATGCAGTTGTTTCTATCGCCTATCAGACAGATATGTACAGAAAAATGTGCAGAAACATCTCGATAACCATTGCACGCTTGGGTAATGCGTCATTTCCATATCAACTCCTTAAAAGAACAGAAATAAAATAGGAAAGGGATCCCAGAAAACATATCCTAAAACTCATTTGACTGAATTTGAGCATACTAAACTGATATGGCCCCACTAAATACGCTTAAACTCAAAACAGGAGGAGAAAAAAGGAGAAGTGCCCATTTCATTTAACAGAATATTGCCTCTTAAGGTCCAAACTCACAAGCCTTCTAAAGCTAGATGATTTCATTAATATCAGCAGGCTTTACAACACCTGTCTCACAGGGGCAAATACCAATTTTACTCCCAGGCATTTTCACGAACTGATTTTTTCTTTCTAGTTGGTTATCCAGCCTGGACAAACTAAATCATCAAAATCCAAATTCATGAAGGGGCAATTCCAGGCCTTCCCAGAACACCAGGCAGCCAGCATCCATTGGGGAGGTGGTTGGAAGTGTCTGCAAAAGCTCACCTATACTACATAACAGGCTACATACGGAAATTTCCAAAGGTGACTGCACCATCTCAGTTTGAAAACTCTTATCAAAAAGATTGAAAAAAAACTTCTACAGGTGAAAAAACCAGAGGATTGGATGATAAATGTGATGGACATGACCTTCCTAATGGGGAGGCACCTTTGGCTGCCCTTTACTGCCCTTTACTCCCCCAGTGGTGTGTATGTTTTTCCTGCCATCTATCAGCACTGCGGGCTCGGGGATTATAATATACACTGCATTCGCAAATATACATAGCTGAAAAAAAAAAGCCCCAAAGGCCTCTGGCAGTACAAGATAGCCGTATGAAAATGGAATAAGACTGATAGGAAAATAATCTCTTAGAGACTTTTGGTTACCAAGAACTGTGAAGACAGATTGTAATGAAACCGTAAATACGTACATACCTGCTGTGCGGTCCCCTACGACACTGCAGCACTGCCTTGGTCAGGGTTACCTACCCCATACAGAAGGGCAACAACATCTACAGCATTTTAATTTNTACAGCATTTTAATTTAGTAGGGGTTGCTCAAAAAGCTGCAGGGGCAGAAGTGAGAGGCACTGGAGAAGCTGTCAGCTCTGTGGATACCCCATCTGTCTGCAGCCAACTGCAAGCCTTGCTTTACCAAAGCTGGGAGTTACCTGCTCAAAGACGGAGACGCTAATTAAAAAGTGCCTTGGTCTCTTAAGAAGTGCAGTTGCCCATGGCCATCCTGGGAATTGAACAAAACCGAGCAGAAATTGAGACAAGCTTTGCGGAGCAGCAGCTAGGGAAACCAGACTTCTTGGTTTTTCTATGAAAAATAGTAAATGGGTCACATGTGCAGCCTGTTTACTATTTTAAGAACCGTCTTCTCTGAAACGCTTTGAGTCTAATAAATAACAGTTGGTTTTAAGGCCAGACACTGATATCCTTGTTCCAGACGAAGTGGCAGGGTTGTGACAAATCTGCCTCGCTCTCTACAAGGAGACGGGCAGAGCGGGCACTGAGGATGGGACCAGGAGAGAGCGGGAGGCTCATATGATGCTCCCCTGACAAAGGCTGAGTGCTCCGGGCCAGACATGTGAGAGAAGCACTGGCAGGAGGAGTCAAGAGAGGCCACTCACCCAGAAAGTACAACCTAGGTTAGTAACAAGTTTTAAAGCTGAATAAAGGGGAACAGACACATTTCTGCAAACTACACAAAGATGTAAACAAAATGGGACCTAAAGAGCGATGAAGATGCCTTGCAGGGCTAGAAAGGATCCAAGAAAATTCTGATGCAACTAAATAATGATAAATTAAAATAGGTTGAAGAAAGATACTTTGAGAGGTGATGCGACAAACAGAAGTGATAAAACAAACAAGCTTTGCAAATTATCAACTCGGGGAACGCAGACACCACAAGCACCCTGTTCTCCACATCACACTCTGGATACATACTATCTCAATCGAGGGGAGGTCTTCTGCTTTTCTTTTAGCTTTGTTCTTATTTGACCCCCAAATTCATATGCAAAATGGTGCAGTTTAACAAAAATGCCAAAGGAGTCAACTGGATCTCATGTGGCTTTAATCACCTCAGAAGAAAAATGCCTGACAAAACCCCTCTCAAGCCATTTATTTAGATTTCAGATACGGCAAAGCGCTGTCAGAAAACACAGAAGGGCTCTTTATGAACAGCAAAGCAAAGTTAGTTCTCATCACGAGATGCAGAGCCTGGGTATGTTTTCAGCCACTGAGGCATTAATATCCTGTTGGGAGCAGGCAGAGAGGGCAAGGACGAGGCTCTCCAGGCCTGCAGCCCAAAGCTGCCACGCGTGGGAAAGCCAGGGAAGGATGGGAAGGGCAGCGAGCTAGGAAAGGAGGCTTTCATTTGGCTTTTGAGGAATCCAAATCAGCTGTTTCTCCACAATTATGTTGATGTGTCCAACTCATTAAAAAAAAAAAAATAACAGCAACAAAATGAAAGAAGAAAAAACAACACTTGAAAAGCCCTAAGTTGCTGCATGGAGTCAGCTCTCAATGGTGCCCTTTGCGAGAAAAGCAGCAAGTGATAAAGGCAAGAACCGTACTTGGCAGTTCATAAAGACAAATCTCTTTTCTTAGTAAGATTGCAGGCTATAAGCTAACAAAAAATGCTATCGAGAAGATTAGAGCCTTTATTTTCCACTTAAGCCTATACTGATAAGACAGTTTTTACAATAGTGTGCTGTGCATGTGATAATAAGAGATGTCTTTAAAAACAGCATATATTTCAAGCTTCAATAACGATTATATCTCGGCTCTTGACATTCGATGCTGGAAAACTCTTTAATTAAGTAGGATAGCAATGCTGATTTAAGATCACGGGCACAATGGGATTTAGTGAGTATTTCACAAAATTGGATTAAAAGGGAACAAGAGATACCTCCCACTTTAGTAAGACTGAACGGATTCGATTTGAAGGCTCGTGTTCCAGGGGGGAATGAGATAAAGGTGTCCACTTCATCTGCATTAATTTTAGTGTCATTCCTGCTAAAAATAGTGGAAGTCTCTGCAGTTAAACTGCGTGGAAAACATTACAATCCTACCATCTACAGATGAAGTCTTAAGACATCTGCCTATCAAATACTACCAGTTTTCTCCACTCACCCACCCTCACGTGTGAGCGTGAGGATGTAGAAGGCTGGAAATTGATAAAACTAAATGCAACGGGATGCCCCGAAATCTCAAGGCTTCTAGAAAACAGGTCCAGCTGGATTATACTTTCCTGTACCAACAGTTTAGACCAGCAGATTTCACACATTTTTTTTTTTTTTATTAATAAACAAGAGACTTTGGAAATTCACAGCTACGGTTTTGTCGATGAAAATTAAGATACAGCAGAGTGCTGAGTACATATTTTTGCACAGTGGTCATATGACATTCCTGACAGCCACGCTTCAGAAATGCTGGTTTAGATGAACGCACAAGGCAGAAATTTAACCGCTTTTCACTTTTAGAAAGTGAACACTCAACAAACTTTTATGCCAATGATTAGATTGCTTTTACAACAACATTGGTAAATCGATACACGTTTCAAACTCTCATAATTTCTCAGAGCCTTCAGGAATCACAGAGGAGTTAATTCTGGAGCTGGCAGGCTGGCTGGGGCTGCCAGTTTCTATGGAACAGCGATGCCCCAGACTAAGATCTATCAATCTGCAATTTAGAAAAAGGAAAGTATAACGTTATAGAAGAAATCGTTATCACAGGGTTTATCAGGAGGGATTCTAGCTGGCATTGATTAGCTGTATCGGAAGGGTATTTTCCCCTCCTCTCATTAGATATGTCGTGCCATAGATAAAATAGATCCCTTGGATTACTTATGCTGTAAAGATTTAGAATAAAAAGGTTTTCATAGCCCTGACAAATAAACTGCTTGAAGCCAACAAACTAGCTAATTTCAGACACAGAAATAATGCAAGTCCTTCATTAGAGCACCAGTTGTTCAACGACATCAGCTTAATCTTACCAATATGATCGATCTATTCAGTGTCTGCTCCAGTAAGCAGTCCCATGGATGTGTAAAAGCAATCTTTTGAATTGACTATTCAAAGTCAAAGGTGTAAAAGCAATCTTTTGAATTGACTATTCGGCACTGGTGAGACCCCATCTCGAGTACTGTGTTCAGTTCT
>RSEF01000004.1:71003269-71016494 GCA_003993805.1 Himantopus leucocephalus | reverse complement strand
GGGGGGGGGGGGGAATAAAGTCCTTTGTTTGCGGTGCGCGGTGAGCCGGGGCTGGGAGAGGGGACATCCCCCTATCTTCCCCCCCTATCTCCCCCCCCCATCTCCCCGGGCCGGGCTGTTTTGGCAATAAACTATCCGGCAATGGGTACAAAATGTCCCCGCGGTGAAATGCGCGTTGAACAATAGGCGGGGAACGAACCGCCGCCGTCAGGTGTCCGGAGGTGAAGCTGCCCCGGGGGGGGGGGGGGGGGGGGGGGGGGGGGGGGGGGGGGGGGGGGGGGGGGGGGGGGGGGGGGGGGGGGGGGGGGGGGGGGGGGGGGGGGGGGGGGGGGGGGGGGGGGGGGGGGGGGGGGGGGGATGCTGATGGGGTCGGTGCTCCGCAGCGTCCCGACGGCGGGTCTGTGCTCCCCCCGCCCCGGTGTCGGCGCCCCGATGTCGGTGCCCCGGTGTGGATGCCCCGGGATCGGTGCCCCGGTGCGCCCCGACGGGTCGGTGCCCCGGTGGGTCCCGGCGAGTGGGTGCCCCGCGGTCCGGAGGGTCCGGGCAGGCGGTTCACCCCGGGACGAGGCATCAGAGCCGGTCTGCTCCGATCCTCCGGGATGAAGAGGAGGGCAAGCGGTCCCGCTCAGGCCTTCGGGAGATCGATAGATCTCCCGAAGGCCTGAGCGGGACCGCTTGCCCAAAAACTTGGGAAGTTTCCCTTCCACTTCCTTGCTAAAAAGGGGGGTTTCGTCGCCTAACCTCACATCCCAGGTGCACAGGGCAAGTGATTTTAAATACTGGGCAACTTTGCACATGGCTTTCGGAGTGGCCGTGCAGCTGGGTAATGCTTAAGAGGCATTTGGAGGTCGGCAGAAGAAGGTGCCCGTAAGGAGGTCCCTGCTGCTGGTGTTCGAGGAGTTGCACCGGGGGAGGAATCTGGCCCCGTGCACGGAAATCGGCAAGCGGATAACGCGAAAGGTTATTTTGCCGCTTAACTAAGAGCGAGGCGAGGATCCAGGGAAGCGATGCGCGGGGCTAGGTGTTTAACATCTGCTGCCACCAACAGAGAGGAGCCTCGCAGAGCAGCCTGCGCCAGAGCGAGTC
Organism: Himantopus leucocephalus; assembly: GCA_003993805.1. Classification (NCBI taxonomy): domain Eukaryota; kingdom Metazoa; phylum Chordata; class Aves; order Charadriiformes; family Recurvirostridae; genus Himantopus; species Himantopus leucocephalus. Next base: position 71,015,408 of record RSEF01000004.1, on the reverse strand, counting down.
TCTGCCCATGCTGCTGGGAGCGAATAAAACTCAAATTCTGGGAGCTAACAGTAGTGACAATGTACGGTTCTTCACTGTAAGCACTTTACTTTGGGATGTGAGAGAGGGCTGTAGTTGATTTACAAACATTTTTTGTTAATATTTTTGTTTGGGTAAGGTGTTTGGTTTGCTGCCTTTGTTTATTGATGATCTGAACTAGAGTGATACCTGACAATTTGGACTTTCCTATGCAGAAAGCCCACGGAGGTCTGCAAAATGCTAGTGCTGTGGCCACAAGGATGGGAAACTCTCCTACCTCTGGGTTATTCTTCAAAATAAATTAAAGAAAAAGTTGAAGTGATTAATACCCACCAACTTTCTTTACTTCAAGTATTTCTTGCCTGCACCTGAAGGTTATCCTTCATCGTACAGTTAGACTGCCCTTAAGGAAAGCTTGAGAAACAGGTCAGACTGGCAGCGTCTTCTGGAGGTCATGAGATGCAGGCTCCAGTGCCCTGGAGATTAGGGAGGGAACCTTTCTCGTGATCCTTCCTCCGGTTCTGGGTTCAGACGTTTACTTGTTGGGAGGTGTTTCACCTTAGGGGCACAGGAGACAAACTGGTGTAGGCAAAAATACCCAGCGTAGTAGGCACAAATGACTTGCTGTTGCAAAAGGCAACTTTCTTTGGGTACGTACGCGCATCATCTGTGTATCGCACAGGTGCAGAAATATTCAGGGCGAGTTTTGGGCTGGAGGAGGTATCAGAGTGATGGCTCGTGTCCTGGCAGGGGCATAGGGGCCATCAGAAGTGACAGGCAGGACAGAGCTGATCTGCTGTGCGGGATTGCTGTGGGTTTGCCTCAGTGCGGACGCTTGGGCTGGATGATCTCCCACAGCCCCTATTCAGACCTATCCTGTTGTTGTTTATCGGTATATAAATTTATATTAAGTATCTTTCTTTGGCCTTTAGTCAAGAGCTTCTTCCTTTGGTTGCAAATAGGGAAGGAGGATGTAGAAAACAGAGCGTAATGTAGCTTCTCAGAGGGTAAACCATTCACCTCTGTCCACAGTCCCTTCCTATTTTTTGTTTTTCTTACATGCTAACGTATGCTTCCACTTTTCCCTCCATTTGGGCATTGCTCAGTCCTCCTTTTATGCAATATTCTGGAACGATCTTTTCTCTGTGCCTCTCCTGTCCGCCCCCCCAAGGCTCACCCTGTCGCCCACCCCCCAGTACTCTGCTGGAGTCTCTGTGGCATCCTGCGGTCATGGAAGACTGGACATGGTTCCTTTCAGCATCCATCAATATAGCCTTTTTTTTTTTTTCCAGTCAGCTGCAGAGTAATAGGAAGCTCTCCCTGTGCCCAGAGGGAAGAATGTCTGTTTTCATGATGTTTCCCGCTACCTGTCAGCCGGGAGGGAGGAGGCTTGAAGGAGGCAGATTGAACTTGATGAGGATTCTGATTGCTGTCACTCAGTCGCTGCTTTGACCCCCTCAAACGATCCGAGTATCCTGCCCTCCCTACACCCCAGTTCCCAGCTCTGCTCTCTCCCTCTCCTTTTCCTCCCTCCCCTGCGGCCGTGCAGCTTCTCCTGCGCAGAAACGTGGCCCAAGGCCACTGCCAGGAGCAGAATGGAAATGTCAAAGATTGCTCAATCCTCGACTCTTTTTCCTTCCGTTACAACTGGGAACCCTCTCCCAGCAAGTGCGTAAGTGATTTTTCTTCAGGCTTTATAATAAAGAATGTGACAAATTTGGCAAGAAGTGAGACTCCCATTTGCATCCCGTTTTAAGTACCATTCACAGAGGCTGGAGGCATTTCCATGCGCTCATTTTGCAAGGGAAAGCCTCTCATCAACAGATGACTGCAGCTGTAGGACCGCTGGGTTATGCTGGCTCTCCGTGGGCTTTCCGCCTCGCCTCAGCCCTCCCAGAAACTCATCGTTGATTGTCCAAACAGTAACGTGGCTTTGCAGGTGCTTGGGTTGATCAAAGGATCCTGAGTCACCTCCAGAAGGGACATGTTGCACCAGGACACAGGTGGAATGAGAAAGGATATGTCTTTAGCACATGTGAACACGAGCTAAAACAGATCTTAGGAGGAACATCTGAGTCATGTTCCAGTCTGGTGGGAGTTTCTTGTAGTGAAACTTGTCCTTTTCTCTCTCTGGTCTGTTGTGAGAGACTCTGATGATACATCTATATTCTTTGGGTTTCCGTCTGAACTGTAATTCGTTGTTAGTGCAAGCTATTTGAAAGATTTTTAAGGCATATCTGGAGCTGTCAAACTAAATACCAAATATTACGCATTTGTAGTTTGAAGGAAAGCTGCTTTCTAGCCTGAACTTTCAGTAAACACTCTGGTGTCATCTGAAGGTAAAGGAACAACAAATTCTGGATGAAACAAGAACCGTACAGCATCAGAGGGTTTCAACAACATATATGTTTATCTCCAATGTATGACAACCGATCTAATCTCATATCAGTCTTGTAGAAGAGAGGCAGTAATTGCTCAAGGTTAAGCCACTTCTCAGCTTTTTGTCTCTGCCCCTGAAAATGAATGCCATTGCAGAGATCAAGCGTTGCATTGTCCTGCTCTATGTATGTGACACATGATTTTACAGATGTTGTTTTCTTTTTCATCTAGTACAAACATCTTCCAGGATTTTGACTCATTTCCTTAAGTCTCTTTCAGCTGTTGAGAGAATGGCTGGAGGAAATGAGGTCTAATATCCTAATGCATTGCATTTACTGTAAGTACCCTCTCCACTTTAAGCATAAAACTTTGCCTTTTTGTAATTTCTGAATAGTCCCCTGCACAAGAAACAACTTGCAGTTGTTTCTGTCCTTCAGATGATGAGTGTCTTCAGTCTTTATAGAGCTTAAGGTGTTCGTTGTAGCCTTAGGCAAAAAGGGAGAGCTGATGCTAAAGATATCTAATGAAAGGGATGATCCAGGTTCCAGTGTGTTACATCTTTAGGACGTTTATTATAAAAAATCTAAAGCGAATGCACAGACAAATTACTAGGACTTGACATAAAAGAGATTTTAAAATCGTTATTACTCTTCTATATTATTTTACTGCGGAAGGACTGTGCTTGGCTTTTTCAGTGACTTTGAGGAAACTAGAAGGGCTTTTTCCGAAAGGACCCACTTTAGCCCTGCACGCAGTCATAAATGAACGTAATTTTACGCGTGTGAGTAGCCTCCTTGGCTGGATGCCAAACCTAATGGCAACCGAATTGTATTGTTTGTCCAGCGGCCAAGATTGCTGCCGTTAGTGATAAAAGCGTAAGGGGAGTGTAAACATCTGTGTTGGAAGGGAGACCGCGACGCCTATTTTCTAGGGTATGCCAATTAGAAAGCACAGTAAATGTTAATTTCTCAGCGGATTTACACTTGGGGATTATATTGATTTATTCTGAAAACATAGGTTTCCAGGTATTCCTTTAAATGGATTTTTAATGATCTTTTTTGTGTCGCAAAAGAATTTTTTTTGTGCACCATGTAAGGCTCTTGGTTATATGATCTTTATATTATCTCTTACAGGCATGTAAATGACAGAAAAGTTTCTAGTGTTGCTACCATGCTATGCAACTCCTGCACTGCTCCATACGGATCATTCCTCAAAATTGTCACTAAAAAGAGGCGTCATTTAGTAAAATGATCCGCTATAGGGGGTTTTGCCACTGGGGGGGCTGGCAGCGTTAAATGTCTATGATTTTAAATGTCATCTGACAGCTGAGTCTGTAATCATGTAACATAATCATTAAGTATCTGATACGGAGAAGAATTTGCTGGTCTACTAGGCACTGACGGTTGTAAATCTAAGTGATAAAGAGGATGCATGGGCTGATTTAAGTTAACAAGAGGTGAAAACCGTGGCAGGGAAATTTGAAAGTCAGAGAGATGCATCTCTTCCAGGTTCTTTGGAAGCCTGGCAAATGCCAGGTTAGTCCTGCGTTCTCCTCTCTTTTCCCATCAGTAATTGTCTTCAACTAAGTAGTGCTCCTCCGCTCGTGCTGGGTGAACGTGCTCCTCATGGCATGGAGTGGACTCCTTTTAAAGAAAAGTTTTGTGCAGAAGCCACACTGGGAAAAGAAATCAACCTTGTTGGTTATAACCTGTCACTAAGAGCCTGCATGTTTCAGGGGAGGAGAAAGGTGCCAATGCGCTGTGTAATAGAAGTGTTTTAGGTATTCACATACCTAGGCTAGTCAGAACTAACGAGGTTCCTGCTGAAGGGTATCATGAGATTAAAAACGTGCACTTGGCTCTCTTAATCTGTTTTTTGTTCAGGAGTTAATGGCTGCACTGACGTCACATGTTGAAGGTTTTGTCTGCAGCCCTCAGGACTGGAAACTTCATTCTTTGCTGAATGAAATCTGACTTTCTCACGCGTTCACCTGCCCTCCCGCAGCTGAGTTTCTCAGAGGCTTGGCAAGCCGTAGGAAGCTCCCAGAGAACTCTTAAGAGTAAGGCTGGAGGAGACCTGCAGAGGTCATCTGGTCTGTCCCCTGGTCTCCCTCAGGGTCAGATAGAGCAGATCTCCCCGGGTGGACTTTTGTCTAACCTGCTGTACGGCAGACTCGTGGGGTAGAGTCTACCACACGTTTTTTCTAGCACATAACTAATTGTTAAAGGTCAAAAGCTTCTCCTGATTCCTAACCTAATCTCCCGTGCTGGTCGCTTAATTCCATCCTTTTTTTTTCTCCCCTGCTGTCGTGGATATAGTGAACTGCTGATCACCATCCTCTTTCTAATAACATTTTACACCTTGACAGTTAATAAAACATCTTTGACTTCTGTTCTCTACGATAAACCTTTTTCAGCTTTTTCTTTTGGTGCATCTTTCATAACTCCCCCCCCTCTTGTTCTTCTCAGCTTTCTCCAACTTGTTTGCGTTTCCTCCAGATACGATTTGTAAAATTGACGTCGGACTCCAGATAAGAAATGTAGCACTCCCAGGTTTAGCAAAAATAGTTACCTCCCCGTGTACTGTGTGCTTCAATTTGATTCAAAGCATTGTAAATCTGATTTTAATCATGATTTAAATCAGCTAACAGTAAGCCTCATTTTAACTGTTTTGCATTTGTACTTAATCATTTTGTAAAGAAAGGTTTAACCTCCTTTATTACCATTGAGATAGAGTTTTAATTAAATATAGCCTTTGCACTTAATGTTATACTTACTTTGATTAATCACTGTGCCTGTATTTAAGCAATTATGTAGCTTGTTATATATACACTTATTCTGATTCTTCATGTGTATGTTTTAGTATGAAAATAGAAAGTGTTGACATTTCTTGTATTAGATAATTGATTTTTTACTGATGATTTGCATCGATTACAATGAAGGAAACGAGAATTCTGCAATGTTCTTCCGTTAGATAAACAGCACCACATAGAAGCCAGCCAATTCAGAAGAAGACCTCATTGAGAAATGTTTTGAAATAAAGAATTAATGTCTGAAAGGCCTATCTGTAGTCAAAACCGGTGGTTTCTAATCACTGTGCTGTAAAAATGTTAGAACTAGTCCATCTCATCCTCTTTTTATTCTTAGAATGGCAATGGAAGGAAACATGCATGGTTTTTTTCAACTCCTGATCAGTAGCTCCTCTTTGAATGGACTGGTTGCTTAATTGAGTTGTACTGAATGAACTGAAATACAGAAAATATTTTCTGTGCACCTGCTCGGAAACTCCAGATGCCAAAGGCTGGTTTATTGCTGAAGCACAACCTGCCTAGAGGTGCTCAGCAGCTGACTTCTCTGACTTCGGTAGTTTGATTATCTTTAAAACGTTGGCAGCAAATTTACGGCTTGAATAATTCTTTTGCCTTTCATTTTTTTTAACAATTAGAGGAGTTGGAAGTTTAAATTCATGTTGTTGTGTTTTCAAAATCACTGTTGAATGTTTTTACTTTTTAAAAGGAAAAAGTGCATCATAAAAATGCTACGTTTTTACTTTTAATGTCGCATTAAATTAAATATGCAATTTAATGAGGTATTTTTACCTGAAGTGGTTCTGTTCACATGCTTTAGCTGCTCTTCTGCACTAGGACCTGGTAGTGAGGCATTCATTTACTGCTGCTCTGTGACTGCCAGATTCTTCTCTTCACTTTTGCTGCCTGACTGTTTGCTATTTTATACGGCATGGAAGTGCTTTCTAGGCCTGGATGAGCATAACTTTTTAACTTTGAAAAGAAATTACGTTATCTTCAACAAAATAAAAGCTTCCTCCCAGAAGCGTTCATTGTAGCACAAGCTGTTGGAAGTTTCCTATTCCATAGCACGTCTGACTTCCAGGTATTATACATAAAATTGCTGACTTTGCAGTAATGCTAATATCATCATACCTAGGATTTGAGGTATGCAGCACAATGAAGGAGGTCAAATGGAAGGAGCAGAAGTAAACCCTGTATTGCTGTTCTCCTCCCATAAGCTAGGTGCCATCAGAAGCGATGCTGAAATGGGATTCCCTGCTTAGGTGGGTACTCAGACGGCGCTCACGGCGCGATGCTCGTTGTGTATCTCTTCTGGGGTAGGAAGGAGGACCCCTTTTTCAATCAGCAGCTACCTATATATATGCAATTTAGGTTAGGGCTTATTAGTAAACTATTTGTGAGCAAAATATTTAAGCAGGGCTTCTGCTGACATTGGTGATTAAGTTAAATGGTGGAGTTATGTATCTCCTTGCCAGAAGACGACTGGGGAAATGAAACTGGATTGTCAGAAAAATATCTAAGTCTCTGTGTTCAAGGTACTTCCAAGACAACAGATCTTGCTGGGTGTTAGCGTGATTACCTGAGGTGAGATTTGTTCACCCTAGGAGGTTCTGAAGAACCTGCCAATGAATCCTCCACAAGTTGTCCTAGTCGCAGTTTCAGAAGGCATGTGCAAAGATACTGCTCTAATTAAAATTAAAAATGCGTTTATTAGATTTGGTATTCTCTGTAAGACGTCGCTTTTACAAGAATTTTTTAACAGCGTCCTAATAAGCAGCAAAATTTGTGCACTAGTTAGACAAAGGAAATCTAACTTATTGCAGGCTTATTAAACATCACTGAGTAGGTAAAGTTAATTTATATGGACAAATATGGAAATACTCCAAAACCTGCTTCTTAAATGGATCTGTGTGCGGCCATGTGGATGCATGACATGTGATGCAATGACTTGTATTTCAGTAAAAGAGCTATATAAATACTTTAGCTATCTTACTACTAAAACCAGCATTTTTTCTCATGAATTTGTAAGTTCTTTCAGTGAAGGAAAAGAGAATACAAAGTAATATGGACGTAAAAGATAGCTGTGTCTTTTCTGCAAAATTTGGTGAACGTGTTTATTAATCTGAAAGTCTTGTTTATTGCTGTAATCTTCTAGGAAAAAGTACTGAACTAAATATCTAGAGAAAGTAAAAAGCAGTGCTCCTCTTTGTGGTATTTAATGTGGTCCATCATAAGAGCAATGATAACATAATTATGCAATTATTGGTATATTTTCCCCTCTGGAGGCCTTATGTAGATGATTACCAGTGCACCTTTTAATGAAATTGCTACTATTTGATAAAATTACTGCCAAGACTTGAAATAATTAGAATTCGCATTGCCAAAAGTCTTACATCTCCTTCCTCAGTTGAGCTTTTTCCAAATAGGCATTAATTCAGATTGCAAAACGATTCACTTCTCTCCAGTTTTCTCATTTCTCTTCGTTAAAACTACCTTTTCACTGCATTTCAGAAAACACGCTTTCAAGCCTGTGTTGCTCATTACAAGGAACGTTCGTTCAAAATGGAAGTTGAAAGATACTGCACCTTTTAATGTAAATGTCAGCAAAGAGAAGCGAGAAGAAAAAGCCATTAAAGGAATAGAGTGGATGAATGACAGCTGAATTTGAATACACTATGCATAAGTGCGCTTCTTCATTCCTTTTAATCGTTCTCCATACTTACTTTATAATTTGTTTGTTTATGTGTCGTAACAGCTGATAAAACTAACAGCTGGTTAATAAGTCATTTTGGAAATTAGAGGGAAGAAGGCGATAATTCAGTAGGAGTAAGGATCAGTAAATAATTGTGTAAATCTCAACAATGACAAGTGTTGTGGCAAACAGTTGCTCTTGTTTTGCAAATCCTACTTACGTGTGTGTACATACATATATATTTATCTGTCCTCTGTATTTTTCTTTGAATAAGTAGTTATTTTAAGCTTAGACTGTTCTAGTTTAAAAAAAACCCACCCTGATAGGTCAGTCATGCTTTGGGTTTGATTTTATTCATTAGCACATTGCCTGTAGATTCCTTCCGTGGTGGGGAATTTAGGTATGAGACCATAGTGCGTCAACATGCCGTGATAAAATGAATTAATCACCTAGACTAAGATGTTGCTCATAGGGCTTCAAGATGAGTGACTGGACTGTCGTAGTTAGTGCACATGGTGCTCCTTCAAAAACAAACCCCCAAACGGCAGAAAAAGCCCCAAAGCCATGACTTCCCAGAAGAAAGAGGATTTGGAAAGGTTTGATACGCAGGCAGGGAAAGAAGCACGGTGTCTGACCAGCTACATGGCCACCTTTGACAAACGCCTCTGTTAGCGGAGTCAGGCGTGCCAGCCAGCACGGGCAAGCTGCTCGGTCGGCAGGACAAGTGGCCACTTCGCGTGGCTGGAGTTTCCTCCCCCGCTGGCAAGGGAAAACATGGCGGCGGGGGGCAGAGGAAGGTGGGTCTGTGTCTCTGGGAGGTGGGGTTCCTTCCCCCAGCCCCCTGCCTACAGGGAATGTGGCATTCGCGCATGTAGCGCAGCTCCCTCCCGTTTCTTTTGGAGGTCCTGTGCAGAATCTGCTCTGCTAAGCCTGCTTCCAAAAGAAGGGAGCAAAGAATGATTAGCTGCATTGCTAATTGCTGTGGTGAGACCCTCTGCGGCAGGACCTGCTCTGGCTTCCACCCACAAGCAGGGGATCAGCCCGGCTGCTCAGGCTTGTCCTGCCTGAAGATCCTGTGAACGTCGCTCAGAGAGCGGGAAGCACGGGGGCTGGAGAGCTGGCTGGATTTGTCCTCTTGCCACCTGCCTCTGACGCTGGCTGCTTCTGGTTAATCACATCTTCTTTGGAGGGGTGCACGGCCTCTCTTCAGGGGTAGCTGGGTGTCTCCTCAGTCACCTGAGCTGCTTTCCCTGCAAGGGTTAAGCACCAAGTGCCTTGTACTTGTCCTGTAGAGTGTCCTTCCAGGGCATGAGGGGCTTAGTGAGGCAGGTCTGTGTAGGAGCAATCCCAAACTGTGGAGCTGAAAGCTTCCCGTGGGGTGTCACTGCAAAAGGGGGGTCGTCTCACAGCCGCGGCCGAGGTCCAGCTGCCTCTGTGGCTCCCCACGCTCATGCCTGCCCAAGATGATAAAGACAACCTTTGTTCCAGCCGCCTTCCACTTCCTCCCTGGGGTTTGCCATGGGTGGGAATGGGCTGGCTGGCTCCACACTCGCTCTTTGTGTTGGGGGATACCCGTGCCGTGCCGGCAAGCTCCTGCCTTCTGCCCTCCACAGCGCCCTTCCTCTGCCCCTTTCCCCGTCAGGGCGAAGGGTCTACGAGAGGGGGGTGTGAGAAGACAGTGGTTGCCCTCATGCAGCTGGATAAATGTCAAAACCCCCAACAATCCTCTCCCCTGGTGTTCTGCTTAGTAACCTACGGCCTCTGAGGATCTAAAACTGTAGAGCCAAGCGCAGGAGCTCTGTGTTTCTGCTTGGGAAGCACACGGCGTTGAAGAGCCTGTTGGTCAGCAGATGGCACTGACTCTGTTAGATGGGATAGAAACACGGTTCTCCGCAGGTGGTTCTGCAGGGAAGCCTAACCAGTCCGGACCCTGTAATACGTGCCTGGTGACAGTTAAGTTATTTTTCAGTCTCCAAGATGAAGCTGGGTCAGAGGAGCCGGTCAGCGTGTCTATCAGCAAGGATTCGTGGCATTCGTATATGCCAAGAGTCCACCACGCTTGCAGGGGACAATAAGGTCTTTGGTCTTTTTTGGTGTGTGTCTTTGAGGAAGACACTAGCATGGGTGTTGGTGTGGATGGTTTCTTTTGCGAAGTAAGAGGCTACGTTGCTAGCCTTCTCTTCCCCCGCAGCCTAGCCGAAACGGGAGCTGATGTAGCTTTCAGATCAAATCATTTAAAATTGACATTTGCCATTGCTAAACTTTTCATCTAGCATAAGGGAGAGTGTCTGTTTAGTGAAGTGGAACAAAACAAGTAAGCATATGATAGCACCCCTCCTTTGAAAAATCTGGGAGATTTTATACATCAGAGTAAATTAAAGTTGTTTCAGTGTGATTAACATGCGAGTTTGACACTTTTATTTGTTTCCCTGGGGCATGAAATGGCAGGGCTAAAGAAATGCAATTGAAAAGGTCTTAAATTCATCCCCATCATAGCGTATGTCAAGTGTCATAGTGACTTTAACAAATGAGAGACAGAGTTGGAAAGGCGATACTCTTCCATTAGACCAACTAATAGTGTAAAGAGGACCGGGCAGGCATCTGGCTAGGACTTCTGCACTTGTGTAAAAGAGCCGTTTTTGCTTCTGCTTTTCTTTCAGACTGCAGGAGACTTCTGTGTCTCAAAACACGTTCATTTTTCCAGCAGTGCTGGGTATGCTGAAAGAGGATATTACCTCCCTGCAAGCCATGTCTTGCTGATATCCCCAGACCACTGCATCTCCAACAGTGCCATTACTTTAACTGATAAGGCATATCTCTTGTTTCTGCTCTCTTGTGTTGTTGTAGAGGAGAAACTGAAAAATGCGGTGAGTAAGGTCTGTGTGATAGCCCTTGAATTGAGCCCAGTGCCCAGAATGAATAGACACTGAAAAGAAAGTAGTCTCTCTAATTGTATGCAGTCACCACAATCTTACACGTGAGTTGCGGACGTTTTGTCCCTTGAAGTTTAGCTCCTCGGCGCGTTTGTCATAGGAAAACGTTAGCTGGTTTAGAAATCATGGTCAGGATCAGGTCATGGTCAGGTCATTGTTTTCGTTGTGCGGTGTTTGTACAGCTTACATGGGGACTGCTGCTGAAGGTTATGGACAACCACAAAGGGAAGAGGCAGAAGCTCAGAAGAGCCTACAGTGCCCTTACAGCGTGTCCCAGCCCTGGGAGAGGCAGGGAGAGGGATTTGCTCCTGCTGGGTGGCAGCAAACCCGCTGGCAGGGCACTGCCGGTCCCTTGGGCTTGGCAGAAAGGCTGGTACTGGGTGTGAGCAGGTTGTGGCCGTACTGTGTCTTGGGAGATGTTTGAGATAAGTTTAATGTGGAAGGGGGTGGGATAAGGCACAGGGGTTTTTTTTTGTTTTGTTTTTTTGTTTTGTTTTTTTGTCTGAAAGCAATCTGTTGTGCTATAGAGCTGCCACAAACTTCTTCTTCCTTTTAATGTTTAGATAAGAGTTGAAAGAGGAAACGGCCACAGAGGGACTAACCTGTTGGCCTCAGGTTGTGCAGGAAATCTGTGGCAGAGCTGGGAATAAAATCCACACCACTCGACTCTTCATCTTATTCCATGGCAGTCCCACGTCCTTTGTTTGCTTGGCAGCTGGAGATGGTCTCCAGTTGCTTGTGAGCGGGATGTGGACTTGCACCTGACGTGCTTTTCCGTGCTACAGCAGTGTTGTGGCTGGGGCTGAAAAAGCTCTCACATAAAACATATTTTTTTTTCTCCAGGATGGTGCACTCCTTAGCCAAAGCTTTTTTTTTTGTGTGCACATCCCTTAATTGTTACAGGAACATTCTGCTGTCCTTAATCATATCCCTGCAATTTGACCTGCATTTCCTATCAGTATTATCTAGAGCTGTTGCGTTTTCTAATTCCTCCAGCCTGGTTTTCCAGATGTTCCTTCTGCATGCAGAAGTCACAACTGCTGTACTCCCCCTCTTTCCTCCACCTCCCTTCATTTTTAGGTCTTAGGAAGCTGCTTGTAATATATTCATATATTCTGCTTCTTTTTTCAGTTGTACAGCCTTGTTCACAAGCAATCCCAGCACGGTAGTTTTTAACTTAGATTTGTTGTATTACAAGGAAAAGCTAGGATAGTGGAAGTGGCTCTTCTCAGCTGTGGGACACAAATTTAGAACATCGAAAATGAGTCTTGGGCTGTCCAACTCTGAGCTTTCGAATTTATTCTCTCT
>RSEF01000004.1:70992983-71003169 GCA_003993805.1 Himantopus leucocephalus | reverse complement strand
GTCTGTTGTTATCCGTGTGGGCAGGGAAATTCAGCCTCTGAAAAGAGCCGCAGAGTGTGGTTTTGCATGCAAGTGGTGTTGGGTTTTGAGAAATGTGTTCCCCCCCTGCCCCCAGCTCAGGCATGGCTCTTACACATCCCACCCGGCTGTGGGATGCCGTGCTGTGCATCAGCGGGCCGTGGGGCGATGGTTCTGTGTGGGACTAAAGAGCCAGCCTTCAGCAGGGGAAGCGTTCGTTGCTGCAGCCCCCCATCCGCAGTCGCGCGCGTGGCAGCCATATTGCATGCTTGGGCAGATCTGGGCCCATTGCATTGGTCAGTTGTGACATTAATCTATGGGCTGCCTCCGCCGATCCGTCCCTGTTGATGATGCCCTTCCTTTGACCTTCACATGCCCTTGTGCCCTGGGGTTGGGTGGTTAAGTGGGTTTGGGAAGGAGGAGAAGCCCAACGCCTGGCTGCGCAGGGCGCTACAGGCTGGGCATTTTGGAGCCTGCGGTTACCCCACGTGTCGTTAATCCGCTGTATCAATCCCCAGGAGAGAAGTGGAGGGAGCGGTTCAGCACGCTTGGTGTGGCTCGGCATTTCCTCAGGGGCAAGGAGGTTTGCTCTCCACGCAGCTCTGGGGTGTTTTGAACGAAGTGAGCCCTCGCTGCGGCTGGGAGCGTGTCCCTGCCATGGCGTGTGTGCCACGCAGAGGCTGCCGGTCGGCCTGTGCAGGGAGAGAGGGAGGGAGCACCCCCTGTCCCTGCGCACCCCTGGGTTGTGCACTGGTGGCCCCTGTGGTGTGGCCTGCCCGGTGCTGTGCTCCTCGGTGGTGGGGCAGGGGGTGGGCAGCGGGGAACATCCCAGCCCGGCCACACGTGCGTTTTCCCTGGCAGGGCCCAGGCTGAGACTGTGCTGGCTGCAGGTGGGGAGTGATTCCAGGGAAGGATGTCCCCATCTCCTTTCCCAGCCTTCCCAGACTCCTCTGAGGACCATAGTGGGTATATGGCATTGCACGTCTGCTGTCTTATGTAGCTCATGTCATTTGTCGCTTGAAGCATCCCGTTGGGAAGCAGCAGAGAAGTCCTCCAAAGACATCCCCATGAAGGACCTGCATGGTCTTTCCTGAGACCTTCTCAGAGGTCTTTGCCCTCTGCCTTCTCAGGTGCTGAAGGCTGCTTGATCTGATCTGAGGGGTTTGCAAATCAGAGGTCTCCTTGCCTCTCCTTACGCTGCTGTCAGGCACCCTCTGTCCCGGGCTCTCCAAATTTTCCAGCTCTCCTGCCTGCAGAGCCACTGCTGGCTGGGACCTGGGCTCCTGAGACCTTAGACTTGCGCTCTCCTTGGTTGAGCTGCTGTGTCACGGCTCAGGCTCACACCTGCACTTTGAGGGAGCAGATTTGAAATTAAAAGTGTGTTGGGGTTTTTTTTTTCCCCCTGCCTTTTTCTGGCAATTAATATTTCTAGGATGGTTGTTTATGTGTTCAGTCACGGAAGCGTCTATGCGGGGTTAGTGGACCTCATGTGGAAAATTTGTGGTGGCACTGGGAAAATGACTGCCTGCTGGGGTTAGCACTGATAAATAAATTTGAATCCGAGGGAGATGGGGAGAGAACGAGGGCTCCCTCCAAAACCCAGGCCAGAAACCGAGTAATTAGACCTTGCAGGTGGTCTGACCCTCCTTTGCTTCCTGCTCCGTGGTGGATTTGTCAGGAAGAGGAGCAGTTACCTGACCTGGTCTTAATCCGGTATATACCTTAAGAACAACTAAAGCTGTGAGATGAGTGAATTAAGTCTGGAGCATCCCACCTCACCCCAACTAATTATCCGATTGTTTTGCTTGAACGTCTGTTGTTATCCATGTGGGCAGGGAAATTCAGCCTCTGAAAGGAGCCGCAGAGTGTGGGTTTTTTTGAATGCAAGTAGTATTTTCAGTGGCATGACTCTGCTGCTACATATGGATGTTGTACAATCTTGTACAACTATGCTTCACAGGAGAGGGACGTTAGCTAACAACACACTTAATGTAAGCTAAGGATTACTTGTAGGACTAAAGAGCTACTCTGAAAGGGGAAGGGTTTGTTCCTTCAAGACCACCTCCATATTTGCTTATGTTCTTCTAATGTTCAAGTAGGTCCATAGTAGTAAGAATTTATCTGCGTTTTCGGCTGTGAACGCCATTTTGTAGGTTCACTAAGACTTCACATGAGGGGTATGCTAACTCAGCAACACCCTGCTTGACTTATCTTAGGGGAGCCAGAGAAGCCTGAATGTGCCTCTTTCTTCGAGTACGCGGTGTAAGTTGAGAAGTACTTGGGACTTGTGAATTGCGGCTGCTGATTTTACACAGCTTTATTTTCTGACAACTTTTTAATAGTTGTGTTATGGGATGTTCAGTGAAAGAGAATCTAAGTGGTCATGTAGCGCAGCTTTGGTGACTAGGAGATTGGTACCTCAGTGAAAATAATTTGGTAGTGTTGGGATGGAAGCTTGAGGAATATTTTGCATGAATTTTTTTTGGAAGTAAGAAATGCTGCATTTGCTCTTCAACTAAAGAAATAAGCAAGTATGGAAAGTGTGTACTGATGCCTTCATTAAACTGGACGCTTCTAAGAGTGTGAGTGGAGCTTCTGAATACATGAGAGAGCAGTTAAAAAAAGATAACTGTTGAGCAAGGAAACTTTAGTTCTTGGCAACATACTGAGTAAATGACAAAGAATGATTAAAAGTGCTGCCATGTAGAATCAGGCTCATATGTTCTTGAATTTAATTTTTAAATAGCTTGGGTCTGTTCCCATTCAAAAGCCAAACCATTGCAGAAACTGGTGCATCTGAAACTAGTTTCAAATTGTTTTTTAAAGGCCAGTTTCCATCTGTGATGGTTATTTGTTCTGTGTGCCGAAGGTCTTACAAGCCAAAAGGTGTCTGTAGAATTGCACAGTGCCATTGTAGCTTAGTACTTTTAAGAAATAACTCCCAAAATATTAACTGCACATATACAACTATAAATAACAATTTTGCTGCAGAAAAAAAGGAAGAGTGTTGTATTGACAGACATTGTATTTCATGCTTTCTTTTTTCCAGGTGGTTCACTGCCCCATGAAGAATTTTCACTGGTTGTGAATAAAGGGGAGGAATTAAGGCTGAGGTGCAATGAGGATGGACCCGTGACTTGGAATTTCCAGAACTCAGACCCATCGGCAAAAGCAAGGACTTCCAGTGAGAAAGAGTGGTACACCAAAAATGCAACAGTCAGAGACATAGGCAGATACATATGCAAAAGCAAAGGGAGTATTGTCACCTCTTTTTATGTTTTTGTAAAAGGTAAATATCAATGAAGGCGTTATTTTTGCTTTCCCCTCCCCTTCCCACTCCCAAAAGAATAGGACAGTCAATGCTGGAGGAGGGAATGAATTTGAGGTACAGAAGGGGAACACAGTCTGATAGAAGAAATCTTCTTCCCTGTCCAGTAGAAATAAAACTCACTCCCAGCTTTGCTTGCAATGGCCTTTGTCACCACAGCAAAGTTCTGGATGAGTTTCTCTTTACATCTCAGTTGTTCTGTGGTGAAATGTACCTGAGCTGTCTTCCTAGAAGCTAGCCAAGTGACCTGAATCGGTTGTATGAATCAGTTGTACTGTGAGGAAGGAAGCAGTATGTAAAAATGTCTTTTTAATTCCATGCCATCTATCAATATGGAGTCATGTAAGGTTTGGCCCCAAGCCAATTGATTTATTGAGGCAGTTAGCTAAAGGATTTGGCTTTTCGAGGCCGCGCTCTCAGGCTTAAGCCAGCAGGCAGCAATGATTCCTCTGCCTCCAGCTCCTGATCTACCTTGTGACCGATCAGAAATGTCTTAGATGGGAAAGAAGTGCCTCTGCTCTGACACATTTTCCCAATCCTTTATTATTTCTTCTTTGTCCAGTGTTTTCTTCAGATTCTTCTCTTCTTTTGTTGGCTCCTGATCTGTGGCTCAAGCTGACTGTTTACCATTCTGGCATTCCCTTTTCCTTTCCAAGCTAGACAGTTATTTTGCTTCTCCTTCACATAGCTCTGGTGGTCTTTTTTCCCTGTTGATGGTAGAAAGTCCTACAGCATCCACTTTTGTGGAAACAGCATTCATTGTCCAACAGGGGTTGCCTCAAAGAGCCTCCTCTGAACCCTGCCAGTCCTTTAAGAATTACTGCAAGGTTGTTTTCCAAGACAGGAAGATACCAGTACAGCACAGCACAGCGCAGAGTGTTTTCCCAAGGGAGGATATGTGACATAGTGGCCACACAATTTAAAGAGTGCGCCTTTAACCGCTCCCGAGTTGTCCAAATAGCCATGCAGCTACCATGGATGAGTTTTCTTGATGTTCTGTGTTTCTCTGAGGCTATAACTAAAGGAAATCTGTCATGTATTTTACCTATAGGTGAAAAACATTGTTGAATTTATCTACCATGACTGTTTTCCTGAAGGTCATGGTAATTATTCCAGACAGCTGTGATCATAGAGAGAGATGTTTGTGCCTTCCATTTAGGGGGTGACTCCTTCACCTCAGGATAGCAGGCAACCCTCCCACTGAACATGATTACCAAAGCATCAGAGAAGTTGTGTGGCCCTCATGCAACATATTGTTAATTTCTTTGTATTAATTGCATGAAAAATGTGCGAGCTTCACTTTGACAAGTTCTTCGCAGTAAAATAAATGTTTGTGAGGTTGGCCACCATTTTGCAATGGGGTGGCCTTTGTAGCTGTGGCTCAATGACATCTTACAATGGCTTGAAGATGCTACCATGAGCTCAGCTGCTTGTGAGGTCATCACAAGCACCCTATATGCTTTCTGCTTGTAAAGTTGGGAATGAATAGAGAACAGGATGAAGAGTAACTCACTGGAAGGAGAACCTCGATCCTGTGCAGTCCCAAGCAGCGCATGAAATGGCGGCAGCTGTTTATCTCTTATGTCCATCTGGATCTGCTAACAGTGAATTTTCTATGCTTCTGTGACGGAGGATGACACAGCGTTGACAGACTGTAGGCGCTTACCTCTTTCACCTTTCTGCTTTGGCAGAAAGTGCCTGTGTTTTGTCTATAGAAGCCAATTGTATCCCTATACAAGTAAGTTTAGTGAAGATCAAGCTAGTTCAGATACCTACATAAGAGAGGAAAATCTCTTGATTTTGATCTCAGGTCTTTTCAGACACAAGCAATGATAAGCACCACCATATCTTGTGTTGGAAACCTGAGGTATGCCCAGAAAGCAAGTGCTACCTGAGTTGCACCTGGGGTGGAAAGCCGTGAAGGGAAGAATATGACCTTTTTTGTGCCTGGATTCCCTATGGCAAATCCTTTCATATCTTCTCTCCGTGACATCTCCCTTCCAGACGGGGATGGAAAATGGGAAGGGGAGCATCTTAGCAATTCTGCTCGCCCCAGCAAGACCTCCCCTGCAATTTCAGCAGTTGATGAAACAGGTTTTTGTTCTTTTCTTGTGCTTTCAACTGTCTTTATTTTTTCCTGGGGAACCATAATTTCTGTATAGTGAAGGAATGCTGGCTCTGGCCATACTGGAGAAAAAGTGGACTGAGAGGAAACCAATCAGTTAAGTCTGTCAGCAGGGACATTTTAGGTGAGCTCTTCTAGTCCATGCTCTTCCAGCTCAGGAGTGACAGCTATTCGTAGCACATAGCATTTCTCTAAGTATCTCCGTGTGCAAAACATCACACTTTGGCTCTGTTCAGATGTGCTTTACTTTTTCATTTGTTGGTAGTCTCCATCCTCTAGTTCTGGACTGATGCTTCAAAGCTCGTAGTTTGTGGGGGCTTCATGGGCAGCAGTGAGGTTAAAACTACACTCTCTCTCTAAGCTAGAAACCGGTCAGTAACTTTTCTGTTCAGTGATGAGCAACCTTCAACTTAGCATTTCCTAATTGCCTACGTAAATGTCCCATGCTTCATTTTCAGCCTAGTACTTCTTGTCTTAACTCAAATGCACATTGTCCATCACCTTAACCAAATTCTCTGTCTTTCGTGTTAAGTCATGGTTTGTTTATCGCTAATAATTCAAGTTGTATGAAGCCAGTTTGGAAAAAAAGAAAGAAAACTTTTCCCTCTGTTTCTACATTTCTAATTCAAGCTACTCTGTAGGGAGGGCAGATGGGAACTGAATTAAGCTTCTACAGAGTTTTTCACCACATCATTCTTTATTTTTGGGTTCGCTATTAATGTTGAGGTTCTTAGCATTTCAAGGTCATCAGCTATCATGGGCTTCAACTTTGGTTGTTAAAATGTTTGAAGTACTGTATGTATGTGTGTTGTGGTTGGCCGAGATGAAATGCTTTAGAAAAGTTACCTTGTGAAAGATTACATGACAATTTTTCAATCAGATACGGCGTTTGTATGCCCAGTTTTTTCTAAGGAGGCTAAAAATAACCCCTGCTTCCAGGGAGGCGCGTGTGAGAGAGAAGTTGTTTGGTGCTTCCTCTGGTAGCAATGTGTGTTCATTTAGATTATGTATTTTACAGAAGTGAAAACCATAATTTAGGTGCTTTTCAACTTCCATTTGCTCATAAATTTCTTCAGAATCCTCCTGTGGGCATAAAACCTTACAGCCCTGCCACGAGCTAAAAGCAAATTACGTTTAATGGTCTGTGAAAATCTGTTTACTGTTGTTGGGGGTGGAGGGTGGAGTTTTTGGAGCTAAACAAGGCCAAAAAAAATCTCCATCTCCAAATAAAAAAGCAGTAGGATTATTTTTAGTGCGCACGATTCTTTAGTGTGTCTGGTATTGAATGCTACTGCACATCTCCTGTTGTGCTGCTCTTTTAAGAGAAAATTTAATATCTCATTGTAAACATGAATTGGGTAATACTCAATTTTACTGGCTGAATGTAAAACTGTCTTTAATGTAAGGGCCCAGTTGCAGAATTAGGGTCATCAGAAGTTCCCTGTTCAATGTCAGCTTCTCTGACAGGTCGTTGTGTTTCTTCACAGATCCAAACGTGCTCTTCCTTGTTGATTCTCTGATCTATGGAAAAGAAGACAGTGACATCCTGCTGGTGTGCCCGCTAACAGATCCAGATGTTTCAAATTTCACGCTGAGAAAATGCGATGGCAAACCGCTCCCCAAAAATATGACGTTCATTCCCAATCCCCAGAAAGGCATCATTATAAAGAATGTACAGAGGTCGTTTAAGGGCTGCTACCAGTGCTTGGCCAAGCACAATGGAGTTGAGAAAATATCGGAGAACATTTTCCTGAATGTGAGGCCAGGTAACACAGAATTTTCACCTTCTCGTAGAGCACCTGATTTTTCCTCTTTATCTCCCAGGAACCGATGGAAAGTGCTGTGAAACCTCACCTTGTGTCCTGACCTTGTCGCAGGGAGGCTGGAAGTGGTGGTCTCCTCTGGAGGCTTTTGGAGTCTCCTCTGGAGGCTTTTGGAGTCTTCTCCTACTCAAAGCCAGATGTGCTTGTGCACCAGGGGATTGCTTTGGGACGCCTGTGACTGCTGCAGGCGGTCCAGAAGAAGGTGGTGGGCTTGGAAAGCTTGTTCTGGGCAGGTTATGTGGGGTCACAAGTTGATGTCATGACATTTGGCTTGTGGCAGTGCTGAGCAGGTTTGGCCGTGATTGCTTTTGTTTTCTGTTCCTGGTGATTTCCAGGCGTTTTTTCACCATTTTAAGAAATGTGGGTTGTGCCGTTAAATTTTGAGGACACACCAGCGCCCTGAAGTTCAGACAGGTTTGTGCAGGCAAGGTGGAGATTTGGGTGAACAAAGTCAGCCCTCACTGCAGCTGGGAGCGTGTCCCTGCCATGGCGTGTGTGCCACGCAGAGGCTGCCGGTCGGCCTGTGCAGGGAGAGAGGGAGGGAGCACCCCCTGTCCCTGCGCACCCCTGGGTTGTGCACCGGTGGCCCCTGTGGTGTGGCCTGCCCGGTGCTGTGCTCCTCGGTGGTGGGGCAGGGGGTGGGCAGCAGGGGATGTCTCAAGTCTGCATTTTGCTGTGGCAAATTGAAGAAGTCTTTTTCCTGGTGATTTGGAAACTCTGATATAGTGAATTTTAATGAATAATAAATTTTAATTAATGAGAAGAGAGCAAAAGTTTAATCAGTACAGGCATCTCTGGCATTCTCCTATGATGACAAAAATCAAGTCCATTCTTGCTGTCTCTGGTGTTTGTTCTGTAACAAGGGTTTTTTTCAACTGTTTTTTTAGTGATGGCCAAAGAAAGCAAGCAGTTGATTGACATAACTGATACGTCTCTGACATAGGAGAATGCAAGTTGCAGTGTTGGACTATTTCATTTTTTTAGGGGATAAAAGTCTGTACTTGCTTGATAGAGCAGTGACTTCAGATGGGAGGGTCCTGACCTGGCATCCATCTCCAGTGGCTCACTGATGGTCGGCAGCCATAGGTGGCTGGCGAGACATGGGCGCTCTGCCCATGTCTCCATCTGTGGAAAAGTGTGCAGTAAGTGGAAGCATCTGCTGGAAGCCATCAGCAGCAAAGCAGCGTTGTCACCCTCAGTGTTGTAATCATTGTGCTGTAGCGTTCAATCCTTGTCGAGTTCACCAGGTAAAACTCCCCCTTTCCCCTCGGCTGAAGGATTAAGCGTGTTGGAGACCCTTTGGTGGGCATTGTTTTTGTAATCATAACCGTGGCGCTCAGACCCCCGGGCTTGAGCTTCTGGTGCAGAAAGACAGAAGAGGCATCCATGAAACGGGGAGCTGTGCAGGCGTACTCAGACATCCACCAGCTCTGCTACGATAGCACATAGGGAGTGTTTTGAGGATAGGGAGTGTTTATGTCCAGCCCTTCTCCAAACAATGAGGGGCTTTATGGCCTTACGGCTTTTTTTTTTTGGTTGTCTGTAGACATTGCTGGCGGGTGAGAACACAGCATGCTTTCTGCACCGGCTTCCTCCTGTCTCTTGGGTACCGCTGAATGCTGGGGGGGGATTTTTATGTGAGCCTTTATATCTGAAGAGAGCAAACATGTTCCTTTGTTTTCTTCTGTAGAACATGAGGAAAACATTATTGTTAAAGTATGAATGGCTGAAAAGCGTGGAGTTTTCCTAAGTTTCATATAATTTACCTAAGACAACTACAAAGTCTGTGTCAGAGGCAGGAAGAGAGTCTGAAAGGCCTTATCTGATACATGTTGCATGCACAGATTAAAAGTGAGTCTTCCTGCATAAAAGCCCTAGTGGGAAGTTCAGTGGAGTCTCATAAATGAGGAAAATTTGAAGAAAGGATGAAGAAAACGGAAAAACAAACTCTAGAGTGAACAGAGGAAGAGTTGAAGAGCTTTGCAGAGATAAGAGACACACAATCCTCAAATACACTTGACTGCTGACAAAAGACACCCCAAAGTAGAACAGGGGTACAGCTAGCCCACGACTGCTTGTAACCACCTGCCTCTTGGGTGACAAACTTGTCCATGGTCTTGGCTCCAGCCACCTCTGTGAACCCTCACCATGAGCAGAGCTTGTGGTGCTTTCAGGGGTGGGTGTGCTGAAGTCTTTGAGCTGTACCTGTCCTTCCTAGGTTGTCCATCAGGGGCTTTTCAGGGACCTGTCAGACAGTACTTCATGTCAGCTGTTGTAATTTGTAATTAAAAGTTGCAGCTAATGCTAGGCTGCGGTTCTTCAGTGGCCGATCCTCACAGTGTTTTCGCTTCCAGAGTGCAACATTTTAATCGCCATCATGGAATGAATCGTCTCATTGATGGTTCAACATCATTCAAGTTTCTTCATGCAAGTTGCTATGCTCTAACAAGTATTATCTAACTTTAAGTGTAATTTCAAGGGAGATTGAAGCAGAAATGTGCTTGTTGTAAAGGAACAACTGTGTAATATGTTAAAGAAATTTGAATACCTCTCGGAGGCTTGAAATTTTATTGGAAAGTTAATGACTGTTGATTTTTATCCCCCCTTGGAAGCTCTGAAGCTAATGAAAAGTAATGCACTTTTAAATTGTTTTCCAGTTCATAAAACTCTTCCCGTCATCACCTTATCCAAAAGCTACGAGCTTCTGAAAGAAGGGGAAGAGTTTGAAGTTACATGCATAATCACGGATGTGGATAGCAGCGTAAAAGCTCGTTGGATTTATCACAAAAGTGGGGTGAGTTCCTTTAATTGTATCATATATGCGTAGTACACAAACTCTCTGTAGATTTTAGGCACCAACATAGGTTAGGGGTGGACCTGCTGGAAAGCAGT
>RSEF01000004.1:70961648-70992883 GCA_003993805.1 Himantopus leucocephalus | reverse complement strand
GGACTAGATGATCTCTAGAGGTCCCTTCCAACTTGAAAATTCCATGATTCTGTGATCCATGATATTGTCATGCTTTGTCTTGGGTACCTGACTCTGGATGGGTTTGGATTTGCTGCATTTCCAAAGGTTACACATCCCACAGACTGGTGAGGGGCCAGGAACAACTTTCCCGTGCCCATGCCGATGGTTGGGAGGAAAAGCAACCTCACGGGCTTCTCTTCCCAAACAGAAATTAAAGTTAGGCTCTTCAATGTGAAGTTTAGGTGACCTCTGTTGGGCTGCCTAAATACAGAAGCACAGAGTGCCTACACATCACATTGCAATCAATGGGAGCTGCAAATATCAACACATGGACTGCAAATTACATATTCTAGTCGTTATCATTAACAGTAAAATACCTGCTAATTAGCATGGGATTGTATGTGACAGGAATAGTAGTAAGCATTCACAGGAATGATTAATTCATTTAAATTACACGGTGTGCCTCACTAACTGGGAAAGTTCTGAAAAATGAACCAGTCAACTGGCTTCTGTCTGTAGTGATAGATGAAGTTACTGCCTGGCATCACCAAATTAAATTACTGGCTAAGTGCTCCAGGAGAGTTCGTTACCGGCAGTGCAGCTATTCTGCAGACGAGGGGCAGAGAGATCCCCTCCCCTGGTCGGCCGGTGTGCAGCCAGCTCTGCCTTTGAAATGAGCAGCAGGCACTGGGTTGTTTTTAAGGATGCTTCTTGGTGTTCTGGGTATACCCTGAAATTTAAATGAATTAAAAGCCTTTGTGACGACCTGTTAGTAACTCCTGCCTTATACGCTCCCATGCTAATTGGCTGGTCTTTTACTGCTAATAGTAGTGACCAGAATACGTAATTTGCAGTCCACATGTTTATGGAAAAGAGGCTTCTGTGATGCTGTGATGTTTGGATAAATCACATCTCCTCAGGCAGAATAGCGAACGGGCGGCCCATTCCCTGGGGCTGGGTACGCCACGCTTAGCTAATCCGCTGGCTCTGGCAGAGCGGCTCCCACTAAGTGCTCGTCGCTCCAGAAATCCCACCTCGCAGCTCCAAGGGTTGAGGAGGTCTAAATGACATGAAGGCAGCATGGGACATGCAGATGGGGCTTTTGGTCCTGTGCCAAGGTCAACTACAACTCCTTCATCTGAGAACTTAATTTCTTCTATTGTTCCCTCTCCTTTTCTTTGTTTCAGTGTGATGAAATCAGGGTCTTCCCTTAAGTTTTTCTGCTTTATCACTTTTTATTTTATGAGTAAAAGCCACGAGGAAAATATTTTTGACCATATAAGTTTGACCTTTCTGTCCTTTCTGGTAAATATCATGGGATGCTATCTTTTAAATATTGACTGTAAAATGAAATTTTGTACTGAAACAGAATACATAAAATTCATGTTTATATAGATGCAGAATTGCATTTTGTCCTGAATAGGTCAAAGGAAAAAAAAAACCAAAACCACACTTCCCTTGTATCACTGAAGTTATCACCACTTTTGAAAATTAGGAGACTTGTTATAAGCAAGCACATCCACACAAACCAAACTGATATTTGTAATTATTATAGTTCAGGAGGAATCAAAATGCATCTAGAACCTCTTGGCACCTCCAAAAATTGAAATCGTTCTACTAGAAAATCACAACAAGTCCAGGTCTGCATTTGGATTAATCAGTGTAAATTTATCAGTCTTTCCAGCCACACCAAGCATTCTCACAGAAACTAAAGTCAACACCTCAAAGCATTTATTTTTTATTTAATTCCAGCACGCATACATAGGCATAGAGTCATGATCTACTCAATGCTTTGGAAAGAAAATGAGGTTTCCAGTTGCCTGTAACATTAATAAATCTGGATTGCTATGGATCGAGCAGCAGAGTGTGGGTTCCAGAGCAAGGATGCCGTGTAAAGCGTGCCACGACCAGGTCTCTCTGC
The DNA here is from genome assembly GCA_003993805.1 of Himantopus leucocephalus. Classification (NCBI taxonomy): domain Eukaryota; kingdom Metazoa; phylum Chordata; class Aves; order Charadriiformes; family Recurvirostridae; genus Himantopus; species Himantopus leucocephalus. The sequence continues at coordinate 70,990,941 of RSEF01000004.1, read as the reverse complement.
AGTATGTCTGCAATGAAGAGATGCCATGGCCTCGGGGCATAGAGCGACCCGGTTTAAAATGAAGCTTCGGCACCTTAAATTCTCTCTTGTCATTCACTGGGAAGCACTGCAACCGTTAGAGGGTTCAGTGATTTTTAGGCACCACTTGAGTTGTGAACCACACTTCAGAGTTGCAATGACTTTTTACAGTAGCTGCAGCTTCTGAGCATTAGGAGAGTCAAGACCCAGTGTTCATTTTGCATCATCCCTACAGCTAGAAGCGTTGTTAGTGCAGATAAAACCTTCTGTTGGTTCCTCACCTTCATCAGCATTAGAAATTTAGCCAGAGCGAACTGGGTCTGATGGACACAACACCCCTTTCTTCATATNGAACTGGGTCTGATGGACACAACACCCCTTTCTTCATATGATTAAAATATTTGAAGAAATTAGAGTTTCAGCTTTGTGGCTTGGGCTGGCTCTCCCATTTGGCTCTCTGGGAGCAGGTGAACACACACACACACACACGTATTCTTGCCTTACAGTGGAGCTTGGGCAGCGAAAAAATAAGGAATAAGGGGAGGGGATAGGACTGAAGAGAGGACATTATCTCCCAAAGACAGCTGATCACATACTTGTTTTGCATGGAGAGATTCTAGTGACAGGTTTGTCGTGCTGGCTTATTATTCCGGTTTAAAGTTATGAATATTAATATAGCAAAGTTATAATTACTTCTATTTTTAATTTATCTAGGAAAGATGCTGCATACACAGTGTTTTAGATGTTAATTGTTTTTTACCGACAGATTGTTACAAGCAAAAGCAGAAATTTGGGTGATTATGGATACGAAAGGAAATTAACATTGAACATCCGTTCAGTGGGAGTTAATGATTCTGGAGAATTCACATGCCAAGCAGAAAACCCTTTCGGAAAAACCAGTGCCACAGTAACCTTGAAAGCACTAGGTAAACGGTTCTTGTAGAAACCTTAACATTTCCAAAAGCGGGAGGTGGAAAGTGAGAACACTGGGGAGCCTTCCCTTCCATGTCTCTCCTTTCCCCCAAACCTCAGTGAGTAAAGTTACTTTATTAAAAGGTTATTGCTGAGTGGTACCATATGGGATGGCTGAGGAAGTGTTGTGGCGTGTATGACTACTTTAATTTCTATAAGCCTTTGCATGTTATTGGGATGTGATGTTAGAACAACCATCCAACGGTGTGTTCATCTCTCTGGTTTGTCTCATCCTTCCTGGTTTAATTTTAAATTTAATCCAGTCTTAATGAAGCAAGTAATTTACCTTGGCCTGGTACTATCCCTACGCTTAAGTAATTTGGCAGCACAAGCACAAAGCGTATCTTTAATACCTGCCTTCCAAGCACAGCAAATTTTGCTGACATCGGCGTGTCAATGTTTTTTACATAGAAGCTATATATGTACCTCTCTTTAAAATAATGCCATGAGGAACATTTCAGTGTGCATAGGCAGCATGAAGTTGTTCCAGAGTTCGCCCCCGTGGTAAATCTGCTATCCATCACTTCCACAGGTGTGGCTCGTGTCCCTTAACAGTGAGCGAACTCCCTCCCTCCTCTTGTTTAATAACAGACCCGTTTAGAATCTGCTATGTATTAACTTGGGTGACACACAGTGCCTTTTGAATTTTAAAGCTGCCGAAACCTGCTAATTTGATAAATTAAGGACATGTTGGTATAGCTAAGAAGATCATTCTGAAGACGTCTGCGTAGTTGGCTACAACCGTTTCAGTTCCTCACCATTCAAGGGTGTAGTAACTGCGGGAAGTGTAGCCTTGGATCCTTTTTCCTTTTCAAATCTGTTTTTCTGTTGCACAGCTACTCCTGCAACATTGCTTATTTTGCTTTCCCTGGTAACTTAAAGAAAGCAGAAGTGTGTGACCCATACGGGTCAGATCTTCAGCAGAGTGGCAGAGGTTTGAGTGCCCTTGACCTTGCTCCGCCGTTCAAGGGGGATGTTTTCCTCATTTTTTTACAGTAAAGTCTAAATTCATATGTAAAAGAGCGAAACAGTGTGAAGTAGGAAAGAAAATCTTTTACCCAAGGGGAACAATATGCAAGCTTTTATTGTAAGAGGAGGGAAGTTCTTAACTAAAGAAATTCTTAGGACTACCATGTATGCAAATGTGGCTTTAAAAAGGATTGACTTTGGAAGGTCTGGGGACTAAAGTAAAGCATGGCATTATAAAAAGTAGAAAATGAAGTAACAAGTTTGTATTTAGTAAAGTGCAAAGTTTGTATTTAATAAAAAAATACCAGAGAAAAGCTGGAATCTTTCATTTTTGAGATACTTTTCTCTCCCGACCCTCTCAAATTTGACTTAAAATTAAGAAAAACCTCTATCTCCTGGATTCCTTTCACCATTCATTTTCAAACGGATTATATTTATCTGAACTGTGCCAGCTTCCAGAGTCCTGGGAAGTGGTATATGGCGTGTACTGCAGAGATCCTGGGGTTGTATCAGTTTCTAAATAGCTGTGGCTTTAACATTAGCCAAAAGGTTTACAAGGAATAATGGGCATTTTTGGTAAATTTCCTAATTACTTTTTTTAACAGTTGATTTATCTAATCATAAACAGTTTCTAGAACTGTTTCGGGGACTGATAGCACAATCATAAAATTTTATTTGCAGGCCCTTGGGTCTGATTTTGAATCTAGGGTGCATAGGGGATCCTGTGTTTATACAAAAAAATAGAAAAAAGCTCTGCAAAGGAACTAAAAATCCTCAGTTTCCAGATTTAAAACCTTTTTCTCATTTCTAACGATGGAGAGCATTTTAGAGTGTACCTGCCTGCTCTGAGTTTACTTCATCCTTTCTTCTCCGAAGCAGCTGTCAAGTGCTCTGGCAGCTCCATATGCTTTCAGCAAGCCCCGCTGGCTTTGGTTTTCCCGAGCTCAGGTGCCCAGCTGGCCACAGCAGTTTGATTACTAGAAAGTGGGAAGAAGCAGGGATCTGAGATTGACTTTTGGTCTAAATTCAAGCTCTCTCAGTAAATGTGTTTCATTGTAATTGCAGTCTGCCTGTCAAACTGATAATTCCCATATGAATTTTTGTAATAGGACTGAAAAATTTGTCTTTTCAAAGTGCATAATCCTGAAGCTGATGAGTTTATTAATGAAATTAAAACCGTTGCAGTAAGGATGCTGCTCCACATGGTATTTTGGAACGGAACTGCACAATGATAAATGGTATCTGCCAAATAAAAGATTAAGACTCAGCAGTAGATGAAGAGAAATGCCTTAGTTTAAGACAATTGGTATCCAGGCCTGTGGACTTAGCACATTTTTCTCTAATTAGAGTTTTTAATAGTTTCATTTGTAATGTCGTTCTTAATTACACTTGACAAAGAAACCTTAAATACTCTAGTATATTGTCATAAATGATCAATTTATCTTGCTTTTTTTCTTAGCGTTTCTTTTGTATCATACATTTTTTGGATTTTTTGGAAAAATGTAAATGCTTGAGTAGAAGCAAGCTCGTGCTTGCATTTTTCCAAAAGCAAATAGAGGCTATTTATCACCAGAAGATGGAATTATTTCTGCTAAGGCACTCAAGGCTGCTTTAAGTCCTGGGCCTCATTGCTATATATAGCCAGTGGCCTTGGTTTTGGCAGGTGAGGGTTCAAGTTCTGCTTTGTAGATAAGGTTTCCTGTTTCACGGATGGATGTTTGATCACTAGATCTTGAAGTAGTCTAAGTGTGGTTAGAGTACTGACAGTCTTCTAAATGGCCCTGAAATTGTTTTTCTTCTCCTCTTATGGCCATCAGCTAAAGGATTTGTCCGTTTGTTTGCAACAATGAATACCACAATAGATATAAATGCAGGACAAAATGGAAATTTAACAGTTGAATATGAGGCATACCCGAAACCAAGGGAAGAAGTTTGGATGTACATGAATGAAACATTACAGAATTCATCAGACCATTACGTCAAGTTCAAGACTGTGGGCAATAACAGGTAATATGAATGATTGTAAGTGCTATCGATTTCACTTTGAACAGCAAACTAGAGTCTGCTCTGGAAGGATGAAAGTGGAGAGATGGTGAGAAAATTGTGATTATAAAAGATCTTGTAGTCCACATGGCTTACCACAGTAACTGGCGCAAAGTCTGCTGACCTAGATTTGGAATAGCATTGAGCTAATCACACCGTCTGAGGACCAGTGCGCCACAAACTCACTACTCACCTACAAGATGCCAGTCCTGCCCAATAAGCAAAAATAAGAATGTAAAGCTGTTTGTGTCCAGAGGCGCCCTCCACCACCACAGCAGAGCCCAGTGCCCTGGACAAAAGCTTACACTTTTATTTCTGCTGTGCACTGTTCTCTCCTGAGCCCTGGTCCTCCAAAAATCCCGTATAGCACCTAGCACGTGTGGCCTGGGTTGTGTACCTGGGTTCCCCCCTCATCGAGAAAAGGAGCAGGCGGTGGTGCATGCACGGCGTCCGAGCCTGGTGCTGGGCTGCAATGCGGGCACACACCTGGCTATTAGAAGTGACAAAACTTCTGGATGCTGTAGTGCGAAGGCAGTCATAATGCAAGGTAAAAGTGTCGGCATGGACAGTGTCTGCAGAAGAAGACGCTGCGCAAATAATCCTTAGCTTTCGTACAGCAATTGCCTGTTCACCGCAAGTTGTGAGCATCAGTAATGCTTAATTTTTTTCTTTACAGTTACACAAGTGAACTTCACCTTACCCGATTAAAAGGAACAGAAGGAGGCATTTACACATTTTTTGTGTCCAATTCTGATGCCAGCTCCTCTGTAACATTTAATGTCTATGTGAAAAGTAAGTAAAGTGAACAGTCTGAAATATTTCATTATCGCAGTCATTGTATTTTATACAACATAATGTATGCACAAGATGTCACAGTGTGGTTCAGCATATGAGAGGCTTTCTGAAGTGAAGCACATGCTGGAAAACTATTCAAATGTCAAGATATAAAAGTGCAGAGTACTTACACAAATCCACCTACTATCCAGCGTGACCTTACATTCTAGCAAACGTATTCCAGAGGTTACCAGAGAGCAGCTAGATAGTTTATGCAGGAAAAAAACTGTAGCACCTGGAAACATGATCGCAAAAATAAGCATGTGCCATAAACCTTTGATAATTTAAGGTGGAGCAGGATATACAGGGATTATCATTTGCATTTTTGGCAGCTAAATTAAGCTATTAATTGTCGTTCATTTATTTGAGTTGGATGCAGAGTTTGAAAGCTTGTCAGGAGAATTACTCACTTGTGCCCTTTGGCATATAAATACTTCTCTATAATAATATAGATCACCATTGTTTTAGACAAATCTGCATAGCTTTACAAATGCGTGTGCTGTCATCTTTGGGACATGCTTGTTAAAAAAGAGCATCGGTCTCGGTTCCAAATAACATTCTTCAAGGCAAAAGCTAAATTTCAAAATTAGTTCAGTGAAACCTTCAGAAAACCCTGTCCTTCTTAGCAGAGCCATCCTGTTAGAGAATTCAGTGGTCTCAGCAGACAAATATTGGCAGATGCTAAAGGCCAAGCTTGAGGAAAATTAAACCAGGAGGGGACTGCAGGCAGAATGGAGAAGCTGAGGCAAAGTAGACAATGATGCCTTCAAGCCCAGCAGGAGGAACTGTATAGAAAGTGAGTGAATGTGCTGCAAGTGCATTTTTGTGTTGCTGCTGAAGCATTGTGTCCTTCTCTGGGCATAGGCTAATGCAGAGGACTGTTGAGANGAAGTAGACAATGATGTCTTCAAGCCCAGCAGGAGGAACTGTATAGAAAGTGAATGAATGTGCTGCAAGTGCATTTTTGTGTTGCTGCTGTGCTTCAGCAGCAATGTGTCCTTCTCTGGGCATAGGCTAATGCAGAGGACTGTTGAGACTTCCACAAATGCACAAAATCCTAGATATTAATTTCTGAATTTTTCTGGTTTATCACTGAAGGTCGACATTTGTAGTGTCACTATTAGCAATGCCATAGTTTGGTTCGAGAAATGTCACTCGGGCTCCTTTCAGAACATGGCATTTCTTCCTTCATCTGTGAATGTTGTCATTTGTATTCTTGTGCCTTTTCCATTTCCTAGCTGTGATTTCTGAGATGAGGGCACTGGCGACCTCAGATGCCATTTGCCACCATGGATAAGTGTGGGTTACAGTCATGAGGGATAATTCTACTATTTTACAGATTAGCAGAGCAAATTGTTGAGCCAGGAGTTTAATTACTGGGAAGGAATGGGAGAAATTGCAGGTTGCCCATGGAGCTGTCAGTTCATATGAGGCTGGATGGTGTTTTCTGACTTGCAGCACCATACGTGTGCTTGGAGCAAGGGGCTGTTCATGGGCCTCCCAGCCCTCCCAGCCTCTGCTGGGAGCAATCTGGGCACAATAACTTAAAAAAACCCACTGCGGTTTTGTCATTGTAAGGTGTCAGTTCTCAGTGCAGAGCTCTGTGTTGCTGCTTTTGAGGGATCTACTACTTGATAAAAGCTGAGAACCTCTGGGATCAGAGTTAGGAAACCAGACTAGGAGCAGTACGGTGGGGCAGTATGGCCGAGGCAGGAGGGAGCAGGGATGGCTTAGTTCTTCTGAACAGCTTGTCTGTGCCACCAGCAGCATTCAGGTCTTCTCCCCTCTTGATTCAAATCCTGGTCTTGTAAGTATTAAGATCAGCCTTAGGATGCAATGAGGACATTTAAGGCGTCTCAGTAGAGCCCAGGTTATCACGCACTGTGGCCCTGGGTGGACTGCAGACATCGCTGAAGCAGATGGACTTGACACACTTGACTCAAAAAGAGTTTCTTTTGGCATTTTTGACTAAGCCCTGTAAATATTTTTTCATTTTGAAAGGAAGAGGTGAAATGGATTGATACTTCTAATTTTTTTTTTTTTTTTAAGAAAAATAACCTCACGTTTTCAGTGGCTTGTGCGATGGTCATCATTTAGGTGTGAACCACAAACTGCACAACATCATGCCGTATTATTTGACAGTGTGAGTCATGTGTGGGTGGGTCAGATCCTGATCTAATGGTGTGTCCTGACCTGGCATTGTTGTCATCCGGGATTTCGCATAAATTCATGGGATGTAGCTCGTGATGTTTACACTTCTGGCTTGGGCGAGTAATCAGTGGAAAGTAATCAAACAGGTAAAACAGGATTCATAATCAGGAGAGTGTCTTCACATAAACAAGAATCAATGCTGAAGCATTTGCTGAAAGACATGAAAAACCCTGTGCAGAAATGCTTGCCTTGGATTTAAACACATTTAGCAATTGCATATGCTAATCTGAAACAATACTAAATTGCTTTAAAAAAAAAATAATGTAGTCAGTCATAGTAAATGTGACATAAAGTAAGGAAGGAGCTCTGAAATTAGGAGCCAAAAAGAAAATTACAACTTGACAAGCAGCATGCTGAACTGAGTTACAATTAAGAAATTGTAGAAATCTCCAGAGTGGCAAGGTACAGTGTGTCTAGCAATTAGTGGAGGAATCTTCCAACTAGTATCTGAGTTTAGTGCAAAATAATATCTGGGCTTAATTATAGTCAACAAAATATTACCTGTGCAGTTGGGGCTCATGCTGCAAAGAGAAAACTGGTCACGGTATTATAGATCACGTGAAGCCAACAGCGGCGATTTCTCTGTTGTTGGACTATGCAGTGAACAAATGAGGAGTCACCGTGATATTATAAAAAGATTTGTTCCAATGCAGAAAATGTGGCTCCAGGAAGAAAGCTCTCTCTCTTTGACTGCGATGACAGACAATACCTATTAAATGCTACTTTTTAGACATTTACTTTGTTAATGATGAAGAAAAGGAAATCGGCATTAGAAAGCAATTAAATGCACAAGAGCATTGAGTTAAAATAGGAGTGACCTTTTAGAAATCCTCTTTGCTACATTCAGAATCAACATTAATAAAAGCTGAAAAGCGGTTAATAAACTTGGTGAAATTAGAAGTTTAAGACATCTAATGACTGAGTATGGAAGGCAATATGTATATATGCCAAGTAATGTAATGAAACATTAAATATTTAAAGGGTTAAAACTGAAACAGTAAGCAAAGTCTAGTCATTAGGAGCCTGTCTGATACCAGGGGTAATTAGGCAGTGAAAGTCGTAAAATCTAGCACAATAAAATCTCTTTTAAAAAGAAGATGCTCAGTGACAGCTTGGCATCTGTTTGCCAAAGCCAGTCCATCTTTGCTCCAGCATCCCCTGGAGCACCTATGCTGGTGGGTGAGGAAGAAGCTCCGGCTGCCAGAAAGGGGTGCAGGTGCTGATACAAGCAGCCCAGGGTGACGCTGGCAGCCGCTGCCTCTGTCCCCTTGGCTACAAAGCTTGGGGGGCTTTTGGTTGCCGCAAGTGAAAAGCATCCCTTAATTTCTCTGAGCCGGGGAGGCTTGAGAGCGCTCTGTGCTGGTGGGGAGAGGCTGATCACCACATCAAAGCGCTTCACCAGGGGACGTCAGGGGTAGAGCCGCTCTTAGGTGGGCTCTTCTCAGCCGCCTGCTGCAGCTCAGGCTGCCCGGGCTCCCGGAGGCGTTCAGCGCTGCACGGCCTCTCATCACCCTCCGCTGCTGCAGGGTGAGTCCACAGGGATGTACTTTTATTGCACTAGGTTTTTACCATGGAAAAAGCCTGACTAATGTGGGCATTTTCATTTCCCTCACTCAAAGTGTTAGATGCAGCCCAAATCTGGCACAATATTTTTTCTGGGGCTTAATGTTCATTTTCCTCTTATATTTGACTTTTCATTTCTCTCATTTCTTGAATTACATTGCATTGTAATGTTGCCTAGAACATGGCATATACCTAAACAAATTGCTTACACGTGGGTAGTAGATCAGCTAATTACAATTTCACAATCCAACCATTTTGTTAGGGGGTTTAGGAAATGTGGATTACGTGTATTCCAGGAGCACCGGTGGAATGAGATGGGTGAGTGAGATGCTGTGCGCTCTCAAAAAGTTCCTCACCGAATGAGTAATGCTGAAAATCCGTCCCAACATTTTGCAACAATGTTTGGTCCTTGGTGGTTTGCATAAAACACAACATGCGGAGTTAGAAATGAAAGAACATTCGGTTCCTGTAACATGAGTCATGAGGAGATGCTATGTGATTGAGGATATACGTGTGCTTTATTGCCTCTAATTTAATCAGCAAGTAGAATATTCATTAAAAACTAACGCTGTGCAGTCTTGTACGTGGATTTTATCTGAAATAAATCGGCATTTTCCCAGTGTAGTCTATACAGCTTCACAACTTCCTAGAGTATTAGAAGTTCATCTTACATTGCTGTAAAGTTGTGTTAACCGATAATGGGGTCTTAACTTGTACCTGTCAGGTGAGCAGCATCATTGCAATACAGTCTGGGTTTTTCCATTATTTTTTCTTTGGGTGATTTTGCAAGGAAGCCAAGGTAGTTATGGGAAATAAGGCCTCTAATTCAAGTTTCTCCAAGAAAAACATCTTGCTAATATTTGCCAGAACTGCGTTGGCGGTGCCCTTGGCTGAAGCCTGTGACATTGGACTAATGACTGTAAAGTCCATCTGATCGTTCTGCTTTCCCGCCACACTCAAAACAGCAGCTCCTAAACCGAGCGCAGGACCAGCTCTGGTGCAGGACGTGGCAGGAGGCATCGGCTGGCCAGATTGCTTCCTACACTACCACAGCAATCGTGAATTATTGTTTGGAAAGCTAATATGTTCAGTGAAATATTAGCTTCCTCCGTGTGCAGTGTTTCAGACAGGCATCTGTTCAGTAGGGCGTTTCGGTAGGTGTATCTTAGAGGGACGTGTGTTCTCTGTGGGGACTCTCTCTGCACTGGTTGCCTTGCACTGTAGTTCCTTTTCTGGCTGCGGTGGTAACATTTAATACAGAGGGTAGATGTAAGGGAGATGTGGTTTGGCAGATTTAGTACACTTCTAACTGTGAAGAAACTGTCCTTTTTACAGGCGGGTAAAGTCATGCTGTGCAGGAATGGGAACTGCGCTGTCATTCCAAGCACACACTTCTTCTCTGGCTTGTTTAAGCTCTGGGCTTTGCTGGTTTGGGATCTTTCATCAAACCAAATGCTCAGTGGAAGTAAGGTATTTTTCTGAAATCCAGCCCGAGCATTCACTGTAGAACTGGTGTTTACGCAGATGGTCAGTGCTTGCAGGACACCAGTTCAGACCCGGACACCCTTGAACATCTGAAGCTCTGTTCACCTGAGTAATTCCACGGATGATGATGCACACAAGTTGCTGGGGTGAAGAGCAAATAGCAATGCAAATTCTGTGTTCCCCTAATGTGTGACTCTTGTTTTTGTTTATTGCAGCAAAACCGGAGATTCTCACTCTGGATATACTCAGCAATGGTATTCTCCAGTGCGTAGCAGCTGGATTTCCAGCCCCTACCATATACTGGTATTTTTGCCCAGGAACCGAGCAGAGGTGAGTTAAGTAAACCAGAGTCTCCAAAGGTTATTTTAAGTGCAGTGCACCCAACTTATAAGTAAAAATTAAGAACATAAAATGTCTCGGTAACAGTTACGTTCAAATGTAACTGTTTTCATCATTTCATCATTTTTGGCATTGCATTATTTGCAGTGGTTTGAGGCGAACCCAGGGGTACGTTTCATTATTCCCCTTCGCATTCCGTCCTTGAAAGGGGAATAACCAACATTTTGTGCTGCAAAAAAGTAAAAGCCAAAGTTTCTCCCTGCTGCAAGCTAGCTAAGGTTTGTATCGGTTTGGCCCCAAATGACACACATTCTCTACGCAATTTCACAGAATGACAATCACAGAATCACTTGTGAATATGGCTGTTATCTTTTGTTTTATTGTGCAATGATATAATGTTTCAAGACATAAAGTAATTAGATTTCTATTCACATGAAGCATATGACAAGTAAACAAGTTATGAGTAAAACCTGATGTCTGGTTACCATGTTTCTAAAAAGATTGTAGAGTTTTACTTTGAAGTGAGCGTTTGTGAAGCATGTTTTAAGGTTTTGGTTGACTTCCACCATGGTTGTAGATCTCGAACTAGGAAGTCATGGGTCTCTCACCTGCATAATTTGTTTTATGCCTAAAATAATTGTTATTTCCCTATTTGTTTTTGAAGAGCACTTTTTTTATCTTAACTGTGTGCTCATGTAGCAAGTATGTGACATATGAAGGAGAGGCAGCATCTTGAGAGGAGAAAACTGTCTATTTTCTGGCTGCATATAAGCTTGATGGTGGTGTACATACATCATGGGGTTTTTTTGTGCTGTGATAAAATGGTGCTTGGGGAAAGTTTTCAAGAGTAGGTAATAGACCACAACTCCACAACTGCTCGAAGCTGAAGTTGGAGATGCAGGTTGAATGGTACAAAACCCACAGTGGACTTACAGACCTGTAGGTATCTCTAGCCAAAAGCAAACGCAAAGACCTCATGGTGCCCGGTTGGGTCAGTCTTGGTGTATGTATCCATTTCACCCACTACATACAAGATAATGAGACATCTTGAGTAGGCTACGTTTCGAGGATAGGAGCTTCAGCTGAACCCCTTTATAGAGCAGTGTTGTTTAGTTATCTGATAGTGTGGCAGTAACTGTCTGCCTCAACAGCAGCACCTGTCATCCATTCCAGGTAGCAATCCATGGCAGGTAACTGTCAGTATTGTTTCTCCCAGGTGTTTTGATTCACCGACAATATCCCCCATGGATGTCAAAATCAGTTACACAAATTCATCGGTGCCGTCATTTGAACGAATCCTGGTTGAAAGCACCATTAATGCCAGCATGTTCAGGAGCACTGGCACCGTGTGCTGCGAGGCCTCCAGCAATGGGGACAGGAGCTCTGCTTTCTTCAACTTTGCTATTAAAGGTAACAGCTGGAGTGGACGAGGCCATAAAACGTGGGTGCCGTTCAGCTCTTTCTGCAAGAGGATTTTAAGGGGTTTACCATTGCCATAAGAAAGTTTATGATGCTGTGGTTGAGTGTATAACGTATTACGCTACATGTTTTACCTGTCAAAGCATTGCTTTAATTTTTCAATGAATATTGTGGTACCATCTTTTTACGGTGCCAGATCTGCAGCGCAGTAGGTAGCTGGTTTTCTTCTGTCCGTGCAGCACAGGGGCAAACCATCTACAGCATTACACTGGCTTTCCTTCTCTCTCTCCCTTTTTCTTTTCCTGTCTTTGTCTGTTTTAACGATTTAGGCCATCATTTTATTTTTCGAGGAAAAACTGCCTTTTTTTAATGTTTTTACAATGTCTCAGGAAAATGTGGTCCCGAACTTGACTGGAGCCTAAGGGCCCTGCTGTTGTAAAAGAAGTAAGAATAACAAACTGCAGGAGGGCTTATGAGTTTTGTAGCAGTATTTGTGGGTTTGTGGGGGAAAAAACAGCACTAGAACATAAATGACTCGAAATGTGTCTGTAAATCTATGCTCTCCTTTGCAAAATCAAATGTTCTGCTGCTTCTTTTTTCTTTGTTACACCCAGATATAACATATAAGCAAATAAGCCGGATTTGGGGCAGATGGGTTTTACTCAATGGTATTGCTTCACTACTCGGCACAACCTCTACTTGTAAAGACTGTGCTGTAGAGATCATACTTGGAGGGGGAAAAAGAGAAGAAATTCAGACTTTGGAAAAAAAGCTTCTTTCTTTAACTGAGTGACTGAGTGTCACGCCTCCTGAACTGATGAAGCAGAGACTCCCGAGGCAGCAAACTGGATGGTTTCTGTGCCAGCTCTGTCCCCCACAGCTCATTCAGGAAAGCCATTCTGGTAGACCTGGAGCACATCTGGGAAAGTCAAAACCCCGAACCATGTTTTCACAAGGAAGAACCAAGGAAAGATTTTCACCTGCAACTCTTTAATATAGTTTTTCTTGTTCAGTGCTCAAGCAGAATTTTTCTCTGTTCCTTTCCAGAACAAATCCGTACCCATACCCTTTTCACCCCTTTGCTAATCGCGTTTGGAGTCGCTGCAGGACTGATGTGCATCATAGTCATGGTCCTGGTGTACATATATTTGCAGGTAAAATCAGAAACCCTCTGCCCAAGTTAGGAAAGTGTGTGAGCTGCCTGCGAAGGCTTCGGTAGTGACAGCCGTTTTCTTTCTTTTCCAGAAACCCAAATACGAAGTTCAGTGGAAAGTTGTTGAAGAAATAAATGGAAACAACTATGTTTACATAGACCCAACGCAACTTCCTTATGATCACAAATGGGAATTTCCTAGAAACCGGTTGAGTTTTGGTTAGTTTAGATTTATTTAATTTCAGCTGCAAGGTGAAACCTTCAGGTCTCATATGAGACTTTGGTCAAACACAGCAGGGTTTTGTCAAAAAGGCGTTGTGCAATAATGCAAATAGAGATAATTGCTCATACTTACCTTGGGACAAAAAGCAAGCAGGCCTATCTACAATAGCTTCCTTGATATCATAAAATAAAATGTTGAACCCTGCAGGAAGAAGTGCTGTAAGTCATCACAGAGTATTTTGTTTTGCTTTATTAGGTAAAACCCTTGGTGCTGGAGCTTTTGGAAAAGTTGTTGAAGCCACTGCTTATGGTCTATTTAAATCTGATGCTGCTATGACAGTAGCAGTAAAGATGTTAAAACGTAAGTTGCTGTAACGTACTGTACAATTTTTTCTCACTTTCTTCTGGTTGATGTGTTACGTACTGAATATTGTGCTTTGCCTTGCAGCAAGCGCCCATTTAACAGAAAGAGAAGCCTTGATGTCAGAGCTTAAAGTGCTGAGTTACCTTGGAAACCACATTAATATCGTGAATCTGCTTGGAGCTTGCACTATTGGAGGTGGGGTTATCAACAGATTATCGATTACTTCTGTTCCTTTTTTATTGCCAGAAGGAGGAACCTTGTGAAGAAGAATCCAGTGCTGCCAAGTGCAGAAATCTTAAATACATTTCTTGCTTAGGCAGGTTGCAGATCATCACGATTATCACCTGCGAATCCTGCATCTAGATTTTTAGGCCCATCCTAAAAGCAGTAATGAGACTGCTGTAGCTGCAGCTAAAAGGGAAGGTTGCTATTATTCTCTTTTATGTGAACCGTTGTGCGCTTTCTTCTTGAGAGATGACAAAGTTTTTTCCTCAACCACACTGTTTCTCAAGAATGAGAAAAGAGACGTGACCTGGTTCCTTGTTGGTATCCAAGGTGAAGTCAACAGGCCTGTCTTGTATAGTCTTCCAGCCTTCTGTTTAAACTGTAAATGTATCTGTTAAGGCACCACTGAGGATACAAATTCTAAGCAGCAGAAAGTTGAGGAAAAGAATTTTCCAAATAAATTACTGCACAACCCAAATGTTTCACATTTAATATTAACTTAGTAAGTTTGCTTCCATACATAGTAAAAGCTACAAAACAGCTGAAGTGTCAATACAGAGTGATAGAGTCCTGTGTTTTTAATTTATGTGCATTTTAATATGAAAGATGGTGGTGCTTGTTACACAAATATTTGCTCTTTAAGTTTTTGCTTCATTTTTCAAAGAAAAGGAGCTTGTAAAAATTCATAGTGTTAGATGGAGGCAAAACATTTCTCACTTTCACATTTAATGATTTAAAAATAGGATGAAACAATTTTGTTTAAGCAGTCGACAAAGTAGACTCACTGGCCTGAGTGCATGTCTGTCTCAGCTGAAAAAATGTGGCGTCTCTAAGAAAATCCCACCACAAACGCTGCTTTCGCTATTAGGAAAGCTATAATTTTTAACTGCAGAAAAATGGAAATACACTAGTGAGGTTAGGGAACGGCGGTACAGAATAACCCTACAGATGAAATAACAGGCAGTGCAATTACATATTCAAGGGCCATAGCTGGAGTCATTCACTCAGAAAACATATATTTGATCTATAAACATCCGTGCTGGAGATGACTTGATTCTCCTTTCCGATTTCATTTTAATATTCTAAGACCTTGTGCAATGTAGTTTTCTGTCGCAGCAGGCTGTTCTGTTTGAATGATTTTTCCTATTATACTGCAGAATATAACACTCTACATCATTTCCAAAACATTACTGGAGGAGTGTGAAGCTCTACTGTAAACAGAAGTGAATCAAAAGGATTAATGTTTGAAGCTTGAATTACTCTAACGTTTGGAACAAATAACTTCCTTCAGGAAGTGAGCAAAATCAAACAGATGTGTCTGGCCAGAAACATTATCACATGAAGAAAGAGAAAAAGACTTATTTGTTTAATTTTTGTACAATGCAATGCTATTGACGGGGGGAAAATTAATTGGGAGCAACACAGCTTTAGCTGGACCGTAGTTGCTGATCTGTGAAAGGGAAGATGCCGGGTTACTTTTCTATAACTTTTCAAGTCTAGACAGCACTAGGCAGTGTGATTTTTAATAACCCAGCCTGTGTGCTTGGCTGAATGCTGTCTTTATGTAAGGTTTTCTGCTTTAAAAACAATACTCACCTGCTTTCTAAACCTCACGTACATCTACAGGTCCCACTCTGGTCATTACAGAATATTGCTGCTATGGTGATCTTTTAAATTTTCTGAGACGGAAACGAGATTCATTTATTTGTCCAAAACATGAAGAACATGCAGAAACAGCAGTTTATGAGAACCTTTTGCATCAGGCAGAGCCTGCGGCGTAAGTATGACCTGCTGAAATGTACTTGTGTTTTTAGAAGATTGGGAAGGAGGAGATATCAAAGTTTATTGGGGATAAGAGATGTGGAGAAACCTTTCATGCAGCAGGCTTTGAAGATTCTATGCTGTGCAAGGAAACAATTTAATTAAAGAGATGATTTGTACAGTGGGTGTTTTTTTCTAACAGAGCACGATTGAGTGTATACATACACTCTCTGTTTTACTTCTTTATCAAATTTCCTGTAGTTATTTCATCCAACTCCTTGGCTCCAATTTTCACAAGTATTTGTGTTTATCATTCCTGTTAAACATTGGCAGTGCTCATTTAGCGGCTTGAATGACAATTCCCCCAGTGTTGGGGTGTTAATACTCTGAGTTCTCTTAAGTTCCTGCCTTCAGAAATGACTTCTTAGAAAATCGAACCAGTGCCTTACAGTATCAGAGGCAGGCTGCTACCGACAGATAGCTCGCTAGATTTTGTGATGACATGACCCGTGTCACGATTCTGAGATTGCTCTCGTACTTTGGGTTTTTTTCAGTTACTTCATCTGTATATTTTTAACCGCTCTGTTTTAGATACCAGCCCAGAACTCCTTCCAGATATGTTTCCAAGCAGATTTCCTGCTCGCTCCTTCCCTTTGCAAAGTGAGGGAGACATAACTTGCCAAAACAGAGGGGCTGTTACAATACCTGCCCATTTTTATTTTAAGTCTGTTTATTGCCCCAGTGGGCCCATTACTTTGTGTTGGCAGACACAAAAGAGCCAGGCAGATCCTTAGGAGGTGGTAAAGTCATTTGTCCCAGCAAGACATTGGAGCTGTTAGTGCCACAGTAATATGTGGATAGCTGGTGATGCCCCAGGGAGGTTGGGACCAGTGACGTGATGAACACAAAGCTGTGATTTACCGCTGGAGGTGTGCCTGCTGCTCAGTGCAGGAATCTCACTGCTTGAGCACATATTGTAAACTGAGGTATTAATGGCGGAGTATTTACCAAATTCTCATATTAGTATTTACTGTAAAGTTGCAGCTGTTAAATGTGTCAGATGTGTTTGTGGTGGTGACTAAAGCTATTGGTGATCTCATTACTCCTTTCCACGTTAGCTCTGTGGCTGCATTTATTGTTCATAAACTAAACAGATATTTCAGGCTAAGGAAGGGGTATGTGTATGAGTTCTAATGGCAATGAAGTGAAAAATGCCAAAGTACATCCATCATTTCTAAAGGTGCCTAACTGTATATTTATAAACCATATAGTACGAAAATCTGTACATTTGAATTATATATAGCAATAAGAGAACTTAAACTTAAAAAATGTAGCAGATGGCTGTCCCAAGCCTCGGCTGATTCTTTGAAATATATACAAATCCCCTTTGGAACTTGGGAATCTCTGAATTTAACATCTTTTACCATTTGTCTTCTGCATTTCAATTACCACTTGAGTTGCTGAAATATTCTGGTAGAAGTTGTCCTGAGCAGAAGAAGGAAGCACTAGAAGGTCCTGTGAAACATCTGGGTTTTATAGAGAATGAAGTCTGTATAAACAGCATACGTATGAAAGGTTTTATTTGCTCACCTGAGCCAAACTCCAAACTTTGAGACCTTTCGTTAGCCGTACTGACAAACCTCTCCTTCTGTACAGGCCTTTTCTCATGTTTTTTACACACCCATGAGTTTCCAATCTACTGATCATTTGTAAAGCATTGTATTCAGAAGATTGGCGTAACCTTGGCTTTTTGTTTGGACGGCTTTTGAGATCTTTTTCACTAACCTATGCTTCTTTTCATCTGTTCCCTTTACAGTGATGTTGCCAATGAGTACATGGACATGAAACCGGGAGTGTCATATGCAGTCCCACCAAAAGCTGATAAAAAACGACCAGTGAAGTCTGGTGAGTACACTGACAAGGAATTCTGTTTGCTGGCAGGAGTGGAGAGAGGAGGGCCTCATGGATTTTTTTCAGTTTTATCATACTTTTCTGTCATGGATGGGGACAATTAAAACCCATTAATTGATATGAAATGGCTTAAAAAAGATTGATACGATAAATTACAGTGTCTTGGTTTTTCTTCACGCTTAAATGGAGCATCAGGATTACTTTTGCTTTTTGGCGGTTGGCTATTTATGTGGCACTAGTCTGGTATTTATTAAGATCACTGTTTTGTGTAACGTAAGACGAATCTGTTTATAGATGATTATACCTCATCCACTCAAAAGCTGTTGTTTATATTGCATAGGATCCTACACTGATCAGGACGTTACCCTTTCTATGTTGGAAGATGATGAGCTTGCTCTAGATGTTGAAGATCTACTAAGCTTTTCTTACCAGGTGGCAAAGGGCATGAGCTTCCTTGCCTCCAAAAACGTAAGTTAAGAACTTGTCAGATCTGGACAGAATCTGATTTCTGATTTCCTTTGGCATCACTTTCAGTGTTTTAATCTGATCCACACGTTTAAATGCTGAAATACTTCCATGTTCTTTTCAACAAGCACTGCAAACTGATATGCTCCTTCTTGTACGTGAAGCTTTGGCTAATGTTGGAGTTCTGTACTGTCCTCACTGGCCAAAAGTGGTGGTTTATATCCCATAAAACAGAATGTAGGGTGCACAGTAGTCAACGTGAAGCAGTGCTACTGTGCATCCACAGTTTAGGCTAGTAGAATCAGTGGCCTTGGTCATGAACAGAAAGTAGTCATAGAAGCATCAAGAGAAGAGGCAGAGGAAAGGAATTGCAGTGAAGTACGTTTGCTGCACCCCCGAGGCTCCACTGATGAATAATGATGTCATGTGTTGGGAGATGGCAGGTGCAGCTGAACCCTGCCTAAGCTTGGGTGATGCCTCTGTCAGGTTTGATCTTCAGCCTTTCCTTTGTTTCCTAGAGCATCCAGGTAGTTTCATGAGAACTCCTGATGGCTTTGGAGGCAGTGAAACCCATAGAAACCCTGAGGAGTTATTTCTTCAATTTTCTCTGGTGTATGGGAATTAAATGGAATTCAGGAAAGAACCAGAAACCCAACATGTGGGCACCTTCAAAAACAATTAAATCTCAAGAGTTTAAGAAGTATTCTTTGTGCGCTGCTGGAGAGTTTACAAACTAAATAACAGTATGAAGACAGCTGCAAAGCTATCTCTTTGCATGAGTTTTAAACACTTGCTACTTCTCTCATGCAGAATACTGCCTTAAACAGGGGAGCTATCACATCATGTGCTTCTTTTTGTTTTAGCAGTATGGCTTAATGCACTTAATGCAATGTTTTTAATTTTCTGAAAAGTTAAAATTGGCCTAGAGACCCGCAAATGATCTTCGTTGACTACCCTGAGCATAATAGACATTTCTCTGGGTTTCATAGGGCAGGTATTACATAACAGAAAGCGCATTATTACGAATAGAAGTCTTAAGCACAGCATAATTATGATCGTCTGTGGTTGTTGTCACATTTTATTGGAAAAATGCCATTTAGCATGTAAACATTGTAACTAATACAACTAACAGGTTGTACAGGTGCACCTTGGGTAAAGCACAAAGCCAAACTTAACACAATTTAAGGAAAATAAGGTAGTCCTGTGATCTGGTGTTAATAGTGGGAAATGTGGCTCTAATTCTGCTCCGGAGGAAGTCCACGTTAATATTTGCTCTTGCACTTGTTTTTTCCCCCCACTGCTCCTCCATCCAAACCCTTTAGTTTATTTTTCATCTATCAACAGCTTCAAACCAGGCCTGACAGGCGAACACATTCTGTTACCGATGATAGTTTTCACTAGGCTCCTGCATTCTTCACTATTCAGTACGCCCAGTGCTTAGCACACATATTCTTTATTTCTTTTTATTTTCCTATAGAGTAACCCCAGGATTCCCTGTGTGTCATTCCCAGTGAAAATTTTCTTTGTAGTCTTTCCATTAATACAAACAGACACAGTGTCATTGAGTAGCAAAGGAAATAATGAATGTAACACCAGCTCAGCGTGAAGCTGGGAAGTAATGTGCAGTATCACTTTGGCAGTGCAGAATTAACAGCTTTTTTACAAAATTAAGTTGCAGTGCTCTAACACATGACTGTGCTTGGTCCTCTTCAGTCGTTGTGTACATGCACACTCTTAGCTCCAGCTAGTAGATACAGAGTAGCGTGGGATGATGGATAAGATGCTTCAGATTGCCTCACGCCCTTGGGAAAGGAGGGTCCACGCACATCAGCAACTTTTCTGCAACATGCTTGTGTGTCAAGGCTCAGAGACATAAAAGTGCCTCTGTGCAGGAGTTGCGATAGGAGCCTGTCCTGGGGGGATAATTCCCTTATTAACACACAGTGCCTTCATCACAAGACAGGGCTTCCTCCAGCGGACAAAGTCGTTATTCAGTGCAAACCGCACTGATTCGGGAGGAACAAGACAGAGATGTGCTGGATGCTTGGCCATTCCTTCGCTTTACTGCTTCAGTGCAGTTGTGCGCTCAGCTTTACGTATGCAAAGTGCAGAATATGTTGGACTGGGAGGTGAATGAGAGTCCCCTGAGACAGTAATTGTCCTTAAAAATAGTTCCTCATGTAAGCATGCAGAAGGGATAGAGAGTAAGTTGCTTATGCAACCTGCAGTTATTGTCTTGAGTTTGATTTGTGTAACTCTTGATATTTTAAGTCAATTTTTTTTGTAGGAAATTCCAAAAGTTTTGTATTTCAAGGAAAAAAGGAAAACTGAACCATCTTCAGCTATTTTTTAATAGCTGAAGGCTGTAGCCTGCAAACTATCTGCCATCAGTAAAGCAGGAGCTTAACACTCCTTTCCAGATGGAAAAATAGATCATTTTGTTAGAGAACTACCTCCGTTCTCTAACAAACTCATGTGGGCTCCACAGTTGGATGCGAAGCAAGGCGGCTGCTGGGAAACTCAGGCATCCTTCTGGAGCTGCGGTTACAAACACGTGCACACGCTTCTCAAGTGAAAACTGGAATATAAGCTTGCTAGGTCACTGAATGCCTGACTGTTCATTGAAAGATACTGGCATGGGAAAATTTCCAGTATTTTCAAATGCTTATAAAGCTCCCCTAGGTACTTAATAATTCAGGTCTTCCAGAGGAGTATTTCTGAAATGGGATTCAGTTTATGGACTTGTGTGCTTTGAAGTTGTTACCATAATTTTCTGTATTTTCAGCTTTTCAGCACTTTTCCCTCAACCACAATAGTTATTTAATAGAAGATTGGTATTATCTTAGAAACAAACCACATTTTCCCCTTATTTGTCCTGTGTTAGGAAACAAGCCAGTGATTTTTTTTGATAGAAAGTCAGAGAAAAAGGACGTTAAACTTTAGCTGCAGACATGAAACACTAGAAAATTCAAAGTGACTGCAAGTGCTCTTTTCTAAAATAAATGCATAGACAACCTTAACCACGTGGATCAGTGTCATGCTAGTAAAGATACTACACCAGAATGTTTAATCATCTGAGCGAGCTTATTAACACATGGCTTCATTATGACTTTCAGCTTGCCATAAAATGCATAATGCAGTAAGTTATATAGCTAAGTAAACATGTAACCAAGCAACAGCCTGGTGAGGATATTATAAAATAGCTTTGTTTGTTTGTTTGTTTGTTTGTTTGTTATTTAGTGCATTCATAGGGATCTGGCTGCAAGAAATATTCTTCTAACTCACGGTCGAATAACAAAAATCTGTGACTTTGGCCTGGCAAGAGATATAAGGAATGACTCAAATTATGTGGTCAAAGGAAACGTAAGTATATATGATACTTTATCCACCTGTTTTAAGTTAAGGGAATTCCTGTTGTCTTGACATGCAAAGAAAAGTCTTTCTTAGACAGAAATCTAGATTTCCCAATTCTGGTATGTGTCCGTACTGGTCAGGAACTTTAGGAGGGGCAATTCTTGATGTAAATATGTGTGCTGACAAACCCCTTGGAATGTACATGTTGTTATACTGCAAAAAACATGCTAGTATCTGAACGTATGTTGTAGTGGATGAGATGTTTTTGCTGCAGCAATATGATGCCCAGTCTTTCTGTTATATCTGAACGTACTAGAAGTTGCCATTGCTCTGTGAGTAATTGCAAGTTTTGCCATTGGAATATTCTAGTGGCCCAATCCTAAATATAATTATTTTGAAACTTTTCCTCTGGGCATTGCTATATTTGTCCATTACTGAAATAGTTCATTTTAAAAATACCTAAATAATCAGCGGTTTGCATCCTGTTCGTTGCTATAAAGCATCGCTCAGACAATAGAAACTGGATTCTGAAGTGTGAATTTATTGATTAGGGCAGAGCGGAAGGCAAAAGTCCTTGGTTTATCTGATTCCATATACATATTTTAACCTTGTATGTGAAACATACAGCTTTAACTTGCAGCTGTAATTCAAACCCTGTAAGAGGGTTGAAACAAGACACTACGTTTTGATGAGAATAGTTTAAAACCTCCTACATAGAAGAGTACCAATTACACTGGTACGTAGTAGACCTCTGCAGGGGTACGAAGACACTTTGAAGTCATGCAGATTACCTTGGCAGCACTTGAAGTCCCCTTTAAAGTGCTAGTGCAGTAAAAGGAGCCCTACTACAAAAGAAAATCGAGTCAGTCTGTGGTTAAGCTGGAGAAGTGTGCTATGAAATATAGGTATAGGCTTCTCAAACTGATTTGGACTGCCTGGAGTAATGTTGTAAGTCCGCATCAGCTAGACGCAGCTATTCACTACCTTCAGAGTACACTTGTTTTCACTTGCACAGTTTTTCAAAGGAGAGAAGATCCATGTTCAGCAAGGCAGCCCTCCTCCCCAACCCCACTGAGTGCACCACGGTCAGGGGCTGGTCATTAGTTAGGGACTTTACAACACACAACCCGAAGGTTGCCCATTCAGGCTTTGGGCAAGCTGACCCACACCTGAGCATCTCTCACCGAAGTGGGTTGCCATGCTTGGTTAACTGCAATCAGTCCGTGGCACCTCAGGTATCTGAGATATCGCTGCTGCTTTGCTGTCACCCAGCAGTCCCCGATGTCCCAGGTACCTACGGCATCCCTGTTTTAGGCCATGAGAGAGATAGGTTTATTGGTTGTCTTCAACAACAATGTTGGTACCAGCCACTGGGTGCCTAGAAGTTGAGGTTAGGGAACAACAGGAGTAGAAATAATTCAGGGATGGCTGTCCTGGAAAAATATTGAGTGACATTTAGTGTAAGAAAGCTGCTTTCAGGCTCAGGGTCAGGGTCGGGAGCTGCTTGATCAGTCACGGCTCCTGGGAGTGGGAGGTGCAGACCAGCAGCTTGGGAGGAAAGTGGAGGGTAAGTAATGAACTTTTACATGTCTAGGCTACCATTTTAAGTTTTCTGAGTTGCCTGACAATAGGATTTCACATAGCCTGACAGGGTCAGAGGAGGATAGGCTGCAGCTGCCTGGGGAGAGAGGAAGCAGCGGCTACAGGAGGCGTCTAGTTGCACCTGGCCTGATCGTAAAGCGGATCAGGAGTGCTGGGGCATCCCTAACTGTGGATGCCGCCCGGAGGCAGTGCTGCTCACAGCGCCTGGGGGCTTGGCCAGGAAGAGTGTTTGCTGTCTGTGTTGCTCAGGAAATAAACAACGCTGGTTGCCTCTCTGGTGAGCCAGACCATGGCAAATGCTGCCTTTCTTCCACCTCATTTCTTTTCCTTTCCATTTACCTGCTTCTCTGTTGGGTCTCCTTTCCTTACAAGACATCAAGGCTCTTCTCTATAGTGCGGTTGAAATATATCTTTGGACACTTCATTGCAAGACCACTGAAAAAGGAAGAGGTCTGGTTTCTCCCACAGCAGGACAAATGCTTAGGACAGAAGCCTGACTGGCTCCTACAGTCAGACAAGGAAAGGCCAAAGTAGGGCGAGGAAGGTGGAAGCAAATCCAAAGGCTTTCTGTGCCCTTTCCTCTGCTTCAGTTAGCATTCCTGAGGGATGTCTGCCCCCACGCAAACTTAGGAAAAATGTCAATATGTATTTCTTTCATGTGAATTTTCTTTTTTTTTTTCTGATACACTGAGGAGCTAAAGCAGATGTCTTCACTGTTGATTAAAGCCTTGAAGCATCTTGACTGTGTGAATGTCATCTGTGTGCCTATGGTAGCCAGTCCACGGAAGCAGACTTGCATGTTTGCATAAGGAACCATGCCATGGTCATATGTATGATTTTGCTCTGACTTGCTGCCGTCCCTTATAATCAAGACAGAAGGAATCACACAGTATACAGAAAATCAGAGTGCAAAGAACTGCAGGAGCTTGGTAGACCCACAGAAGGATGGATCAATTACCGTGTAGCATTTGGAGACTCTAAAATACTGAGATTTCCATTTTTGGTTGGATACTTTCTTGATTTAATGAGTATTTAAAGCACATAACAAGTAGAAAAGGTTAATTTTGTATTGTAAATTTTGTATGCCTTATGTCCGCTGTCTTAATATATTCCCTTTTCCCTGGAAAGGCTCGTCTTCCTGTGAAGTGGATGGCACCTGAAAGTATTTTCAATTGCGTCTACACCTTTGAGAGTGACGTCTGGTCTTACGGGATATTGCTTTGGGAGCTCTTTTCTTTAGGTAAGCTCCTTCAAGATCTGTACTTCAGGGGATTTCTGTTTCATCTTGGTTTTACTGCAGATGCAGGAATCACGTTGCTCACGTGCTCTCTCAACAGGAAGCAGCCCATATCCAGGGATGCCCGTGGACTCCAAGTTCTACAAAATGATCAAGGAGGGATACAGGATGTTCAGCCCTGAGTGTGCACCGCCTGAAATGTAAGTGAGCAACCAGCACCTCTAATCACCAAACATCAACAATGATGCAAAGGAAGAGAAGCTTCCAGACTTGCATTAAGGATCGTTGCACTGCCCCATTGTCTTTTTCTTTAAGTTCTTTTCATGCTTCAAATAATTCATGTAATCTAACTACCGGAATACAGGCTTGTGTTGTTACAAGCAATGAAATACACTCATGCCTTGTACCATCTGATCACTTTGTCGTGGCATCTGCTCCGTGTCAATAAATTATTGACAGATCACAGAACATAATTAAACATTTTTAATTCAGATAAAGCAGTCAGTGAGATGTATCACCAGACTGTACAGCATCTGCATTTGTGCTGTACTTCATGACAGCAAGAGGACTGGCTTCTGATCTTCTTTATAAGCCATCCCTACTTCACTGTTTTGTAAATGGATCGGCACTTAGCAAGCTGTCAAAGAAAACTATGTTCAGAGACTCTCATTAGTACCCAGTCCTTTGTTGTCGCAAGCACAGGTGTTAGCAGCACTATTTCTATTCTTAAAAGTCATTTGAAGAAGGTAAGCTGTGATACTGGGTCACGCTTTTCTGTCAAATAGTAATGGAAGCAAGATAAGAACTCAGGATTTCCTCATCATCAGTACTTAATTTCAGTATCTTTGCAGGTATGACATAATGAAGAGCTGCTGGGATGCTGATCCTTTACAGAGACCCACATTTAAACAAATCGTACAGCTGATAGAGCAGCAGCTTTCAGATAATGCCCCCCGGGTAAGTTATGGATCATCAGTTTCTTGAAGTCAAAGCAATTTCAAGCAAGACATTAGACTGGAGCTGCGAGGAGCAAAGATTCTGGGTGCTTCATTAACTTTCTGGTATTATTTATGTAGCTTTGCACTGTAAGTTTGGGTGGTAGGAATGGTGCCTGGGCTACTCACTTCGTCTCTGTTGCGCCATGAGACAGTAGCTGTCTAAGCCCATGCCTGAAACAGGTACCAGCTGGAGAAGACTCTTTGTATAGTTCATGTTTCTCACTCAAAATCGACCTCGCACAACAATTTTGGTGTTATAAAATGCAATGGTACTGCATAAATCCATCTTATCTTAAACCATGAAAAATTCTATTTCAATGGGAAAAATCTCAGAAGTGAAGTATACTCAGCTTTTATTAGAAGAGCTTTCTGAATGAAGGGGTTGAACTTTTGGTGTTCTTCTGCCTCTTCTCGCTTCCTTCCCTAGCTCTGTTTGTATAAACTTGGAGGTATGTCGCGACAAACTGTATTCACGGCTCTTTTGACCATTCCCTAGAAAAAGCTTTTTCTGAGAGGGTAACTGGACAAAAGAGTCCAAAGAAAAAGTGGAGGCACATCAGAGACTTGGATTTTCTCTCGCAATAACATTATGTGTTACTGAGGTTTAAAAAAATAAGTTTAAAACCTGGTTTAAAAATAAAGCTTCCTTTTGCTTTCTGGATGCCTTGTTTGGGCACCGAGTACATGGCTTCCTGACAATTTGAGAAAAGAGGAAACTGAAAGCTGCTGGTGTTCGATTGCATCCTGTAGCGTATTTTTGGCAGGTGCAGGCATTACTAAAACAAAAGCAAGAATGCGAAGGAAATATTAGTGAGGTTTCTGGGGGATTTTTAGTAATAACCTGAGCTGTTTAATAATAACCTGAGTAATAACCTATTTTCAAGCTCAGCTAAAATTTGGTGTGCAGCTGGAAGCTGCGGTGGTTTTAATAACTGAGATTGAGACACTTGGCACTTTAAAAGAGGAGTTAAGCCCAAGACCTTTTGAAACTGTCTTTAGATTTGGAAAGAAACACCTTAGTTGGATCCCTTCCGTGCCGGTGTGTAGTATGCAGTGGGGAAAGGCTAGGAAAGGAGAGCTCTCCGACTACGCGTGAAGGGAGCACAGCACTGACACTGGTCTTTGGCTTCTGCAGGTTTATGCGAATTTTTCAACTCCACCTTCCAGTCAAGGAAACGCTCCAGATCACTCGGTGAGGATTAACTCCGTGGGTAGCAGTGCTTCATCTACTCAGCCTCTCCTGGTACGTGAAGATGTTTGAGTGGCATCTGGAAGAAGAGGAGCCCAGATGTATTAGCTGTTTGTATTGTGCAGGGGGTGAGAGACGGACGACTTCAATAATTTCTGTTACTTTTACTCACTACTACCACTGTGTAGCTGAAACGTTGTTGTAATGCTGTCCTTTACCACACACTGTTACATATAAACTTAATCTGCTGAGCACGGTTACAGGCATCATTGCAATGTTAACTGAAGCTGTATATATTTTGCTATATTGTGTGTATTTGCAGTAGAGAGCCAGATCTGAAGGAAAAAAAAACAACCAACAAAAGAAATCCTGAGCCAGGGTGTGGAATGAGATGACTACAGATCAAACCAAATCTGCAGTGATCCTTCTCTGGATCTGTGCCTGGAAAGCGTACAGTCATTTTCTCGTTAATCTTGTTTTGCTGAATTGAAGAAATAAATGAATATGAAGCTAATGGCTTTGCAAACCCCTTTCCACATCCAGCCAAGCCTGAGAAGCTTTCCCAGGCAGGTGTTGTAGGTTGGAGGCCAGCGAGGGTGCTGTATGTACCTGGGCAAGAAAGGTGAGGGGACTAAGACCCTTCCAAAGTTGGTCTGCACAGCAGAAAACCCTCCTGGGAGCGCCGGGGTTTGAACCTGAGGAGGGGAGAAGAGAGCGTGGATCTTCTTCCCACCCACGCTGTCAGCCTTGTAGACCGGTCACAAGGTTTCTGTGAGTATATGCACTACTTCCCACTGGCCCGTTCCCCGCCAGGGACGGAGCTGCCCATCGCTGGGTCTCACTCCACCACGGAGCCTGAAGCACTCCCGTGCCCCGCTGCCTTGGGAGCCCCAGGGCTTCGATGCTTGTTTTGCTAATAGTTACATCCAAAAGTGTTCACCAAAGATAGGTGGACCCTGCCAAGTTGGTCAAAATAGAGGAGGAGGGCTGCTTCCAGTAAACTGTGTGTCTGGAGGAGAGGCCGTTTAACGAGTCATCTTATCTAAGCGTGAGCAGAGGCAAAAAATTCTCTCCTGGGGACCCTTTCTTTATCTTGTCCTACCCAGGTGAATCTTTCCCACAGGCAGGCTTGGATAGTGCTAACTGGAAAGGGCTATTTTCCCCTGCCCCGAGGCGTTTAATCTTTCTGTAGTAGTACAGAGATCATAATGAAGAAGAGCCTAACAGGGGAGCGCTGAATTTATAAATGGGATAAAAGAAAGAATCCCTTCAGTCTTGTTTGCCAGACGTGAGGCTTTGGGGTCAGTATCTGTTGAGCCCGGGGTTGTGCTCGAGTATCTTCTAACCCCTTTTCTTCCCAGCGGAAACACTGCTAGTTCTTTTCTTCCTTTGTTTCTGTCCCCTAGAAATTAGTAAAGGCATTGAGAGGAGCATTTGTCAGAGGCAGAGTACTAGTTGAGTACCTATTTATTTACAATGCACTTAAGCACTCTGTAACTTATACTTTACCAGGATTTTGGTTGAGTTTACATGCAATTTAAATGTGTAACTAACTGCCCAAATACAAGGTAATTGTAAATACACACACTGGTAGTATATTTTGGGTTACGTTGAATACCACGCTCCTTCTATGACTGTGCATTTGGTTTATTGTTACAGGAATCTGTCTTTCAGAGTTAAGTCAAAAATTAGCCATTTGCACTGAACTTACTTAGGCTGTTGCACCTTTCCAAAGTTAGCCAGTTGTTTGGAGGCACTCTTATGCATACTTGTTGTTGAGCATTTTCAGTTTAATGCTATAAAAGCTCTTTCGTAACGTGTTGGCTTTCAGAGCAACTGTAGACAAGCTAGTTGTTATAATTATAGATGTCTCGGTACTTTACGGACACTTAGCTGAAAGAGGTTTGGGTTTTTTTGTTCTTGAAATTTATATTTTTATAATTTGGGGATTTTTGAAACTTATTTTGCAATGGCTTGGTGTTTTGAATGGGTTTATGCATTGTTTTTGTAAATATGGAAATGTAGCAATAATGTCCTTTTGACTATTCTCAGTCCTTGAGTCTCAAAAATATTTTTTTATATATATATATGCAAAAACTATATGTATAAATATGTAAGTGTTTGAAAGTTTATGAAACACTTATGGATATGTTGCTCGGTTGTAGAATTGCAGTTCAGAAAAGTTCAAATAAATCTGTAAATATGTATTCAAATGCTACTGATGTGTACTACGTTAAGAAGGAATATTTTCATGTAAGTCTTAATAAATTCTTGGGTTTAAGCAAAATCTCAGTGTCTGGCCACACAGGGGTCAAGTGTGGCAATCTGAAACGTTTTTGCAAATGTGTGCCAGAAAACCTTAATGTTAATTTGTTATGGAAGTTCTTTACCTGTGAATGTATGGGACAAATACTTGGAAACTTGGGTGCAGCTTTATTCTGGAAAAAATTGCAACTAGAAGATTGATCCTGTAGACTGTTGATGCAGTCTGTATGTCACGAATAGTGTTTTAAAAGGAGCAAAAATATCTCAGTGTTACTAAGGGTTTGGTTGCAGAGGCAACTGGAACCACTCAAAGGCTGCAGTGATGCTGAATATTCCCCCTTCGCTCAAACACATGCATACACGCACACTCTTGTCCCCTCCGGCACGCTGGGAGGGGAGGCAGCATGAGATACCTCGTGCGTCTTGGGTTGGCGGGGTCATAAAGAGAAAACGTGGGGCTTCCCTTGCTGAGCAGGAGCCACGCATCTTAGTGGGAGACCCTCTGCTTTATTTACTGCATGTGTGAAATCTGTGACTCACCTGCTCACACTTGTTCCTCTGCTGTGTAACGCTATGCATCAGCATGGTTGGTGCGTGGTTTAATAGTAGGTACAGAGCATATAAACAAAAGTTTCTGGAACTGTCTTACCGAAACCGCCTCATATGAGAGAAAAACCTCGGCTGTTTTGGTCCG
>RSEF01000004.1:70932169-70961548 GCA_003993805.1 Himantopus leucocephalus | reverse complement strand
TGATGAAACGAATTAACTAGGATAAAAATCAAATTGCTTCACTAAGATTAGTTATAACATATATAAACCCATTTTGGAAGTTTTATTCTTTCCTTTTAGAGCTTCTGGCGTTTCAGGGCATGGAGAAAGTATACTGATATGAGCAGTATTGGTAAAACTCTCCCAAGAANAGGGCATGGAGAAAGTATACTGATATGAGCAGTATTGGTAAAACTCTCCCAAGAAAATTAATAGAATCCCAGGATGAATTTAACGATAAATAAATAACGAGCTTTTCAAAAGCTCGGGGATAAGGCGCTGGAGATTTCCGAGTCCTGGGGGCACTGTCCCGGAGTGCCTGAGCCTGGTGATGGGGAGCCACCACAGAAGCCCAGGGACGTAGCTCCAGCAGCAGCCCAGAGGACACGGCTGACCGGCGCCTTTCTCCATCCCCTCAGGCCATTGACTGTCAGCTCGTTAGAGGCTTCCTAGGATTTCTCAGGCTCCTTTGAATGGCATCAGTTGTTTGGCTTTCCCTTGTAAAGCTGCAGCAAAAAGAGCCAAGCTGATTTTGGCCACTGAAATGGAAAAACAAAACAAAACAGTATTTTTTATCATAAAAATGTTATTGCGAGATCCCTCCAGCGACTGCATGTCCTGCTGCACTGCCTGCCCTCTGCTGCGCGGCCCCTGCAGGGGTGCCTCGGCAGGAGCCAGGGCAGCGGGACTGCTGGGACCCCGGCATGGGGACGAGCATCCTCAGCAGCGCTGGCCCTGGGCTGACCCGCCAGCTTTTCTCTGGGGCCACGCACGGCACTTCCAGGGTCAGGGGGGACGTCCACACTATATCTTACCGGCCCTTTGCAGAGAAGCCACCAGCACTTGGCAGGGGATGGGAATTTCTCTCAGAGTGGTAGGAGTTAACCCAGCGGATTTGCCTCCCAGGTGGCCGCTGTTATTCTGCCCGTTAATCCCAGCAGGAAGCATATTACCTGCTTCCTTACAGCTTCTGTCCCAAAGAGCTGGGAAGAAAAAAAAAATAATAATATTTTATGATCTTTAAGGCTTCTTCGCTTTTTTTAATTTATTTTTTTATTGCTGCTAAATAAAGCTGCCCCGCCAGCCTCAGATCTTGCCGTCTTCATATATTTTTGATATGCCTAGCAGTACAAAATTGGGGAAGATCCTGTTTTTAGGCAGGGTGCTCGAGGCCTCTCCCCGGCAGCGGCGAGGCTCTGTCTCCCTCCTTGGGCTCCGTGTGTGTGTGTGTGTGTGTGTGTGTTAGTGTGTTAGCGTAGGGCAGCTGCAGAAAGCACTGTCCCACAGGCAAACGCGCTGCTGAGGCGGGCAGCGTGGTTCGACACAACCCCCCCTGGCCCCCTCTTTAAACGGCTTTAGGAACAAAACTCCCTTTAATCATCTTCGTAAACTATTGTCTCAATTACGTAGTCTCCCCCGGCCGTGTGATGGTCATGTGTGCTGATCACCACCCCGGCACTTTTCTCATCACAATTAATAGATGGATTTACCTCCTCAGGATCAGACCGGCGCTGTCGGCCCTGCCCCGAGCAATGCCTGTGTGAATCACCATATGACCATGGTTTGGACCTGCTCTTATCATTTATTCAAAGCAAAGAGTATTTAAAACAGTAGTTCCTGAAGGGAAGGAAGGGAGGGAGGGGGGAAGGCTGGAAGGAGAACCATGATTTGTCATATTTTTCAAGGCAGATAATAATTTAGGTCTAAACACATCACACCTGCTTTCTCACATTTTACACTTAGTTCAGACTTGGGGAGAGAAAAATAAGGTCCTGATAGAAGTTTGAAGTATTTTGCATTGTATAGTGCAGGGACGTTAAAGTAATTAAAAATGGTGAAGAAAATATCTGTTAACCAGTTGGAAAGTAAGACTTTCAACACCTTCGTTTACCATCTAGTATCTGGACAGTCCAAGCAGCCACTTCTATTACATGAGGAATATCTTAAGCCGCTTATACTACAAGAGAAATGTCTTCAGAAACAACACTGCAGTATCGCCAAGGATATTTTCTGGCCTGATGCCTGCAAGTCTCGTAGCACAACACGCGGCCCGTGACACCAGCCCAAAAAGCGCCTGCAGATTTGTCGCCTTTTCAAGATTTCTTCTTCTGATACCGCAAACCTCTCTGGAGCAGAGCCTAATTTTCATCCGAGCCCACAGATACGCACAAATTAGGACTGTGGAGGAGTATCAGCGCACCTTGCTTGGCCACCCAAGCCTTCTGCTTCCAATGGAAGACCAGATACGATGAAGGTTGCAGTTTTATACTTGCGTGCGGCCAGTGCGAAAGCAAAGAAGATGGCACAGCAAACAGAAAACCGTGGACCCCACTTGTGCTGTGCCGTGAGATCGTTACAGTCATATGACGAGCTATCTAGATTGTTTGGCACCCGAATTGTAATCTGTGGTTAGGTACAAGCCTAACCGCAGCGATACCTGCAAATATGGTTAAAGCTGATCTACAACATATCAGCTGGAGAAGGAAACGTCTCTGCTCCTTTGCACAAGGAACTAGAACAAAAACTGTTTTGTTTCTGCTCCGTGACAAAAAAACAGCCTCGGGGGTCAGTGGAAGTTTTAGAAAACAGGCTAAAAACAGCTTTCCTACACTGAAGCGTTATTATTCTCTGGGATGGCTCTTTCTCCAGTTATAACGACTAAAGAGCTCAATCATCGGATAGATGGTTATTTTAAATTAAAAAGAGTAATTTTTCTGGTGGCAGATTAAACTTGAATTACACACTGACACCCATTTGTCTAGGCTCAAATTCGTATCAAACTATGGAACCGCACAATGCATCAAGTAGTGGGAAGAAGAGGAGGGAGGAAAGCCAAGCTTTGTGACATCGGAGCTGACCGGCAGGGCTGGACTGGGCTGGATTGGGCTGAGCCTCCCCGAGAGAGCAGCGGGGATCCCCTGCCAGGGGCGGGCGGCTGGCCGGTCAGGCAGGCAGCTGGTACTGGGGCAACCTGTTGTGCCTCCTGTGAAACCCCGCTGAAGGTCATTCCCAGCCGGTGGGAAGGCGAGGACAGACTTTTAGTAACCTCACATGGAAGGGGAAGCCAACACAGCAGCAGTTTGCAGGAGCGAAGGAGCCCTGAAATAAGGCTGAGTTGTAAGAGCCATGCTGAGAGTGGGGTCTGTGGGGTCAGACACCCAACAAAGACCCAAAACATGGGGGGATCCAGCCTCAGAGCTTATCATCTATACAGACGGGTTACAGCGATCCCAAGAGGGGGAACAAACTCTGGGAGAAGGGAAAAGGCTTTCCCAGCATCTGGGAGAAAGTTGGGGCTCCCACACCCTGGGCGCTGCTGGCTCAGCCCCTTCCCACAAAAGCCACCATCCTTCAGAGTGGTCACCATGAAGGGTCAACCAGCAAGAGCAAATGAAGCCAGACCAGGCACAGCTGCGTTTGACATTTATATGGGCAAACACAGATGCAGATGATCACTAGGAGTTTCAGATTCAAGAGCTCCTGCAAGGGCTCAGGCTCCTTCCCTCGCTGCATCCTACTGCTCTTCACACTGGGCTTGGCACCATACCAGTCCCGTGCTTCATGCTCATCCTTGTCCTCCGTAATGCATGACAGTGGCAAAAACTAATGGAAATGGGAGACTGCTCATTTGGCTGCTAACTCCAGCAATCTACAGCACACAATACCAAAAATAGGGAAGTGTTAGAGATGGGTACCGTTTCAAGTGCTGGATCTTTGGATAATTACCCTTATCTGCATCCCCGTGGCTGGGCAGGAGGGATGGTCACATCATGTGACATCGGGACACTTATCTAGCGACATCTGAGACGCCAGCCATTTCCCTGGAAAACAAATGCTGGCATTTAGCATTGCAGTCTTGGGCAACGGCCCCATCAGCTGCTTCAGGGGAGGTTGGAAACAAGTCACCCATCACACGCAGCTCAGACGCAGCTGTCTCATGGTGGGGATGTGTCTTCCTAACCCAAGGCAGTGACTGGCGGTTGGTACCCTGCAGCATGAGGCTGGATATTTCTTCTAACTTTCCATCCTGCCCAGTGTCACGGCGGTATTTGTGACGAATATCTTTCATGAAATTTATTTTCCAAGAGACCCAAAGTAAGCAAAGCCTTCTTCAAAAGAAGACGAGTCAAATATTTTCCTACTTCCCTGAGCAGTTTTGTGCAGACTTGTAGTTGGTAATGAGGTTCCAGGTCATTTCTTATTTTGGGTACCATCTGCTGCAGTGGGAAGTAACAACCAAATGTATTTTATAAACACCATATGAATACGGTTCATTTTGTCTAATAATGTCCAAATCCTCTCTCCCAGCTAAGTATATGCTGAACTTGAAAAGACCATTCCTGAACATCAGTACAGCGTCAGAAAGTCTATCACTTCCAAGCAGACACACTCAATATAATTCTTTTGCAATAGATTTTAGCATTTTGCCCTAAGTGTAGAAAGTGGGCTGTACAGGGCTGCTTGACAGTCAGCTATAAGTCTATGCATTATGGTTTATGCATGTTATGCATATTATGACATGACTATGCATGACAGACTTACTGTGGAGACTTTACAAGAAGAAATACTTCAGAATTCACATTATTCTTCCACGTAGCCTTTGTGCAGCATTTTTCATCCTGCCATCCAGAGGCCTTTTGTCATTAAAAAAAGATGTGATTATTTTTGAGAAGTTCGTCAAGAGAACTGTTTTACCAACTGCCCGCAGATGCAACTTGCCAAACTAACTGTTTTCCCCTGAGGATGCTCACTGTTACTAGGATGGCTCCTGCCAAAGCATCTTCTTCATTATGTCCCCACCAGTGCTTCCCAGCACCCACCTGTAGCCTTTGCGCATCTGCTCCCCTTCTCCTCCCTGCCTGCCCCAGAGGCATGTGGGAAGAAGTATATAGGAAGTATGAAAGTAGATAGGCTGGATGTGCTGAGGGCTCGGAAGGCACGGATTCTGTCCTAATTTGTCTGCGCAGCCTGAACAAGCAAGCTCGAGGCACAGTCACACAGCTCCTGTGGCAGCCTGGCCATCAGACGTACAACCCCCTCGGGAGGCACCCCGTGGGGTCAGTGGCACCCAGCTCCAACACCTGAAGGGGTTGCTCTGGGGACAAGGAGACAGAGCAATTCGGGGTAATTGCACTGTTAATTTTGGCTGGTGGGAAAAAAATCTTCCTGGCAAAGAAATAGTTGACTTTGACAACTGGCAGCAGCATAGTGATGTACCATCCAGTTTTGTTTTTTCTGCAACTGTAATTAATTGACTCCTTTGTAAAATTCTAGATCATGAATAATGAAATATATTAAATAAAACCAGGCCTAATACTGATGCCTGCACTGTTCCATTAAGGGCGTTGCGGAAACAGAGGTAGTTCCCATTACATTTTGTTTAAAGAAAGTTTCAATTCATGCTTAGACACAACACAAGCTATCATCTGGTCCTTTAGCAGGTAGGATTTTGTGCTGCATGGTACGAAGAACCAGATGAAATCAAGAAGTATCGTCGTTCTTGCCTCCCACTTTGTTTCCTAACCTACATTTGCCCGTTCAAGGAACAGCAACCGGTGGCTGTGACTAGAGGCAGACCATATAAGGAATTTTTTTAACCATATGTCATTATACTCTAAGATTTGAAAACAGGTAGATAACGACGGCAAAAATCACGTCTTAAATTGGGTGGTTAATAACTGCATAGATTGCCTCTATTTTTTCTTAATTTTTTTTTTAAGCTTGTCTCCCAGGATTTAGCATTTTTATTGAAATCTTTGCCGTGATCTCAGGGGACTGGGCAGAGGCAGCAGAAGGAGGCGGCCCCATGGTGCAGCCAGGCTGGGAGAGATGCCCGCAGGAACAGGGGTGAGAGCGGCTCCTCCTCGCCTCCCACCCGAAATGTCATTCCTCAGCACCAACCTATTCTACCTGCCATGCACAGATTCTCTTTCTCATGCTCTTATCTTTAGTCTGCATGCCATGACCAGCCATTCTTGGGGTGTTCCCTTCTCCCTTTCCACCCCAAGTTCCCGTTTAGAAACAGATTTTAAGTAACCTCTCTCTAACCTGATTGGCCGCTTCTTTCTTGCATTTTCCTCTCCAGTGCAACATTGCTTTGTTTTCATTTCAATGTCTTATTTACAAAAAATAAAAGTCCTTAACAAAATCATTCTCCCTTCTTTAGTCTCAGACGTTACTTCATCTAATTGCAACACCCTGAATGAGGATCTAGTAAGTGGGGTTGAGTAGAAGGGAGCCCATTTACACCGCCGGCTGCATCTGGTCACAACTCTCTTTTCGAGCCCTAAATTGCCTCCCACCTCAGGCCTGGCCATGGTGAAAATACACTTGAATAAGGGAGAAGACAACTAGAAAATAATGTATTCATATCTATGCAAAAAATAAAACATTTTGCCTGTTGTTTAAAAAAAAGTAGCTGGCAAAACCAAGCACGAGTTGTCAGAATTCAATAAAAATTCAATGGTCTGTGGTGCAATCTGATTTCCAGACTGGCTTCTCCTTGGGGCAGCGATGCCCATAGCAGCAAAGCCCACAGCTTCATCAGGTGATGTACTGTCCGTGCTGGCCCTCGATGTGACAGTGGCTGTCCTCTCCTGGTGGGTTTTGCCCACCAGCATGTGCTCTCCTTGATGTTCTTGCTGCACAGCATCAGACCAGGGGTGGGAACGCCTCTTCTGCAGGGAGCTTCACCCTTGGATTAGAGCGGTGAAAACACACCAAAGCACTAAAAAAGAAAGCTGGTCTGGACAAGGCTGTAAACTGGGGTCTTCACCAAGCCTTGGTCTTGTTGGTATTGAAGCAGGTGGAAACAGTCAGTTCAAAGTTGATGATTTTTGAATACCTTAGGCAGAATATCTTTGTAACAACCCTAAAAGTGAAGCAGATAAGATAACCAGCTGCAGCCTTGTGCTGCTTTCTACTGTTGGATTTTTCCCTTTTCTTTAGGGAAAAAAAAAATCACAAAAGACAAATTTTTATCTTTTGTTTTGTTTTGTTTTGTTTAGTACTTGTTTATCCCTAGATACATGTTTAGATTGTTCCCATTTTGCAGGTCAGGTTTTGCATAGTCCGTTACTTTTCAAATCATTACCCAAACAGGTTTATCAAATACGTTTCAGCCTAGCCAAGATCACAACTTATATTTCATAGAATGATGAAATCATAGAAGGCACGTCAAGTATCATCTGGTCCAACCTTTCTTGGCAAAAGCACCATCTAGACAAGATGGCCCAGCACCCTGTCCAGCTGAATCTCAAAAGCGTCCAATATTATTATCTTAAAAATGTCCTATATTTATTTACTTAGATCGATTTATTTACTTACTTACATTTATAACATATTAATTTACTTATATGTACAACTTACTTAAAAACCACGCATAAAATACTGTCGTGTCAGGGCAAAGAAGCAGAATCAACATTAAAGAAAGCTTAGAAAGACAGCGCACATGTTTTCATGTGTGTGTGTGTGAGCGTGTATTCTCTGGGTGCGTAATTTGTCCGTTTTGGCATGGGATGATGCTAATTGCAGTGCGCTGAGCCCTCTGAACATGGTTTTTGTGTGTGGATTTTCCCCTCCTGAGTATAAGACCATTTAGGCTGCATGTATTTTTAAAGTAAAATTAGATGCCTGTGGAAGGTTTACAGTAATTCACTTTCAATTTAGAGCTGTTTTTTGAACCAGAACAAATAGACGAGCATCTGTTGCCCTGAAAATGATACAAAATGTAGTCACCAGGCAAAAAATCAAACATCTCTGAAAATTATTATTTTGGCTACATAATCAAGCAAGCAATTATTGCATTATCTGCAAAGTATGATCATACATTATTAATACATTTTCAGAGAAAAAGGCTTTTGTAAATGCAGTTTTTTCTGGCTTTTATGATACTCGAGACCCAAACGTAATTCTAACTGATTGAAAATACTTCGCGGCTTGTCATTTCCCAGTTTAAGATACCGTTTGGTTGGGCATGAGAGACAGTAAGGAAGGAGCAGGGAGAACAGAAGGATATGGACATTTGTGTAAGTGATTACAGACATCCTTCCTATGTGTCATGCATATCCCAAGCCAGAGAGCCAATTTTCCAGTGGAAAAGGATTTAATGAATGCAAACAGTATAGTGTACTGTGCTATATACAGGACATTGTATTCACAAGTTCAGAGACACAACCGGGGAGACATTTTTCACCAAGCACCAGAGTTTCATGTGATGCAGAGAGAACATCTTCAGAACGGGTAAGAGAGCCCAAGTGAGGTGCTCACTGACCTTTGATGTTCCGGGCTGTTGTGACTTTACAAACTAATTCCCACCTTCAAAAAGCATCTTAAAGTGGGATTAATTTCAGTTAATTTTGGCTGTCTGAAAGTTAGGCAAGCTGGCCAAGCTTCCCCCACCCTGGTTGATTTCTGCAGCCGACAGCGAGGCCGTTTCACCTGTCTCGGATGCTTTACCCTGAGACGGGATGAATCACTCAAGCCTACAAAGCCGGCATTTATACTGCTGAAGCTATGGGTGGTGAGTCCTTTAATCATTAAAAGTTTCAGACAGTTTGCAAATGACTTCTGGAAATGGAAACTAGGTTTCCAATTAATTTTGGGAAGCGAGCGTTACCTCAGCCCTGACGTGACCGAGCTGGACGGTCTTCTCGCCAAGCTGCATGCCGTAATCTAATGCCACCAGCTGGAAGAGAGACTCGCAGCCCGGTTTTGGGGCAGGATCTCTCTGGGTCCTACTCTACTTCCTTTTCTAAAAGGTGCTTGAAAGCATATCTTACAATGTCAGCAGGAAATACTCGCGCCTTATGGACAAGTAGCCCAGACTGCCCGGGGACTCGTCAGTCAAGATTGCTTTACAGATAAACTTCTTTAAAAGAAAACACGAGCAAGACTTAGCTGGGAAAGATCTGCCCAAAACTTCTGCTAGTGCCAGAAAATCTACTAGAAATAAGTTAATGTAGAGTGTGTGCATGTGTGTGTGTGTGTGTGTGTGTTTGGAAACATTGGCAGTCAGACCTCACAATAATTAGTTATACAAATTACCACTAATGGGTGGCAGTACCAAACGCCATGGGATAAATTCATCCTTGGCATGAGGAGGGGTAATTAATCCTAAATGCACCCTTGTGATATAAGTAAGTATTATTATTACCCCAGTTTGACAGACGCAGAGGGGTGGTGTTTTGCCCTTGGCAATTCAGCTTTCCAGAAGACTGACATAATTTATGGTGGAGGATTACGCTATGCTCTTTAGATGACATTTCTTGTAACATCGCAACACTATCCTGTAAAGAAATGCACTGGGTAGTTAGAGATTTTGGAAAGCCAATCCCCAGCTAGAAAATTCAGCAAGCAGGTTCATGTTGGGTTGGTCTGGAAAACCTTTAAATATGCAACACAGCAGTGTATGTGCTGGCACAAACGCCTTGGTAAGGAAAATTTGCTCTGCAGCAATGGCAACTTTATGAGTGTCTTTTTTCCTTTGAAAATTCACACTTTTGGTACATAAACACCACCTCTGCTCACTGTTTGAGGTTTTCTATAAAATGGTCCCTGCTGGGGCTGTAGGGCTTTCCCTGCAACACATAAACCACG
Organism: Himantopus leucocephalus; assembly: GCA_003993805.1. Lineage (NCBI taxonomy): Eukaryota > Metazoa > Chordata > Aves > Charadriiformes > Recurvirostridae > Himantopus > Himantopus leucocephalus. The sequence goes on along the minus strand of RSEF01000004.1, from coordinate 70,951,933 downwards.
CTAATGCAGGGCTTGAGCCTTGCCCCCTCCCCAGTTAATTTGCTGGTAAAGACGGAGACTCCGTGACCACCGTCTCAGTGTGCCCAATGAGAGAGTGCTGCTGTGCGTTGGTAGGGCTCCCGAGCGAAGGAACATGTTAAAGTCATGCCATCAAAGATGTGCTGTCCGTAGCATGAGGAGACTTGAACCCTATACCATATGTTTGCCATATAAAGGTTTCAACACATATCAAGTTACAACTGGACGGACAGATTGTATGCTGAAGGAATTTCCGTCTCAGTGATCTGTAATGCCCACAAGATATCTGCATTTCCTATATGTTTTCATTCAGTGCAAATAATTTTAGAGGATAATAATAATCTGCTAGGACACAGAAATCTAACTTTCTTGGCTGAGAATGAAGCTCGGGAACAAGCAAGATCAGGCAATCTAAATTGGCTGGAATTTAAGCAATAATTTTGGTATATGTTTCTAATGCTAAGATGTTGTGGAAAAAATAGCATCTTATTACAAGATGAAAACACAAACAGCCTGAATTATGACTGCACAATTTTTACTTGATTACACAGGAAAAAAAGAAATTTAAATATATATTTTCTATGCACAGTTCATCTTTTAATGGATCTGAGTCAAAGAGCTTATCCCTTAAATTTTAAACTTCCTTAAATTTTAGACTTATTTAAATTTTAGAATTACTTAAAATGTAAAAAATACAAAGAGCTGGTTTCTTTTCTCTCTCTTGGGACCATTCTGATTCCCTCAGAGGCAAATAGTCTTTGGATGCTTTCTTAATTTTGAAGCTCCAGATAGAGGATACTGTTTTTTTGAACTAATGTGTATTATTAGAAAGGGGTCTACAAAAAATTAATAAAAAGGCACACCAAAACAGAGCTTATCATAACATCTTCATGAGTACGTTCCCTTCTGTGGAACAGTATGATGGTCTCCATGTACAACACAAAAAAAAGTTTTAAATTAGTCTTCAGAGAAATCTTTGGAGCTGGAAGCATTTAAGTATGTATTAAAATACATTTAAAAAAAAGCCTTTTTATACATGTAGGTATCCTAATAAACTAAACCCTGGCATTGCTATCCCTGGAGGTATTTAAAAGATGGGTAGACATGGTGGTGAGCAACATGGTTTAGTGGTGGTTTTGGCAGTGTTAGGTTGATGGTTGGACTCGATGATCTTAAAGGTCCTTTCCGACCTAGACAATTCTATGATTCTACACTAGGACAAATGCCCATGCCTAAAAACAACCCCCCTGCCCGCTGGGCTCCCTCCAGAAGGGCAGGGGCTGAGAGCTACAAATTCAGGCTGGGGCAGGTCAATGTGATGGGCAAGTGCCAGGGACTACTGGAGATGTCACTTGCCAGCACTTTCCCTGTGAAACACGTGGCTGTCAGCTGGCTGGCCACTGTGTCCTACAAGGACCAAGGCAGGTGCTGGTGCCCAGGGACCACATCATTTAAGGTTTCACAGATAAAACCTGTCCTTTAAATTTCTCCTTAAATAAGCTGCAAACCAGGCTTTATGTGCCGGGAGAGGGCACCTGAGGGAAAGCAGTGAGGCTTTGCCCATCTCCAGCTGGTGTACCACTGCCAGCTGCTGCCCAGGGCAAGGTGGAAGACCCCTGTGTCGAGAGCCTGAGCAGGAAAAAGCAGCCCGGCTCCGGCTTCTGAGATCCCCTCTCTGAGCTCCCTCAAATCATGGGGAATGGAGCCATTTGAGTGCCATCTCTGTCCCTTTCTGAGCCCCTGTGGACATGCGGGGGACACTTTGCAATATCAAAGACTCGGAAAGTGTTGGCTTTTCATCCCCACTTGGAAAAAGCCAAGGATGCAAATCACTCAAATGTCTTCAGAAACCATCGGGAGCAAAATAATAATAAAATAAGGAGTCATCCCTTCTCTCATGAAGGCCGAGGTTGCCTCTGAGATTAAAGCTTGAGCTGCGTTGTGCACTGAGGAAAGAATAAATGTCTATAAGGTCCGGTAAAGAGAATTTCAAAAGATTTCAAACTGAGAACCCTGTGAAAAATAACAAAGGAACTGGGCTGTCTCTTCTCAGAATTATATACTGCATTCTTCAGGGTGTATGTGTGTGCATGAGGACAGAGGGAGAAGAGAAAACCCCCTGACCCGGGCGGTTTCGGTTTAGCCCCGTTGCAAAACGTAGGTGGTTTATTATATTTTCGTCTGGGCGGAAAGGAAGCAAAAAGGCCTTTACTGGGAAAGCTGGGAGGGCTGCCCGTCCCGTGAGCCGCAGATGCTCAGGAAGCCGAGGCGCTGGTGCGGCTTGTGCATAGGAAGCGCTGCCCTCCCCGCATCCCCCCTCGCCCCGACCCACGGCCCCCGGCCCCCGGCCCCCGACGCTTATCTAAGGTACGGCCGGCTTCCTCGTACCCCGCCTGGCGTGTGGCAACCTGCTGCTGTTTAATTGCATAACGAAGCCGTTGCGTAAGAGGATCTTAAGAAAGGATCAAATAATTAACAGCGATGAACCGCCACGGCGTGTTTTGACAATCTGAACCCGGACAATAGTTATGGCGGGGGGGGGGGGAACCAACACAAACCAGCACAAGAGAATCTGTTTCCTGAAACGGTGCAGGGCTGATTTAAATCCCATGTCACTTTTCCCAGCCAAAGGCTAGGCCTCAATTAGTCCAGAACTAACCAGCTGGGGCTTAATCATTTGCCTATTTTAGGAGTTGTTCTCTAATCTTCAGGGACCGGCTTTTATCTAATGATGGGTTATCTTTCACAAGCCCAGGGGAAAACATGGCTCCTTGCTGTTGCAAACTCTTGCACATCTTCTCTGTCCTCCCCAGAGCAGCCTGACATGCCCCACGCCATCCCTCACCACAGGACCAAAGTGATGCTCGGCTGGTCCGCTGTGAATATATTGCACTAAGGGGACCCAAGCATGACTTCGTCAAGGGGCCTACAGGAAAGATGGGGAGGGACTCTATCAGGGAGTGTAGCGATAGGATGAGGGGTAATGGTTTTAAACTGGAAGAGGGGAGATTTAGACTAGATATCAGGAAAAAATTCTTTACTGTGAGGGCGGTGAGGCACTGGCACAGGCTGCCCAGAGAAGTTCTGGAAGCTCCATCCCTGGAGGTATTCAAGGCCAGGTTGGAAGGGGCTTTGAGCAACCTCGTCTGGTGGGAGGTGTCCCTGCGCATGGCAGGGAGGTTGGAACTAAATGATCTTTAAGGTCCCTTCCAGCCTCAACCATTCTATGATCCTGTGATTCTAAGTATGACTCTGTACCAAGTAAGAGTTGAAGAAACTTGCCCAGAGATGGGATAAATGGCAGATGACATCACGAGGGTCTTCTCCCTCTGAAGTAGCTGTAGAGATGAGCTGCCTCTGCACCTGCTGAGAGTGTGTGTGAGCACAGGGGACATTTTGCAGCAAAGCTGGCTTTGCAATTAAAGCACCACGGTGGTGTCAGCAAGTAAAGGTTCCCTTTGGTGTCCCCACCCAGGTGACAGAACTGGCAGTAATTTTATGAATTTCTCTGTATCACCATTTCCTAACCTCTGTAAGAGAAAGAATAATATCCCCAAACTTTGTGAAATTAGGCAGGTGAGTTTGCAGGCATTCATAGGGCAGTTAGAAACCCTGGAACAGAAGACATGTTGGAAATAAGAAGATACCTCATACATGGTCATTTATAAAGGCTACCATGTTCCAAGTTCCATTTGCAAAGCAAAAAAATATTTCTTATTGCAAAAAGCAGTCTAGCTCCTTGAACAAGGAGCTTTAGCTCATACAGTTATTGATAATCACTGCCAACCTGCAGCACAAAGGAGAAATGTTGCTGATGAAGTCCAAGTCTTTGGATGGGATGGTCAATGGGGTCCATCAGTAGGAACCCAAAAAACCTCTACCTGGGAACCCAAAGGCACGTATCTGTCAAGAGCCTCCTATCATAGCAATTGCATCCCCTATAATTTTTGTCACCTGAGGCTCTGGCAGAGGACCAGCGTACATCTGGGAGCCTTCTTCAGCCTTTTGGGAAGCGCAGGGAGAACTCCATAAGAAACTAACACAGGATGCTGCTCTTGCCTCAGTGAGAGGAGGGAGCTGTGCGCTGAGGTCTGGCCAGTGGCACTGGGCAGGATGAGTACTCCTTCCTGGGTGTCCTGAGGTAGCGCTCAGGCATATAAAGAAGGTGTTCTGTTATTATTCATCATCCATAATAAAATGGCATTAAGTCAGAGCCTGCTATTAACTCTTTAGTGGCTCTACTCAGATTCTTCCAGCATGAGTTACACGCTAATGCAAAATGCATTATGCTTTTATGGTAAAATCCCACCGACTGCACCAAGAGGTTAATTAAACTGGAGAGAAGAAAATAAAGAGGCTTTTAGAATGAATTATTCAGGAGATCATTAAAAATCAGGCACACATGAGAAGCATGATACTTAGAAATCCTAAAAGTAAACACACATTCCTGGCTTAATGTAAGATTAAGAAAATAAATAGAAGTTATCTATGCATTGCTCCTATCTGTTGTTAAACAGCAGAGTTAGCCTGCATGCCTTTAAGAACCGCTTTTAATTGTGAACAACATTTTTGGTGCAGAGGACCGAGGAGGGTGAGATGGATGCTCTAAGGGGAGCAGTCTCAGACCCCAGAAGGTTCCCTCCTTCTGGGCTGACCGCTTGGGTCTCCCTTCCTCATAGACCTCCTCCTCCCCGCTTCAGGTAACGCAGGTTGGGGTACAGCGAATGCAAACAGGATCCTAGCTCTACTGATACCCACTCACCAGGTGCCATGATCTTGGGGGCATCGCCTGGCAGAGCCGTTGTGGGGTGTAAGCAGTCACTGCCTGCCTTTGCCTACCACCGATCTCTTGGTTGTGCGGACTCAGATGTTCATGCAGCCTAATGGTACTAGCTGCTCCGCGATCCAGAAAATCAAAACGTCTGGAAGCTCAGGTTTTCTCAGAGGAGGCAAAGAAAGCAGCGGTAACCTCCCTGCTACCTTGGCCCCAACCTGGGCTCGGGTCATGCAGCATGGCGGGGCCATTTCTCTTTCTTCCCTCTCCCCTCTCTGCTCTTAGAGCTGGTTTTGACCGAGGTTGGACAGCTTGACTCTACACCAGCCCCCCAGTGGGTGAGTCACCTCCGGAGCTGTCAGATGTATGAGAAGTCTCAAACATAGATGCTTTTTCTCTGAGAAGACTTTGCTTGACGGATGCTGGGGAGATCAGCAGATTCACCAAGACTGGCCCTTGTGGTATTTTCTGAACACTGAATGCTTTATTTGTCTCCTCTTGTGAAGCTACGGTGCTGCCACTGGGATTTTCAGCTGTACAACTGCCATGTTACACTTTGAAGAAACAAGAAATGCCTAAATTAAAATTAATGTGAACTTTCTGGGCCTGAGTCTCATAGTTAGCAAGTCTCCACTGGGGCAATGAAAAGTGAGGTTATAGTACATATAAATTATACTTATGCCCCATTTGTGGTCCCTTTACACAGTCAGAAAGATATCAAAAGGTACATGAACATTAGGCCTCCAGTCTAGATTACATCTATTTGTGTCAGGCTGGAGACAGAAGGAATTTGCAGTGATAAAACATGGTGCTTATCTCTGGCTCTGTGAGACCCTTTGTCTTGAGCCGTCTGGAGGAGCAGTTTGCAGATCATTTTTAAAGGTGTAATAGATAGGGATAATGCCATATGACTGTCCCGTCCTGGAGCTGTGCTCTGCAACCCTTCACTCTCTACGTTTAACAGGAGGATTTGACAATACAAACTCTCACATGCAATTTCTTTTCATTATTAACCAGCTGAAAAGAATTATTTCTTTACTTTAAAAGCAAGTCCCTTCTATTTCCATTGAGAAATGCCTATTGTGGAGATGAAAAGATCATGCCTTCTCCAAGTCAGCTCAGATATTTGAAGATAAATACTGCAAAACTCTAACTTGAATTCTTCTGAACAGGATGATTTCAGGTTGAAGAGCAATTAGAGAACAAGGTCTGGGGATCCCAAGGATGTTAGGAACTCTTATCCCAATGTGGCACTTCAAAATGACAAATGCTTTGCAAGTTCAGGCTTCTATGTCAAGTCTCTGCCATCGTGAGGGAGGCATTCTTGTAAGGTCAGCTGCTGTCATGAGATGTTTGCTGTGATCCTCCTTCTTAAATAGATTAACATGGGCACTTCCTCAGCCTGGATTTGGCTTGGATACAGAGCCAGAGGGATAAGTTTCTAGGGGAAGCCTGAACCCAGTGTCTGCGATGTGAGATTTTAGGGTTTAGCCTTCTCTGATTTATGATAGTGTTTCATGATTCACAAAATCTGTACTCCACAGAAGAATAATTACCTACTACTAGAGAAGAACCTGTGTCTCCATCAAGCCAGACATGACCTTTGAGTTTTGAAGAGTCTTTCTTTCTGATCACCTTTTCTGGTTTCATCTATAATTTGCAAGATGAAACTTGTGTTTGAAGCCAGCTAATGCATAGTCCCTACTACGATGACCAACACCATCATCTGTGAGGAGAACCACTAAACACCAAATAATCTCCTTGGAAAACACGCTCTTTGCTCCTGAGTTGAGACCTCTTTGCTAATGGTGGCCACACCGGCTCTGCTGTGGAGCTGGCAGGCTCCAGTCACTGCTCCGTGACCAGCTGTCCCACTCAGGGTCCAGCCACCACACAAGCCACCTGGGCAGCCTGAGCAGCGCTGAAAGGCATGCATGGGCATGGAGGGTGTTGAGGAGGATTTACGGGAGGGGTTTCGGTGGCTGCTGCCTGGGACCCTCCCAGGTGAGCTGGGCAAAGCGGAAGACAGCACTGCCAACAACTTTCCAGGTCTGCAAACGAAAGCCGTGGACAGGGGGGAAAGGGCACTCAGCTCTGGGTGATCTCCCCTGAAGCTGCCACCCTCCCCACAGCCCTCGCTTTGCACTAACAGAGCGGTTGGACCTGCACCTCAGAGTTATTTCCGAAAAGGAGCCAGGCTCCTCTGCCATCTTCCCTGTGTCCTGCCCAGACTGGCACAGCCCCCTCCTCCGTCCGCTCTTGTTGCACCTACCCTGCCTGCCACCTCACCCCACAGCTTCCCAAACACATCCCACTTTTACGTGGCTCCCCTCCCAAATTCTTTGGCAGGTGTGAACCGCTGATTCACACGCACCACCCTGGTCCTAGAAAGCATTTCCTCCAGGCCATGAGCAGCCAGGAAACTCACATAGGGAATTTTAGGAGCATTATTAAACCTTTGCCATCTCAGTTACGGCTAGCTTTTATGCCTCTTAATCCAGAAATCTTTGCCTAGCGTGGCAGATACCTTCAGTCTATGCAGTGCTTCTGCCTTAATCCACGTGACTGTGGTCTTAAGAGTCCCAAGTCTAGCAAGGGCAGGGCACAAAGCACTCTGTGGAAATATGCCCTGGGAGTTATTTTTTGAAGGGCACAGTCATCTACGTTCCCTGCTATTGTGGCTTTAAATGCAGATGTCTCACAAATGTGCAGAATTTTTTCGCTCTTCCTCCGACAGAAAAAAGGCAAGTGACACGACATGTGCTGTGTGCCAGGGTTTGTTTTACAGGAGAGGATAGGGACATGTGCCAGGACAAGGTGTCACCGTTTAACTAACTTTCCTGAATATTCAGATGAAGCTGGTGGCACATCAGCTCCCTGCTCGCTCTTGGCATCGAGCTGTCCTGCTTGGTAGCTCCCCATCTTCTGCTCGTTGGCTGCCGAGTTGTCTAAGCTCATTTGTCCCCTCAAGACTGTGTGAGCCACACTCGCACTGTTTTTTCTGTCGAGACCTAAAATCTTAAAATGAGATCTTAAAAGAGTTAAAAAACCTTCCAGAAATTCTGTTTCACTAGCGTCTACTGTTAGCAAGGTGCAGTAGTTATGCTAAAGCTTTTACACCTCCTTACACCACCAATGGCTGTGGGGATGATGGAGTGTGATGGAGGAAGGGTTGAAATTCAGTCCCTGAAAGAGAGTTCTTTTTGTTCTCCTTGTGGGAAGACAGTCAGTCCAGTTTGCAGGCTAAGTGAGATGGACTCGTCTCACTCTTCCAAAGTGTGGGTTTTCAACAGTGGTGACTCAGTCCAACCAGTGCAGAGCAGCAGATGCTGGATGCACTGGAAGAGTAGCTGGCTATAAGCTGTTTCAGTGTGCCACGGGGCAACCACATTTGCACAAGCAACGAAGCAAAAAGCTAACGTGGTTCTACCAGGGAGAGGTGTCTGCAGCCACCGAGGATCCACCTTCCCCTGTCACGGTGCTGNCCACCTTCCCCTGTCACAGCGCTGCTGGGGTGACCGCTGGTGGCAGTGCAGCCCAGCCGCTCTGCCCACTGGTGATGGCCGGGGTCTTCTCTCTGACGGCTCGGTGGCGGTGTGAAACAGCAGCAAGCGCTGGGGACTGCACAGGGCAGGCTGCTCGACGTGGGATTTGGGAGACCCATGGCAGTGCCAATGAACAACATGCATTTCTCTGGGAATCCCTTTTAAACTGAGATAACAGCCCCATTTCTGTTGTGCAATGAGGTATAGAAACGAATGCTAGAAAAAAATGCTGGGAGCTCATCCAGTCCGTTCTTCTACCCACAAGCAGGATCTGCGATTCCTAATCCGTTTCTGGGAGATATTTGCTAACCTGTCCTTAAAACCCTCCAGGATGGCGTTTCCACAGCCTCCCACCTTAGCACTGCAGTGCTTCACTGCACGGGTAGAAACTAAGGAATAAAGATTAACCTTAGTTTCCTTTGCTGGTATTTCTTGTCCTAATCACAAGGCATTTGGAAATCAGTTTTGTTTTCCCACCTTTTGTGATGATCTTTTATTTGGCATTTGTTTGCCATTTAACTAAGCTAAGCAAAAAGTCCTCTGTGAAGCAGTACAGTTAAGAACCAGCGCGTACATGCAGTAGTACAGTCCGCACAGTCCGCAGGCGGTGGGCTCGCTGCTTTCCAAATTGGCTCGGAATGGCATTCCTGCCATTCCTGCATTAATTTGCCTGCTTTGGGTTTTTGCTATTCAGACTGGTGATCAGACTGAGACTGCTTTTGGCGGGGGGGAAAGGCATGCGAGCATTGAACCCCTCCTGTGTGGCAGCAGTCCTTGCTCAGCTGCGGGGCTGGTGATGTGTGGGGAGTGCAGGGGAAAGGGGACAAGATCTTGCCACTGGCTACGGTGCCCGCTCCTTGTCTAAAGGAGACAGCTGTGGAGAGCACCTGAGTCCAAGGAGCCCCGAGGCTGCAGAAATGCCTGGAAGGAGCCTGTAGCGGAGGTTTACCTCTCCCCAAACTATCACTGATGTGAATCTAGAATAGCTTTGAAAGAAATTTCTTACCTTGGTATAATCCAGCTTTTAGAATACCGAATGTCCTTCTTGGTGTTGAATAGATACCTGTAATTTCATAATAAATGTTTCTCCACAGTGCCGTACTGGCTTGTAGGAGAGATGCGAAGGTCTAATACCATTGGATATTTGTAACGATAATGAAAAGGGATGTCAATAACAAGACAAGCTTCGCCTCCTCTATTCCAGTATTTAAAACTAAACCAAATGTATTTGAGTTATGCTAAAGGAACTTGCTAGGCAAAATGTAGTCTCTACAGAGAAATATCAAATGATCCTATCCACAGAATCAACATCACAATGCACAAAAAATTTTCCCCAGGAAATATGTTGTTATAATTCTGGCATTTCTGACCTTTTGCATGGATGAGTTTGCCATCTTAATAATGCCATTTAAACATGGCGGGGTTGTGTGCATGAAAGTAAGCCATCATTTCAAAGCATGAAAGCAATAACTTTTCTTGAGGGATATCATGTCTTTTTGGTAGGGAGGGCAAACACTTCCTCTCTTCCTCTAGACTCTTTCAGTGTTTGTTCAGAGAAGGTGGACCTCCACACTGGAAAATAACATCCCAAACTCACTGAAATTCAACAGTCTTTTAAGCTACTGAAAACAGATATTAAAAACACAGTTCTTGAACAGCCCCAGTAAAAGCCTACGCTATGGGCTATAACCAGTTTAGAGAACTAAATCAAGTCTTCAAATTTAGGAAGAATGGAAAAAAATCACCTTAAAACATAAGTATCATTTTAATTGCTAATTATTGCACATAGTCCATGCAGGTAGGACTGGAAAACCCCAAACTTCACTGATAAGTGAATTCACTAATAAAGGCTGTGAAATCATAAGAGTGGTTTCAAAGCAGGAAATTAAGAACACAACATCTGTGTCTTTTTTATCAGTCCAGAAATGTTTTAATGCACAACACTTTTCCAAGTCCTTTTTTTTTCCAGGAACTGCAGCTCCAAGAAAAAAAGTCAGAAAATTTAATCCATGTATTAGGAGATTCATGATAAAATTAAGATTTTTTTTACATTAATTATGATGGTGGATGTCTGCACTGTAGAACACTGGAGTAGATTGATTTTTAATAACCAGCTACTGATTACCTCCCCTGCCTTATATACCCATGTGATAGGAACATTAAAACAGCAATATCTTGCTACATTTCAACCTCACAGTCTGCTGAAGCACAGCTTGCAGTCGTAGCTTTTTGAGAAGTGCTGCACAAAATTAAGCCTCTGGGCTGTTTGTTGTACACAAACCCCCCAAAGCTGATATAATAGTTCCGAGTCAGCTTGAGAGAGGGAGCCAAGAGTGAGATGCAGTATCATAATAAATATTTCAGTGCATGTTTTAATTAGTATGCAACTTTGCAAATAACACATGATGTATTTTTGAAAATCTTTGAAATAGAAACCGTTGTGTAGCAAATATTGCTGTTTTCTTCATGACAACCTCCTCCTCCTCCTCCTCCTCCTCCTCCCCTTTGCTGAGATCACAGATGTTATATACAAGATCTTAATACAATATTTACATTCCTGCTCTTTAGCACAGAAATACAGACTCTTCCAGGTACTGAGCTTCTCAGCGTTCTCAGTTTCAGATGACACCCCCATGCAAGGATCCTGCTTAGGTACCTCCCTGGAGGACATCTTTCTTACAGGAGCTGCATGGTAGGATCCTCCAGTGGAGGCACTGATGGAGACTTGAGAGTGCTGAATGAGCCATAAGGCACTGGTCCTTACACTGGGATTTTGCTAGGACAATTTAACCCGTTTGGGTCTTTTTGAATTCTTGAAAAGAAAACTCCACTCTCAACCCCTCCGCTGCTCGTGAGCCAGAAAAATGCAACAGAGCCCCGCAGAAGTGCTAAGCCCTGTCCTGCATATTTCTACAGAGTTTTTTTGACACGCTGATGCTATTAGCTAAAAGAGCAGAAGACACTCACGTTAACAGGGTGTTAGAAAGGCTCTGCTCTGCTTGGGTCTGGGCCAGTAATAGTGATGGTGAATAAGCTGTGTGCTCCAGGAAAGCTACTGAGCATCTTCAATTCCTGCTTGTCCTCTTTAGAGCATGCCTTACGTCTGGCTATATTTATAAATCCCTGTTTTAAAAATAGCTGGTTTCCTTCCTGACCGGGATTCATAAACGATGTTTATTGGCTGTCCTGCATGTTTTACATTTGGTTTCTCTAGTCACGTTCTCATCATGTAAATGTGTACGTATAGGGTGGCAGGGTGATCACTTCCAGAGAGAGTGTGCTTGTGTTTCTGGGAACACACTTGTTCATGCGTCAATACATTCACTTTTGTGTGAATAATACGTACTTATATAAATAAAAGACTCTTTACAAATACCTATACAAACAAACAATTGCATGAAGGCAGGTGAAAAGGATGAGAGCATGGCTGATTTAATCATGAATCCTTGGGAAAACAGTTTTCCATCAGTCACCCAACACCATCCCCTCAGTGCTTTGAGAAGCGTGTACCAATGGGCACGGTAGCACTGCACGACTGATTCTCCTGTCACATGCTCTAACATCAGCACCCTCAGACCCCCACTCTTCAGCCCCGAATTAGCAGTATCCCCGCACCACATGATGAGCAACCACCAGTATGGTCCTACACCAGGTGTCAGCACCAACTGACTTCTGCCCAGAACTGTTCAGTCTCGGTTGTTTCCTGGTCATGGGACTATGTAGTCACCGTGCCACTTACAGTGTGGTCCTCAGCTTTACAGGCTGGCTTGAAATAGGGGTTGCTCTCTGGTATGCCAGGCACCATGTGGTACAACTCCATTAAGCTGCTCAGGATGACCAAAGTGTTCAAGCTTTGGTGCCTCTGTGCAGAGCTGGGACCATCCAGCATGGTACGACCATCACCGTCCGTGGGCCCGATGGGAACACCTACAGAGAGCTCCTGGTTGTCCCATTAGGAAGCTCTGTGGTTTCTCTTGACTGGAAGACTTGCTCAACCCAAGCATGTGTAAAAGGCATTATTTTAATTTCCCATACACTGCTCTCAGTCAGAAGTGATTATTAAAACCACTCACCTTGATTCTTCGGCGCTGTGACTACTCTGCGCGCTTTTACCCCCAAACAAAGCGTGCAGAGTATGCTCCTGTTCTTACCCAGCTGTTAATTGTTGTATTACTTCTGGGAGAGGAAGGTAGTTGAGAAGGAGGATGAGCAGAACGATAGCATCGAGGACTGTAGTGAGATGTCGCTTCAATTTTGATTAACCTGCAGAGCGACACAAGCTTGGTGCCCTAACCCAGAGAGCTTGGAGTCAATTCAAGTTCAGCCCAGGCACAAACTGTGCCTAAAATTTGAGAGGAGGTGAAACAGGCTTAGCTGTTCCTTAAGCTCCTGGGTGTACCTTTGACATTTTTTAAAGCAAAACCATCATTGTAGAATTAAGATTCCTACTAACTTAAGATCTGGGAATAGGCAGGCTCCACCCTTGGTAGAGCAGTGCAGATTTACACCATTCCAACCTCAGATTTCTTATTAAAAATCTGACACGTACCAAGAAATATAAGGATCCACAACGGATATTGTTTACTTGTTTGTAGCATTTTAGGAGCAAAAGGGAATTGCGATGGATTCAGTACAATTTGAATTAAAAAGCCAGATGAAGCCTCACAGGCCTTTCAGACTGATAGCTAATCCCTATGAAAAGGGCTATGAAATGAAATTATAGTTTCAGGGCTAGTTGTGTTTGCTTAGTTAACCCAAAAGCTTTGTTAATGCCTATTAAAATGAAATTCAGTGAACAACAGGCTCTCGTGTATACAGGCTGTGTTAATTTCCATATAGCTGTGCTGTCTCCCTTGTCATTGTTGGCCAAGGGTTAATTCACCGCAGGAAAAAGTGCGACAAAATACATCACTTTAATCCCTTTCTTCTGTAAAGATGAAGCAGTAGAAAACGAAAAGTAACAACTGGGAAAATGTTAAGATCCGGAATTTTTTATGTAAACTTGTCAGCCGCTCCTGACGTCCACAGTAATAAACACTCGACAATAAACAGTGAGGACTTTTCTTAAACCTCTATAACGTAACAACTTTGAGAGGAAAAAAAAAAAAATTGTTCAAAGGCTTTTTCTGAACGTATTTGCATTTCCAGGCTTTGTTTTGTTATCTACGAAAAATGAAGCAGTTGCTCTTTCACCACTTAACCCTTGAGAGGACACTCCTCAGCGCTGAAGCAGAGTCCCGTGGCTGAGCTTGGCAGAAGTTGTGGGAAACTGTGATATCCTGACTGGTAAAAAATCCTGGCTTTTTGGAAGCTTTGTGCCAAACTCATCCCAGACTTTTTTGAGTCTGCGTTCCATCCTCCACTTATTTCTTTCACCCCTCTTGTGCTTTTCTCCAACATTACTGTACTTTGTGCTGAAGTGAGGCTCTCCATAAACCAGTATTTCCGAAACTCCTAGTGTTCCTTGTCCCCTCCTGTAACCCCTGTGTTGATGTCCCAGCCATCCTCCTTCATCCTGAATATCTTCATACTCCATATAGCCTCAGCCCCTGAGTGGTTCCTGTTTTCTGAGTCCATGTCCTACCGAATAAAAGGCAAAGGACCTCTACACCAACATTTGCTTTTTCTATTATTAACTGAGACAGGCTGCTAATGCTTGGGCAGCTTTTGCACCGAATAAACCAAATGAATGAATGAAATGTTCAGAGGCCCAGATGTTTTCAGAATAAGATGGGGCGTTCGGTTCACACAATTGTTCTGCCTTTTTTTTTTTTGGTTTTCCTGCATGGTCCTTTCCTGTGGAGTGTAGGATATATTAACTTGCAGCCGCAGAGTACTTGAAACGCACCTACTGGATCAGCCTAGTACATCAGTGAAAGATGGCTAACAGTCTTCCTTTTCCTGTGCAGCTGTTGTTTGCAGAAAGGGATAATTTTTAAGTTGATTTATTTACCTTAGACTTTTTTTTTTCCTTCTTCTCTTAATCAGTGAACATCAGCATGCTAATTGTTACTAGTAGCTTTGAAACAATGAATAAACCTCATTGATACAACTAGGATTTTAATAGAAAAACATCCTTGACTCGCAGGTGGAAAGCTAAGGACTTTTGTCCTCAGGAATGTTGATATCACAGAGTTTCCAGTTAAAAGAAAAGGAACAAAGGTCCATACATTCAGTCAGAAAAAAGCCCAACAAGTCCTCAACCTTGTCTTTTAATCTGAGACAAAATTTATGTACGGATTTCACGGTTTTAGTAAATCCCTACCTGCTGTAAATTATTGTTCATTCTCTCTTTAACCTGCCCACTGTGCTAGAACAGGGTGGTCTCCACCAGCAAGGTCTCATGGTTGCAGAAGGCAGGCTCAGAAATTCCCCAAGCCCTTCAGGGAGGGCACAGAAACCATCAGGATAGGTACCACTGCTGCCCCGTTCCTGAGAACCAGCCGCTGCAAAGACGCTGCTGTCATTTCACACCAGGTAAAACTCCTTTTTGCCTTCACGAGTTAGAAAACTTACCCTTGGTACCGTATGTAAAACACCTCACTGGAGCGCTGCCTCCACCCACAGTACGAAGTGCAGGAGCACGTCGGGAGCAGGTCAGGCACAGCCTCACATCCCGACTACACTCTCCCTATTTTCCCGTTTATTGATGCTTCCTACAAAGCTCCTCTTTCCCATTCACTGTTGGTTTTTTTTCCCTTTTCTGTCTTACTGGCGGAGGCTGCCTCTCTGTGGCAAGAGCTTGTATGCAAGGAGGATGCGCAAAATCCCCCTGTCTGCAGCCTCTGAAACGTGCAAGGGCACGAAGTACGCTCTTGGGACAGTTTTCATGAACTTGCAACAAAACATTGGAAAGCACCGAAGAAACACCTCACTATGCTTTGAGGAGCTGAGGGCTTGCGCACCGCCTGGTTATTAAGCGAGGAGGACCGCCCCGCATTGTGTTTGCCACAAAGACACAGTACGCACGGGCTTCACAAGGATGAAGAGGGATCAAGACACACGTGGCATTGAAAGCAAACAGAACTGTGAGCTGGAGGTCACCATTCAGGCTCTGCTTGACTTTGGCAAGAGCAGAGGAATGGCTACGGTCTATCTGCAGGGCGCAGAGGGAGGCAGGAGCACTGCACGGCCACCAGTCAAGCCTGGTCCAGAAATGAAGCAGCAGAAGACTCCCCTGTGGGGCAAATGTTGGTCTGCAGACTCAGACCTACAGACTGGAAATGCAAAGCCCAGACCTAGGCACCTACCCTCCCATTTGTAGGGGAAAGCAGGGTGCCTTAGAAGTGCAACCCAAACCCAACCGTACACAGATTGGGGAGCAAAATTTGCGAGATGAACTTTCCTTCTGGCAATTAAGTCCCACCAAGCTTTGCTTTGAGCAATTCAGCCTTCTCTTGGCTGTAGCCCTGGACCTCTCTGGGGCTATAAAACTGATGAAAAGTTTTTTGGCAGCCTGAGATCGCAAAAAACATCGATGCTCTGGAGAGGGATGAAGCCTCCTTTCTCCACCCACTACAGTACACTTCACCAGCAGAAGATTTCAGAGCAACTAGACCGGCGAAGGGTCAACATTTTGCTACTTCAATAGAAACCCTTCCTGCCAACCAGAGCTTTTTTTGGCTTTTAACGTACATCTGCCTTACAGGGATGAGTTTGGCTGTAAACAGATATAAATCAACTTTCCACTGAAGTGTCTTGCGTGGGAAAGTGCCCAGACATCAAGATGGAAGGGCTTCTCAGGAAACGTGTCTGTTCTGACATCTCACTTTGTCAGTGCCACACCACTTCTTGCCCACTGACCTCGGGCTTCTGGGGACATCGGGCTGCCATGACCCACGGCTCCCGGGCAGGCAATGCTCTCCATCTCTAGCACACTGACTTCAATTATCAAACTAGAGACTGATAATTATCGGAGGGGGGGAGAGAAGGCCCAGCCAAACAAAACTTATCACTGCTTCTACTTTTTAATGCTCTTGGTTGATCATTATTGGCAGGATACAGCAAAGCGAAGTCTTAGCTTCTCCCATGAGCCAGTTTTTATGATATCAAAAGGAAAAAATAGATGGGAAAAGCAGTTAAATCTCTGCTGATAATGAACGGCCACTGCTGGGCGGCCTATGAAAGGCAGGACTGTCTGGGGCACAGCGGGTGCGAGGACTTGGCAGAGGCCACCAGGACCCTTTATCTGTTTTCCCCTCTCGGAAGAAGGAAAGCTGCTGTTTTTCCCTTTCCTGTTTCTTTGCTTGGAGAAATCTGTTACTTCCCCCGAGATTTACATCCTGACCTATGCAAATCTTTGAACTGCTCTCTTTAGCATTTCACTCGGGGAGGCTCCTTGCTGAGAAACGAGGCTTCAGGAGCGCGGGATAGCGTTATTTATTCATCTGACATTAGTAATCTATGAGGCAGCATTCATCAAAGAATTGCTTAGGTTTGTTGGTGCTACAGTCACGCAGTGTTACTCACCACATGGGGCGATTTTCCTTAATTAAATCTCTTGATATTGTTTAACACAACGGCCTAAATATGCTAATGCTGTCAGTCTGATTCCACTTGTTTCTTAAAACAAAATTCAGCGAGAATTGAATATTGCTTTAGGTATACTTCTTAATGTATGTCATATATAAAAAGATGTCATGTATGTAAATATCTGCATTCTGTGCAGGCCAGTAGTGATTATATTGTAATTGCCTGATCATGGACAGTTTAATAATGTTTAAATTATTCACTGCTATGATGTAAAAAATTCAGGAGGCAAAACGGGGGAAGAATGTTTCCAGATTTAGAATATGCACACACACATACATGCACACATATATATCTGTAACTTGTGGTCTTTAGTTAATTTATTTCACCTATAGATGGTTTGGTTTGGTTTTTATTTTGTTGTTGTTTTTTTTTCTTTAAAGTAGGGCACGAATGACAAATATCTAAGAAAAAAATGCAGTTCTTGTACAAAGAAGAAACTTAGTTGTCAGCCTGTGACCATGGAACATCTCTACTTCAGGTCTTATGCAGGTCCCACCATCAAAAGAGACAGAAAGGGCAGCAAGGATTCCTGCTTGCACCTGTAAGCCCTGTGAAAGGAAGATGCAAGAAGGTGAGCTTCAATTAGTAAGCAATTAAGAAAGCTATAGCCTTATGAAAAGAAAAACCTAATTGCTCTTTACTGTTAATGAAGATTCTGCACATCAGTACAGCTGCTTCTGGGAACCACACAGGTGTTTTGGGAAGCACCTAATGCTGGGTGACCTCCCTGGGTTTGGGTTGGTCAGTGGGCAGTATCTTCTTCGTCCCACCCCCAGACCCACATCCCTGCGCTGAGGTTGCAGGTACTGCTGGCCAAGTGCCGCCTGGCTTCCCCTTCCTTCCCCTGCTCCTGCTCACCTCCTCCCGCAGAGACAGACCAGCAGAAGCCCAGGGAGATGGGGAATACGGCCCCAGCCCAACATGGGCCTCACCAGCACGGCACTACAATTCAGGGTGGGCTTTGCTTTGGGGAGATGCTGATAACTTCTCAATTACTGGGAGCTGTCTCGGAAGTAAGGGCATGCCATGAGTGCTGCTGGGGAGACACGTTTTCTCAGTGAGTTATAAATAATTGAATTCTGATGTTCAGGCAATCCCTTTGGTTTCCTCTATTTAAGCCTTCTGGGAGTTCTGTTGTTCTCAGGCTCTCCGATTCCTACTGCTGTCAGTAAGCAGTGGAGAAATCAGCTCTTTCTGAGAAGGTTTTGCTTTGGCACTGTATTGGTTGTTGTTAATAGCATCTTTACTATTCTTGTTGCAGTTGTACCCGGTCACCTTGAGGAGGGACTAGATATCTGGACCATGTTCATCTTGCCTAACATTAGACATCGACTGCAGTGGTAGGTGCCTGCATCTGAATTCAGTGCCTGTGTGCCCACCCTGCCTAAGGAGATGTCATAATCCATCTGGCCAAAACTAGTCGACTACTTTAGGCAAGAGTAACTGCTGTCTGTATTTCATTGACTCTGCTGACTCTAAAGGGTGTTTAGTCACAAATCCGCAATGTAAATGTGCCTCATGGGCACCTAAAGTCAGGCAAGAGTCATCTCTCTCTTATTACTCTTACTGTGTGTAACAATCACCTGATTGCTGACACAAACATTTTAAAATCAGAGCTTCTGGTCTGCTGTATTTACTGAAGTTTGTTTAAATGCCTAAGAATTGTTTGTTTGCTTAAAAATGCTGAAGGGCATTGCCAAACTCATCAAGCAACTTAAGTGCAGTGCCTCACGCCAGTTCCCCAGTTTCGGTGGTTCTGTGGTGCTGCTCAGTTCCACTGGACTCCATTATGTTATTCTAGATCTCCAAATTGTGTTACAGTATGTGGGAAAGTTGTGAGAGACTCCTAGGGCTTGTGTTTATCTCCTTGCTGCAGAGTGGCAGCTGAAAAGCTCCGGAAGAATGGCAGTGAAACTCGCTGCAGAGAATTCTTTATTAATTCAGGGAGATTCAGGGCTCTGGTTACACATGCTTATTCGGAAACAATCACTTCTCTCCAGTGTACTGGGAGAAGGGAGCACCCGCTGCATGGGGCTGTGGGATCGCAGTAATTCTCCTGTATTAGCTGTTGACATTGTTTGAAAGACAAAAGACGTCGTTTCCAATGCGCTGGGCTTTTTACTAAAAATGAGCAGTGATCTGCTACCATATCCTCTCTCCGGCTATCTACCCTGTACCCCGCGGAGAACAAGGGCACGAGGCTGTAGCCTGCATAGTCCTGTCATTGTTTCCTTTTCATGGGAAACAAGACTTGTCCATCGGCCAAACAGCATTTGAACGTCTCATATGACCTAACCAGACTTCCTCGTGTCACGTGGCAGTGACCCAACCTTCAGGTGCAGAGAGAAGAGAACAATCCTCTACCTCAGGGACACATCCAGAGGAGCGAATTGCCATCCTGGCTACACCGGCTCATGTCTCTGCACAGAGATGCGTGGTGCTGGGAATGAAAAATGTGGCTCGGTGAGAAAAAGGGAAGAGAGCTGACTCACTGCAGCTGGTGGGTCTGTAAGGATCCCAAATGGACCGAACAGATTTTGCTTGCAAATAGAACGTGATTCCCGGGAAACTCTGGCACCCACCATGGTGAGACTGGGCTCTTAGTGCCTGGTAGTAACAGCAGACAGGTCCAACACACCTCACCGCTTTGCACAGGAAGGAATTTGCTACCGGATAGTGTGAATGGTGGTTATATTACCACTGTCATCTCAATGGCTTGTTCCAGATACTGCTCACATTTCGACTGATATCTTCACTAATCATTTCTGAATAAAAGAAATGTCATTCATCTCTTCATCTAGTCACTGTTGCTGGAAAGAAAAAAAGTTTACACACACTTCTTTCCAGCACACAGGGAGGTGATTCTGCCCCTCTACTCTGGTGAGACCCCACCTG
>RSEF01000004.1:70920100-70931169 GCA_003993805.1 Himantopus leucocephalus | reverse complement strand
AAGAGAGGGGTAAATAGTATTGCAAACCACAGCCATGACTAGATGAAAGTTGATATATATAATCTTAGGATTAAGAATTCATTGCAATTTTGGGAATTAGCAACACAGCCTTTATCTGGATTAATAAAGGAAAAGTCCTATTTATGGCGATGCCACTATCTGAGTTTTAAATATCACACTCGTACACCTAATTTAACTTGTGTATCAGTGAGTATAAGGAATGATATCAGTGAACCTAAGGAATAATCAAGCTGAAGTCGATGTAAACCAGGACGAATTTGGTCTTAGATTTTGGTATACTTTATTATAAAGGTATCTTCAGTATTCTTATAAAGAAAGGTTCTTTTATATCAACCTACATTTTTCTCTTCTCTCCGTAGCCACTTTAAAGAAGCGGACATTAATAGCCATCTGCCTTTTGATTTTTGAAATTGCACTTGCAGCAAATATACACAAACTTTATGATATTTTGGAAACAATGGGGCTATTTCTCTCTATGTGGAAATTTTGTTCCAAAACACACTACTTTACTTTTCTACAGAAAATAAGTTCCATAGGGAACTTCCTTATCTGCACCTTAACTTAAACAGTAAAATTGCCTATAAGTTACTTGGAAATTCTTAGTGCTGTAAGTCATAAATAATATATGTTTAAGGAGTAGATATGGTTTTCATTCCAAACAGGGAAAAAAAAGGACCCCCCTAGAGAATATAACTCAACTGCAATATAATGGTACAGATAAATTTGAAAGTATTTTTCTTTTTATAAAAGAATTATCAATCCATTTTGATACATAGGCTCTGTGTTCTACTGCTGTTCTGTGTTAAGTGTATATTACTTCTGTATTTTTTGGTTTAAATGTTAAATATCAGCAGGATTATTTTTCACTAACNAAAGAATTATCAATCCATTTTGATACATAGGCTCTGTGTTCTACCGCTGTTCTGTGTTAAGTGTATATTACTTCTGTATTTTTTGATTTAAATGTTAAATATCAGCAGGATTATTTTTCACTAACTAAAGAATAGAAAAACCTCACATTTCTGATGAAAATACACTAGTGAGATATTAAATCATGAAAATAAAAATGTTATGAGCAGAAAGGTCCTCAAGGACATTTTTAGAATAGCTAATGAATCACAAAGGGTGAGAATGCAAACATGCAGAGTTTAAGATTACATACGTCCACTTTGTATCTCTTCAGTCTTCTCTCATTAAGCTGGGGAACGAGTTGCAGCAAAGGATGCAGGACAGACGACTGAGAGGACATGAACACAGACACATGAGCAACAATGAAATTCAGACCTTATGATGCAAAAAAAGTCTCTTCCCACAGTATTGGCTTATGGTCTAAACATGCACCAAAAAAGGACTGAAGATGTTATTTGAGAAACTTATTTTTTGAACGTTCTAACCTGACAACACACAGGTATCAACATCTAGGAATGGGACTAGCGATGGAGGGAAAAGCTATGCGTCCTCACCTTTACTCCTTGGAAGTTCAGAACTAGTTACAGACTTCTTGCCTAGGCAATTGCAATTATTCAGACTTTGATGCGCCTCTCTGAGTGCTACAGAGAACATTTCCGTACACTACTCCTAATAACATTTCTACAATTATCTACTATGGAAGTTAGCAGCTTGCTTCAATCTCCATTGTACTGAAAAGTTCATTTTACTTCAAAGTAACTTAAATTGCAGCAAGAAAAATTATTTTTTGCTAGAAAACAGTGTGCAGAAGGGATCCATTCTCAAGAAAAATTTGTAACCATGGCACTGGTCACTGTACCTAAGAGACAAGCTTCAGTCGTGAAATTCCTTGTGTTCAACAAGGCTTTACGTTTGCAGACAGCCTCATTAAGCACAGTGGCATTGTGTGCGGTGTAAGTGCCTCCCTGGCAAAACACAACCATGTGGGCTTGCGGAGAGAGGTCCACCATGAGAAATAAAGTAGAAACTCCATGTTCCATCAACCAATTTCAACCTTCAACTCTTGTAAACGTGATTTAAAAAATAATGGATTTTTTATACAATACTTCTTAGAAAAGTGATACAACAAAGAGAAATATAACTTGTGGACTAACTAGTGTTACCAAAGTGATAGTGTATTTAATAGGTAAAATGAACTTGCCTACTTGGAGCCAATTTTGCACTGTTTGCCTAAGGTAGGCAACGTGACATCCTAATAGCTAAAATAGTAGAGATCTGACGTGTAGCGGAGGAGTTAAAGGGCATCCCAGATGGCCACATGCAGTTAGTGGAGCGAGGTCAATAAAGCCAAAGAATGATGGATCTCACCTAAGTTAGTATCTCTGAGAACTGGGCTAGAAGAGAGTCACCTGAACAGCTAAACCAGAAGAAAGTGAGAAAGCAGTAATCCCTGGGGGCAGGCAGGGGCAAAGGTATTCAGCATGGGGACGAAGGGGGATGCAGTAACCTCTTAAGCAGGAGCAGCAGCAGAAATAGCTCTTTTCACTCTACCCTGATTACTTTTAAAACCTCCAGAACAGTTCTATCATGAAAACACTGGCCCCAATGTCAGTAATATCACTTTCTAGGAAAAACACCACACATTTCTGAAGAAATGTAAAGAACAAGGCAAAAATGGACATTAACATATAAGATGATTGCTTACAAGTGAGGAAAAATGAATGTTTAACTTTCTCAAAATCCTACCAGGCACAGAAAAAAACACATAGATGCACAGAAATAACAGATTATGTTTGCACTTTAGAAGCAAGAATGGATCACACGTAGTTTGGCTTATATTGTTGGTTTATGAGAATATTTTTATATCACCAATACTAGGCTATTTTTAAAATCACATTGTTCATTTAAAATGTAATCAAAAGTCTAATTGTGATTTAAATACTATTTTACCTCATACATATTTATGACATGCACAAATAAACACATACAATTTAATTAATAATTAATAAAAAATCATTAAGAGTTCTTGATATTTATGGTCATGTTGTCAGCTTCTATAAATCCACATTGTTTCACTGCATATGTTGTGTTCCAGTACCAGAAACAAGCATTTGACCTTATTCTTAATTGTTGTAACTACAAGATTAAGATGCAGTTGGGATGCTATGAGGGTTTGGTTGGTTTTTTGCACACTTGGACAGTATCGATGATCCTCTTCCATGTTATTAAAACAGATTCTATATCTTAAACACAAAGCTCCCAGTTCTGAGCTTGCTGTACAGTGGGAGAGACTACTGCAAAAAGGAACATCACCTGTTTTTTACGTACAAGCACGCATGTACTCACAAGGAGGTGCTATGCCACTTACCGTGATGTCTGAGTTGCCTGAGTCATGAGTCTTAGAATAATGAAATAAGAACTGTTCAAAAAAATTAAAAGTGGGGTTTTACTACAAAACAGGGCAAGGGTGTTATGATTTTCTTGACAATTTTAGTGTGATCACAAAACATACATAGAAATCTTACCCTTTTGGTGTTGTCTTTTTCATCTAAACCCTGTAGGAATAATAATTGGTAGAGAAGCTTTTATTTGTTAAAAAAAAAAAAAGCACAATGGGCAATTTTGATTACATTATAAACTTTTCAGTACTGGATTGGAGTATCGTCCTTCCTTGACAGCTGTATTACATGTCTTTGCTTATCAATGTAACTACTCTTTTCAAACTCTGTAGTGAGCGTTGACTACTCTCCAGTAGAAGAGTAGATGGGTTTAGTGGATGCTCCTTTGTATATCCCTAGACTCCCATAAGTAAATTTCTTTCTACATTGAGAGCTGATTGTTTTTCTAATCTAGAACAATAAAAACATCTGAAACCTTGTATTCAACCTGGAGATTGTTTTCCAAACATTGGAGTAGTACCTGGTAGTCTTTAACAGGTGTTGAGTTAGGACACATAGCATTTCAGAGTAAGAACTGATTACAGTATTACTTCCAGCACTGAGTGACACTTCAGATACTGGGTCCTCGACATTCATTGTAGACACTGGCACACTGAGAGATCAAGTTTCAGAAATGCTAAGCAGTCTTTCATGTGTGTTACCTGTGGTTTCTGGAGAAAACCCACGACCAGAAAACAAAGTTCTTCCAGTGCACTGGACGCCTAATGTAAAGAAAACATGAACTCAGGTATCAGACTTCCAATCCTCCTGCATATAGCAAACAGTAATAATCAAGTAACCTCTATCTGACTCACCTGAGGCTGAGAATCTCTGGACAGGTAGGCAGAACATGCATCGTCTATCTGTAAAAGTTCACACAGTCCTTTTTTTTAGAAGTCAGATTAATAGTGACATATGTATATTTTCAAAAACAGTTCAGTGCAGCCAAAGGTATGGCAAGCTTGTCCACCGTAAGGAATTCTTATAGGTACATACATGAAAGATTTTGTATTCAAGGGGAAAAAAAGCCCTTGATCAAATAAACAAATTTATACTTGTTTGATCACAACAAACACAAACATGTCTGGGTCCTTTATTCTCTTACTCCATTCACATCCCTCTTATTTGTAGCCTTCTCAGAATAAGTCATGTTATAAATTATGACTTTAAGCATCTGGGATATGGACTATGAACTTACATCTCTTCTGTGATATCTTTGGATTATACAAAACTGCAAAGAATATGACAAAGCGAGTGATTCAAAAAGCAGTCCTCAGACACCACTCTCCCAATTGGATTCCAGCATCCCTGCAGGTATATGACACACACATGTCTCGAGTGATTATGATGTGTGCCAGCACATCCCATGCATGCCAGTCAATTTGTTGAGTCACCAAGCAGCCAATATCCAAGGTTTGCACTGATTTCTTCGGTAAACGAGGAGTCTTGCAAGATTTTGTATAAAGGAGGCGGTTCTCAAATCACAGTGCTAGTAAGAGATATATTCAATATATTTCAAGGGATCTAAACTCAAAGACCCCTGTGGAAGAAGTCATTGCTGTTGAACTTAGACACATAAGCACAGAATGGAATGTTACACATATAGACACCAAAAATACCCCCAAAATAAATCCACAAAGCAAACCAAGAAGCCCCAACCCCCACCAGCTGTTTCGCCTGGATCAAAATAAATGTCTGTTTAGCTCTGCATCTTATCTCCAAAAATGGCCATACACTGGCACCCAGGGAAGAGCCTGAGACCAGTGGTCTAGTAAAACCCATGCTCTCCAACCTCAGCCAATTTCTGTGCTGTGAATTTGACCAATCTTTCTCTGAACCACTGTAAACTCTCAGCATCCCCAATGTCCTGTGGTAAGGGTTTCCTAAACACTGCACTTCCATGTGTCTTGATCAGTCTTCTCAAAGCTAGTTTCATTCAGTGTTATCGCGATCTTGTCTTGGAAGAAGGAATCAATAAGTGATCCCTACCCATCGTCTCCCTGCTGTTCACAGCCTTGTGTAGAAAATTAATCACATCCTCTTTCTGTTGTCTCTTTTCCAAGACAAAAGGATACCATACTCCTGAATCAATTTTAGTGGAGTTACCAATCGGGGAGGGAGAAGAAACGGAATAAAGGGCATTGGAATTCATGGAAATAATATTACCGGTGATGATAGCTCAAAGTCTTCTGAAAGGAAAAGAAAAATTCTCGAGTACTCCAACTGAAGCTGCATAGTTTAATAATAATGAAAAAAGAGGCTTAACTTTTCAGTCTATAACTTTAAAATTGTATCAATGGCAAGCTGCGTTGGTATGCACCATTTCTTGCATTGAATATTTGATACCTTTTGTCTAGATGCCAAAAAGCTTTGCCCGTCATCTAGTTCATAGACTGCATTAAAATTATTTTTTTTAAACAAAGAGTAGGTAATGCAATGGGTCTTATGATTTTATTATAGGTAAAAAGCCCTAAACAACACTCTTTAGCAAGGAAAACATTAAATGAAAAAAGCAATAAACAAATAATGCATATCTGAGTAGTTCAAGACAAGAGATGATTCATTTCTCTGGAGACAATCTACGAGAAAGCATTAGCAGAGGTGGTGGGAAAGCTAATAGCTCAGAGAATTCTGCTTTCAAGTACTTCTTGTTGGTAACACATCCTCCCCGTTCTCTTTTCCCTTCATCTTGCATTTGTTTGTCTCCGAGTGTATTAGTTCAGCCTCACTACTTTCAGAGTCAGAAAATGTAGAGGGAGAAATCAGCAGCGAATGAGACAAACTAAACTGAAGTCATTTTGGAAGCCTACGTTAAAAATTCACTGTTTCTTCTTGGTGAGGGATTTTGTTGTTGCTTTCCATTGGTTTATTTACTTGTTTTGTAGTTGGAGGTGACTATTAGAGAACTACCCTAATTCAGTAGCAGGGCAAGATACCTTGCCTTGCACTGCGTCAAACACAAAGCAGGATCTCTCAGCCAAAACCTGCATGGACAAAGCAAAGCCCAAGGAAATGCCACAGTTTCTGTTAATTCCTTTTAAAAAAATAAAGATTAATAGTTCCTACCATCATCGATACATTGGGGTTGGTTAAATGACAAAAAGAACCAAAAGGATGTGAGAGAGGAGTAAAGGAACACAATACTTAGTTACAAAGTTCCCATATTCATAAACATGGAGTCATTTCTGGAAAACACTAAGTTAATTTAGAGGCGGGGCGTCTCTGGACTGATCCACTAATAAAGTAACAAACAGGGAAGAACTGATTCTTTTCACTCCAAGGAACTCTGGTGAACTAGTATGATTCTGTAATCACGTTGATTTAGGGTATATACCTATGCATCTAATTCTCTTTCCTCAGACCCTCTCCGGTCCTGCATTATTCCTCCTGTAATAGTAAGTTTTGTATCAGTTATGTTATGTAACTTTACCCAGAATTTGTTATCTCATGCATACATTTTGTCTGCTGAAATCGATGGAAAATTTGCCTCTGCCTCCTGTCAGAGGCAAATTTTGTCCCCCAGTAGGGACAAACACTGTGTTACAAACAGCAAATCTTAGCAATAAATGCAGAAACATATAAAGCAGCAGTTTTAATTCAGAATGTCCCGTTTTCATAAACTCCTTATAGTTATCAGGACCTTACTTCCCAAGAGACCACTTTTTCCTTGGAGATAAGTATCACCAGGGCTTGTCCAAGTGCCAGTCTAGGAGTGTGTTGGTGTTTGAGTCAACGCTTCTGAAATGATCTGAGGGGAGCTGGCAGTAAGGGAAGCGTCTCCTGTAGTGCCCGCAGTAGGAAGAAATTTACTCCCTGCATCTCTACCCCTTGGTGAGTCATTTGCTTTCTAACGTTATCAGAAGCTACAAAATTAAATGTCAGCGGAATACTTGAAGGTTACAGCACCGCCAGGGCATGTGAGTTGCAGGCTAAACCTTCTCCGCGTGTTACGCACTGCCACTCCAACTGTTCCAAAAGGGCAGGGAAGAGCCCGTGCTAACACACGTGTCACGTCCTAGGGCCAAAACTCGTGCTCATTTCAAAGATGAGAGTGGAAGTTATGATAGCGATCAGTAGCAAAACGTTAGTAGGGCTAATTGGCACAGTACATTACCCTTTACCTAGTAAACTGAGAGGCTAGGGTAGGATTAAATAGTGTCCCAGCCCTGTGCATGGAACAGAAGAAGTAAGAGGTAAGATTGGATAAGTTGAAACAATTCCTGTGTACAGACTGTAAAAATAGCAGACGGGACACTGTGTTTCTTCCAGGGATGGTGACTGCCTGGTCACTGACAGTTAAATGACAACTGTTATCAAACGTAGCTCTCCACTGAGCCAAGACAGTCTTTTCCCCAAATGACATCTCAACACCCAGCCTCAGTGTTCTCCTGGAGCAACTCTTCAGAAAATCCGGAAAATAAAATGTTTCACCTCTTCGCTGATGTCAGGGTGGGAGATGTACAGGAGAAGCAGGACTGGAAGAAGCACCTGAACTCCGTGCAAGAGAAATACTGGAGAGTGAGGTATGCCTGTAGAAAGGATGGGCACAGAAGAAACGGAGTACACCACACGGCAGTGCGCAGGTGATGCTTACCTCTTTCCACAGCTGCAAATCCTCATCCGCCTCCAGTGCTTGGGATGGCACCGGTGCACCTGGAAGCACAAACCGTGCTTAGCAATGCTGTACAGCAAAGGTCATTTGCATAAGTATCCCATGTCAGTGACTTAAAGAAAAACTCTGAACACAATACGGCACCGAGCACACTTACCATTGCCCAGTAGTTTCTGGCTGTTCTATGTCAGCAACACAGCAGGAGGCTTCTTCACAAGTAGACAGCAGACAGGGACACTCACATCTCTTAGCAATAAACAATGTGGAATTTACTGAGCTTTCACCAGGGGTCAGGCTAGCATTAGTCCGTTCTCAGCCATAAGTAGCAGGGTAGCAGGCAAGACAATATTCGTAGCAGCTCTCGAATGCTAAGACCTGCTCAGCAAAACACATTCCAGCGCCTACAACCTCGAGCTTTCTGAGAACTCGGCTCACCTCCAGCGCACGCATCGCCAAGTTGAGAATCTGGATCCTACCTCTTGCTTTATTGTACGTTAGACAATTAAACATGTGCTATGTAATGTACGATTGCATATGAATAATGCCCGTGACATGAACATGGCATTTTTGGGGTGATAGACAGTACATGTGTAATGAGCTTTGTTTCCTCTGTCTGGCGTGTTTGTGATGTGGAAAGCTCAGTCCCTTAGAAGACTGAATGTGTTATTAATTGCATAATGCTGCAGCGGCGCTATGCTTGGCTTGGGGGCAGCTCCTTTCTCCATCCCTGCTCATCCAGGCTACAAACCTGGAATTCACTGACTCTGGGTCCCTCTTGACCCAGCACCCAGAATATCCACCTTTCCGCACTGTTATTTTATCTGGCAGTATATTTCTGATAATAATGTACCATCAGAGTCTCTGTAAATAATAGAAATGAACATCACTGAACTGTGAGCACACTAAAGACCACGCGAGCATATCGATGTGGGGATGTGTTGTACCTCACCTGGAAGGGAGATTGGTGCTGGAGAGGGTGGTCCTCGGACTGCAGGAAACCCTATGAAGACATGTAATTTATCCCCCTGCCCAAAGCTGCTGCCTATGAGCCATGCCTGAGCAGTTTATACCCTGTTCTTAAAGGCTTCAGATTAACAGAGATTTTATAGCGTTCCAAACAGTCTGTCATCAACTGTGGTCACTTTTTTTTTTAAAATAATCNAATAATTGAACCAAATCAAACAAAAAAAGAGGTGATGGTAGACTTAGCTAGAATGGCCAGGTGAGCAGGGTATGAATGCTCATCACCTCCATTTTACTAGTACCCCTAGTAACAATAATTACAACAGTGCTTAGTTCCACACATTAAGGCGTAGATTTCAAACCCATAATTTGGTACTGATACAGACTTAAGGTGGCTAATTATTCTCGATGCTTGTTTTTCAGGAGAAAAAAATAATAATTAGAACAGGTCTTAATTTCACCCTGTGTAGAAGTGGAATATTTCTGAAATCTCTAGGAGGTTCACATAGTAAGAAAACTGCTTTCCAATGAAAATTTGCCCTTTTTTTGATGCTTGTTTAAGTTCAAGGAAAATCTCCAAATAAATGAAAGATGCTACAATTCTCTTACTTTGTTTTCTGTTCTTGAATTAGTGTATTCCAATTGGAGTATTGCCTGGGACCGGTATCCTGGTTGCAAAGCGTGGAACTGGGCAACGCCTCAAAAACACACTTTCCCCATTAGACCTTTGCCTGCCTGTCTCTGGACACTGTTTCTACCATTGCCTGGTTCCCAAGGCTTTCCAGGGAGAGCAGAAGAAATCCAATAGCCTGTAAAGATTAGGGCAGCAGGCAAGAAAGCCTGAATATTACAACTTGCTCGGTTTTGGGTTGGGTTTTTTTTTGCCTGGAACATCAACTTTTGGACAGAGGAGATGCAATTATTTCACCAGCTCCTAAATTTCCTTAATCCTTCTTCACTTATTCACAAAAGTCTTATGTCATGTGCAGTCCCGTCTATTTTGTCCTCACACCTATGTGTCCCCCATTGCCAAGCAGTGTCCCTCCATCACCCCTCCCGGAACAGTGCTGCAGTCCGTATAGGACTTCATTCATTTACATACGTACACGACGGCACACACAGGGAAACAATAAATTATTTTTTAATATACACAAAATCACCACAGGGTAAAAGAAAAAAAAAAAAAAGAGTGCTATTGAGGAAAGCAATCCTATTCAAAAGGAACGTACAGGAGAAAATCCCACAAAATTGATGCTGTCCATGATATATATGTTCTCTCATCCTTCAATTCTGCCAACTTCTAAAAACTGAACTCCTTCCAAGGCAGCAGAATGCCAGCTGCAGAATTTCAGCCACTTTTCAACCTGGGATTCACTTCTTACCTCTTCTCTTCCCTCCACCTCTCTCCCTAGACAAGCTCCTGGTAATCATTTCTGTAAGAACAATGATTAAATACTGTGTGCCAATGCCCTTCCTTTTCCTTCCCTCCCCTCTTCCCTGTCTCCAGAATTTATTTTTAAAAGCATATTTGCTATACTGTACTCAGATTCCTTTGAGTCTTGATATTAAAAAAACACATCAAATCCGAACTTTCCTGGTGAAAGTAACTCACACACATATAATACAGACAAAGCAGAACTATTCCTTGCACAGTGGCTTATTTTGTAATGTTACTCCACAAGGTAGAAGTAGTTAATCTATCTGGAGTGGGAAAATAGAATAGAAAGGAGAGTATGTTTTATTAAAAAGCCCTTCAGCTGTGCTTGTTTGACAAGCACTCCCTGTTATGAAAAATAGCAATTTTCAGATGTAAGACAGCATTTCAAATTAAATCAAGATAATCAACCTCTATGCTTAAAGCAGCTCTATTCTTTCCCACTTAACCCCACCCCCAGAGGTTCATCATGCAACAAATATTGCTTCAAATATTGAGCTCAGTGACTTCCAGAGGGTCCTAATTTTTCCTACAATTCCATCATACATCTCGTTCCTCTTTTCTTAGCTTTTAAATCAGACTAAATTATATTTAAAACGAAATTGCTTTCAACAAAAGCCACTCCCGCAAGTTGCTGGAGCGCAGTTTTGCCAAGGACAGAGTCATCCTGCCGGGATACACGAGGAAGTCC
>RSEF01000004.1:70895242-70912307 GCA_003993805.1 Himantopus leucocephalus | reverse complement strand
CTGGATGGGGCTTTGAGCAACCTGGTCTAGTGTAGGTGTCCCTGCCCATGGCAGGGGGGTTGGAACTAGTGGATCTAGTGGATCTTTAAGGTGCCTTCCAACACAAACCATTCTATGATTCTGTGCAGAGCAAACTGTCTGTGGCTGTAGCATAAAAATGTAGCCTGAAGGAGGGAGACCAAGCACCAAACTTGTAAAACAGACCATATATAGCTAATTCAGATCCAAATTAGCCTTGTGAACCGATGAAAACAGATTAAGGTGTACAGCACGTACAGAAATGATGCCAAGCAGATCCTAAAGGGAGAAGGAAGAAAACACTACCAACGTACTCCTCTCTGAGCAGGAATCATAGAATAAAATCATGGAGTAGTTTGGGTTGGAAGGGATCTTTCAAGTTCGTTTAGTCCAACCTCCCCTGCAATGAGAGGGGACATCTTCAACCACATCAGGTTGCTCAGAGACCCATCCAATGTGACCTTGAATTTTTCCAGGGATGGGGCATTCACTACCTCTCTGGGCAACCTGTTCCAGTGCCTCACCACCCTCAGTGTAAAATAATGTTTTCCTTATATCTAGTCTAAATCTACCCTCTTTTAGTTTTACCTTGTCCTTTATCCCTTGTCCTATCACAGCAGGCCCTGCTAAAAAGTTTGTCCTCATCTTTTCTGTACGCCCCCTTTAAGGACTGAAAGGGCATGGTAAGGTCTCCCTGAAGCCTTCTCTTCTCCAGGCTGAATAACCCCAACTCTCTCAGCGTGTCCTCACAGGAGAGGTGCTCCAGCCCTCTGATCATGTTTGTGGCCCTCCTCTGGACCTGCTCCAACAGGTCCATGTCCTTCTTACGTTGGGGGCTCCAGAGCTGGACGCAGTACTGCAGGTGGTGTCTCACCAGAGCGGAGTAGAGGGGCAGAATCCCCTCCCTCGCCCTGCTGGCCACACTGCTTTTGATACAGCCCAGGGTGCAGTTGGCTTTCTGGGCTGTGAGTGCACATTGCCGGCTCACGTCCAGCTTTTCATCCACCAACACCCTCAGATCCTTCTCGGCAGGGCTGCTCTCAATCCCGTTGTCCCCCAGCAGTTGTACTGACACCAGGAGTTGCGCCGACCCAGGTGTAGGACCCTGCAAGTGCAGGACTTGAGATGCTGATGGCTCTCTGCAGCCATCCCTGTTACTGAAACCAGCCACGTCAGGACAAAGTGGGGAAGTGAGAAGATGAGACTGAGAAAGGGGGAGATGACAGCAGAAAGTTTGTGTGTGTAACATAATACATTCCACTGCCTGCATTTGCTAAACCTATCCATTTTATTATAATTGAATTTCTATAATTGTGTCACAGTAAAATACTGTATGTTAATAACTATATCTATGTTGGTTTTCCATGTGATCTACTCTTTTCTGACCAAGAAGCAGTATCTGGAAATTATACTGTCATATGGCAAATTTAAGGAGATCTGCAGAGGAAGGACCAATGTACTCATAAGGTGCCTGATTCAATTTTTTTTAATATCCAGAAGCCATAAAAAATTTAATTTTTTAGGGCTTCTGTCCTGCAAAATCCAGACTATTTTTGTTCTAAATTAAATTGGACCCAGGGAAAGGAAGAAAATCTCCCTGTAAAGATTAGACAAATATGGAATAACATTAGAAATGACCTGCTAAATGCTTTATGAAGTCTAATTTCATGATACATCTGCTCCTTAACTAAACAAAACTGTATTACATTGCAAAGCGATGACAACTCAATCTGATAACTTTCCTGGTGTCATTCCTCACAAACGACTTCATCCTTGTGGCAGTATGTAAGGGCCTTTAGAACAAAAGGGAATCAGCAAAGGTTGATGCCATGGCAATCCCTCCCCTATAATAGGGTAAAAAAGGAGACTCTGGGGGTAATAGTGGCAAGTAGAGAAAGAGGAGGGAGCCTGTAAGGTTTTTCAAGGTGCCACCATCAGAAACTCAGAAGTGCTGGGTGAGAAAAGCTCCCCTCCCTTTTCGTCAACCTGTTTTCTCCCAAAAGCGAGATAAAACCCAGGGGAGAGCGGGACAACAGGGAAGATTCTTGCTTTGGCATAAAGAATGAAGAAGGCTTTCCAAATAGCAGGCAGAGAGAGGGTGATCCGAGGCACCCTTCACAGGTGGTGGAAACGGGATGCAGAGCCAGCCCTGGAGGAGGCCATTATGTCTGCAAGACTTCTGAATTGAAGTAATTTTGTGTTTTGACTTTCACGGCCAGTTTGACAGTAAGTGGACCAGGGGAATTTGAAGTGCCTGCTGTGAAAGAATAGCTCGAGGCCTACCTTTGCTGCAAAATTCGTTTTCTATTTCACACACATTTGCACATACATGCTTACCCCCAGCTTCTTCTGTGATACAGAAATGAAATAACACCCGTTTTATTCAACTAGGTGCATAACTGCAGCTATTTGGAGGTTTACACATCCTTGACAAGCTGCCATGAGATCACCCTGAAAGAGCTTCCTAACTTCCAGCAAGACAACAGGACGCTCAAAGCTGTGTTTGATCATGCTGCAGGGAGTCAGTGACATACATTGGTGCCATCCAAAACACCAAGGCTTTTTCCTCGCTGTATTTGAACCCACTGACTTTGGCTAAGTCCTAAGAACACATTCTGTAGGACAAAAGCCAGGGGATGTCTTCCACCATCAAGATCAGGAAGCCATATTGTATAATTCCAGTCATCAGCTCAACAAGTTTCATATGAATCAGAGCAAAATCAGATGTCTGGGGGAGCTTGGCCACACCTGGTGCTGCTGGAAGGCTGTTCTGGTGCCTCCCCTCTCAGCAGCACGGGGCAAATCTGTCCAGATGGATGCGAGTGTGTGTTTGCTCTGCCCACGCTTCGAGCCAGCTGCCTGCAAACTGCACTCCAGAAGCCACGTAACCGCATTAGCTCTGATGGTGCCTGCAAGGGTGATGCGCGCTGAAGCCCAGGGCTGTGCTATCAGGGGAAGCTACCATCCTTACAGAGCAAGAACATGTTGGATCAATGCGGAGGGTGTGTTGGGTCAAAAGTACAAGTTCCTACGTCTGTTCCTCTAGATGAGCTCATTATTCACTAGGGCTAAATGTGCCAGGGATCATAATTTTTTCATAAATACAGTTATCATGAACACTTCAAAGTGACCCATAGTGCATTCAAGCATTGAGGTTCTTTCCAGATAAAATTTATTCGATGGCTGTGTATTTACCAGGGAACGATGCTTGGCCTTGGTCAGTTTTAATGCATAGGTAGATTTCTAGATAGATGGCTATTCATATACTCAAGGATTTTAAGCCTTTCTACATCCCATCTTTTCAAATGATAAATCACCTTGTCCAAATTGCTAAAAATAAATGGACATGACAGAATATAACAATCAAATGAGATATTGGTTTCTTAGTAAAAAATATTTCTTGAAGTTATTAAATATGCTATTACATGAAGCGTTACACTTTAATATACATAAATAACACAGCAGAATGATTAGAAAAATCTTAGCATAAACACAGTAGAATAAATTTAATAATAAACAGATATTGTGTTGAGAATATAACTGTCTACTTTTTGTACTCATTGGTTATAGCTAATAAACCAATGATCTTACTATTTTTTTTTGAAAGCAAAGCCTTTTTCATTTAGAAGTAAATTACAGAGCAAATATTTTAAATTTTCAAACAATTACCTAAAGTGCTTTTATTGTTTTTCAAAATGAACAGAAGCTGCAATAGAAAAACACCCACATAGAGAAATCAGGAGAAATTAATTCCTACCTCAATTAACACTTATCTTTAAGAAGGAAAAAAAATCTACTTCTGCTACAGGTATTGCCACTGGCGGAGAAGCGAGCTCAAGGAGGTGGTTTCAATGACTAGTAGCCCTCAATTTTTACAAACACATCATATTTTTACTTGAATTTATGGAGTTTCAGTCTCTGGTCTCCTGGATGTTTCACATGGGCAGCTCACGCCTGCCTGTCACCGGTTTGCCCAGGTGCAGATTAGGTGCGCCGTGGACACAGAGGGACCAAACCTGGCTCTGCAGGAAGCCAGCCTGAGCCAGACCGCGGGCTCAGACCATGGCTTCAAGGGCTCATCTCATTTCTCCATGTCTCTGGGGAATCCTGCTCTCCTGTTATTTCAGACAACAGCAGGCAGACTTGGTTTTCCTGTTCTTTAACCATTTCTGCAGCTCTTCTTTCAATCTTCCCAAATTTTCAATGTTATTCTTTAACTCAGGTCCTACTTGATATTCCTCTTTTTTATACCTCCGCCGGTAAATGTTAACTCCTGCGGCTACTTGCCCAGCAGGTTGCACTGGGATGGCATGGTCAGATGGCTCTCCATCATAAAGCTGCAGCACTTCCAGCTTTGCTACTTCCTGGGATGCTATGCAATGAATGACCTCTGGAAATGACCTGCCTCCTCTCTGTGTCTGTATGTGTACTATAACAAAAATACAAAAAATTGTATCCAAATCCCCAAGTAAATTCAGTTTGCTCTCTTCCAACATCTTTTGTCTCAGCTGGGCCCTTAGCATTTGCTTAGTCAATACGAGTTGCCCAAAGTCAGCTAAAATGATGGTACAAGGCCATATTCTTTTTAAAATTCCTCCTAATTACTCCATGAATGAAAAACATTTCTGCATCATCACAGAAGTTATGATCTCCACTGGCTGAACTCTTCCCCAGAAGAGAACAGAAATACGTAATACGCAATTCTGTCTTTTCCAGATTAAAATGAATTATTCAACCAATTACACCTAAAGTGGTCCAGTACCATTGTAAGACAATGCAGATGGCTACAACTCCTTCTGGTCTTTCCAGATTGGGTCCCTTTGCATTTTGCCTTTCCAGAAATGTTGCCTGTTTTTTCTGATTGTTTCTTAACTCTTACTTTATGATCTTCCACAATAATCCCAGAAATATTTATTTATTTTTTTTATCACTGGGTTGTGCGTTTGGCATCTTGCAAAATGTACTTGAACGGCTCTTAGTTGTTATTTTCCTTGTTCCGTTCAAATCCTCTCTCCAGNGCCAGAAATCTTTTTTTTTTTTTTTTATCACTGTGTTGTGTGTTTGGCAAAATGTACTTGAATGGCTCTTAATTGTTATTTTCCTTGTTCCGTTCAAATCCTCACTCCACNCTTAGTTGTTATTTTCCTTGTTCCGTTCAAATCCTCTCTCCAGCTGAATTTGCTTACATTTGAGTTTTGAGCTTTTGGAAACTGTTCCTGTTAAACTACCAAGTTACGCCTGTTCTTTGGTATGTTCATTACAGAAACAGTATGAATATAATACAGAGTTATAGCAGACACCAGCTCATTATGCATTTAGAGTTTTCTTTAAAACTTTGGTCTAAGAGTCCCATTTGCTACAGAAAAGCAGACTGAAGCCTTAGACTCCAACAGTGGATGATCTCCTTACTGGGGCTGAAGTTAAACAGCAGCATTAGCTAGGAAATGTTCTAAAAATAGTGAGAGCAATGCTGATGCCTAGTGGTAGAGAACGAAATAGTCACAGGATGATGAAGAAGCTAAAGATGCATTGTAAATGGAGGGAATGTGGAGGGAATGTAAGAGCACTAAAAGCAGAAAGCTACAGCTAAGGGTGTGAATAATTAAGTTTCTGTGGGGACTGGCCAAGTAGGACAACATCGCAGAGAAACAAACTTAAACTAACCTGAGTCTTTGATTTCAACTTATTCAAAGCCAGCAGATTTACTTCAAAAATAAATTCAGCTTTGTGAGATTTTTCTCCTTAATTCTTTATTTTACAATATTTGAAAAATGAACAGCCTCACAAAAATTCAGGTTTGAGTTGGAGAAAGGACTGATACAGTGTTATGTCTTGGGATACAAATGAAACCAATGCTTAATTTATGACAGTCTTTTCCCACATTTATAATTAAGTGAAGATCAAGTTTTGGACAGGATAAAATTAAGCCTCAGGAGGCAGCAGCACTCAAATATAGGTATACAAGATGAAGGATAAACTTTGCAGCCTTTTTGTTTGGAGCCTTTTGTAGGAATGAGGTAATTGGTGAATTAATCAGGACAAAGGCTCTTACTGTCAAAATCTTTCCTTTTTGTGTGTCTTTTGAAAAAAAATGGAAAATCTCAACTGGCAGAAAAATGTTGGTGACAGTAGAGAAGGATACAAAGAAAGTTAGACTGTAGCAACGGGATTTGAGAAAAGGCCAGTGTTATCATAGAATGAAAATGTCTCTCCTTGTGAGAAAAACTAGTGACAAGCAGATGACTTGAAAAATCAGTGACAAAAAGACATGCAAAAATATTTAACTTTCAGCAAGAGGAACTACTTGGGAATCAAAAAAAAAGTAAGTTCAACATGTAATGGTGGATTTCTAGTGGAAAAAGGAGAAAAATTTGCAAAATCACTTTTGAAATGTTCAACCTGACAAGGTTACTCCCAACTTCTCTGCAACAACAACAAAAAAGGATCCATTAGCCTACAAATTTCTAGTCTTGTTACTGCCAAGAGATCACAAAACGTTCAAGGTCTTACTATTCCTTCATGAGACCTTTACGTACAAAGAACAAAATGGGGAAAAATTCAACAACCCAGCTTTTAGTGTGATGTATAAGGCTGCCTAAGCCTGCCTTTTCAAATTGAAGCTTTGCAAAATCATTAAATCACTGTCTATTTGAAGCACCAGGACATGGATAAGTGTGAGTGGAAATGTGAAAGGGATGACTGTATAGAAAATCCCCTCAGACGACTTTCTTCTCACTTCCTTCAGAAAAAATGACTGCATTTCTAACCAAGGGCTGTCCAAGGTTCATTACAAACAAGGTTTCCCAGAGACCCCTTGGGTCTTTCTGCCTACTCCAGCATTGCTGTGGGGGAAGTTTGAGTGGCAGCTGCCCTCGGAAGAGTGCTCATCTCTTGGGAAGGTAACATGGCACCAGATGAACCAGAAGAGGTCTTGGTCCCACACTCCCATATTGGTTTGCTACTCACAAAGGAATATATTCAGTGTGCACCAAATCTCTTTACAACCACTTCAATCTTTCAACAATAGTTAAGAATAAACCTAGTGTGGTCTATAAAGGAATAGGATGGGAGACATGGAAACATATTGGGAAAGTGGTTAGAAATAGTAAAGAGTAAAGAGGTCAGTAAGAGTGCCTCAACTAAAGACATTCAAAATCCACAGCAAACTCTGTCCAACATAAGGAAGCTTGGTGGGCTAGGAAGTACAAGCAGAAGATGAGATAGGACACATGTCTTAATGGGTGTTTGAGGTTATCTCCATTTAAAATTCTGGAGGTAGGTCGTATTTACAGCTGTTGAGTCGTTGCTGAATTGTTACTTCCCAAAAACAGTCTGGACAGCATCCTTTCATTTTCATCAATCTATGAAGCCACAAACTTTTCTTTTTTGATTCATGTCCTTGTAAGGTTATTGTAGCACAGGCCACGTGAGTCAGCATCATTCATCTATCAAGAGTTGAGGTACGTACAAAATGCAACATTAAAAAGTTCATGCCAAGATCATATATTCCACCAGATTTCTTTCGGCAACAACAATGATTTCTGCAGTTGACATGAATATCTGTATTTAAATACAAAATCATTAGGATTTAACAAGTCCAAATTAATATACTGAAATGCCTAATGCCTAAATTATGTGAGAAATTTATATAAACATGTATGAGCCACCTGTTTTGGAAAGCAACTGTCTCCTACTGAAGTATGAGTACATAACTACAGTTGTTAGATGTGAGATGTAATCGTGAATAGAGATTATTTTGTGCTTATATGATGTGTAAATATCTTTAAAATATATTATTCTGTAGAGTTGCCATTTTTTACATCTACTTTCAGGAGACTTGTGACAACACTGAAAAAACACAGATGAAATTATTTGCTTATAAAATACCATACCAACTCTAAGAAAAAAGTTGTCATTTCAGCAATTATTTCAGTTTCTGCTCCAATTACATGATAATTTTCTTATCAGTAATCCTTTTAAGAAGACCTCACAAAGTCGAAGTGGTTTTATCTTTCCTCCCTGCCTGGGCCTGGATCCATTCGCTATCACGCAGCACCATCTGGTGGACATTTTCCTACCATTTCCTTTTTTTTTCCCCCAGAAATAATTTGACTACTAGGTGAAGGTAGAGCAAAATTTGCTGAGGTCTGTGTGAGACCAAGGGGGTCTCATGCGCTCTAATCTGGGCCGATACTGGTTCGCAATGTGTCTCTTGGATAGTCACTTAACAACTTTGCCTCAATTTACATGTTCAAGATTCATTAAGTAAAAGCTAATTTTTGTTCACAGCATTATTTCAAAACAATTAAGTTGAATTAAAATAATGGGATTTACCCTGCTTTCTACAAAGAGGTACAAGCATCCTGACTGATATTTAAGTGTTTATTACTATTACAGAGGGGAAAAAAATTACTATTTCCTTTTACAGTTTACAAGGTCTTGCGTCGCAAAGTTAGCCATGTATATGAGGTAAATAAAAAATTAGCAGATAACTTCCCAGCAGGGCACGTGTACATTCTGTAACATGTAGGCACAATCCCAGACATCAGCCTTTTTCCACCATCTACTCGTTGTGAAACAGACACCAGCTTTCATCTGCCACGGGAAAGCCTTTCTGTTATCTTGGCACCAGATGTCACCAGCCGCCTAATTAAAAACTGCAACTTCGTGGAAAGAAACCGCTCAACTGTTGGGAACCCCACATGTTTAGACACTGTAAAGAGCCCGACCCCTACTAGATATTGGTTTGCTACTCACAAAGGAATATATTCAGTGTGCACCAAATCTCTTTACAACCACTTTAATCTTTCAACAATAGTTAAGAAGAATAAACCTAGTGTGGTCTATAAAGGAATAGGATGGGAGACATGGAAACATATTGGGAAAGTGGTTAGAAATAGTAAAACATCAAAAGATTTAATTTACTCACATTAATGAGAAGGATCTAAAAGTGTCAGCATTCTTCTGTTTGGGGTACTAGGCAAACTGACAAGAAAGATTTTGTCCCCAAAGCCCCATTTCTAGGGGCTTGATTGCTCACCAGAGTTTTACTTTAAGATCAAATAAGCCATAAGTTATTTCACCTCCCTCTGCTGCTGCTCATTCCTGCAGCGACATCAACCTCGCCTTCTGCCAGTTAAAGCAATTATGAGGCCAAGCTGGTCTGGGGAGCTTATTGCTTCCTGCTGCTTTTGAATCCGTTTCAACTTGGATTAAGTCCCCAGTTCAGTTTCCCGCACAGCCAACGTGAACTTATGCTGGCACAAGGGAGTGCATGGTGCTGGAGCAATCAAGGGTGGAGGGGCATACAACTGATTCTGCCAGCGCTGACACCAGCTTATGCTGAGTTACAGGATTTCCATAACCGTGCCCCTACACGTAGCACTTTATGTTATTGTTCATTGGGCTCATCCATGATGATTAATCCCCTTCCTTTGTTGCAGTGCTTCCCTTTTGTATCATAAAAGTCATTAGACACGGAGATCATGAACATCCCAGCCACAGGCTGGACCCTAACATAGAGGCCAAATGCATATAAATATGGGTAAGTGTATGTGAGTTTGACAGAAGATGGGTTTGTGAAGGACTCTGTGCCTGATGGTTCCCAGTCTCTCTACCAGAGTATGGGAAGCCACCTCATATAGCTCCAGTAGTTCCAAGCACAGCCAAACAGCACTCACCTCAGCAGCTATGAACCACATCTTGGTGGGCTCCTGATCCCCAGTGATGAAACACCACTGCCCAGGACTGCTAAAACTCCTGTAATCTAGTCTAGAGAAACCAAATCATTACCCAAACGTTAAATGACTGCTCACTCAGGTTTTTTTTGCTGAGTTCACAGGTCTACATTTGAGAGAAAGGAAACCATGAACCAAGACCTCCAGCTACTGAAATTCAGTAGAATCTTTATGACAGTGGAAGAGGAAAGCTTTTGTTCCTGTCTCATCAGGACAGAATACCATACCAAAAGGGCAAAACCAACAAAGATCTTAAAATAGTGTTAACACCAAGATAAAATAAAATGCATACTCAAAGATTTGCTCTTTCTCAGTCCTTGCATTGTGGAGACAGGACTACCAATTCCCTACGCGTGGATAATATACTGGTAACACATTAGTCAGCATAAGGCAGTTGGACAGGATGACATGGATCAGTAACGGCGGCAACTGAGCATCCGAGCATCTCTCTCTTTCTCTGGTCTCTCCTAGTCTCCTTCATCACTTATATTAAAAAAACCCCAAACCTATTCCAAGAATGAAAGTTTAAAGCTTCTACTTCAAAATTTTACTTTTAATACAAAATCTGCATTTTTCTTATATTACATACATGAAACAAAAATATTATTTGATCAAATCTTTTGCCTTTAAAAAAAATTACATAAACAAGTTCAGTCAAAAATTGCTGCCAAAAATGCCTGACATATCCCAATCTTATTAAGCCAAAGGGAACTATTTTAGAAAAAAACTACAACAGAAAAATTCTAAAGATAGGTTTCAACACATCACATTTCTAAAAATAATGCTGGGAACAAATCCTTTTCCCTCAGCCAAGGTCGACTGAGTTGCTGGAAAAAGTAAGGCCACATCACGTTGGGGCTCTAACTACAAGTATACATTAATCATGTGCTTAAATCTAAAAGCAAAACTAAACAGCAAATGTGGTAATGGAACATTAAGCATTATGGATGGACATGATTTATGCCCCTCAGCAGCCACGTTTCTATCTGAGGTTGCCAAAAGAAGCCCCAGAACATATTTCAGTGTTCAAGACGGCTGACAGAAGGCCAGTGATATCAAAAAGATTAGGCAGATTCAGGAAAAGAAAAATTGTCAGTAAGTAGGTTTTGAACCATGTTCTGAATGTTCTCACACCTTCAGAGATTAAAGAGCTTTTTTTGATTTGTAGTATATGCTACAGGATATAAAAGCATCCTAAGAACTTGCCAGTGCTGTTCCCTGGGTGAAAGGATGTGCTTGGGGACCAAACAGCAGCAGCA
The DNA here is from genome assembly GCA_003993805.1 of Himantopus leucocephalus. NCBI lineage: Eukaryota > Metazoa > Chordata > Aves > Charadriiformes > Recurvirostridae > Himantopus > Himantopus leucocephalus. Next base: position 70,901,293 of record RSEF01000004.1, on the reverse strand, counting down.
GCTACCTGCAAGAGCTGAAGGCTGGAGTGAGAAGCTGTTCAGGAAATACCTTCCCCTCAGTCTTGTTACCTGGGTACCTTGTTGCTTAGCTCTCCATCAGAGTTGCGGTTCAAAGCCCTCAACAGGGAAAACCTGGTTTGGGACCAGAACCTTAGCCACCTATGGCAGCTACTACAGCAACCAGAGAAATTCATGGGGATATAGAATAAAAAACTTGGAGAGATGGGGAAAAAAGTTAAAAGGATATATTGAAATACGTTAGCAAATTTCTGTGGGCATCTCTGCTAATGGCACCGTCCTTTCTGATGCACCCAAGGACATGAAGAGTGGGAGGTCTTAAGTACTGCTCTGCTTCAAATGTCGTGATGTGGTTGAGATGTTACTGTGAAAAAGACCATGCAGACCCAGGGAGAGGAACGGGGGGCATGTGGTGGACTGTATCCAGATAACAGGAAAAAAAATATTCTTTCCATAAAATTATTATAAAAATAAAAAGTGCTGTTACTAATTGAGAATAACCAGCAAAAGAAAGTGGAGACTTGATGGCATAAGTCAGAAAACAGGAACTGACAGGGTTAGTATGAATACAGTCAGTTTCGAAGGCTTCTGAATGTAGATCAGTGCAGAACAGACTGCTTTTTTTACATACACTTTGTGCTCTAAGAAAAACTAAAATTGGGATTTTTATCTGATGAAAATATGAAAAGTGTTGTCTTGACAACCTTCTTTCAATTTAAAACTGGTTTTTCTTCTGGTAACTTTAGAGGCATAGGAACATTTTAAAACCAATAAAAGTTTCTCTTCCAATAGTTTGTACCAGTTTAATCAAAGTGCAATTAAACCAAGTTTTAATTCTGTTAGATGTGACTGATGTTTGTAAATTGGACAGAACTAATATACCCATTTTAATTTATTCGCAACCAGCCAGCAGTGCAGTTTAAATTACTAATGAACATGCCCCTGGGTGTCATGCATTAAACCTCAGATCATGGCTGTTGTGTGCTTTCATTTATATCTGAAAGGCAACAACCATGATATTGACACAAAGACATTTAAAAACACCTGATTGATATAAGAAAAAGGTATAATAGACAAGCATAACATAAAATTAAGAAGCTTTTAAACAATCTCTATTGTTTTCCCTGTTATACTTCTCTTTCATGTTTCTGTTATTATATCTACCGTTTAACTGATGCACATTTCACTGCTTTGCCTTTTATCTCCATTTTCCAGATCAGCCATATTTCTCATGAAATCAATACTGTTTTTGAAGCCACAAGTGAACTTATTCGCGGCATCTCTATGGAAGGGACACAGTTAAATTAGAGATGAATGTTGCTCGCTATACAACAATATTTATCAGCACTCTGCAGTTGTCTGTTCATTACGGCCTGATGCAAAACCCAAAAGTCAACTGGAGGGCTCCAGTCACTATCAGCAGGGTTTAGACCTCATTGCCAATGAAGCTAAATAAAACCCAGAGAAAATGAACAAAGACAGATAGATCATCTTATCTAAAACACCTGGCAGTATTATAGCCAGCTCTGATTGTCTGATTTAAATCAGCTATTTGAAGAAAACTCTACCTTAGAAAGTTGCATATTGTGCAGTATTTTTCATACAGCAAATCTGCAAGAATATGATTGAAAACCTGCAAGAAAAAAATTAAAGCTATAGCTCTGGAGAAAAGTGCAGAGTAAGAAACAAAGTATCAGTAAACCTGATGCTAGAAAAGCTGGTGTCAGGTTCCTGGGACGTGTTAATTAGTTTTAAGACTGGTTGTTCCAAGACGATGATACTGTAAAATCATAAGGCCAGTTCTTTCACAGTATTTAGGCACCTGAAGATGTACACAGGTACTTAGCAGAATTTTCGAAATGCGTATTTAAAGCCCAAGTACTTTCACAAACTTTACTCCTAGGTTTGTGCGTCAGAAGCCTTTGGAAAGCCAAAACTACCTCAGCTGGACCATGTTTATCCATGTGCCTACTGACCCCTCCATGGAACCCCAAGAATTCCGTGGGGCGGGACTTACCTTTGCAAAAGCCACACTGATTCTTCTCCATTATATCATATTTACCTATGAATCTATCCATTACCCTTATAGTTTCCTCCAAAAAAAAAAAAAGATTTTATGATTTCTACATATTCTGCACATACATATTGATTTCTGTAATGTCTTATTCATTTTGTATTATAAGCTAATTTAGACTGTAAGCTCACCAGGTCAGTATCTGTCTCTTATACAACAGTCAGTGCTTAACGAGTAACAAATACAAATAATAATATAGTGTGAGAAATCACTGCATATCTCCCTTAAACTAATTTTCTGTCTTTTAACTACTGGTGGATTAAAAAAATCCAGAAAGACTCAAATGCTTTTGATGACATAAGAGAAAATATAACATGCCATTTTTACACAAAAGTTACTAAAACGGTGCGAGGCCCATATCCTTGCTGGAATGAGAAGGGTGAGAAAGGCGGGCAATACGCTGTGCACCAGTCGTTGCCATAAACCAAGTCCCTTTTGTTCAAATTTCTCTGGACACACCAGTGGGGACACAGTGGCAGTTCTTTTCAGTGTGTCACGGGCGCTCTGGGCGATACGATATCATGGAGACCAAACACTGGGTAGCCACCACCCGCAGACTAGATGTACCCAGGAAAGGTTTGTAAGAAATCAACAGTTTTCAGATGATTCATGATTACTTCATTTTAAGAAGACAAAACAAATGTACAGTATTAAAAGGCTTGTTAAGGATGACAGTNACTGGGTAGCCACCACCCGCAGACTAGATGTACCCAGGAAAGGTTTGTAAGAAATCAACAGTTTTCAGATGGAAGAACCATGATTACTTCATTTTAAGATGTCAAAACAAATGTACAGTATTAAAAGGCTTGTTAAGGATGAAAGAATAATGCCAGGATTAAAATTTGGAAGTTCCTGGGTGTCCAGTCCCTTTTCAGTTTGTTTTATTGATTTTCTGCCTTATTTAATATGTTATTACTGTTCTCTATATGCTTTTGCCTTTAGCAAAAAACTACACTGTGCCCTGACTGAACTGACAATAAAATACATGTGTAACTGATTTCCCTTCACAGCTTTTATAAAAACATCTATCTAAATATAGACGGCTTACACACACGGTTCAGGTTTTCTTTGCAAGGATACTGCAATCAAAACTCAGTTTGAACCGTGCTGGTGAAAGCTTGTGTGCGGTCACGCGCTCTCAAATCGAAAGAGGACCTATTCCAGATGGGAAGGTGTATCCACCCTGACCAGGAGACCATTCTACATCCAGGAGCTAGCGATCCGCACGGCAGCAAAGCTGGGTAGGTAGTTAACCTGCTGCATGTCCAGCGTGGCCTTCAGGCTGGGCTGTGCCACACGTGTCCCTTGGCCGCAGGACAACCTCAGCCACCGCATTGCAACAGTGGAGCCTGTGGGCAGCTCCCACTCCACACCGGCAATTACACCACCTGCACGGCCTTGCCTTTGTCTAAAAGTGCAGGAAGGTGTTCTCACATGAACACCCTTTAAGAACAGAGATGTTTGCCTGAACAAAAAGTATATAATAGCTCAAATGTCTGGAAAGATGGGTTCTCTCTCCATGGAGGCGATCTGCACAGCATGCCATGGGAAAATCCATCCAGGGTCTGTCTGATGCTGCATGAATGTGGGGTGCCCAGCATCTGAGGGGGCTTTACTCACCATCTATATTCCTCTTTGTATTATGCCTTATTGAAGAGCTATTTTATTAAGTCATTAGTTCTCAGGCATTTCTTGTTGGGACCCAGAAAGAATGCTGCACCATCTCTTTCTCATCTCCCCACCCCCGCTGCTGGTGAAGAACAGAGGATTTATAGATGAGTTTGCACTGATTTAAATGAAACTATAAATTAAGATATAACTTTGGTTTCAACTTGTGCCAGGAATTCTTTAACTCAAAGTTTACCTCTAAATCTGATACCTGAGTCATTGCACCTTTCGCTGCCCATTTTTTCCATCTAATGAAAGGAACACGCAGCTACCTGCCTAAAAAGATACTGTTTTNACTTGTGCCAGGAATTCTTTAACTCAAAGTTTACCTCTAAATCTGATACCTGAGTCATTGCACCTTTTGCTGCCCATTTTTTCCATTGAATGAAAGGAACACGCAGCTACCTGCCTAAAAAGATACTGTTTTAAAAAATGCTGAAATATGTACTGAAGATGTGAGGTACTACGAAGCACAAAACATTGCCATTGAAAATTCTTGGGGCACATATGTCAGTCTGGAATCTGCTGCTCAATAGTCTCATGAAACCATAAATAGAGCATCATGCTGCCTTCTGAAGCAACTTCACAGGTTTTGAAAGACCCCTTAAACCCTTCACATTTGGTTTGCTTCTCCAGTTATGCCATTCTTCAAAGACAACCTAGCCAAGAGGTGAAAGCACTGCACCGAGTAATTAAAGAACAAAAACTGAGAAACAAAGCTGTAATTTAAAAAGCAAGTGGAAGACCCACATTTACCTCTGCCAGTGTGCCCGGCAGCAGGGCATGCCTTTAGTAAGGCAGAACCTTTACTTTAAAAATGTGCCATCAGGTCTATTAGGGAAAGCATCAATAATTAAAGTTAATGCCTGGAAACTGGCATCAGCTACGGGCATGATGACTCAACCTCTTGGAGATCCATTCATTACATTCAACTACAAAAGCTAGAAGTTATAAAAAATGCATGAATAAATTCTTTAAGTATTAACACGCTACTTCTTTAAATGTTTGTTCGGACCCAGGTGGCGCTGCTCTGACTTTCTCTCCAGCTTCTTTTCACTTAAATGACCTTAGATTATTGTAGTTGTCTCTCAGGATTAAACAAATTACTCTCTTAAAAATGTATTATTGAAGGTTCCTATTTTGTAAGAGAGAAAATGCTCTCTGGCATCATCTCTTCAAACTCTTTAGAAAATGTTAGGTTTCATAGCAAAGATTACAATCCTAAATTCAAGCTTTTTGAGCTAGATACGCCATTTGCTAAATTGACTTCTAGGCTGGGCAAAATTAAGTAAAAGCATCCTAAGAACTACACCCTAGTTTGTGTCTCCAAACCTCACCAAGGTAAAGGAGGTAGACACAGTTCCACAACGTATCTTTTGGCCAGATGTGGTAGCACTCAGGTATCTCCCACATTAAATCAACAGCAGTGACAAATTAAAACAACTTTAGAGAGGTTTGGGCATTTCTCATTTGGCAGAGTGAAAACTCTTCTTGTCCTGTGATTTNTTCTCATCTGGCAGAGCGAAAACTCTTCTTGTCCTGTGATTATGGTGTTTAAGTTTCTAGATTGCATTCATTTCCTATTTTGCTTAACTTTGTTTTCTAGCGGGACTTATTTCAAGAGTCCTCATTCACAGGTCATTTTTGGTGTTTTTTTCCTTCTTGGTAGGGTTTGGCTGTAGTTTACAAATAGAAGATTCACAGATTATAAGGAATTATTCTCCAATTCCTTCTGCACTTGAACTTTTCTTTCCATCAAATTAGTTGCTCATCCTGACAGTGGTGTCTCACCCCTTCTGAAAAAAAAAAACAGTGAAAGTGGTTTCAGAGCAAGACGAGTCAGTAGCATTTTGCAGATGAAAAAAGAGTCAGATGCTTCAAAGAAAGAGAGCTTGAAACCTGCTTTTTCTGGCTCCGCAGCCAAATATCCAGAAATTGCAAGATACCTGTCATTTTTTCTCAAAAAGGTAATCTTCAAAAAAACCCCAGATTACTTAGCAATTGGGTAAAACAGAACTGAAGTAGTTACAGCTCTGTTATATTACTTAGTCCGAGCTATAAAGAGAAATCTGGACATTAAAGGAAATAAATGCTTTGATTTAGAAGGCATATAGTAAAAATTTCACTGTTGAAAACCATTACCGTGTTTAAATACTGCTACCAAGTTTCAAAAAGATCCAGTTCATCTCACATACCGCCGCTGTTGTCCTAGGTTTTATGGACCACCCACATCTTATGCACCTCAAGTGCAGACTTGGCCATTATTGGCCATTGGCCATTATCCCACCAGC
>RSEF01000004.1:70882360-70894242 GCA_003993805.1 Himantopus leucocephalus | reverse complement strand
TTAAAGGTCCCTTCCAACCTTAAAGATTCTATGATTCTATGATATGGTATTTGGGCAGTGAATAGAGAGCATGCATGCAAGTTTTATAAAATAACAGCTTATGTAAAATGTGTTAGAGGAATCCCACACAGCTTCTTTGCTGATGATTTACGAGGATATACTTTCGCTTTACTACAAACACAATCTACATATTGCATTGAATATATATATACAGAACTGCCAAGTATGGGAATTTTTACAGTCCAATTCACGCAGCTGATAATAGGAAGAACCAGCTGCAGCTGGTTTGCTGAAAAAAGACAATATAGCAACCACCACCCCCCAGCATATATAGTCTGTGAAAATAGCATAAATAGACAATAAAATGGGAGTACACACAAATTTCTAGTGTATCTAGATTATACAACAAATTCTAATTACAGTACTACTTCATTTGTATGACAACAGATATTAATACAAAGCCTTGATTTCCTGTTTTGGAAAAAGAGGGGATACCTTTGATTCATTGTGTTTCCACCTTCCCCATATCCTTCAAATCTAAAAAACCAGAATATTTGATTGTCCTTTGAAGCATAATTAAAATAAATATATCATTCTGGAAATACCTGAGACTAAATAGTGCAGTATCGAGTCCTTCCAATTCACAACTAGAGAACGTATTTGACTTTTCTTCTTTTCTCCTCCTGCAAATGTAACCTGTTTCATTACATCCTTCCCAGATATAATGTCTTTAAAAACATTCACCTCTGGCTTTAGCAGAAAAGAAGGTGTAAATAAGGAGTGAAATTTCCTCCAAAATCCAAACTTAGTTCAAACTGTGACTGGCAGTACATGAAGACAAACAATTTCATTTATCCAGTACCTTAACTTTTTGAATCTGCAGTAGTGTGTCCCGAGAGAGACAAGAAATATTTTGCAGCAAATTAAATGGACAGATAGGTTTTCCAAGACTCTTTTAGAAGACAAACACGATTTTGAGAGCTATGGTTGCTGTATAATTCCTTAGCAAATGAGTACTTCTATCGACCATGGCTCGGGGCAGAGTTTGGACTGCTGAAATGGAGGATTCAGCCCTCCTCCATGGCAGGTCCAAGGCTCACCTTCACCATCATGGACCAGAAACCTCTCTCACCCTGAGCTGGAAGGTGCACTGTCCTTACTGAAAGCCAAGCTCGCAAACCCAACCTTAACCTACAGACTGCAGCCGAAGTGCAAGAAGCCGCCAAAGGATGGAAAGACGCATTTCCTTGAACGTACAAAACAAGTCCCACATTTTACAGTCTTCGGCAAACAAAGGGGAAAGCAGTGCCAGGATTTGCTCACAAATGAGCCAACACCACCCGATTGCATTTCATTTCCAGGATTACCAACAAGGAGCTCNTTTTGGGGCAGTACGGCACAAGCCCAGCGCTGTAGCCGCCAGAAGATGGTTGTTGAGTGCCTTGTTCTGTCATTCTTCAAGCCAATTATACTGGCCAGCTCTTGGGATACATGACAATTACGTGACATGTGGGAACTGTTGGTGTTTTGTTGTGGGGTGGGTTTTTTTAAAATCGCCTCTGACCTCTTCTTGAATTATGTATCAGTTGCCTCTACAGTGATCAATCCCATGGAGCAGCCTGAGGGAAAGCTGCCTGTAGGGACCAGGTCCTGCTTCACAGACTTTCCTTTCGTTGGTTCTTGGCTTACACAGGAGACAAGTGAATATTCCCTCCAATTACAGGACTGCCACCACTGTGGGGAGCAAAGATTCCTGTCCTTGCCCTAAAGGTTTTGAGAATCTTTGTAGCCTTATGAAATCCTTTTTTCTTCACTCCGGATAATCGTTAAAGCCTAATCCGTGGTATTAATACTGATGAGACCTGGAGTGGGCTGACCATAGGCTCAATATGAGAAGGAAAAGGGCATCCCTGCAGAGTGACGCATAAACTCCTTGGTTAGCTCTCATATCTTTCAGTGTGAAGTGCTTAATACAGCCAAGGTGCACAAACAAAACGAATCAAACCGTTTTTCCACCTAGAACAAGAAAAGTCAGTGTCTGTACTCAAGGAAAAAAGACGGCTAAAGCACACATCTCAAAGGTCAACTTTCCATTGAGTCTCCTGCCTGAGCTGCAAGGTGCAGGATGGTTTGGTAGAGCTCTGCAGCTCTAAAAATGTTTCCTCGCAAATGGCAACTTTTACATGCATTTCATTACGATTTCCATTATTCACTGTTTACAACTTCTATGCTTCTATAAGTTCGTTTACAGTAACTTCAGCAAACTACTAGTCAAATTCTGATCCACCTCAAAAGTTGCTGACCTCAGCCAGTCAGATCCACCCCTAATTACAGTGACAATTTGCTCTGGCAAGATAGCCCAGCACTTGCCTGGGGCAGACTCCCACAGCACTGCTTTGAAATCAGTCATAACGTACAGTCTGAAGCTAAGGATATAGTCTGAGGATGCCAGAGCCAGTGAAGACAGAGGCTACAATACACTTAAATTATGTTTTATATTTGACAATATAAAATAGTTTTACAGGATATATAAACGTTTACAGGATGCATACAATATAAAATGCTTACAGTATAGAACTGCAAAACCATTTTTACCTGCCAAGTTTCAAATAACTTAGAAATCCAGTACACGGCACTACAGAAATTCCAAACTACACGTGGAACATCTGAGAAGTTAAACCGGCACGGCAAGGTGCTTTAAGTAAGCGGTGTGGTTAGGAAGGCATTACGGCTCCCTACAGAGGCAGGCTAAGCTAATGCTAGATGGAGTGGAAACAAAGAAAGTGTTGTTTTGAAGTAGGATGGTTCCTAATTTCCCTTCCCACATTAATTGGATGAGCAGTTGTTTATCCACGGTGCAAGGGAGGAAAAAGGAACCTCGAAGGTACATAAAGATATGTAGACTGGTAAAACAGGAATCCAGAAGTCACGATTCATGCCCGGTTTGTGGTTGCTGGGCTGTGCGAGCCTCTGGACAGACTCACCTGGACACTTAGGGACTGACACCAAGTAGCCAGGCCAGCCAGCCCGCAACCTCTTGGTCCACTCTGCAACCTCTCCCAGCTGCAAGGGTGGGAGGGTTAAAATAGTAGTATTGTGCCAGGAACTGCTGGTTTCAGAAATTAGCTTTCTGCTTATTCTTTCACTTGTTCCAGTTGTGAATCCCTAGGAGCCACTAGCACACACTGATGGGCTGTGTCTCGGAGAATGACAGCCACCAGATAATTAACCCCTTTGCCCTCTGCTGTTCGGTCTGTGTCTGACACGACATTAATTATTTATGTTCTGTATACTAACCGTGCAGATGTCAGCACCGCTCAACATAACGCGTCGCATCTTACAGCTTCCACGGAGGGCACAAACACCGGGGCTGGAGCCCAGAGGTGGGTTGGATAACCTTCAACCCAGGTGAACTGCTGAGGTAAGTAAATGGAAGAATTCTTAATGGGAAAAAAAAAAGAATTAAAGTGACTTTTCAAGAAAAAAACCCTGCTATTCAAGTCCTACCTTATCCTTCTGCCATGCTGCAAGCTCAGAGAAACACGGGATCTGATATATGTCTGAGATGGTCTGCTCTTGTCTTCTGACATGTACGCACAGCCACCAGCTGTCACCAGTAAGAAGCACATGTATGGTCAATCACCTTTCTCCTTTGTTTTACTGCCCAGAAAGCCTTTATAATATTAACATGAAGTAATGCAGTAACAATTTAATTTATAAATAATTTGATCTTAATTTATAGCTAACCCTCTAGACAAAATCTGTACTTAAACTTCTACTAAAGTTGTATTTTAAAATTGTCTCGTGCTAATTTGCTAATGCCTGCCTTGTTTTGAACTGTGGGAATGTTGAAAATAGCGCAACTATTTTATTTTCCAGGAAGTTATACTGATCACGTTTGTTTATTAGAACCAAAAATAAAATACATGGTATTTTTGTTAGATTAGAGTATTTGGATTGTTTGCAAAACTTGGGTTTGGTAATTTAGCCCAAGTTGCCATAATGATATATTGAACTGAGCCACGTGGCAATGCAAGTTTGATGTCAGATAAGAATCAGACTCACAAAAGTATTAACCAGCAGAGTCAGTAAATATATAGAAAAAGCATAAAGCAGATAAATGACTTTTAAAGATACATAAACAGTTGGGAACATTTCCCCAGGAGGTATTTCTGAGCACCATACGATCTTCATTTTCCTATTGCTCTGATAGGATAAATGAAGTTAAAACAACTTTGATGTTAGCAATAATAAATATTAAGAAAAAAAATTAAGAAGAAAAATGTAAGTTCCTATAAAATCGTCTGTGGGATTTCAGTATTAGGTCTAGAAAAAGTGGCAAGCACTAGCCCAGATTTATTTGGTCTTACTTGAATAGTGGGCTCTGATGTTTGAAGATCGGCCATCGGTAACTTCCCCATGGTATTTGGTGGAGTGGGATCATAACCTGCAGAATCATCTGCATTCGTGTGCACGTTGTGCATCTCCATGGTCCTGTATCTCTACAAGTAAATGATTTCCCACGAGCATGGACCATAGTATCATCACCCTTTCACTCACTGAAAGTGAAAACAACTATTCACCAAGTAAGTAATCATTACCCAGGGCTTCCAAAAAGAAAATTGAGGTGAAAAAGGCCACATGCATCTCTCTAGCTGTTCAGTGAGGAGTTTGGTCTTTAACATGCTGCCAACCTTCAGACTAGCATACTCTTCACTAATCATGCTCTCTGTTGGGTGGCTGTTTACCGTGGCAAGTGTCACTCATCTGGATTTGATAGTGCTTTTCTAGGGATTCTTTTTTGTAGAAATAAAAGTGCACTTAGTTGCCTCAGTAATGTATGGAAGACCTAAAAGGGAAAAAACAAACAAACAAACAGAGTGGTTTCTAAGCAATACAAAAATCTTTTCCTAGATATTCCCATGCACTCTTGATGTCAAACACTGCTTAAATTTTCATGTGCATTTACCACCACATGATCTGTGTTTACCACAAATATCAGATCCAGAATCATGACTAAATCCAATCAGAGAATTGACAAGGTGCAAGAACAAACAATTTTGCATTACATATCTATAGGAAAGATACAGGAAAGGTGAAGTACCCTACCATTCAGAATAATATTTTCTTCTGTCTGGAAAATGATGTGTTCATTTTGATCTTAATGAAATCTGCAAGGAACAAGTACACATTTAGAGACAGGTTAAAGTAAAATCAAATGAGATTATCATCCATATTCTGCACAGACATTTTGCTGATATGATTAGGGCAATTGTTTTGGTTTGAAGTGATAGAAAAATTAAATATATTCTCCTGAGCTGTCAGATTTCAGATTTCAGGCCACATAAATTTTGCTAGCCAAACTTATGCAGGGTTTAAAGAGAAGCTACTGCAGCTTCAGCTGCAGTTAATTGCAGAGAATTATCACTTTTGCAAAACCTCTATCTGATTTAACGCATGTAGTGGCATGGCATTTCTCAAATGTCTCCATGAGATTTTAAGAAACCCTGCACTTGGGAGGAGCGAGCGCAGCGTGTGTGGAAAGGTGCCAGTGCTCGCTGGCTACCATGTGGCGTATCCTTACATTTCAGATTTCAGGAGCATGGCTTTGTAGGGTAGACGTGTAGGAGAAGCTCCTCCTTAAGTGTGACAAAAAGGCTAATGTTACCGAATTTGGTGTGGCCCCAAGCAAGATGTCTGCAGTGTTCGCCAGCCAGGGGCCAGAGACCGTGGATGCTAACTCACATCTTCTACAACACAACACAACACGAAGCGTCATCTGCTGATGAAAGCGGTGGCAGATGCCATGGTGAACAGCTGAAGGAGTCACTCCACTGCCCACCCAGGAGGACTGGGGGAAGTGTCACAGTGAGCTCTATTATTTTCCAGCCTGCAGTAATTTTTGTCGATGAGGGATCAATTGTCCAAGACCCGGTACAAGCACCAAACAAGCAAGGTCCATAGTTGAAATGTTTGCAATCAGAAAGGCAGCATTTTTTTTTCTTTTTTTCTTGGATATTTATTTTGGTTGCAAAGGGCTGATTTGTTGCAAGTAAAACACGTCCAGTTTGAAAGTGAAAAATCGCAAACAAGCAAACGAAAAAAAGACTCAGGGAGAACAAGGAAGCTAAGATATACCGGCTCACATGGCAGCCGTAATGATGGAAGCCTAGCACAAAGTTATTTTCTAGACTTTTATACATGCATTGTTAATCATTTAATGAATATTAATTTTGTTTACAACTTTTGTCTCTAATTAAAGTGATGGTTCTCCACTATTTTACACTTATTAAAAGAGGGAATATACTATCAGCCTTTACTTCAGTCTTTGTAAATTGAGCGTATTTGTGTGTGTGTGTGTGTGTGTGTACAAATGCTATGAAGAGCCTACGTGTTTTCACTAGCAAATAGCAAGACCCCAGCCTCTTTACTTTCCCACAGAAGTATTAGTCTCTGAAGCAGGATGACGTGGCCAGAGTCTCAGCTATACCAAGCAGCCAGATTTCCATTTAAAGCCACTGGGGACTGTACATAGACAACATCGCTGAAAATCCTGTCCATCAAGCCTGTATTTGTTTTTGTGAAAGCAGACATGATGACATGAAAACAAAACATTCCCCAGGTTAAGGAAAAGCTGAGCACTTAAAAACAATTTTTTTTCCATTCCATTAAGGAGCAAAGAAGTTTCCAAACTAATTTGCCTAAATGCACGTAGACAAGCTTCATAGGACAAAAGCATTTTATTATTTTACTCCTCAAAAAAACAAAATTGCTTTCAACCTAAAAATCCCACAAAATTCTGGCTTACAGCAATCTTGGTAACATCCTAGAGGCTTACAAAATACTGCCCAGTGGAATATGGGAAGTTAGTAGGGTAGAAGCTACCACTTTCAGCAACCAATGACTAAATGCAGAAATAGCCCGTGATCCACTTTGCAGCTCCAGGTGCATCAGCAGCAGTCCTCAAATGCTCCTGCGGTTCAAGCTCTAATTCTGCAAGGCTGCTCATGAGCTGCCTCAGCCCCCACGTGCGCACAGAGCACCGGGAGGCTCTGGGCAGAGAGCAGAGCCAGTATGATCGCTGCCAGGTCCAACTGGACTGGGTGCTGCTCTTGGCTTTGGAAGCCTTTCTCTTGACTTCTTCATTTACAGCACAAGGAGATCAGCTACATCTCTGACTGTAACTTCTAGGTTTATCTGGTGAGACACATCAAAAAGGGTCAAATTACTTTAATTTCCCAGACATTTCCATGCCACAGTCACAAACAACGAAGTGGCTTCAGATCTCATTCACTATTGCATTTTATTTGTATCATGAGGATATCCTCCCTCTTGTACCATTCACCTTCTTCCTCCAAGACTTTCTTTATAAGGTAATGGCCAAATTTTCTGTTTTTTCAATATGTAACAGCTATACTAATTTGTTATTATCATCTTGGTAATGAACAGCCTATACTGTTCTGTTTTGTATTAGTCTGTTCTCTTAAACCTCCGCTTCACTGTACATTCACACACATACAAAATTTTATGGTGAGATCTCCACCAGTTAAAAAGCATTACAGCCGGTGTCGATGAAGACATTTGGACTAAAAGCCTGAAGATGCCAGCAAGATGGAAAGCATATGGTATAGAAATAATCTCTCAGCTATTCTAGGTACATAAAAGATTGTGAAGAACATCTACAATTTGACCATCAGACTCAAAATAATACCCAGTCATTTTTAAAAATGGTTGAGGAAGCAGTAATACCTGTAAGACTGAGGAGAAAGGGGTTGCATGACTTTATTCTTTTTTTATTTTGGGGAAGAAGAATAAGTGAAGAAGGAGAAATAGTAGTGGAATGTGCTTTTAAATTGTTGTAGAAATGTAATAAAAGGGAATTCTGTTTGGTTTAATAGTTGTGTTATTTCTACATGACCACACTACAAAAATAGATATGAGATCTTGCTAGTCACACATATTTTTGTGTTTTTAAAAAGGCTTAAATATGTGAAAATGATCACATAGAGAGTTTATCAAAGTAAAATCTCCACCTACATTTCTGTCAAAACATCCCAAAAGAGACTGTACACTTTGACAGGGAAAAGAAATATTTTATAAGGTAAGCAGAGAGCATAGGGCTGGGCACGGGAGAGGAACCTGTTTCCTGTATGAAAACATGTCTATTCAAAGTGTCGTTGGCAACAGAGCAAATCCTCTAACAAGAACATTTTACGTAGGGAAGCAGGGAGAGGAGACTTCTACTATTTCCGTAGTTTCATAATTGCATTTAAGTTCGTAGACTTATTACCAGTCTCTGCCTTCAGCCATGTGCCGATGATGAGGAAGATCTGCCCTCGCTCAGAAGTTCTGCCTTCACCCTTCGGCTTCCCGACAGAGCTGTGGCTTCCCAGAAGGGCTGGCTACCGTTCCATCTGCCTGCGGTGCCTCATTACCGCTCCGTGCCGGGTCACCAAAGGCTCCTCTGCCCAGCAGAGAAAGACACGAGGCTGCCGCTGTCTATTAAACCAATTGAGGAAGACGTTAAAGAAATAAAATGCTTAAAATATTCATTAGTTTTCAGAAGCACGTATATCTTCTTAATTACCTTTGTCACTGGATCAAATTAACAAGGTTTTAATGACAGTTAGTAAGTGATATATTAATTAATTTAGGAAATGATTCATTTTCTCTGACTTTTTTAATTCCCTTCTAATAAAATAAATTCTGGCATGAGTTTTTCAATTAGGCATGATGTCTTTATTTCAAATGGTGTAATATTGCAGTTTGAACACCAGAATAGGATGAGTACATTCAAGCAAAAAAATTAGTGTGATTAATTCCAAAGTATTGTGTGACTTCTGATGTCAAGTTTTTCTTTTCCAAAAATTTGTGTTTGTTCAGTTTTGGCTAAAGATTTATCAGCAACTTTAGCATAATTACAATTCTTCCATACCAACCTAAAACATGCTTGAGTACTGCTTGATTAATATTATTTCTTAGGCACTTTCACTATCTGGCCATATGCACAACATCAGCTCTATGTGAATAAAAAAACATATAAAAAGCAATCATCATAATAAAGAGCCATTATTTCAGCAATACCTGATGAGAGCAGCTCCCTGCCCAAATCAATTAAACTGCTCACATTAATAAAAGCCATAGCTTAGTAAAACATATTTATTATAATTATGCATTTTATCAGTAGTTAACATGCAAGAAGGTAAAGTTAGCGCTCTACTAGTAATTTTAAAGGCACAAGAAATTCTGATTTGTGTTTGAGTTCTAAAAAATTGCATGGGATAGTCTGCTCTGTGAGGTGTAAGAATTCCCCTGATGACTGCAGGTGTCCATACAGTTTCGCTTTAAGGAATATACATTATTTTTTTTTTGTCAAAAAATTAAATGAAGAAGAAAATAAAGGTACAGTATTAGTTACAGTATTAGCATGCAAATACCAGCAATATATTCTGAAATTGCTCTGATTCCCCAGAACATTTATGTTGGAGTAAGATGTTCTCCCTTTCACATCCTCTGGGCTCTTTCATCAGCCTTTAATCAAAATATGAAATCTTAGCCATAAGTCTTGGCTCTAGAAATCTGCAGTGCTTCCCACGTGGCTCTTGAGGTAATATCAATCATCTTTCCAGCCTTGAAAGGCTCTTCATAGTTAACAAACCTCTGATGGTTGATTACTGAGATGTTAAATCTACTTCCAGTTTTCAGTGAGTGCTTCAGGTCTAAGTCACAAGATGCAGCCACGTGCTCACACTTCTTCTAAGTACCTGGGGTTTTGCTTTTGGACAGATGAGCACAAACCTGCATCCTGACTGCACAGAGCTACGCAGAGCCTGCTCAAGCTGTTCAAGCACCAACATGGAAATGGGGGAGATGATTTCAGCCCAAGAAACTTTAAACCTGTACCTCCTACTGTCTAGGAGAGCATCCAAGGAACAGTTCATAAAGTATGACTGGAGGGCTCACGTAGATTATATAGACCCAAATCTATATATTCCTCGCAATAACAACAATGCATCAGTTAATTGTGCAGGGGAGGAAGGAGAGACAGAGGGGAGAAGGGGGATATCAGATCACGATGGATACGCGCACCGTGGACCAGAAATATTCCTCATACTTGCAGGAGCTTTAGGTCTATTGTAAAACAAGAGCCACAACTTAAGAAGTCCACCCAGGAACAGAACAAGCAAGCACAGGCTTTGCTGAGTCTGTGATGCCTTAAAAGAGTGGGTAATTCATTCTCAGGCCTGAAAAGCCAGCAGCAAACTCACCACACTTCTCCTCTCCCCATTCCCTTTAGTCACGTTTAGGTATTAAATTCGCATGATGGTATGTTGGAGGGGGTGAGGATCCTGCCCTGGGGCTGCGCTTGGCAGAAGGCACCCAAACGCTAAGTAAATGGGTGCTTAGCACCACTTTGACCACCAAGGCAAAAGTTTGCCCTGAAAATCCACCCCCACACACACACCTGGTATTCAGAACACAAAAAGCTCCAACTCACAGCCCCTCTTCAGAGCCCAAACCCCAGAACAAGGATACAACGTTTTCTTACCAGTTTCCAAGCAGAGGCAAAGCTCTTCAAGGAGGACTGCGGTGTCATTTGAAATATGCAACTATTCTGCTGCTTGCTGCCCTCACACGGTATCCTCTGCAGTGTCATCCCGGTCAGACTTTTCATTAGCATCCTCATGGCAGCTCTCAGTACCGTGCCTTATCATGGCTTAAATGTACCTTCTGGAAAGCAGGTATCTTTAATACACTTACTGATATTACAGTGACCATTTGAGCTTTCTGGGGTAACTCTTGCTCCTGTCTTAAAGCAAGCAGAGAAAATAGAAATTCTTGGATGCAAATCTCTGAAATATCTTAGGGCAAGGCCATGCCATAGAAGTGCCAATTGGTGCTTCGCAAACTGCAAAAAGCTGACTTGAAAACAATGTTTTTCAACGTATTTTCCAGTTTGTGGAGAAAGTTGAAGCCTCATGTGTAGAAACATACCGCTGCTCACTTGTTTAGCAGTGTTAGAAGCCATGTGTTCCACATTTTAGTTATAGGTGGAGTTTTTAAGAGCCTGTTCTCCAGTCACTTGGAGCAATGCAAATCAGGAGCAGCTTCACTGCACTTGGAAAGCCAGAAACTGCAGTGTAAATCCAGGAAAACGCTAGCAATATAACGGTGGCATATCAAGGCAGAGAAATACAGTAATAATGCTGTAAAGCAATGATTTCCTGAGCTATTAGAACTGGCTACATTTGCACCTGGTTATTAACAAATTCTCCATACTCTTTCAAGAAAAAGTATTCTTTTTTAATATTTGGTTATGTTACATTTTACTAGCAAGGCTCTCTAATATCTCCACAGGGAGCAGTGACTGAGAAAGCCTCTTTTTTTCTGAAAAGGGCACTGCGAATCTCCTGTTGAAAAACGAAACAGGGTTTTATGCTTGTTAATAAACCTTCTACTCTGCTCTGAAGCATTTAGATGAAATTATACTTTTACTGAAATAGAACGGAATTACTCTTTTTAATTGGGATCTTCAGGTGTTCACATAATACATAAAACAAGTAAGAATGAAAACTGGTCTTGAAACGCAGAGGCAGTGCCATGCCTCTCGCCACACCTTGGGTTAGCTTTCGCTCAGAGATGTGAGAGGGGTTTGCACAGACCTCCAGACAACCCCCCCCGGCTTTGCCCGGACTCATCTTGGCCCACCTAGGGGTCTGTTTTACCTTGTCTAGCTGTAACTGCCATTATCTAATGACGAGGTAACTATAACCTACTTCGGTTTAGGTTTTGCTTCACTTTGTATGCGTGTATGGTACAACACACACTTATTTCTGTAACTAACAGGTAGTGACAACAAGGGGTCAAGGGAGGTGATTCTG
>RSEF01000004.1:70851581-70882350 GCA_003993805.1 Himantopus leucocephalus | reverse complement strand
AAATGACAATAAATTGTTATGGGTCTCTCAAACCATAACAGTAATGAATACTTAACAGCAGTATTGCTTTTTCTCTTGGTAAAACCTAAGTAAAAACTACTTTCAGTATATTTATTTGCAGAAAGTTAGTTTATGGACTACACTAACTTTTTATAAGTATTGTTATTGTGGGTTTTTGGCAGCAACTCAGCAGACAGTGCCTATCTAGAGAAGCAGTTAAGGATGAGGGACTTAACTGTATGGACAATTAAAAATGGGTACAGCGCCTGCTTGAATGTCTCCTTAAACATTTTATTGAAGAATGATATCACACTTTCAACTAGCAAAATTTTCCTCTCACTTTTCGAAGGGCAATTGCCAGCACTGGAAAACGTCTCTCAGCACATACTGATTGCAGCATTAAAGGCAAATATTAGGATGAGTGAACAAGGATTTGGTGTCATAATCATACAGAATGGGCCATATCTCCAGATAACAAGCCTCGTTGAGAAAAGCTCTGCAGCTAACAATGGAAAGCTAAAACCAGGTAAAAAGAAACACTGATATTCAAATTTAATAGCATTGAAAATATTCTTGTTCTGCATTTATGCTTTGAGCCTGTCTCTGATTTATTTACACTTACACAGATCAAAAGAAACTCAATTTAAAATTACAGAGAAAAGAAACTAGCACAAACTGTGTAAAGCTCAGTGCCAGCATTCCATTGTAATGAAATACCTGTGATCTTAAAATAGCTGATACGGATGACTGTTTCATAATCAGACTAAGATTTAAGTCTATATATTGTTCTCCAGCAAAAACAGATTTCCTGTTCATCAGCAGGTTTGTCCAAAAATAATTTGACTATTACCTTTATATAGCAACTAAGTTGAATAATATCAGTCTTTGTTCAGTGCATTGTTGTTCAAGTAATTTCACTCTACAAGTAACACAAAACTTCCTGAAGGCTTGAAATTAATTTGCTTCACAGTTTGCTTTTTATTTCTCTTTATTAAACACAATCGTTACAAAGTGGCAATGGACTAATCTCTGTGCTCTAACAATCTATGCAGGTGTTCATTTGCTAAATGCTTTAAACCTGAAATGTGCCATATCAGTACCAACAGACTATTACTAGTTATTAAGGTTTCTTGTGGAACATCAGACTCCTATATTAAGCTTGTAATTGAAAGCTCGGTAAATTTGTCTGCTTCATATGGGTCCCTAGACCAATTATATTAGACTCATGAACTACAGTTTGGAGACAATAGTGTGCTATGTTATTACCATTTATTAAATTGTCTCTAACATAGAAATCTATGAAGCTAAGACTTGAGTGTAATGAGGTAATTTAGAAATTTACTGGCTGTTACTGAAAAATCATATCTTTAAATTAGAACAATTTTCCTAGCCTTGCCTTTATAGTTTCGGCAGACATTTCTTCTCACACCTTTCAGAGAGAATTAGAATTCCAAGCACTAGGAAGAAAGATCTACTTGTTTGATGCAATAAAACCTATCAAGTGGAGTTCTTAACCTGTTTTTAGACACAGCTTTGCACTTTTGATCCAAGTGTAAAAATCAGTGGAGAAATCCTGAGCATAAAACAGAAATGGATTTAGATTTGAATGAGTACGTTTTTTATTTATTATTATCTTAGGAGCTGATAACTTTCATCTATTCCCTAAAAAAAACCACCGATGGTATACAAAAGCATATATATGATACTGATTTGGTTGGTTTGGTTTTTTTTTTTTTACATCCATAAGGTAAAAATTACAGAATATGAATCATTGAAACTAAATAGTTCTATTTGCAACAATTTGAAAAAGGCAAGCTCCAAAAGCATTTTCAATAAAGGCTACAAGAACAAGGAGTCAAATTATTTGTGGCATGTCAGGTTTGATTTACTCCAGCAAGTACTGAACAGTTTAAAGGGGGTTGAGGACTGGTAACATTGTCCCTTTGTAGCTGATCCTAGTTTTTGGAGCCAAAAGAGGCGATTTGAGCATGCTTCATGGAGCACCTGGATCTAACTCAGCACATTCCACACACACAAAAAAAGCAAACAGCTAAATTTGTTCAATTCATGTTTAGAGTGAACTTACAAAAACTTTGTATTTAAGACCAAAGCTGTAAAATTTTGCAGAAAACATAGTATTTTGTAGAAGTTCTGTCTCTTAATGATACCAGAGGCAGCACACTTATTTTGTCACTAATAGCAATGTACAGAGCATGGGGCTTGAGAAAATTATGATGCACAAATGCACTGTTTAGGAGTTTTTCTTGCAGTGAATTAGGTTTTATCTTTATGGACTTATTTTGTCAGTTAAGTAAGCTGAGTATTATCTGCACAATTTCAAACTGGAACCTAAAAGAACTGTTTTATTACTGCTTATAGCTTGAAAGAGCCAGCGCCATTCTGCTGACTTGGGGAGGAGGTAGAAATTAACAGAGGTAGTGGGAGGCACTAATGCCTTAAAATCTTACAGTGAGACTCACCAAACTCATATGTATGTATGCATGCCTTATTCTCCACGCCAGCAAGAGGAAACAGGGCCGCCTGGTACCTGTGTTTCCTCAAAATACCTTCACAGTGCAAGAGGTTATTTCCACGTAAATTGAATGATATCAGTCACGAAGCTGATAGGTGAACTGAAAAGCTGGGTGATTCAGACTCCAGATGCTGGAGCAGAGGAGCAAAATTATCTACATCTGCAGTTCAGAGATGGCTTTGACTTGCTACAACAGTGTTATCAGCACAGTATGGGCAGAAAAAATAGAATTCCGAAAGAATCTATTAAAAGTCAAGAGTGTCTTGCAGATGTTTTAAAGCATGAGTACATTTGTGTCTATGCATTTTGAAACATGTAATTTGTGTGATTTACCTTTCTGTTTGAGGCTGAGAATTTACATAAAACTGTTGGTAAAATGTTTTCTGTTGCTTTTTTGTTATCTGCTATCCTGGTACTTGTTCCAGAATTTCTTGTCTGCACCCCAGTAGCACCAGTATCTTGTGATAAGCTAGAGTGGCGAGAGGGTCTGATGATGGTAGAGTAGAAGGAGCAGTTAGTGGAAAAAGTGACTGAAAAAATAGTAGTCAGTTCAGGTACACAGTTTTAAAGCCTGTCAGTTTGTGCTACAGGCAGTTTTAAACCAAAAGGGTTAAGAAGAAAATAGAGCAGATGGAGAGCGGCTCCTTGCTCTCTAATATGGCAGTAGAGAGCTGTACTGTTTGTTTAAATCCCCTATGCTGTTCTGTTGCAGTTCAGTACATAATGTTTACTGATACTGCTCCTCTGTGCAACTGTTTCTGCCAGGCTGTATAGAGCTCTGATAGAGCTGTAGTCTGCTGCAGATGGAGTCTGCTTGCCTTTTGCAGTCTCCAAAATTGCAGGTTTACCCAGTAACTGCAACTCCCTCCAACCCCTCAAAGCCTATCTTGTTATACCCCATGGCATATATAGGTCCTGGGGCTTCTGTGCTCTGTTGTTCTTGGATGCAGTACTGCTTTTTGCAAAACTGCAGCTCAGTGCTTTCCACTGGCAGCTGGTAATAAGAACATTATTTGCAGCCTTATCCCTTAAAACAAACAAACAAAACATCACCAGCGCTTTCTGCTGGAACCCTTCAGTTAGATTCTGCACCAGCTCTTGCAGGCATCTCCTGCTTCTCCCCCAGCCTCGCTTGACATTGTGTGGCAGTGTGCCCAGGTGTTGGTTGTTCTCAGAGCAAAGGGACAGGCACCAGCCACGGAGGAGAGTCAAACCCTGGAATCCTCCAGGGGCCCAGACAAACACAAGGTGACACAGCTGTTACACAGATTCTCCAGCATCCACCTAGGTAAACTTGGCCACCGTGGAGGAAGGGATACGCTTGGCTCCGTACCAACAGATGAACAACAGGGTGACATACAAGGGTAGGCAGCAGATATGTACAGACAGGGTATTCCAGCTGTGAAAAGGTACAAGGACGCAGTGGAAAGATGCCAGCAGAACTGTTCGGAGTGCAGCTATGTAACCTCAACTCAGCCTTGCTGGAGTCTGGTCCCAAATAGTGGTCTTGATCAGACTATTCAACATTGTGCCTTCATCTTGCCTAAAAACCCCCACAGAAATGGAAGGTAGCACTGAATGGGCAATCTAAAGTTTATCACATTCATTAAAAAAAAAATCCTAAAGTAACTAAGTGAACTGAAGCTTTCCTTAGTGTTGTGAAAAGGTTAGTTCTTAACAGAGCTAAAAAACTTTCATTAAAAAAGAAAGCAAAACCAAAATTGCATCCAGTTGGTTTGAAGAGCTGCTAAACACATGCTTGTACATAAAAATGTGGAAGTACACTGGTTAAGACTACATACTTTGTAATGTGAACATTAAAAAAATTGAAAAAGTCTCTTAAACTGATTGCTGTCAATTTTCTTCCTTGGCAGGTGATTTTCCAATAAAAGTTGGACATGCTAACGTTTTAGGATGGACTCTGCGAGAGCGTAGGCAACTCCTGCACAATATTCCTATAGCAACTACTCTACAAATCAGAGTTTGCAGAGATTTTGCTGAAGTACCTCAACGCTGGCAAAGTGCAGTTGAATTAATACCTGAAGTAAACCTTCCTGTGATGACAGCAGAGTAAGAAATTAGTATTGTACATAACTAGAATTTCATGCTTGCTTATTATTCTAGCAAGAAACAAGAAATAGCGTAAGAGCTTTTTCATTTTAGGATAAAATGTTAGTCTAAGGATTTATGCTCATTTATTTTTCTGAAATAGAAAACTGCAATTTGAAATGAACGAATACTGAAAGAAAAGTTTACTTTTCTAGTTACAGTGAAGACAGGGTTGGGACAAACATTAATTTTAGACATGCCCCTTCCCACCTCCACAGGGACCATGAGAAGTCTGGCTCGCAATAATGCCACCGAAGTCAAAGATGCCATGCGGATGTGTAATGGCCAAGGATGTAGGCAATGACAAGAGCTGACAATACCAAGACAGAGGTCTTGATACAACCATGTAAAAAGCTTATCCGTTTCTTAATCAGTGTAACTACTGACAGTGGTTAATGATTATGACTTTTAAAATTAAACTTCAGGAAAAATAAACTCTTCTTGTGAAAGCCTCTGCATACAGAGGCCTTTAAAAATATATTGCTCTCAATCCTAAAGGTGGCTCATATAGCAAGTATAATTAATCTAGATGGGATACAAGGCAGTTACAAGTTTTCCTGAGGCACAAAGTGTTAATAGAAACGAAACCCCAGAGGTAAGGGAACAGAAGTAGTAAGAGGAGATAATTAGGCTAGAACAGCAGAAAGGAAGCTCAAGCAGCAAAGGGCTTTCCAAGAGATTAAACATCTAAGCTTATGTTTAAATTAATCAAATTATTTGCTATTCTGAAGGAGCAGAGGAAAGATGGCTTGCTTTTCTGTTGACCAAATTTCAACTTAGCTCTTACTTTAGAGTCTAAAGGAAACAGCGTGCAAAGGACTATGGATAATAGCATTAGTTTGATATTAGGGAAGCTTCAGAACTAATGAACTTGTCTTTAGAACAAGTATTTGCAAAAAACTTAAGACTCTGTGATTAGTTAACTAAATGGCTATGGGAATTACTGCATGTTGAAGTAATACCACTCTATGTATTTTCAGCACAAGTGATGATGCTGAGGACGAGGACGACACCAGGTCCGGCAGCAATGGTGACGTAGACTTGGAAACTTTTCAGTATAAATCTTCCCAGTCATACTGTTGTGAGTTCACACAGAAGTTACTATCAGTATCTGATACAGGCCAGACACTCAGAGTAGGCACAGACAATGGTTGTGATGCTGTACATCACAGTAATGTTGATGCATTGTGCAATCCAAAGTTTGATGCTATTGGTGTTAGACCTCCTTCATACTGGGCTATGGAAAACAATGAGACCAGCTCCTCTTCCCTCCTGCCCTTCTGCATCAGATACATCCTATCTGGAAGAATTTACCTTTGTTTCAGAATAGCTCAAAACTTGACTTCTTCAAAACCAAGATTTCCAAAATTGTATTGTGTGTTTTCTTTTAATACATGCCTAGACTTCCAAAAAAAATCTGTGTCCTAAGATATCTGAAATGATATACAGCTATATACAGCTGTTTTAGCAATGCCCTCCCTCCCCTTAAAGATGTGTATTAATGCTACTTGTGGAGAAGACATTCAGAAACAGTCCCAAACAAGTAGCAGTTGCAAGCTCTAAGGTCTAACATATTCATTGTTGGAAGGTAAGTTTCTTCATTTACTTGATATAAGGATGGCACAGAGTTTATCGAGAACTTTTCCTAAACATACAAGAATAGATGGACAACTAGTGGCAATTACAGTATTTGTCTGCACCACAGTGATAATTTTTGATATATCTATGTTTTACTTCAACTAAAAGTCACCTTATTTTCTCACTGTAGTTTTACCTTCAGCGTACAGAGCCAGACTTATCAGTATTAGATACCATTTTCAGTGGAAAAAAAACTAAACACAAGATGTATGAACTCAGCACTTTATTTGATCAGTGCAAGCCCACAATTACTCCAGATTAATTTTCTGAAAGAACTGAATTCATAAATAACAAGTTACTAGTAATTTATTTAGAACATAGGTGACTTAGAGCTCAGGTCCATCTTGAATCTGCATCCCAGTTTTGCTTTTACAACTCATCAAGAAAAGGAGTATTTCCCAAATCCCCACTAGCTGCCATTGATTTCTTCCCGTTGACAAACTTCTTTGCAGCCTGAAAATAAATCAGAAAGATGGATATAAGGAAATACTCGCTACAGCAGAGTTTATCTTGCTGCTCATAGCCTCAGCTTCAAGTTATTAAAACAAACAAATCCCAACGCTGCTATAGTACATAATCAAGTAAATAATTTTACTTTTGCTGTCTAACTTACTTGCTTCTAATCCAACGCCTTGTTATTTTATAATCTAAACAGGGGTGGCAGAATGACAGTTGGATATAAAAGGCATAAACTCTTTGAAAATGGTTATTCCTAGAATAATTATTACACCACAAGATACAGTGGATTTCTCCTTACTACTAAATCTATTGCTAGTTGCTACTGCAACACAAATCAGTGGTGACTGTGAAGAAACTAGTTTTCTATCTTAGAATTTCTCTTTCTGATGGGTTTCTGTATGAAGTTTGCTTCAAGTATAAACAACAAGATAATTTGGAATAGCAATGCAGTCAGTTACGTCAATTTATCATTAAGCACACTAAATATTCTAGACGCAAGAATCCTAAAAGCCTTGACACAGAAATGCCTGCACTGGAACTAAGATCAAGTTTTCCATGAATACTATAGTTGGCAGTTTTGGTAAATTTAAGTGAAGTACATGAGAATTTCACATCCTCCCAGTTATACGAGTTTTACAGTGTAAAGGATTAAAAACATCAAAAGTTAAACAGCTGGGATTTGTAAATAAGTTGCTTTTTTTGAAGATAGTATATGTGTGTGTTTACAAACACGCACAAATAAGCACCAGTTTTGTATAACCCCCCCCACCTTAGACAGTGATTAAGGAACACCTGTAGATGCCAACACATACTTACATTCACAACATCAGCAGTGGCTACAGAGTCGATTTTTTGAGCAACAACAGATGGTGATGTGTGTGTGCCAGAAACCAATGACTCGGATCCAATTTCATTCAGTAACCCTTCTGCAGTCTCCACTGACATCAAGTAGGTGGCTTTCAGCTGATTTCTGCCATCAAACAAAGCATTAAGGATGAGCGAGCACCTAAGTCCTGTTACTACCTTTCCCATCGCCCCCATAAGTGCAATGAGTTTTTGGTGCTTTCTAAGTTTTCAAGATTCCTCTCCATTTTGAATTGTTTTCCTTTTCAAGTACGGAAGGGGTCTGTAGTTAGAAAGGAGGCACCACAAATAGGCCAAGCATGACAAATGACAGGGTACTTGAACACCTGCTGCCTTGGAATGATCAGCCACTCCACACCGTCAGCAGATCTCTAGCTCAGAATGTTTTTCTGTTTGAAGTAACTAATGCAGGTACCCCAGGAATTAGGCAAACTAATCTATCAAGTTTAAAAATTAGGTTTAAAATTTATTCCAGTTTCTCATCAAGAACTGATGTATGCATAGCAATTTGGTTGTAAGCAACAAAGAAGCAATGAATGCAAATGGTTAAGCTCCTTGTGCAATAGTTCCGTGTTCTGTTAAAAGACAGAAAGTTTATAGTGTTTCTTCTGTTTCACACAGTCTCACTGCTACATGTGAAAGTTGTATTTTTATAAGCTAGTCCTTCTATTATTTTTTAAAAGTCAAAATGGTAGAAAATGGTTTATTCCAATAGTATATGATTAAATAGCTTGGTATTTTTGACTGAATTGCAAGACTCTGCAAATATCACTGACTTACTGACTTTGATTTTGTTTTTTGGGTTGGGTTTTTTTTGGTCATTAAAGGAAAAAGGGCAATACAGAAAATACGTGAAGCCATTCCAGATGGGAAACTAGAATAAAAAAGCACCACAGCACTGTGTGTAGCACCCTAATACTAGGCAGCTTTGTTACAAAAAAACCCCCAAACACCACAAAACAAAAACTCACAACACACAAAATATAAAGGTCCAGAATTCACCACTTAGCTACTAGTGACTAAGGCACGGTCAATCATGTCTAGGTTATCATGTTTTGTGTCATCAAGCTTTACATGGAGTCTTGTAAGTATTTTATGTACTCAACAGACAATATTTTAATTTTGCTACTTGAGTGAATTTGTACTATATTGTTGTGTTGCACAACTACGATTTCAGAGGCTCAGTGCAGTTTAACACTGCTTGGAGATCAACCACTGACTAATGTGCACAACTCTTCATAAATTACAAATCCTAAAACTTTGTTGGTATTACTGCATCTCTAATAGTAATTTCCTCCCATCTCAAATATTCCTAGGGGCACGTATTACGAGCACTTGGATGTAACATCACTAATTCAGTGCTTTACACTTGCAGACCTTCATTACTACTATTCTTTGAAGATGCAGAAAATTCCTTAATATAATTGTTTTGGGAATTGCTGTAGTGCAACTGTAAAGGGAATTACCTAAATAATGCAATTTAGGATTCTAATTTAAATACATCTTAATACTACAGAGTACGATTAAAACGACAGCATCTGCTGATACTTGCTAATCTCTTACATTGAAACAGTTTTCAGAAAACACTTGTCTAGTAAGTTTCTATGAGGAAATACCACTAGCAGAGAATCAGTAGAGCTTTGAAAAAAAGGGTGTTGACAGTGCTTCAGTTTTAATGCAGGAAAGCGAGTGGTTCCTCATGGAAATAATTACAGGACAGCGATAAGCTTTGCTGTACAGAATAATCTAAGTGTTTGGCAAGTAGCTACATGTTAAGAAACTTCTCAACACACGACAGTTCTTAACGCACTTACTTTGCCTTTGTGACATCATCATCGGTGACGCTGCCCTGAGCAACTGCCTTTATCTGGTTCAAAGCAGCTTTAATGACCTGAGGAAAATTAAGTCATTTAAGGCTTCTTGCCACATTAAATTTCAACATGTTATTTCTGTTATCAGACATCTTAGAAACTTCAGGGAGAGCAGTTGACAGTGTTAGGATTGTCTGCTTGCACTCAATTCTGAACAGCTTTATAACAAAACTAGAAACTAATAAATGCCCAAGTGAGACACAAAACCCAGTGTGGATGTAAACTGCAAGACCACGTTATTTTGCATGGTCTCACCGTTCTTCATGAGAGTATTCAGTTCTGCCAGCTTCAAGAGCCAGTGTTTCCTCATGATATGCTAAGGCTTACACATGTAATCAGCAATTACAGGCAGCAATTCAAGGTATTTTACTAGCTCTAGTTCATATTAGGTATTTGTATTTCCCAGAAAGCGCGTCTCCTTCCCAGCTTACAGAGCTAAGTCATAACTGAACATGAAGCATTCTTATACAAGAAAACAGATAAATTGACTTTTTTTAGATGAATCAGTCACTGTCTCAAATCAAAACACTAGTCTGAGGGTTATGTTGTTAATACTTATATTCTAATCAGCAACTCACCTCCCCAGCATTTGGAGCCTGGGATATGGTATAAATCCCGAAGAGCCCAGAATCAGAGTAATTAACATTAAATGCAGAAGCCTGCAAAACAAATATCATCATCATCAACTGTTTCAAGTAGCAGAATAACCAAGCATGAAGCATAGGAAAACTATTAGGATCTAAAATATCGTAATTCAGGAAGCTGAACTCCCTCTGTGCAGAGGAAAGATCAGATTGGAAGGCTTTCTCTGAAATATTGTAACTTGTGCAAGAATAAACTAATTAAGATTCTAGTTGGAGGAGGAAGCCTCTCAAAGGATAACACGCATTTTACTTTGAACTTACGTCAAATGGCTGGGTAGTTGCTTTAGCAATACCCTGCGACAATTTGCTGGTAACATTGCTTCCCCTCTTGATAAGGGGTCCAGCACCTAAAACATGCTGAAGAACACTGAACGCATTTGCCTCTGCACTTCCAACGGCAGCTCCTTCTGTTACAATAGCAGCATGAACCAGGCTATCGCCATTCTGCTCTCTGACTTCTCCTAAAAATACAACAACAGAATAGAAGGTAATGCAGTGTTCAGTTAGAAACTACTGTACGTTCAGAGGTATGGGAAGGAAACATTTCTAGCCAGGGGTTAGCTTCATGAGGGAGAAGCCAGGGTGTGAAGTTACTGCATGTCCACTCAGGAAGACAGCAAGAAGCTGTTAGTAGGCTGTAGGTCATTTTAAAAAGTCCTTTCCATTCAAAAATGTTCTTGCAATCACAAAACCAAGTACCTTACTATGCCTTATTTGAACCTGAACCTAAACCATACATAGTATGAGATGATAAAACTCAGTGAGTCTCCAGGTAACAAATGTCCAGAAAAGTAGCATACCTTCTGTTCATAGGAATATTTACCCTGTTTTATAGAGTTATTCTAGTCAAATATTAAACATCGGAAACTTTTTCCTCCCCATCTGTTTACACAGTGATCCGATACTCCAACTAAAGAATAGTTATTGGTATTCGTACAACATACTGCTCTGAAAGAGCTAAGCATTGCTTTGTCTTTCATGAAAGAAAGACTTACGGCATTCTAACAGATCTTCCCTAAAAATAAAGCTTACCACCACTTCTAGGCAGTCCTTAATCTATTCTTGAGGGAATCTTCCCAAAAACACCAAGAGAGAAACCATATGCCAGCTTGTTTTTTACTTCACAGAATAAAAGATCTTGCAGGTAAAGCTTTGTTGGAGATATGGGTTCAGTTTTATCCGAGAACTTTCCATGGTGGAGAATGATCCGCTACTTATTTAGATGGGAGATGCCTCTGAGCTGTCACTTCCCAGGTACAGCGTTTAGTACAACTGTATAGTTTTCAGTTGCAACTTTGAATAATGCTACATTTATAATAGACAGAAAATCAGCAATTCAGAACGGGTACAAGAAACATACTTACCCCCTCGATAGACAGCCTTTGCACTAGAAATACCAGCTCCGCTTCGGATATTTAGAAAGTGCTCTGCAACTTGCTTTAAGTCAGAGTGCTTTACACCTGCAATACAATAGTTTATTCCAAGTAACTTGATGGCATTGAAAAGCTACAGCAGTTACACAGAAGTGTTTTAAGCGTACTGTAACATTTTACTTCTACAGAGAACTCAAATTTCTACAGTAGTTTTCCCTTATGAATTGCAGTGTCCATTAAATAACATACATACCTATTCCTACAAGAGCCATTCTCGCACTTGTGAAATTGTTCTGTACAAAATGGTGAAGCTGCAACAGTAAATTCACATTTTAGGGTATTTTGTACAAAGAACAAAAATGGCAAGTGTGTTTCTGACATCCACTGTTCAGCCTTATAATTCTTAATGCAGCAAACTCCAGTGCTTCCAAAAGGAACTATCTATAGAACAGCATTTTGTGCATTCTCCAGTGACAACTACAGAACCCTTTTAGACGAGAAAACCTGCATTTCATTGACAGCCTTCCTATCAACAGAAAGCCACTGACATTAACCTCTCTTAAATGTGAACGTTAGTTCTGTATCCAATAGTAAAAGCTGCATGGAAACGAACTATTTTAACGTGAGACTAATACGACAGTAAATACCAACTGTATATTTACTAAATTAATTTTCTCTCTCATCTATCCTTGATAAAGAAACTGAAACAGATTTATAACACAACACAAATAAACCTACCTGCTCAGATGTAATTTTTCCGATTGTGTAATCTGGACAATATAAGGGGTTTGCCAGAGCATTCTTATAAGCTGCAGCATGCAAGTTTTCCAGCACTCCTAAGAGGAACAAAGTTTCAGCGATGATGGTTAACATAACAGCCACTTTTAATGAAGATTATGAATGAAACTAAATGTTACCCCAGTGAAACAGAGCTCTGGTCCACTTTAAGGACAACAAGATCTGCAAAAGCAGGTCTGGAATCGTCCAATACACAGGGAAGTTTCATCCAAATCCTTGGGCAACAGAATCTGGTCTGAGGGCTTCTATTCTTTTGCAACTCATTAAAAAAAAAAAAATCTAATAACTTGCATACGCTCAACACGTTTTGGCCTCAACAGCAAGCTATAAATGCAGTCACTGTGGAGGGGAGGGGGAGTGGTAGAAAACAACAACAAACCCCAACATCCCTTTAATTAGTTTCAAAATCATCATCACCTTCACTGTAAGCACCCCTTGTTCTTAAGCTTGAGAAAGAACAGGCTGTTTATAATACTATTTTTAGCTTTGTGTGATGTCTCATCTATCTCCCTGTGCAGGATGCTAGGGTCTTCAATTCCCTTCTCATCAGCTGCTTCTTGCATCCAATAGCATTCTACTCATTCCTGCTTGATATTCTCAAAATATTCTCAAGAGAAAGATGACACTCATTTCTTCATAGTTCTGGTTTGGAACGTAACTGTAACTGAAAATATTGAATTACTATGAAACCAACCTGTAGTTGACACAAGTTTAAAAACCAAAGATTGTTCTTGATTCCGATTTAAAAAAAATCTTAATGCTTCAATATAAGCTCAAGATTTCCCAAAATCCAACACTGTGCTGACACCTTTAATGGGTTACAAAGGTGATCATGCTTCACAGAGTAGTACAAATGATGTTTATTGTGCAGAACTACTGGGTGAACTTGGATGACTAAAGTAACACGAGATATATTGGAATAGGCTTGGTTTTGCTGAGGCTTTTTGTTTGGTTTTTGTGGTTTTTTTAAATCCACAAAGATAAATTTATGAACCTAAAACTCAAACCCATTTTCAGTGTAATGTATATATTTTTTTATACCAAAATAATCATACAAATTCAAGAAGTCTTTTGGAGAACACTGCTTCCACATTGATGAGTAATACCTAAAAATTGTTTTCAGAACACAAGCTGCTGCAAATATATTGCCAAAAATCAATCATGACTTGCACATTCTTTGGTTGTACTTAAAAAAAAAATAAACAGGTAAAATGGAAGTTGGCAAGAACAGTGTAAGCTGTCTTCAGCATGTTATTTGCTAAACATTGTTATGCACAGGCTGGAAAAACGTGTGAATTTATAAAAAAAAGTTCCATAACAACAGAAAGACCCTATCTACGGGGAAACGCTGAAAAATGAAGTGGACATGTGACAGAGCAAAAGGGAAACTATTTTTTCCAAAGTTTTTAGGTTTTAAGAAACTCCCGTACAGTAAATGCAGTAGATCAGAAAATACGCTTACCAACTTGAGGATTCTGAAATGCAATTGCTTTGTCAACTTTTAATCGTGGCTGAAGTTCAGTTACTTCCCATGGTCTGAACTCTGGTGCTGTGGTGACATTAAGAAGGTACTCCATTACTGTATCACTAGATAAAAAAAGTTACAAAGGCATTAAAGACAATAGAGGTAGCATGTATTTCTTTTGAAGCTGAAAGCAATTCAAACTAATCTGTAAGCAACACATTAACAACAAAATATATCACTCGAGCCAGAGTAGTTATTAGCACTGCTGTACAAAGTATAAGAATTCAACTTCAGTTCCATAGCATTTGTATGCTCAAAAACATGATAGAGAAGCTGAATATTAATACAGTAATTTATTGATTTATTACAAAGACATGAAAATAAGTGTTACTCCTACCCTGTAAAATGACAGGTCTCTACTTTACTACAGAGCAGTTAGTAAAGAATGCAGTAATTCACTTTATAGCGTATCTAGATACCTACACATAGTCACGCAGGCATTCAACGGAGTAAGTCATTTTCTCTCTTGTCGAGTACACGCTAAATGAGAGAAAATACAGAATCCATTTCAGCAGAGAACATGGAATTGGATTTTCACACATATTCCCCATTGATTGAATTCATCAGCAAGATACTGACTAGAATATCTAGCTAACCCTAAACCTGCTTCAGATGACTGTTTGAAGGAGTGATAATACACACACAGCAGAAACAGACATAACTAAAACTCCTATCTTAAGTATTCAAGTAATAACAAGTGTCTTGTGACCATCAGCATTTAAGATACCATGATAATTCAAGGTAAATCGACAAATAAGGCTAAATAGAAAAACTTGAATAAAAATGTGTGTATGTATTAAACAAGGCATTTTAGACATTATTCTCTTTGGGCAGAAAACATAGTTGGCCTTTTCCACTTGCTTCAACACATTTGCGATTAACAGAAACAAAAGAGGGTAGAGTCTCGAGTTACATAAAACACTGCTTTTAACCAAATTCTATATAAAACAATCTTATTGGAAGATTTCAATATACACTGCAAGAAAGTAGGTACAGCAAGATCCCTTTTTTATTTCTCTTAGTCTAGTTTTCTAGGCTTTAAACTCTCAAATCGAGAAAGCCAACTACTGTCTGAATTGTTCCCAGAACTGCAGTGTGATGAGTGGTATTCACAAAGGATGGAGGGGAAAAAAAAATATAAATACTGACTTCAGGAAGTTTAATCTCAAAACCTGAAAAGGCAGAAAGAACATTAAGCTTTCTGGACAAATTATATTTCTTCCAGGTACACAACATTTATATTTTGTTAACTAAAAGGTGTTTTCAAAATACCAATCATGGGTGCACTCTTGAACCTTAACAGAAGTACAAAAGACATTCCTTGTAAACTTTCACCATTCAAGTACCATCACCACACTGAGCTTATCCTCTTACGTATTGTTATGCTTATTGTTTTAAATTTCCCTTAGTCATACACGTGTTTGCATTTTACCAAGACAGATTATCTTTGTATGTGGTTACAAACCTTAGGCTACCCCCAACAGCTTCAATGCCACGAGTAATCCGGAAAGAAGATGCTCCCTTAGTAGTCTATTTAAAAAAAAAAAAGAAAAAAGAGAAAGTGCAAGTTAAAATTCTAGCTATTTTAAGAACAGATTTGCCTGAGGTTGTTCAGTGCTCAGGCACAGCTGAAACAGTATCTGTTTATTCATTTATACAGAAGTCATTTTGAAAAGTTGAGCCAGCTTACTTCCTGCATCCCTACTCCCAATCATTTCTATCATCCCCTCTGATCTTCCACCATAATTGCTCACACATTTGCTCACCAGCCCCATTCTAGAATGATCCAGGTTTGCTTGAACATTTAATAGGATTCTTTGAATCAGATAAGCTTGCCAAAACCAGGGCAAGGAATGCCCATACATACTATTAGCTGACAGTTCTCTGGGGAAAGTAATGTTGGGGAGCAGTTGGGAAGGAGGTAATAAGCAGCTGGGATGTTATTTTTTTTTTCTGCCTAAAACTGATGCGGATTGAGCCCATACAACAGCAGTCAAAGGCACGTCAGTGGCCCTGTGTAGCTCTGATCTTCACAGCCTGGCTGGTGTGCAAGAGAGGTCGTGTTTACATCTGCAGCTACGGCCAGACAGCAACCGAGAATGGCCACAGTGGGTCAAGCCCACAGGACATCTAGCCCAACGTTCTGTACCTGACCGTGGCAACAGACAAGGCTGTTTAAATGGGACATCCCACAATCCATTCGATGGTACTACTGCAATACCTACAGGAGTTACTCCTATTAGCAACTGTTTAATGACCTGCTATCAATGAATTTGATTCTTTTTTGAACCTGCTGATATGGATCTGCCTCCACAGCATCTTGTATAACCAAAGCTAGCCAGAAAAGAGGATGAGAAAACAAGCTTAAAGTATCTTGATGGTAGCAGTAAGAAAAACTATCCAGAAATATTACACACACACAAAATTGAGTTTGTATCAGCCACCCAAATTAACTTTTACTGCAACTTAAATGAGTTATGTGCATAGCTTCATATATATATATTATATATATATAGTTTAAGACACCACTGGAGAGCATAAATATCACTGCCTGTCTTCCAGGAAGTAATGTCATTTCTTCTACACTTGAACCAGGTAACCAAGAATTGAACACTGTACATTGTTTTCCACTTTATAAGATCTCTTACGTTAATTTTTACCATACTGCTTCTCTTTGTGATCATAAACCTTCCACCATTTCATCTACTGCCAACATAATAACAAAGAGAATAAACACCTACCAAATTAGATGCAAGACGAAGCAAGTGAGCGGTTCCCAAGTTACTAGCGGTTTCATATCTGCTGCCTGCTTTAATAAACACACCAATTCTTGAAGCCGGAGAAAAGTTTTCCAGAGAAGCAATAACTAAGCCATTTGGTAGTTTTGTAATCTGCATTAAAAAAAAAATAATCAATAATTGGTTAAGTCATCCACTGGAAGTACTCTCAGAGTTCTGCTTTGACTGAGTTTTTAAAGATAAATAAAAAGGAGAGGGGAAAAAAACAACAGTATTCATACTGACCTCAAGATCCTCAGACTCTGGAGATAATTTCACTCGTTCTGCAGTTGCTGAGGTTGCAACTTTAGGAGCAACCTTAAGTGAGTAAAGTCTCTTCTAGAGAAGAAAACATAAGAGAATGCATTACTTGAACGAGTTCATCACATATTCCATTAAATATTGAAAAAGCAACTAATTTTATAGCAGAAATACAATGAATGACTTCAAGCCCCAGAGTAAAAACAGTGATTCCCTCATAATTCCTCTGTTTTTTACATCACTGTTGGAACCTGTGCAATGACTTACACGAGGTCTCTGATGTTCAAGAAATAACACTGTAAGAAAACTTTTTTTCCTCTTTGCTGCTGTGCAGTGAGTATCTCTACTGATACTATACAGCCTGTAGGACCAATGTACAGCAATTAACTGAACAAACAGCTACAGCAATCCATATATGCAGAACAGAACTTTGGAGATAACTTTGTAATCTATTAGGTGTAGGTAGTTCAACTCCTAAAGAGTCACCTCTCGGACCACCAACCTGTCTACACTGACTGCTGCATACAAACAGGATGCACACGCAAGTCCCCAAACCACACAGTTAATAACCAGAAACAGGCCTTCAAACTGAAGAGGCAAACATGGCAAGAGCCTTCCCTTCAGCAGGTGGCAACAGAAATAACAAGACTATTGATTTTGACTCTGAAATGTTGTTCCCTTCCACCCTTTTTGGAAGTTTCTTATACTTGCAAATTACATTTATTTATTACTATTTTTTTCACATTAAAAATGTAACTTCATTCCCATACATCTCAAAGTAAAAACTGCGTAACAGAAACACAGCTGTGCTCAGCAATAAGGACACCAATGATATAATTCCCCTCGACTTGCAACAGACTCCGTTCAATGTACGAGTCTAGTAAAAACTCCTTTCTTCCCCCACCACAAATTTGTTAAGACACCTAATTTTAACCTTTAAGCTGACTTATTTATGAATTACTACTGCATATCTAAAATTGACTTACAAACATACTGTGACTCAGAAGACACCTTTCCACTCAAGACAGTACTTCCAGGAGAGACCTAACACAATATATATTCCAGCTGCCCGCCAGCTCAAGGAGCTTTGCTGCAGCAGAACAATCCCTCTGTCCCCTCCACGCCCCCGGGACAAGCCGAGCCCCACTAGCCAAGGGCACCACCTTGCAACAAGCAGCTGAAGCATCCCCAGCGAGAAAGGACTCTCTGGGAGACCGCCCCTCCCCAGCCGTACGGGCGGCCCTGCCTCGTCGGCCGCTGCCGGGAGAGGCCCCGGGGGCTTCCCCCGGGGAGCCCTTCGCCCCGGCAGGAGCTCCCAGCCACTGAGGAGCTGGGAGCTGGGAGCTGCGCGCAGGCCGCCCCGGGCCCGGCCCGCGGCCTGTCTGACCTTCAGACCCGCCGCACCGCTCCGCCACCCGCCCGGCCGGCTCGACCCCGGCCCTGGCCCCAACTCGTGCCCTCCGGCGACAGCCCCACAGGCACGAACGCAGCCCGGTCGCCCGCCCGCCCGCCCGCCAGGCCGGCTCGCCGCCCCTGGGCTGGCTGGGGTCAGGCCCGCCCGGAGCCGCCGAGGCCGGGACAACTGCTGTCGCCGCTGTCTGTGCCTCTCCCCGCCCTCACACACAACGCCTCCGGCTCGCACTCACGGAGAGGGAGCGCGCGACCACCGGGAACCCCTTCATCCTTCCGCGCCCCTCAGCTCGGCCCTGGCGAGGAGAACAAGATGGCTGTCCCGGAGGAAGACTCTGCCTTCCCAGCACGCCCTGCGCCGCGTTGACTGTCTAGCGAGCGAATGGCCCAGACTCTACTGCTCGTGCTTAGAATCACGCCTTGAGGAGAGAGCGACCCCTGGCGGGTGGCCGTGCGCATGCGCAGAGTGCCGCCGCCCCGCGGTGACCGGGGAGGCGGGGGGCTGTTCCCCCCGCCGCGGGGCGCGCAGCTCCCGGTGGTGCCCCCGGGCTGTGCCGCGCCGCCAGTACATCATCACGGCAGACCCGCTTCGCGGCGTTCGCGGCCGCCTTTCCCCGCGGCGGTGCCTGAGGCGGGGTGGCGGCGGGGGTGACCGGCGGTGCCCGAGCGGGGGCGGCCGTTCCGCTGAGGGGAGCGCGGCGGTCCGCAGCGCGGATGCGGGGCGGGCCGCGGGGCGGTGCCGCCGCGGGGCGGGCGGCAGCGGGGCCGGGCCGGGGGGGCGGAGGCGCCCCGCCGAGTACTTAGCGGCGGTGCGGGGCGGTACGCGGTGCTCGTCGCCCCGTCTCGCCCGGCCGGTGCTCGCCATGGGCTCGGCTCCCCCCGTGTTCATCGGCGCCGAGGAGGTGGAGAAGCACCTGCACCGTGCCAGCCTCCTGCTGCCGGCGCTGGAGGCCGCCCTGGCCAACTTCTCGGCCGGCGCGGCGGGAGGCGTCGTGCAGCCCGTGCGCACCGTGGTGCCCGTGCACCGGCACGGCGGGTGAGGCGGGCGGCGGGGCTGCCCTACCGGTGCCGGGGTGGGCGCCGCGAGGGGCGGCCTGGCGGAGCCCCGGGGTGGGATGGGGAAGGGGCCCCTCCGGAGGGAGGAACGGGGGGCCGGGCTGCGGCGGGGAAGGGACGGGGTGGAAGGAATTGGAGCATCAGAAAAGGTCGTTGGTACCGAGTTACTAATTAACTGGTCAGTAGCGGTTTGATGTTAAGCACTGCGGTGGCTGTAGGCTCCCGTGCTAAAGGTACTGAATAACGTGAGTATTTCTCTCACAAGGTTCCTAGGAGTCATGCCTGCTTACAGTGCTGCAGACGATGCTCTGACAACCAAGTTGGTGACTTTTTATGAGCACAAGAAGGATTCCTCTGTCCCTTCTCACCAAGCGACAGTCCTCTTATTTGACCCAAGAAATGGTTCTTTAAAAGCTGTGAGTTTCACACATGCTTCTGCATTCTTCTCTGTTCGTGTTCTGTCCGTTCTCCCTTCTGATTCTTAGAAGCTGGAGCTGGTATAAATTGGCCCAAGTTTACCCACGTCATCACTGGCAATGTGTTTGTGCCAAATGAGGATTTGGCCTAAAGCATTTTATATTCCATATGTGTTAAGCCGCATTCCTGCTGCTCTTTACTGCTACTTGTGATTTGAAGGGAATCTGGTGGCTCACAGGGTGACTGGAAGAGAGAAACAATAGGAAAGGTTCACAGGATAGGAAAATACCCTTGCTGAATAAAGAGTTGATCTTGAACCATCATAAGTCTAAACTGAAGGAGATTTACAATTGGCATTGCAGGGAATAGTATTCAGAGTCTGACTTTTTTTTTTCTTTGTTTAAAGAATTTAAGCATTTTCTAAGAATATTGATGATTCGCATTATACTTTAGTACTAATGATTATTAAAGGGCCAAAACTGGCCAAGAGAACTATACTGGGCTTTTATGCCAGAACTGTGTCAGTTTTTTAACTCTCATAATTCATCTGTGCACAGTAACAGTGGAGTGCCCCACTGTGTGTGATACACACTAAAGGGATTCCATGGTTCCCTGCCATCCCTTTGTACAGACCAAGACAGTGCAGACTAGTGAAGCACTGCCGGCTTGCACTGACCACTGGTCTTACTGGAGTGCAGAGTATTGCGCTTGTGTCGATCTGTTCCCTGTGTTGGCGAGCCAGGGTAGTGCAGTGCACAAAGAGCTGTGGGAGTTAGGGGTGGCTCAGCTCTGACCAGTTTTCACTCCATTTGTGCTGGTGGAATGACATGGAAGAACTGGAATGCACAGAGAACCTGCCCAGTTTAAATGTGATTTTTATATGGTTTGTGGTTGCGATAATAGTAATTACCAACTTTTGTATTTTTATTTGTGCCCTGTAATATCACATAATTCACAAATTGGATGAAAATTTTTGATATCTACGTATGTTTTCAGTGTTCATTTCAGTCTGTTTGAACCTTCTGGTTTTATTTTAAAAAGGTCCTAGATGGCAGTGTCATTACAGCAAAACGAACAGCTGCGGTTTCTGCAATTGCTACCAAGGTATGTCTTGTTTCCCACATCGGGACTGAATCAGTTAGTGGTGTTATATATAAAATAACTAAGAGGGAACAATGTAAATGACTTTCAATGCATGTGAATTTTCATCAAATACAGCTTTAAATTAGATTTATGTTAACACGTATATCTTCTGGGAAAACTCAAAAATGCAGTTTTCTGTCATGTCTGGCTTTAACACTTTGTGATTGGGCAAGGAATCTAAGCTATATTTTTGTGGTTTGTTATGCACGCTTTTCTGGGAATTTACTGAAGTGTCTTCCTCTGTCATTTTCTTTCTTTTGTGCTTGTCTTAATATGCTCCTTTACAGTGTTGGGTGATGCAGCTGTGGTGATAAATTCAGTTTTGTTTAGATGTATGTTTTCTGCTGTTGGGCCAGGACAGGTGGGTTGCACTGAACCTGGAAAAAGAGGAAAATGGCACATTTCCGGGCGGCAATGTGGGTATTCTTAAGATAGATGATGCCCAGGATAGATGGATGACTTGTCCAGAGGTGGCTGTCTGTTAGTTTCTCTGTCACTGGAAGTTGTCCAGATGACTGTCCCTGACTATAGCCATAAATTTCAGTGTCTGAAGACAGGTGAGGTATATCTTGCTGTATGTTGCTTTAAATCATTTCAATTTCATTTGGAAATTGTTGGTTTTGAATTCTTTTTTAAAACTATACTTGGGTGGGCTGCTAATAGTGGGAAGAGAGCAAGTCACCATCCGTTGCACAGCAGGGTTTTAGCCTTCATCTCAAAGGATGAGGCAATAAGAAGAAGGCCAGAGCTGAAAAATACTTCTGTTTTTCACCCGTCAGCTTTGCATCAGAATGAAGGGTGATCTCACCACTTCGTTAGTGGCAGTCTTCATGCCAGCATGACTCTATCTGTGGCAATAGAGCTAAACTGACATAAAATTGGAGTGAAGAACCTGTCCCCACGAACTTCTCCTGGTCCAAGGGACAGAACAATTTACAATGGATGCCTCGGACATGAGGTTATAGGACCTCATTCATCTATAGGACCTCATTCATCTCAGCCGTTTTACACTTGGGCAGTTCTGACAGTCAAGGGTCTGCTGGCCTCAAAGGAGCTTGGCTGCTGAGGGGACTTCAAGATCAGATCCTTCATTGTCGTATGTTGTTTGGGGAAATTTTCAGGAGTGTTTGAGTTTAGCTAATAGCTGTCATCTTGTCCTCTTCATGGCATTTGCTTTTCAAAGGCTCATGCTTTTATGCAAAGAACCTTTGAAATCAAGTGCTTCAGAGTCTTTGAAAGGAACGTTAAAAAGAGTTTTTGCTACTGAAAAATGGGATCAATGAGATTTTTTTCAATTTATTTGCAGCAGAATAAGTGTTGCAAGCCTAGACAATTCTAAAGCTTTTTATACAGAAGTGAGGGGCCACAGCAAATGCATAAACAAGACACAAGGATAGCTTAGGGCTGGGCTCCAGCAGCTCTCTCTTCCCCTTTGCCAAGTACTGGTGAATCACAGGCAAGAACTAAACCAGAAAACCAAAAGCTGAATTTTAATATTTGTTCCTCAAGACTATCCCTATTTTTACAATGCTTGATACGTATGTATTATGGCTCTTACGATGCCAAGATGTGCTTGTGGTATGATTTATGGCTTCAGTGAATTGAAAAAGAAGGTTTAGTGTGGGGCTACCAGGACCAGTTTACCCACTCAACTACCACCTTCAGCACTGATAGCTTTTGGTATTATAAGCCCTGTTTTCAGCCAGTGCGCAACATCAACACTATGGTTTTACACTTAATTAGTCACATGGGGTAATACGTTATACCAATAGAGTGTGCCGAGGCCCCAGAATTTGCATTGGCTCATGCTGTTGCATGTTAAGCCTGAATTTCAAGAGCTGGACAATTCAAAACTAGAATTAAGCCAAGATGTACTCTGGTGCTATTGACACTAACTTTTGCATTAAAAAAAATATATATTTAGTGGTAAATGAATTGTTTTATATTAATATGAATCAATACTAGTTCTTGCATAAAACCATTATTTATTTGTTTAAAAGGACTAAGGGTACTGCTTTCTTTCTTATCATTTTTATATATATTTGTCGTATCTGTTAATATATTGTCTTTGTATTTTATTTTTTTATTTGATACTTTTTAGTTGTTAATGCCACCTTTTGCGGAAGTGCTGTGCATTTTGGGAGCTGGTGTTCAAGCATATAGCCATTATGATATCTTCACAGAGCTGTTCACATTTAAAGAGGTAATGGACACATCTTAACAGGATACATTTATTTCTCTCTATTATGTTTTAGGAGCACTTATTATAAATAAAGTACAGCTAATGAAGTTGTATTGGGTCTGGCTGAGATGGAGCTAATTTTCCCCATAGCAGCCCTTATAGTGCTGTGCTTTGTATTGGTAGCTAGAAAGGTGTTGATAACACACCAGTGTTTTGGCTACTGCTGAGCAGTGCTGGCACAGCATCAAGGCTGTCTCTCCAACATTCCCCCATCACCAGTGGGCTGAGGGTGGCAAGATCTTGGGAGGGGACATAGCCAGGAAAGCTGACCCAAACTGACCAAAGGGATATTCTATACCATATGATGTCTGCTCAGCAATAAAAGGTAAGAGAAAGGAGGAGGGGGGCATTCATTATTACGTTGTTTGTCTTCTGCTTTTGCTTTATTAAACTACCTTTATCTCAACCCAGAAGTTTTTCCATCTTATTTTCTCTCCTACCCTTGGCCTGCTGAGGCGGGGACTGATAGAGTGGCTTGGTGGGCACCTGGCGTGCAGCCAAGGTCAACCCACCACAGAAGTTATGGGATTAATCATATCTTGATTCTGTTTTTACAGAACCCGAGAATCCTGTGAACAGATGTAGAATTTCTTGCTCAAACGTTGGTCTTTTAAAAAAAAAAAAAAAAAAAAGGAGGGGGGGAAGGAGGTTGGAAACAAAGTCGTTCCAGATGACTTTTTCTCTCTGTCTGGGAAAATCCTGCTATGTATGCTATACCCTTAAATATATTTATTGGGAATACTTGGATTTTATAAACACAACTCTACAAGGAGCTGTTATTCTAGTGTCACAGAACAGTCATTCAAATGTAGCTGCACACACATGAAATCTAGTCATTTGTATGATGAGAATATTAAAGCAAAAAACCCCACCTTTAGGATATGTGTAACTATCTATTGAAAACTGAAACAGTGTTATCTTTCAGCAAGGAGAAATTCTTCAAGCTAATCTCTTTGTCTTCTTTTTCCTTGAAGGTCAGGATATGGAATCGCACCAAAGAGAAAGCAGTGAAGTTTGCTAATTCAGTTAATGGTCCAGTGCAGGTCTGCTCCTCGGCTCAGGAAGCAGTTACTGGGGCTGATGTGATTATAACAGTCACTATGGCAACAACACCTATTTTATTTGGAGACTGGGTAAAACCAGGTGCCCATATCAATGGTATGCTATGTTCTCATTGCTTAAATGATACATTTAGTATCACATTGTTCAGCATCAAAGACTGTTGAAAAGCGTTACTCTCTGCTTCTCAGAATGAATGTGTTTTTCTGTTTTGGCTTTTTCTCTTTAGCAAGGACCACTTTTCCCAGCCCTGTCTTGCTGGTTGTCTGGAGCCAGATCTCCTGCATGTTCCAGCACCGCACGTTTGCGAGAGCGTGGAATATGCTTTTTACCCTAGTGGTGCATCATCTTTGCCACCATGTTGCCACTTGATGCTCACCTCGCTCTCTTTTTAAATAATCCATACAAACATGTTATTTCCAAAGCAATTGCTGCTCATCGTAATGTTCCACTGGTAGTTGTCATGTTTCCTTCACCCAATTTTGTTAGCTTCTCTACTTGTTCCTTTTTGGTCTGATCACATTGATTCATTTTTTTACTTGAGTTAAGATGCAATAACTGAGGTAAGAACTTAATAATTTGACCTCCAGTTATAGTGAGGTTTGGGGGCTGCCTTTTTTTTTTTTTTGCCTGCCTTGTAATGATGTTGGCACACGATTGTTTGGAGTATCTGGACATGCCCACATTTGTTTATTTTATTAATTGTGGGCCTGGTTCAGATGACCTTGTGCACTTTCCAAATAGCGTGGTAATAAGACAAAAGCCACTTGTCAAAGGGAACAAGTTAAAGAAAGGTCCCACGTTCCAGCAGCAGTCTACCAATTTTTCAAACTCAATTTAGTCCTTTGTCATTGAAGGTTGTTGTCTGTGTTATGTCACGGCATGGAAGCCAGAAGTACAACCAAAATCAATTAAGGTCTACAGTCACTGAGGCGACACATACACAAAGACCCCTCTCCTTTCTTTGCCTTTTTTTTTTTTTTCCACTCCATTGGGGCATTTCTGCTGTTTGAAGAGGCATTCAGGCAACATGGAATTTATTATTCTGAACAGTTGGACACTTTCAAAAAATGCTTGACTACGTTATAACTGAGGGGTTTTGGGGGTTTTTAGCCAATAACAAGTTCATAGTGGTCTTGCTGTATTTAAAATTAAGCTCCTTGATTTGTTTTCAGTTTCTCCAGATAAATGAAAATCCGTGATCTGCTCAAATTGTACTGCTGAAAGGGTGAGAAGGCTATAGGTTTAAAAATCCTAATTAGTAACACTGAACTCTGTCTGCATGTGCAAGTCTTTTTTGCACAATACTTTGGTTCTCATCTGTTCAGGATAATTGAGGGATTCTTCAAATCTTATTTTTCTCTATAGACACATAACAAACACACTGTGAATCAAATAA
Organism: Himantopus leucocephalus; assembly: GCA_003993805.1. Taxonomy (NCBI): domain Eukaryota; kingdom Metazoa; phylum Chordata; class Aves; order Charadriiformes; family Recurvirostridae; genus Himantopus; species Himantopus leucocephalus. Next base: position 70,856,772 of record RSEF01000004.1, on the reverse strand, counting down.
AAGGACTATAGAACTCAGAATTTGGTAATGATCTGATGAAAGACAAGGGTGCAAGAGATAACAAAGGGAGGTGACTTTCGTATGCCTCAGCTACTCAGAGTCTGCTGACAAGGATATTCTGCTGACAAATCAAATACTGAATGTTTTAGAGGAGCTGTATTACATGTTAGTTAACTCTGTTTAAAAAATGAAAAGCAATAAAACCCTGTTAATTCGGCAGTCACAGAAACAGGTTATTGTTTGTCTGCAGAAGAGTTGTAGTCTGTATAACCATAAGATTATCTCTGAGTTGTGTCACTAAATGATCAAAGTTTAGTCTAACAGTGCATCTGTAAGCAGGAAAGAGTAATTATGTCACACACATTTATCAGTGTCCTTTTCAAAGCTGCTGGCAAAGGCTTGTTTGTTTTCTCCAAAGTTTGTAGGCTTGTTTGTTTTCTACATAGTTAAAACATATCTTTACATGTTTTGTATAGATAGGAGTTGATGAAGGCCTAAGCAGTGCTACTTCACCTTCTCTGTCAGCATTATTTGGGAGGAGCAGTTTGACTAGCGTACCAAAGAGCTGGAAACAGTGCCAGTGAAGGATCTCACTGCTGCTTCGTGAAGAGCTGTGGTTTAATGCTTCAGCAGGCTGAAATGCAAAGGCCAATTGATTGCAGTTGTTCTGGTTGTGCTTATGTGGAATATAAGATTCTTGTTGGCAGCAGCATCTGTATAACCAGAGGTCAAGGATGCTGTACGTTTTAATGAGCTGTAGTTTGGAGGGTTGGACACAGTGTTGTCCTTCATTGACCTCGGTGGAAATTTGAGGGGTTAGCACCTTACAGAAACAGGCCGTATATATGTCAGAGTTACAGCTGAGGCCGGGTTGAGAGAAATCCAGGCTTTTTCCCAGTCGCTCAGGCATATCCTATTTTTTTGTTGTTTTATCAATCAACGTGTCTCCAGTGCTAACATCAGATTGTTTGTATACTACATTTCCACAATAATGTCCATTGTTACTTCACACATGTCTTTTGGACAAACGTTCCTCCCAAGTTCAGCAGTTTTCTTGTCTTAGCTGTTGGAGCAAGCAGACCAGACTGGAGAGAACTGGATGATGAACTGATGAAGAATTCCATTTTGTTTGTGGATTCCAGAGAGGCTGCTCTTACGGAATCGGGAGATGTTATATTATCAGGGGTAAGACTTTCTTAAATTAGGACTTCGTTTTTGTGGCAATTGGCTTGTGTTTGAAATGAGTTGGTACGATTATGTGCTGCACTGAAACTTTTTAGAGTATCAAATCTAGTTGTTAACACATTCCAGGCACAGGCTGAAAGATAAACTGATTTCAGACTGAGACTTCTATATGTCTGTGCCAAAGCCATGCAACCTCTGTATCAGTCATTACATGACAACGTATTACAGTAGCTTGTTTTCAGCATTGGCCTTTGTGTACAATAACAACATGTACGTCTTTCAACGACAATATTTCCTGCAATGTTTGGTAGTTATGTTAAATATTTTTCAAATCTGTTTATTAAAACCTGTAACTTTCTTCCCATAAGACTTCAGTGTGGTTAACACAAATCAGGCCTCTAGAGAATGGACGACAGAAGCCAAGCAGACAGTTAGTGATCTGCAGAAATTTGACATCAGGGACTCTTTTAGGTTTAATGGAGTAGGTTTTTTGTCTTTTAATGTTTTTGCAGAAAAAATACGGTTTCCACTTTTGAGTTTTAACATAAGAGGTCCAGATACGGTAACGTGTGTGGAACCCCATGTGTTCTGTTGGATAACAAGCTATCCACTGTAACTTACTGACTGAGGAAGGTCTGACAGCTGTTGTTCCTCTGAAAACCATTCCATTCCTCTGTGATTTCTGTCCAGTTTCTGTATCATTTGTCTAAATACTGATCTGCTTCAACATGGAAAGGAATCAGTTCTGGGACAGCAGAACTGGAGGAGTTAGTTCTTTTGAAGTCACTCGTGGGAAAATTTTTTTTTCTGTTAATGTATGGATGGATATTATGTTTTTGTATAAATACGTGTTTGTTTTACAGGCAGAGATTTTTGCTGAGCTGGGAGAGGTAGTGAAGGGTACAAAACCAGCCCTGCCTGAGAAAACAACAGTGTTTAAATCGCTGGGTAAGAACAACCCCTCCTGTGTACAAGTCTGACAGAAAACAATGCCTTGTTATTTACTAGGTCCCCCATGCGTGGGAAAGCTGTTGATCATCTTCAAAACTGCTGTGGCAATGCACTGTCCAGAAGAAACTAGAATGTGATTTGCATTTTCCTTTTTTATTTCCCTTTTTATTTATCTAGCAGGACTGATGTAATGAAAAGTGATGGGAAAGCAAACAAACAATAGGAAGAAGTACACTTTCCATTTCACAGTTGTTCAACACATGACTGCAGTGTATATTAATACAGCTCCAATCCAAATGCTGTGCTGTTATGCCCCTGCAGTCTGTCTGACCTACAGACAATGTGGCAGTGTACTGTGGGGTTGGAGCTGATATCTGGGGGGAAAGAGGTCCAAAAGGGCCAAGCTGTGATATGAACGTTGAAAATTAGGTTCATACTATTACATTAATTTCATATAGCATACCTAACAGTTACATGATGGCTTTGAATGTAACACTGCAGATGTTTGGGATGAGGAATGATTCCTGTTCCTGTTCAGTTAGATAATTTCCTGAGTCCTTCTGTTCCCTTCTGAAGCTAAATTATTTTGTACAGCTGAAGAACTGTTTGAAGGTGACTTTAATTCTTTTTCAGGGATGGCGGTTGAAGATACAGTAGCGGCAAAATTTGTTTATGACTCGTGGTCAGCTGGTAACTAAAGAGAGAAGTCTACAATGACAACAAGACCAAGAAAATTTTTTGCACTTAGTTTCCTTGGATCTCTTCTTAATAAGAAAGGCACCAATCCTATCTGAATGTGGGCCTTCTAGAACATTCAAGAATGAAAAGTAAAATTTCAGCAATAGATTAATTTCTATTAGTTTTCTAATGGCAAGTATTAGATACCTGCAGTATTATTAATAAATGTATCTCATGTAATGGCAAGTATTAGGTGTTTGAAGTGATACTAACAAGGGTATTTTTACATATTTTGGTATAATTCTGGAATCAATGCCTTTCCTCCCTAATTATTTATGTAGCAGAAGTCTGTTGGTATATTTCATCTTTTTTAGAGAGAGAGTTCTGGTGTAAAATACATCAGTTTGGAAAATGGACTCTGGCATCATATTTACCTCTGATAGTACTTTAAAGGCAACTGTGGGTTTCAGTGCTACACTGACAGTAACCTGGTCTTCAGTCTCCTGGGAACACAGCCCCGCTCTGACTCCTGGACATCCCTTCCCTTCCAACTCAGACTGGGATCTGAAGGTCACCATCCTTACTTTCGCCCCCACAATCCCCCTTCTCTGCCCTCAGACTCAACGGGTTTTCATTTAAGAGCACGCTTCTGAGTGGGAGTTTATCTAAATAATGATGCCTCTGTACAATTAGATTTTTGTCTGTTTATGTAAAAGACCTGGCTCAGGAACACTCAGAGTGCAAAAAATATCAGAGCTAATATTATATACATCTTAACTGGGAGGAAACTATACTCAATACCTCCCTTAGTACATTCCTGGATGGCATATTGCCACTTCCATATTGCAAGGAGTCACCCAAAATGTGAGCACAAAAATGTGTTTTGATTTAACTTTTATCTATATTCTGTGGGGAGATTTTTTTATTAATCTATGTATGTGTTTGTAAGTTCTTTTCCTAAGCTGCTTTGAAGGTTGGAACTGTGCAAACTGATTTCAGTAGGATAAACTTCAAGTATACAGGCAAATATTTTCACCTTGGCTGTGCTATGCATCAATTGGTAATTGTTCTTTTATCCCAGTGGGTATTTGCTGGGGCAGGAATTTCCATGATCCTTTTTTGGCAGAGGAACCCAGTGATGTTCTACACAAGGAAAAGTTCCAGTTTTGTGCTGTTATGCAACTGCCTTACAAAAGATTGAGCATCTGCTGAAAAATAGCTATTGCCCTGGAAACAAATTCCTGTCTCAGGCTAGAGTTGTGCCTTATGAAATTTTATTTCTACTTACATGTTATTTTATGCAGGCTATTAAGTGTTTCTTCACTCTGTGGAAGGATTAGATCACACGGTCGTTCTATATTGATGCCAGAAGAATACAGCAGAGCAACAGGAAGGAGGTTCAGAAGCAGTTAGCTTTAAAGCCCTTGATGGTGCATGAGTAAGTATAGAAGAGGTTAATGAGCATGGTGCAGGTGTGACATAAATAGTACTCCAAGTTATAAGTCTTGTGTAAACTAGTTGGAAAATGTCATAATTGGCAGAGTTTGTAATTTGCAGAGTTTTAGCATGGAAGAGTACCAGACCAGTAAGTGAATAGGGCGAAAGGATGTGTTTGTGTGGATAGAAACCGAACTCCAATGACCTTGTTTATATCAGCAGAAACAAGAACATATGTTCTCTATAAGCTTTTGCATTTTTTAATTGTAGCAAAACTACCTTTCTATTTCTACATGTTTTTTCTTCTGTGTCATTTCTGAAGTGTATGTGTTGACTTAGCCTGTTACTTCAGCAATGGAGAAGTCCACTAGTGTGAGACAAACGTGACCGCCATCGATGTTCCGTAATTCAAGAACTGTATGGAAACTCGCACTTACAATTTATGACAATATTATCCCAGTTCTGCGCCTGTGTAAAACAGGGTTTGTAATTTGAAGTGAGACATAGTATTTGGGAAGAAGACAAATACAGCTTATTTTTCACATGTATTCTTCTATAGACTATGCACTTTAAAAGTAGATAGAACTGGTCCAAAAACCTGGTTTTGAAAACCCACAGTGTTCTCAACTTTCATTGGCAATAGGAGGTTCTGGGAGCCTGTCTTCAGCATTGTACCTCTGAATTAAGGAAGAGGATTCGATTCAATTACAGTGGGAGTTGCTTGGATGCTGTGTTTAGATTTTTTTTTTTTTTTTGAGGGGAAATAATAGCCTTAATTTCCATGTTTCCTTCTCTCACAAATCAGAGTCTCAAGAAATTGTGTAACTGGCATTTATTTTAAAATTAAATAGATACTGCTGTCTTTCTTTGACTTTCATTTTGTTGTCCATTACTTCTGTTTTGGGTGGTTTGTTTTTGTGTGTGGTTTTTTTTTTTTTTT
>RSEF01000004.1:70814021-70829303 GCA_003993805.1 Himantopus leucocephalus | reverse complement strand
CAACGTCCCCAGTGGCCGATTTGGCCTAAACCACGACACATTGGTAGGTTCAAGGTTTAAACGTGGAGGTCAGATTAAATTAAGACATCCTCCTGATCTCCTATCAGATGGAATTCCCCTAGACAGGGGCTTAATACACTGCAGCAGTGTGGGGGTATCGAGTCTCATGAGAGGTATATTTGATGTACTGATGTCTAAAATGGAGTGATTCAAGGTGACGTATTTCCTGAGCTGTGCTTGAGGGAGGAGGACTTTCTAAATTGGCTTGAGCTGGGAAGGCAAAAATGTGTCCAGCTTTGCATATCGGGCAGGAGTACCAGAAGTCTCCTCATCCCTCCCTTGTGACAGAGCCCCGAGGCTGGATGCTGCTGGCAAGGGGTCTGTCAGCAGCGGCTCTGGTCTGAGATGAAAACCCCTGAAACTCTCCAGCCGGCAGGGTGGGGATTAGTTTTGATTTGTTTTTCTTGTTTTCTCCAACTTCCAAACCCCGGGATTTAGTCAGACCTTGTTAACGGTGAAAAATAACAAAGGTTGTGCCCCAAAGAATAATAACTAACAGATAACAAATGCTAAGTGCCCATGTAAAACTCCAAGGAAGCCAGAAAATAAGGAAGATGCAAGAATCTATTATAATGCAGATTTGCTGCTGAAACACCGCGGGGCAGGAGATGGTCAGTTGGCATTATTGCAGCAAGACTGTGCTTATATATGCATTTACTAATTGTATTACAGTTGTCTGAGGTGGCTTTTGAGTTTGCAGGCGTGATGCAGTCAGGATTTCACACTTAGCCACGGGATGGCACTTTCCCACAAGAAATCTGGCTTTGCCGCAGCCTGGAAAACCTTTCGGCACAACCTGCCTGGAAAAAGGCATCTAATAGAGGGAGCCCAACCGCAAACCTTCCCAGAAAGGCTGATGCCTTTTAGTCACATGGAGGAGGATTTGAGTGTTGTCTTCCTCTTTGGAGGCAATAAATTAGTTGTCTCCCTGCAGGTGTGGGTGCTCAGATGCCTGCAAGGCGCTCCAGCCACCAAAAGTGGTGTGAGATGACCTATGGACGCTGAGCTGGATCGAGTCCCTCAGCGCAGGGGATGTCAGAGGTGTGTTGGAGGGGAATCAACGTATGGGGAGATGTCACACGCAGTACGTGAAGCTACTTCAGGAGATAACTATGAGGAGGTTTTTGTACTCCCATTGCAATTCACTTCTGCATGAATTCCACCTTTCCTTGCACCTGGCCGCAGGGAGCGCAAGGGAGGCAACCTGGGGGTGCTGTGGGCGATGCTGATGTCTTGTCAGCCCTGATGCCCTCACAAGCAGAGGTAAAGCCAGGCAGAGCTCTGCTCTCTCAGAGTCTTGATAGAATTTCGTTGTAACTAGGTGCCATTAGCGTGTTGTACTTGTCATCCACAAAGTGTAGATAATGATAATATTACCCTAATGTGATGATACTTGCCTCACAGATGTCACAGCCTTGTTGTCAGTATAACTTATCAGGCGGTTCTGAGCAAAACGTGCTTTTACCTGACAGTTGGTTTGTGAAAGTAGAATGTTTTTGCGGAAGTTTACCATCACTGTGATTTTTTCGTCAGGAAGGTTTCTCTGGTCCTTGATCAAATTTTCTGCCAGCATCTGCCCCCAGTCTGGGGTTAGGGCACTCCCGGGCCCAGATCCTGACCCCACGCTCCCTAATTCAGGCTGATGAGCAACGGTGGGCAACCTGTCAGTTCGACTTTTGTTCTGTTTCTGACTAAATATCTTCTCTGAATGCCTGAGAAGTTTTGTGGGGCAGCTGTGAGGCTGCCCGGGTTTGCACAGGCTGCAGAGAGCCTCCCAGGGGCTGGGAATCTCCAGCCCGCCTGCCTGTACCTTATCCCGCATCCCCCAAATGCAAACGGCACGGTGCAGCGTAAATGCCTCCAAACTGCGCCTGTGCCTAAGCCGGCTCGGTTATTTTTGCTGGAAAGGATGTCGTGAGCGTGATGGATAGGCATCTCCCTGCCCATCGCTTTCAAACCTGTTCCATTCCCTCGCCGCCGTAGCCATTGCAAAGCCACAGCTGAACCTCGTGTTCCTGGTGGGTGCAGGGAGCGGACACGGCAAGAGGGAGCGAGGGCTGGTGGCCCCCGTGCAGCTGAGCTTGAGCGTAAGCACTGGGAGCCACCTTGGAGCAAAGGCACTGGAGTTGCAGGGGAAGGTAGGAGGGTCAGAAGTCTACAAAAATACTTGCTCAACAAGAAATGCGGCATTAAGGAGCCACATGCCAAGACAGTCCTCACCCTGCAGCCCTCTTTTGGGGAGCTGAGCCACAACCAGGCTGTTTCGGTGTACTTGTGGCTCTTGGCCTGAGCAGACGCCACGGAGGTTGTCCTGGGCTGGGCAGCAGCTGTGTGAGCCTCTCGCCTTCAAGGGACCTCTGAGCATTTTTAGAGCTCCTCCTCTAATTATTGCCTAATGCGCTTTGATTTTATCAAAGTCATGACTTGACAACCTTCAGCTCCTCTCCCACCTCACTTAACTCATATGACTTCTAAAATGTCAAACATGGTTTATTTGCCAAACGGTGCAAGCTGACAGCGGGGTCTGAAACTCAGAATGCACCGCCCCTCGGCTACGAAGAACCTTGAGGTGGGGGATGATTTTGCTGCATCTTGTGCCATCACATCCAGCTGGTGGTCCTTCTGCTCCCCTCTCCCCTGCTCACCCTGCAGATCCTCCTGCAGGGGACAGCCCGCTGCAGCGACCCTGGAAGCTGCTGAAATCTGTCAAAGTCAGATGAACGGGGGCCTGTCTCTAAGGTTAAGGCAAGAGATTGCCTGATGCCTGAGGAGCAGAGAGCCAGCGGGTTAGGGAGCAGCTGAGCGGGAGCTGCAGGGACACCGTGCCGGCAAAGCTGCATCCCGTGGCACAGCCTGTGAGTTTCCCCGGGTAATGCTGGACGTGCTGCGCCGGCAAAGGCAACCGGGCTTGTGCGCTGGGAAGCTGCAGTAACAGCAGCTCTCTGCTGGCACAAACACTGCCCGGTAAATACCTACAGCCCCTCACTCCCGCTCCTTCCCCTGTTGCGCCGAGGGAAAGGGTTTCTCATTTATCGTCTTTGCCCTCCAGAGCTAAATAGGTCAAAACTAATGATTGAAGGGACGACAGTAGGTGATGCTCTACAACCTGTGGGGTCGATGTCTCATTTTGTAGCATTCTGCAAATGCCTTCCTCTGTGTTTTTCTTTTTCTTTTTTTTTCTGTGTGCCCATCATTCCTTTAATGAGGGGGGTGGGTTTGCTGTGGCAATGGCACCAGAGCTGAGCACCAGGCTGAGAAACTGGAGACAGTGCTGGGGACTGGGGGGACCCTGAGCCTTTTGTGGTGAGGTCCAGGCCATGGTCACCGGCCAGGTACAGTGGCTGTATGCAGTGTTCCCCTTCACAACTGCTCCCTGCCTCCTACTCCAACTGGAACCCCCACTGGATAGCACGGCTCTTTAAATACCTTCTCCAGGTGACGGCTGTCAGAGCCGGCATGCTGTGACCCAGTCCAACCCTAATGAGAAACGCAGCAGAGGCTTTTCCAGCCTCTGAGAGAGAGAGAAACCAAATGATGTGCTGTCTTCCAATGCCCTGAAAGTTTAAACACATTGTAAATGGGTGCGTTAAGAGGGACCGATAAAATGTACCTAGAGCTTGTGTAGAGAGGGAGGTTGGTATGCAGTAAAGTGGGGTTTGAATCGACAGCCCCGCAGCTGCACGGCTCCAGCGCTCCCCGTTCTGCTGTGCCAGCCGGGGCGGGGGGTTCCACAGTTCTCCCAGCCGCATCCCCTCTCTGCAACCTAGACCCCTGGCTTTCACCCGGAAGGTTAATTATCCTTTAAATGAGAAATCCGTTTGGCCCCAGCGGTCAAAGCAAGGTTCAGAAGTTGCACGGAGTGATTGCACAGGGCTGAATCCTGTGGATCAACGGAGGTGGGTGCCCGGGGCCAGCCTGGGAAGAAGGAGGCAGCTTCACTCGCTCCCTCCTCAGCCTATCTGAGCCTCTCACCTGCCAGCTTTCGTGACCCAATACGTGCTTTCTGCTAGGTATGCAGCCTGTTGGTCCTTAGGAGTGGAATTTAGTTTAGGTAAATAAATAGCTGAGTAACAATTTGTAAAGCTTCATGCAATTCTCATTCCTTAGGACAGGTTGGGGTTAGGAATTCACTCAAGGGAGTTGGAGTAGCTTAAATAAAAACTGAGGCAATACTCACTGGAAAAAAAAAAAAAAGCTGTTAAAAGTTTCATTCAAAACATATTGGAAGTCTGAAATTTTGGTGGGAGAAAACACTTGCACCTACCTGATTATATCTGCTGGAAGGTTCTCTCTCTGGTGGGCAGTGCTGGCTGCTCCCGGCAGAATTGGCCCTGAAGTGCGCGGAGGAGGTGCTGATGCTGTAGCAGGACCACGGGCCATGAGTCTGCCGCGAGATCCTCAGCTTTTGTGTAAGCATAACCCCTGCCTGCCTGCTTGTGCGGCTAAAGCAAGAAAGTCATGAAAATCACTTCCCTGCTCTGTCTGCTTTTATCCCTCCCAATGAAAAATTGTTTTACTGTCTTTATAGTCGGAAAACTTCAGGGGAACTAATGAAAATGCAGGATATATTTTCCTCTATTGTGAAAACATTTTTTTTTAAGGGATGGATAATGTTTGAAATCAGAGAATTTCCTTCTCCAGGAGCAAGGCTTATACAAGTGCATATATTTGACATATAGTTTTCAAAAGGTGGTATCTATGCAAACTGTGAGCCAAGGAAGACAGCGCTTAAAAGGATTTTAAAGCTGCCAGCTGAGCAATTAGTTTGGGTTTGGTTGGAGGGGCAGAAGCCTACATCAGGAGCTGGAGTCTCTCTATAGGTGACTTACGCCCTGATTCGGGGCAGAGACACCCCCTCTCTCTTTTGGTAGAGTTGATGGGAGCCCCTGGGATTGTCTCTCTTAACCTTTAAGCCCCAATTATATCAAGTACTGATTAATTAGCTGTGGGGTTTTTTTTTTTTCTTTTTCCTTGCTCAGCTCAGGGATAACTTCAAATATCTTTTTTTGGGTGTGTTTGAGCAGCGTAGAAGAGGCGGACTGGGAATTCCGAGAGACCATTCTGAACGGGGGAGAACAAATGCCCAGACACAGAGGAAGGTAGTAATGGTACAGGGGCTCCTGCTCACCCCGACTGCAATGGTAGATCAAGAAAGGTGCTTCACTACCCAAGAAACGATCAATACCTGCTGAGCAAGCAGAAGGCAGGGGCTGCGCAGCCGGGAGACTCCTCACTCCAAACCACACATTCCAAGCTTTCGGACGATAGGTTAGCACGGCCCCACCGGCCCATCCGTCCTGGTGACTTCCATCACCTTCCACCCTCTCGGCCACCGCTTCGCTAGGGAGGTCCACAGCCGCCCTCTTGGGGCTTTTGCCTTTTCTGTTGCGGTGAGGTTATAACTAGAGGTGTCAGGATTTCAGCAGAGGAATGGTGCTCGACACTTCACATGGGGAATAAAAAAGGAGCAGGAGAGTATAAAAAAGAGGCAACTGCAAAGACATAAAAACTGAATTAAGTTTTTCTATAGTTCTTGTATTCATCTTAATAACTGCTTTGGCTTGCCTGCGGAATAGCATGACGGCTTAAGTGAGCATATAAAATGTGTGTGTTAACTAGGTAAACAAAACCGACTTTTCAATATTGTCTTTATATTGATATGAAAACAAAACTGCATACAGGCAGTATTGAAGTGAAAGGACATTTTACTCATTCGTGGCTGGATCACACACCATGAAGCTCATCACGTATATTAGACTTTACACAGCAATGACCCTAATAACTGTATATCTGCCCTTTTAAATTAAAAAATTAAGATGTGATGGAAAAGACAGTTAAACAGCCAGGTCTTTACATGATGAGCATGAGTATTCTGTGACTTGCTGCATAATGTTTATTTATATGGTGCCTCTCAACCACAATTTNAATGTTTATTTATATGGTGCCTCTCAACCACGATTTTTTAGGTATTGCATAGAAATAAGGTGATAGTTAAAATCCAGTATGGTTTTTGAGTAAGATAGAGGACTGGGTCACTTATGACACTAATGTGCCTGAGCTCTTTATAGACAAGCGGGGATGCTAACGCTGCAGCGTGGGCGGCTCTTGGCCCCAGGGGGCTTTCCCAATGGATGGCTGCCACATGCCTTCATCCTCCTCCCCTCGCCCAGCTGGTGGCTCCAGCAGGGTCTGCCCGAGGACCTGCTGCTTCCCTGCCTCTGCGCAGGGACCTGTGGGGGGGAAAGCCCAGAGGGTCTCCAGGAGCATTGTCATGCACAGGTGACAGCAGAGACCTGCTCCCTGCTTTGCCCTGTGCCCCGGTATCAAACAGCACCTTGAGGTCTTCTGGGAGGAAACANGAGGTCTCCTGGAAGGAAACGCTGGGAAAAACCCAAACCAGGTCATTGATTCCTTCTTCGTTTTTTCCAGTAGGAATTTTTGGTTAACCTTTTTTTGTTCTGTTTTACTTTTTGGTAGTTCAATGCAGAGGTTAGATAGTGGCCCTGCATATCTTCAGGGGTCCCCAGAAATTAGCATTTCTCCAATAACAGCAGCACATTTTCCTGTGTCCCAGCAGAACTGCTGGATATTTCTGTAATATTTCTCTTATGCTGTGTCACAACTGGGTTTTGGATTTTTACAAAGCAGATCTGTCCAAGGAGAATGCATCACTGGCACCAACACTTCATCTGTTTTCATATTATTGCTTTCAATGAAATTTTTTACTAACCAACTAGGGAACATTGCCAGTGACATGTGCTAGCGATAAAGGAGAGCTCCCCTGGGTCCCCCGTGCTTGCCGCTCCACTCTCCCACCAGCGAGGAAGGTGCAGCTTCCCAAAAGTAACTCACCCAAGGAACCAAAACAGCCCAAAGGCTCCCAGATCAGCTGAATTCGAGATGGAGTTTGAGGTAAGCAGCACCACAGTAATAGAAATTTAAATTAAATCACTCCCCAAGATTACCACACAATAATTGGTCAAGGAGACACATAACTTACAGAAATCTTTTATGTCTATAAAACGTCTGTTGATGCACCTTCTCTCTACTCTTACCTTGCAGGAGCACAGGCTGTTTTATCTGTTAAACCTTATGTCAGATACAGACACTAACACTGCTTGGGTCATTTGTCTCTACGCATTCGTTGGGCAGCACTACTTTGGGGAAGACCACAAAGCCCTTCAGGATACCACATGCTGCAAAACTTCCTCATCCCTCCCTTGGCTCACCTGAGTTTAAAGTACAATCTCCTCTTAAAACAACCCTGTAGACAGCTGGGGGTAATTCAGCCCACAGCTTGTACTGCCCTAATTCACAAAGATCAATTTGCAGAGCGGAAGCCCACAGCTAACCGATTTCAGGTGGTGGCTGCCTGAGGGGGGGGTGTGACAAATACAAGTGGCCTGAAACAAATCAGGGGATAACGCTGTGCCGCAGAACAACGTTGGATGTTTTCTGTCTGCGGGTAGCTAATAAGCAACTAACATAACTGCCTGATTTGGCAGGAATTATTACCTGCTGAATAACTTACTAGATTTCGAGTCCCTATGTGTGTAATTTTCGCTAGTCCCCAAAGGAAAGCTATATAATGCTTGCCATAGTTGTTTGTAGAATTGTGATGCACCACAGGTGTACTTTGAACTTCATAAACTGCACTAGATTACGTCCCATTATGCCTCTTGTGGGGCTGTAATTACTGTGAGCTCTTCTGGGGCAGCGGCTGCTGCTTGCGATGTGATTTTCCAAAGCAGGCAGGACCTTAACCTGCCTGGCCTCTCTTTGTCACTGCGCTATTCATGTTGATTAGCTGTAATGCACGGACATTGTTAAATCCGCCCAAATAACTCCCGGACAGCTTTGAAATATGTTTAGTGTTTTTATAAGGGCTGTGCTTTTAAATAAAGCAGGATCTTGAAAAATGGTCTTGAGGAGATGCGGACCTTTTTCAATAGCTTTTAAAAAGAATATATTTAAATAAACAACACAGTCACAGGTTTAATCATGTAGGTAGCCTACCTTATAGGAAAATAATTCACTCTTGCAGATTCTAGTTCAAGAGGAAGAAATAAATTCTAGCAGTTCTTAGAAATAATAAATTAGATTCTGACAAGACGCTGTATACATCCGTCCCTATATTAAAGGGGGAACGGTGTGACGTGGGTGTGAAATGAAGAGAAGGACCCAGTTATTGAACAAGGAGGGGTCCCTCTCACATTCATTAATCAAGATGATTGCAGCAGCCAAATATTTGATTAAAAGGATGTATAAAAATAGCCATTGAAGAAAATAAGCCCTCATGGGTCTTTGGCTGCGGTGTCTGGGAATGGTACAATCCTGGAACTGCAGCGTGCAAAGCGAGTGAAGACTCTTTTAAGTGCCCACCTAAGGGACCGGTGAAAATTAATGGCACAGCAGAAAGGCTCTTTAAAGGTCAGCCAGAATTATACGTGGAGGCTTGCATTGGGAAGTAGTCGTTCAGCGCCGGACTGCCTATTGCAATTGTTCTTCAGCAAAGGGGTTTTAATTACAGTAACACTTTGCACATCTGATAGTGCTTTTCGTCTGAGGAGCTCGAGGAAAACTCCACCTGAGGAATCATCCCCACTCACCACCCACTCGAGGTTGGTGCATGGCCGCTATTTACTGGTGGTTAAATGAGGTCACGTTGGGACTGATTGACCCGTGTAGCCTCACACACCGTGAAGGAGGGTACGGCTGCGTTGAGGGGGATGATTTCTCTGCTCCAGTGTCACCTTCTGCAGCTGAGCTGGGACATCGGGGTGCCCTGTGCCAATTCCCTTTGCGGCCAAGGGAGAGAAATGGGGCATAACTCATCTGATTCTAAAGCAGCTCTCTTACACTGCACCTGCAAAGGGACTGTAAGGGAGGACAAGGGGTTGGTGTGTGAGGGTGCCTTGGCTGCTGAGGGCTGATAATGGCACACGTGAATCCTACATCTCACATCCAACTGTCCGACCAGGCTGTGATCCCTGTGACCCCAGGCTGCTCTGGGGCACCACCAGGTACAGCCAAAACAATGCTTGTGCAAAATGGATACTGCCTGTGTCCTGGGGATGTTGCTTGTGAAATGTCTTCTTGAAAATATACTAGAAATAGTCCTGAAAAATACTGCCTTGAAAAAATGAACAAGCGAAAACTTTGATGCTCTAAGGGCAGAAACGAGGAAAATCAAAGAGCTGTAAAAGGTCTTTGAAAGCTCCATTTTCATTACCACTGCTACTATCGTTGCTAGAGGTAGCTTAATAAAAATGCTCATGTCCAATGGTTTTTGCAAGTAACAAACGTAATGAAAATCCAAACAGCCATTTAACGGTGAGGACAATCACTATCTCTTGTGAAGAAAAGCATGTTTTCTTGCTATGGACAAAAACTAGGAATTGCTTAACAAGATGTCATTTCTGTAAGGATTCTTGATGCTGAAGTTTCATCGAAACTGTGGAAAAGGGCAAACAGGAACGTTTTAAGTGGAAAGCTGCTGCAGCAGCATTGCCTTAGTGGGGCGGGAGGTTATCTCTGCAGCAGCCCGGAGGAGGTGGCTGGGCAGGGGCTGTGGCCGTGCCTGGGTACCAGCACCTGCGGGGAGACAGCTCGCGCTCGTCCAAAATGGGTGCATGATGCTCCCATCCCACCTCTTGGAAGCTGCAGAACTTCACAGACAAATTGATCTGACTGTCAGGGAGGTTTTCATGGTCTTCCAGCTGGCTATTTTATGGTCCCTCCACATGCAGCTATATTGAAACCTGCTGACATTTCTTTGGATACTCACATCTTGCAAAATCTTCAAGCATGTAGCTGTCATGACTCCTGCATAGCCCCTCCAAGGCCATTCTTGCTGCTCCTCAGCAGTCCTTGCCGTCTTCCTCCCTGACCCTGCCAGTGTACCCACCTGGTGTTGGTACCGCCTGCCTGTATTCCCAGCGGGGCAGCAGAGCCTGTGGCTATTCCGGGGAACAGCCCCGAGGCATGGTCATGTTTTGGTCACATCTACCAGTTTCTGCTTACACCGGATTTATTTTTTTGTCCATTCTTGTTCTTGGACTACTTCTGTGTTATTGCTTTCCAAGCTTCACTTTCTTTCTGAATAAAAATCCCACATTTTAGATTATATTTCCTATATATACAAGGTGGCCTTTTTCCTCTCTCATTTAGCTGACATCTGTCTAACTTCATTATCCTCTCTGGAATTCTCAGCCTCTGAATTAGTCTCTTCTACAAATGTCATGAATCTGCCACTAACTCCCCTAGCTACATGGTAAGGGAATGTATTAAATAACACTGGTCGTAAGCAGTCCCTTTGGTGCTCCACTAACGCTGTAGCCAGTATTAGTGCATTAAATAAGTGGCAATGAAACAACCCGCGAATGTCTCACCCTCCATGGGAACTCAGCAGGTGCTCGAGATGCGATGGGAGCAGCAAGTCTTTCTTTTCGGGGCTGGGGAGAGGAGGCAGCATATTGATGTAGTTCATCCTGCCAGTCCTTTTCCTTTTCTTAAACAGGTAACTGAGGTCTAAAACCTGCGTGCTGCTCAGACACCTGGAGCGGGGTGCCTGGGAGCTGCTGCCCTGGGCCACATGAAACCCAGTGCGCAGCGTGCTGCCTTGTGGCTCTGTCCCCACCGCCGGGTGATGCTCCCTCTGAGCATCGCCACCAGAAGGGAACGCCACTTTCTATGTGCATCTTCAACCTCTAGGTCACTGTTTCTTGCTTTTCTCTGACCATTTCTAAAGATGCTTTCATTTAGCCCAGGTGAAAGCAATGGGAGCTCCTGAAGCCTCATTAATTCCCTTAGAGGAAAATGCTAAATCTGTCCTACCAGAGAGAGAAGATGTGAAGGGGAGATTATAGAGTTAAGATGAGGTTAAGAGATGGGATGTCTGAGGCTCATGGGGGGGTACCCTGCTCTTCTCTGCATCTATGAATTGACTGCATTTCATACACAGTTGAGCTAGAGGAGAAACCCTGAGTTTAAACAATACTACTACTAATAAAATAATAATTCAACAAGGAATACAAATCATGGGAGCGTGAGTAAAATGTAAAGCCTCAATGTGTCCTGGAGAATTTCATAAATCTAACAAAGCATTCACACCTTCGGGGACAGGGCTTAAGCTGCTGGGCTTCCTATCCATCTTGGGATCAATAGCGCAGTTAAGTAAAAATCACCTGCAAATAAAGAACACAGAGCTGGGAGTGCAGCTCATCTCTCACAGGGGAAACAGAATAGTAATCAAAAAGCCTGGGCCAGTGATTTTCAAACTCTCAGCTTCATCTGCAATGCTGCTTTTTCTGGCATGACCCAACAGTAAATCAGGAAAATGATCGTGGGGGTGCAGGTAATTTCACGTGTGGTAGGACCCTCTACTGACATGTGAAAAAAATGAGTGTGAAGACATGTATGAAACACAAAGGCAGTTTGCAAACTTCCCCCTTCCCCGCTCTCCCCTGCCACTCGCTGCAGCGTGCTGTTCCTGCAGTCCTCTCCACAGAACGGCTTGTGGGGCTGCCTTGGAAACCGGCTCTTGAAATTGCTTAAATGAAGAGCAATCCTTGCTGTCTCATTCTGGGGACATGGGGAGTCAGAGCCCCCTGCCCCTGTGGCCACCTGCTCTGGGAAGCCTAGGGTTTAGCTTAGGTTTAGGGAAAGGATTTGGCTCACATGTCATGGTTAGCCAGTCCTAGACATGCTTGCAAGAAGGCATTTAGCTTAATAAGGTGTTTGCATGGTGGACCTGCCTACCCTTGGCTTTCAGGCTCGGCTGCTTTTCCCTGGGGCCATGAGCCCTGTCGACCCACCCAGCTGGGCAGAGCTGGCAGCTCCAGCCTTGTCCCTGAGGGAGAGCAGAGGGAGAGGCTGTAAAAGTGTTGGACCATGGAAACCCTCTGAGATGGGACACGGCAGGGGAGGGATTGCAGTTGGGTGCTTAGGGACAAGTTTCCTTCCACTGGCTCTTCTCCCCATTGGCACCTCAAATTTGGGGGCTAGGGCTTCAAGGCACTGGGCGAAGAGCAAGATCTCAACTGAGTCACCAAGCCTGGCAGAGCCGGTGGGGAGGAGAGAGACACAGGCTTGTGGTTGTTATCTGTGTAGGTGCTAGGTGTGATCCCTAATGGTGAAATGTCTGCGGGCACGGGCAGTGAATCTGGGGTATACAAGCATTCAGCTCTTATTGAGGTGGGACTCATCCTTCCATTCCAGCCCAAACACAAAAATAACTCAGATTAATTACCTAATGACTGAGGCACCTTACAGCGCAAATTATTTTTTTTCCTGTGACCATGGAATTACTTTTCTTTCTTTCACATCGTGCAATGTGGCCCTGACAGTGGGTAAGTGCTAATATAATGGAGTGGGAAGACTCCTGCTTTAAGAAAGCACATTAAAGTTTTGCTTTTGCCTTTTCAGGGGCTGGAGAGCTATAAATTTACTCATCTCTAAGAGGTCATTGCACGGCAATGCTCTGCCTTGTGCTGAAAAGAAAAAATAAAATAAAAGTTATGTTCTAGAGGGTAAAAAGTAAGGGAGCTGACTGTAGTGGTTAAATACATCACACATCCCTGGGTTATCTAGTTGACATGAACCTATGTGATGCCCAGAAGTGAAATCAGAAGATCCTGGTAAGGGAGAAATCAGCAGAAAAAGGGACAGCTAAGTAGAGGACAAGCTCTGAGCATGGACAGCTTCAGGGGACAGGTAACCATGAGGAGGACATCAGCGGGGGTGCAGGAACCTACCAGCTCCCTCCAGGCAGCTTGGTTTTATCCTCTAGGCTGGCAGCCCCCATGAAAGGAGAAGTTAAACTTCAATCTTGCTGGTGTTGGGGAAGAGAGAGGGAGAGCTGGTTGTCAGCCCACTCACGCAGGGTTTTGGGGAAGCAGACATGCTGCAGGAATGATGGTCCTGTGTCTTCTGGCCAGAGGTAAGAGCTAGCTGGGCTGGGGAGGGCACAGACATCTCAAAAGTAAGACGGAGGTGTGAAAGAAGGCCCTGCTCAGAGACCGTGGAGGTCTCATTCTTTCCTCTACATGCTTTACACCTCAGAGGGAATGAATATCCTCATGTTTTCTGCCTGAGTAATAATCTCATGTTGCTTTAATCATCTCTGAGGTCCTGAGTCTGCATAGAAAAAGAGTAGATGGGTAAAAAATTGGCTTTTTTTTGTGTTAATGCTGGCTTTGTTTCTGTTTGTTAACAGCAAAACCTGTCCTTTATGAATTATGTCTATCTGGAACTGGAGTGAAGAATGGGAAATTAAATATATTGTTGATACAGTCTCAAATTTCATGGACCATCAGTGTCCCTTGGTGCGCAGGGCTGCATGTCTAAGGTTGTCAGCGAAGTGGCTTTTCACAGAAGGAAATGGGGCTTAACCATCACTCCTGCCAGGCTGGGTCTCTCTGCAGGCAGGATTTTATCTTATGACACACAGTTTTAAAGATAACTTTTTTCCCCCTCCTTTTTTCTTTTTTTTTTTGTTGGCTTTGGTTTTCAGTCTGGCACCAAAGCTACAACATCTATAGCTTGTCACAACATACAGGGAGAGCTTGTAGAAAACTAATGACCGAAAAGCACAAGATCTGCTGGTAACTGCTTAATAACAGAGTGTTTTAAAATGCTTCTCTGACACTACCATTTTTTATTTATAGAATGCTGAGTACATGCAAATAGAGTGTCTTTGGGATTGCATGCTGAGCCCTGGGGCATTCACAGATCCCAGCTAGAAATCTGGAATAAGGCAACGCGTACCGACTGTGATATCGTTACTGTTGTAATAAACATGATATGTTTGCTCTTTTCATTCTTTTCCTCATTCAAGATACTGCGTATTTCTACTGCCCAGTCCAGTACAGTCACCCTTGGAAGACATCAGGGCTTCCAAACTGGCAGGTCAGCCCTGAGCTGCTTGTTTCCCCTTAAAACCGGAGGAAATTAGGGCTCAAGTTCTCGAAGGTATGTAGTCACCTAATCCATGTTAATAGCAGCTGGTGGCAGCAAGAATTATTTGGTGGACTGACACCAAAACCTTGCCAGCAAAATAAATTAAAATGTTGAAAAATACAAGAACTGGGGAAAGCAGAAGGTAAAATGTAGTGAGTAGGATGATCATATAGTCAAGTCAGGAGGATGATGTAAAACAACAGGACTAACAGAAATGGCAACTGCCTGGAAATACAAAATAAATGATGTGAAATAAAATGAGAGGATAGTATGAGAAGAGATGTTTAGGACTGTGTAAGGCATGATGAAGTCCTGCGTAGCAAACTTAAAGAGACAGTAACATGTAGGCTGGTGTAAACATGACAGAGAAGAGTGACGGGGGAAGATTTAAAACAAGGATATCTTGGGCTGCAGTGATAATGGAGAGAGATGCTGTAGCTGACAGGATGAGATAGAAAAAATAAATTATGCAGAATTATACAGAAAGCGGTATATTATTCTGCCATTTCCCAACTATGAAACACACTCAAACTTCACACCTCTAGGATTTGGAAAAGTTGTCTCTGAACTCCCCTCTCTACAGCCAGCTGAAATAACATCCAGAAAATCCCAAGAAGTGACTGTAGCATTTGGTAGCACTGCCCGTGACTGGGCTGACCCAGGCGCAGGTACCAGCAATAGGCAGGGTGGGGCATTTTTAGTAATTCCTATTCTGCCTCCAGGTTTTTCTCTAAGTAGTTTCATTGGTCTTTCCCACTTATTTGAAAAGGCAATCTGGAAAGCAATGCCTGAAGAGAAATCTTTGCTCAAGGAAGGCTTCAAACTGGGAACACGTGTCTCGGTTAAGTTCCCCTTTCTTTATTATCTGCCTTTTTCGTAGCTCTACGCCGACCAAGTGCAGTGCTGGTGATTAGAGACAGCTAGTGAAAGCTTTTGGCTTTCACTCACTCAGATGTATCCTCTTACAGATGTCTCCTCACCCTTACAGAAGCGAGTTGTTCCATGTTACAAAGAAGCTGCATGTATTTTATAGCATGAGGGAAGAGTTGGCAGGATATCTATGCCACTTATCCATGCTAAGCAAACGGATATCAAGAAAGTTAACAGTGAAATTCATTTGGAGTTTAAATAACTAGGAAAAACTTCACAATTTAACATACCTATTTTCTGAAGTAGAATCATAGAATCGTCCCTAAGCACCACATCTACCTGTCTTTTATATACCTCCAGGGATCGTGATTCCACCACTTCCCTGGGCAGCCT
>RSEF01000004.1:70792854-70805324 GCA_003993805.1 Himantopus leucocephalus | reverse complement strand
ATAACCTGCTTTTCCTGGCTGTTCTAGGTCAGCATGGTCTGGCTGGGGAACTGCTGCCTTTCCCTCAGAGGAGATAGGGAATGGCCATTTTGGCGTTTCATGCTATCCCAAAAGCTGACTGCTTCCTCCTGTTCCTGCTCGTAGCCCAGCCGTTAGCACACAAGCCTGTGCGTGTTTCTGACCCTGCTTGTGTGGATGCGCAGCCTCACCCAGACCTGGATAACACCTTTGTTCACTGTGAAGGGAGTCTCTAAACTGGAATTTGGGTGATCCACATATGNGTAAAACCTTTGTTCACTGTGAAGGGAGTCTCTAAACTGGAATTTGGGCGATCCACATATGACGTACTAATCAAATAACAATGGCTGTATCTTATGAATGTTCTTGATTGGGCTTAGTGATGACGCTGTTAACGTAAATATAATATTAAGGCTTCAAATTTTCTGTGTGCAAACTGATCCTTGAAGCTGTCCTCAGTGCTCCAAATTAGATTCCCAGGGAATTCATCAAGGTTAGCAAGACTACAATTGCCTACTCACATTTCAAACTAATATTTTTAGATATGCTGAAGTTTATAGTCAGTATATAGGCCCCTAAAAAGAACTGGGCTTTCAGAGATCCTCAGGATTTGCATGGATGTTGCCAGTCCATTCGTTTACTGTGAAAGCAAAGGAAGCACAACAATAGAGATTGGGTTTTGGTAATGAACTCATGACAGCAAGCTATACAAATATCCTTCTGGGCCTTTTAGTAGATTTTCCTTTATGGAAAATATTTGTTAAATCATATACTTAGTTCTGTCACACTCTGATATGTATTTTGATGTTTATCTTCTCTAGCACAGAGGCGTTATGTTTTCAGCTGATGTACATCCAGTTACTTAGCAATAGAATTTAATGTCTTCTATATTAATAGCGTTGTTGGAAAGTGCGAACAGTCCTTTGACAGAGCTATTAAGTCAGCCCTGGGAGCTACTGCTATTTTTATACATGAGAGATAAACAGCAAAAAGTTTAATATTGATACTGAGAATTTTATTCTGATCCGTAGCACCTTATCTCTGGCTGCTGTGATATATGGCATAGCCTCAGGGTATGAGCTCTGCAGAGCTCTTCTCAGAAAATTGTGTAACTGCTTGCTCAGTTCCGGTAATTCTGGCTTTTGTCCAGGTTATATTAGCTTCTTAGGTTTTTGTGCATTTTATGCCTGTGTGTATGTGTATGTGTGTGCATGTTTTGAATTCTTGTTGGAGAAAAACTTTTGCAAATCCCCTCTTTTTACCAACACAAGAAAAATATTCAAGGTGCAGCCCTGTGAGATTATTAAAAAGCCACAAGTCTTATTCCTGGCGATGAAACAAAATTATGTAACTGAACACTACTGACATATTCATCAGTCTGATTTGTTCTCTAAAACTTTGTACAGAAAGGCTTCAATATCCTTTGCCTGTTTCACACTGCAGCTGTTACCAGTTAGGAGAACACAACACAGAGCGTTATCCAAAATGACCAATCAAAAATCCAGCAATGTTTCAAAAGCATCCTCAAGAGAATCGGCAGGGAAGCTGCTTCTCTCTTTCTGCCCTCCATCTGCCTGCCGTCATCATCAGCTTTATCTGGCCGTCCAGCTCTACTAGAGATCTGATGTGCTTTCGTACCAACAGGCTGGAGATTCTGACCAGTTGGGTGGTATCAACGTCTGTGGGTAATGAATAAAGAAAACCTGGACATATGTTGAATGTCAGTTTGAAGGCAAGTGGGATAGAAAACAGCACGGCTTATCCTGTGCCGTAGCAAGTGTTGATAAGCTTAATACAGTTAGGAATATATACAATTAGAGATATTACATCACATCATTTGATACAGAGCTGGAGGAGGAAGAGGTCTTCCTCTGCATTAC
This sequence comes from Himantopus leucocephalus, assembly GCA_003993805.1. Taxonomy (NCBI): domain Eukaryota; kingdom Metazoa; phylum Chordata; class Aves; order Charadriiformes; family Recurvirostridae; genus Himantopus; species Himantopus leucocephalus. The sequence continues at coordinate 70,803,426 of RSEF01000004.1, read as the reverse complement.
AATACCGTAGAAACTGTGTAACGCTTTTAGCAATTTCTTCTGCGAGGAAAAAAAACATCGGGGAAGTAGTTACAGTATTTCCACTGGCCTTAATTCAAGATGGAAATAAAGAGAATTAGCATCACCTGCTCTGTCAGGTCACTGCAGAAGGCTCTTTGGCAATCTAGCGAGAGCAGTTTGGTTGCCAGGAGACGATAAGTTAATTTTGGAAGGTAATGCCCTCCGAGCAAGTAATGCCATCGTTCTAGATCAGAGTAAAATCTAATGCTCTATAGTGACAAGCTTGCCTTTTAAAAGGATTTACTTCTCTACCTTACTGAAAATAAACAAAGTGTGGTGCTGCATCATCTATTGCTGGCAGAATAAAATCCTGAACGGTAAAATCTTAGGGTGCTGTTAAATACTCAGCATAAAAATAATGCTCCAGCAGGCTCATGTAGGTTAGGCCATCTGCTAACTATGCTGGTACATATGTCAAATGACAGATTGCCAAAACTATTTTTCATGACCTTAAAATAAGAGGGAGACCAATGAAATATTACAAGGACAAATTCAAGACAAGTCTTCAGCTGTGTGGCATTAATTTCATAATATGAGAAATGGTACCTAAAGGCTTTTGGGACACTAAACACTTATGGATGCTGTTATAGTCCATAAACAAAGGTATACTGACAGCTCAGAATGCAAATGGCAGCAGAGCAACGTAAAAGTAGGAAACACAAGAAGCTGTGTCTCCGACACCAGTGCTGACCAGTGCAAAGCTGAAAGCATTTCTCTTCAGACTAGCTGCAAATCTGGATCCTTGTATGTTCAAATTCAAAGTTGTCAGAGTTGTGGAGAACGCACAGAAGACAAGGGTTTGAGACAGGAATCGCTCAGGAAATCGAGCTTTTCTGGGTGGAGATGGGATACGTAATCATAGGGGTTGGTCTGAACTGAAATCTGTCGAATTCAGGGAAATGGATAAACAGGCACATGGACTGCAGTGGTCAGGACATGGTCAGCTCTGATGTTGCACGATTTTGACATATTCTGCTTTAAAAAACTGCATAGAAAATATATTGTAGAATATATGTACTTCTTAATCTATTTCTAGAGCATTTCTATACCTTCTTATCTGTTTCTAAGGAAGAGTGGGAAAATGATAGGATTTTGTGGTAGCCCTGAAAATGAACAAAATTGTTTGCTTGTGTGTGCATGTGTTTCTTTTTTTTAATCTACTCTTCTTTCATTCTGGACTGGTATGCAAGTTGGTACTAGAGGAAGGGAGATCTAGAGAGGATATAAACCACTGCTTTTTTATAAATACGGTGGTTTTAATCTGAAAGTTCACCAAAGAGAGGAAGTACTCTCATACAGATTTTACGGATGGGGAAACTGAGGCACAGACCAGTTACTATGAGGTGACAAGTTACCTAGCGCACAACTGGCCTAGTAATGCAGCCCCCAATTGGCCTGGTAACGTGGCTCTGCTTCCAGACTATCAGCCCAGTGCTCCTATTGATATTTTCCCCAGTTGTAGAAGGATTCCTAAAGAAAAAATGTCCCCAGCCCTAAGAAAACCTCAGAGTGTAGCACACAGGCAAGGAATCTAAACCAGTTTGTACTAAGGCAGCAGAGAATGATACAGCTTCCATTCAGCATTTGGGATAACCTTGAAAAGCTTTTTGCTCTGCTAAACCCCAACTCCAAGCAAACAAAGACAATTCCAGGAGTCCAAGTGCTTCAGAAAACGACTTTTGAAGAGACTAGCAGAAAAGGCGAAAGAAGGATGCTATCAGACACATGGATGATGGGTATCAATGATTGTTTTTTACCATTTTTCCAGTTGTCTTGCCGTGTATTGCATGCCACTTCATGGAATCAAGCCTTGCCACCATCATGAGATGTATGGGAGGGGAAGGTCCCTTCTTGCTTTGCTATATTTAGCTGTGCAGTGTAGGAGAAGGAGATGGAAGAAGGAAAGAGTGTGAGGGTAATGGGAGAAGAAGATGGTGGCAGAAAAAAAAAAGCAAAAGAGCACTAAATAGAAACTGGAGAAGCGCTTAAAAGGTGGAGAGTAAGAGAAGGAATGTGGAGAGTAGTGGAGCAGGGAAAAAGTATCTTTTGAAATGGAAGTATAAGTCCAAAAACATTACTTTCCTTAATTACTTATGAGCTTTGCAGGAGAACAGAGACTAACATCTCCTCCTGCTTATCTGCACTCCGTATTTTCCATTTTGTATACTAATGCTCTTAGCAAAAAACATAGCTTGTAATTCAGCCTTACTCCATTTTCTCAAAGTTTGCTAAAAGCCTGAGGCAACGATATCTAAAGGTAGTCTGCCTTTCATGCCATTCCTGCTTTTATACAATGTGACAAAGCTGTATATTTTAAAAAATACCTCTCAGAATATGTCTATTCAAAGCTATTTTGCCCAATCTTATTAGTCTATCCTGATACATTTTTTGTTCAAAAGAAAAGGTTTTTGGAATTCATTGGCAGTATATAATTTCATACTGTCTTTTCAGCCTGATATATGGGGCAGAAATGGGTCCATTGTGACTCGTGAATCAAAACATTATCAGCTCTGACAAGTTCATAAGTCCATAAGTCAGTAGAACAGACTGAAATAAAACTTCATTGGTCTGAAAAACATCTCTCTCTCTTTTTTTTTTTTTTTTTTTAATTCCAGCCATTGCTATGTTGTTCTGATGGGAAATTTTGTGGAGTTTCTGGCAAAACCCAAAAAGGAGTAGGACCAATTTGACAGAAAAAGAGGGACCTTGGAGGTCATTGCACTAAAAGGGAGTAAACTGGAAAAGAATCTTCATGACATAAAACTCAAAATGCGGTGATAATTGTGTCATTTACAAATAGGAATTTTTAGGTTACCTGGCTAACGGCTAATCACACTAAACAAGAAAACCCAGGAAGAATGGGAGAAACAATGATGGGTGGAGGAACCCTGCAATGCTGATGGGTGGAAACGGAGCATCCTGCATCAGTTAATTCCTAAAGACCACCAAAGGAGAGTGATTTCCCATTGACTCTGGCCTGAAGCCCACATGGAGGAATCAAACAAAAACTCTCTTCCTAGAAAGCCATGCAAACTGAACGGAGCGATTGCTCGAGTACGGGACTTGCTGTGGGATGTAGGGGGAAAGAATTTAGGGACTAAGTAAAAACTATGCTTTAAGACGATTGTAGGAACACGTCAAATTTCTCAAGGGTTGTTTAAAGGAAGGACTGGAGGCAGGAGAAGGGAGTGCTCAAGGTGGGCTGGAGACGAACAAATGTAGGAAAAAAGAGGGAAAATGAGATAATAGGGCCCAGTCAAGTAGGCGGCTGCTTGGTGGACTTACCTGACTGAGCCCTGGGCTTGATCACCTCAGTCTGTCCTGACTTACTAATCTTATTTCTAACTGTCTCCTGTGTGTGTGCACTCTCTATTCTGAGCCTGTGGGCGTGAGTGCCAGTGAGCTTCAAGTTGGACCAGCCGATGAGTAGGAGGAGGGCTCTGACTGGCAGCTGCTGGGCTGGGACCGGGAGCCTCCGGGCTCTGTCGGTCCAGATGCCAACGACTTGGGAAGACTGGGGGCCTGAAGATGCACGGTCTGAGTGTCTAGGGCTGGTGTCTGAAGAGACCTGCACTGTGCATGTGTGTGAGCGCTGGTGAACTTCAATCCTGATCAGCAACAGGGGAGTGACAGGATGAGGCTGCCTGTGCTGTTCACGTCTAAGTGAGCACCGTCTGTGTTTATGGGGGTGCTGGTGAGGGCACTGCTCTCTGTTGGTCCATGGGGTCGGTTGTGTGCATGTAGTTTATTGCTGCGTGTGTATGTGCCTACTGGGCATACATGCTCAGCCTGGCCAGCAGCTGGACTTTGGGACACAGAACCCTAGCAGCATCCTCACATCTGTTGGGTTGGGGTAGGAGAAATCCCCTGAATCATGAAGCTCGCTGGATTCAGCTACCTTTCACAGCAATCAGTACTAAATGGGTCTTTTCCTATTGTGTTTCCCTAAGGGTAGGCAATAGACTACTCAATATTACCATCAATGATCTGGAAATCAGTGCTGTTGAAACTAGCAGATATCACAATAATTGATATAAACCAGTCGGAATTATTTTCTCAAGTGGGCTATTCAAGAAAAATAAATGTTTAATACAAAAAAATGCAAGCTCTTATATCTAGGTACAAATAGTGCAGGCCTCCTCTAGAGCATGGCAGTGTGAAAAATAGTAACACTTAAAAAAATGTAGTAGATGAGCAATGCAATGAATGCTCCAGTTCTGATGCCGTGAAGAAGACTAGCGGAAGTTTTGAAATAGTAAACTAGTAAGGAGGAGTAGAAAGATTATATGACTTCTGTATATGACATTTGTTACATCCCACAGAAGAGGTATTTGAATTTTATGCAAAGAGTCTTAGTCATGAATGCTTCTTGCCGAAGAGCATTCATACCGAAGCACTTGTGTCTAGCCTGTCTTCCACCTTCTTAATGTTATTGACTCGTGTGTACTCTTAATATCCCTTTGCACTTGATCAACTGCACATACATTATTTTGTTCCTCTGCCACAAATGTTTGCTATTTCAGATTAGTTCAGGACAGTTTCGCAGTCGGGGACTCATGCAGTACTTAAGAAAGTTCAAGTATGTGAAGTCAACAAGTCTACCTGACTGGTAAAATGATTGTAAACTGATAATGGAATTATAGTGTTTACACAGAAAAAAATAGTGAGGCACCAGAGAAAAACTGCAACAATTATTTGAAAATTAGGGAAAATGTCTTATAATGGTGTAATTAAAGAGTATAAGATAGCTGAAAGGTGACTTGATTATGGCACATAAGTTCCAGGAAAATATCATCAGGTAGTAATTCAGGTAGTAATTTCTTGTTCAGTCTAAAAAAGTAGCACCACAAAAAACAGTATCTGGGAACAAAACCCAAGCAAACCTGTAATCAGATGTAAAATCAGATTTTTACCAGTGTAGATGATAAACTATTGCAACAAACTGGATGTGTTATGAAGTACGAGATTTGATGAAACACAAGTAACAGGGCTTGTTACAGAAGCAGATAGAATTATTTAGTCTGTGTTGTCTGGAGGGATGTGATCAGATTACTTCTGGTGGTCTCTAAACACTAAGTTGTAATAGATTTTTAAAGGTGTTTCTGCTTCAGTTCAAAAATGATAATGGTCCACACATCCAGAAAGGATGAAAACTGACAGGATGCTAAAGAAAGCCAAGTTCATAGTGAGGTAATATCTTTTATTAAAAATGGGAAAGTACAGTTGTGCCTATATATCATCATTTTAATGTATAGCCTAAAATATCCATTTCAACTTCAAAACCTTGAAGTCTGAATGTAGTAACTACATTTTCCCTCTGAAAAAATGATAAAATTTTTCATAAATAATTGACATGTCTTTGCAGGTTATGCCAGGTGGTAACGTTGGACATTAAGTACTATGTAGTTATTTAAGCTTCTGTTCTGTGTTGTGTCTTGTGTTTCAAACATGTTAAAATAAATAAGAAGTCGTTAAATTTATATTTTTAACAGATGTGATTTTTCAGCCTGTGATTTTTGAACTAGTGTAACCATGGTGGTTATTCCTACATGAAAAAGACTAATTTTGTGACTCTTGTTATTCAAATGCCTTACTCCAGCTGAGACTTTTAGCCTTGAAATTTCCAGTTCAAGGCAAAGATAGCTACAGCAGCTAGATTGACAGCTTTGATAGAATAGGTGCAGTTGGATAGATAACAATGAAGTTACTGTAATGACGTCATTCGGTCTGCTGGATAAACTCTCCTGAATTATTTCCTGTTCGAACTTGTCCGTATCCTTGGGAGGGGTGGTGTGTGTGTTTGTGTGAAATCCAATTACGAAGGCAGACTACAACCTACAGAGAATATAACGTCCAGAAATAATCCAGCATGTCTTTATGGTGTGAAGAATCTGAGCATAACCACTTTTGGGCCTAGACAGATGTGTCAACCATCCAACCGGAGTGCTGTAGTATTAGATGTTACAGGGCCTACCAACAAGCATTGCTTGGATGCTCTGTTTTAATCTTGAATGTACATTTTGTGTGACCACCTACACAAGCGTTGGAAGCCCAGCAGGTTTTAAGAAGACATAAGGAGTCTAATAACCATTACATCCCCAGTCTAACTAAAACCAGTTTCCTTAACTTCAGCTCCAGAGTCTCCCCACTGTGAAACTTAAGGGCAAGGCGTCACTGAATATACAAGCATCTGTTGTCCTTGTTCTTCCAGAAGAGGGAGAACTTATTTAGGAGAGCCGATAGAAGAAGCTAAGCTTACATGAAACTTATGTTTGGAGAAGCGTTGACAATGGACTTAGAGTTGACTTGCAAAAGATTTTGTTTTGAAATTGAGCTTGTCCCTTTTTAGGCCGGAGGCTTTTCAGTTGAGAAAAGGAAATCACACTGTGCATGGTGTTACAAATTATGCTTTTTGAAACAATCTAATCTGAGGTTGCTGGTACAGTCTCTTGGCTAGCTAAGCTATCGTTAACTCTCGCGCTTGAACGGAAGCCCGGAACTTGTAATGCTATAACAAAATACCCGTGATGTTCTGATGTTAAATGGGTAGTAGGTAACCCCCACCATTCAGTTTTTCATCTCTTTGCTTTCCACTCTTGTGTCTTCATTATTTTTCCAACTGTTATGGTTCTTATAGGCTGAACAGGTTTTGTAGTTGTGATGCCAAAGGCAAATCTCTGTGTTCTTTAGTACATTTTAGAACATTTTCATAATGTTAAATAAACTTAATAAGGCATAATTCCCTCTTCACTTTGAAATCATTTTAAGGTATCTATTTGGTCTTTCCTTCCGTTTTGGGTGTTACATCCATAGTCATTTTGAGCCTGTTCCCTCTTTTTTGCTCACTCACTTCTTACAAACTGCGGCTGAATCAAAAAAATTGTTGAACATTCAGAACTAGTATTATTTATTGTCTTTGATTATTTTAAATGATAAATTCATATATAAAAGCATATTAGTGAGACCAAATTGAGTGTAAGTATTCTCTAATTATGATTGGAGATTATATTTCTGTTCTCTAATTATACTGGAGAGGAATGACTTGCGATGTCCTCTGTGTTGGGCTAAAATCTGTCTCCTTTAAAGCCAAAAGAAGTTTACCTTTTACTTCAATGCAGGCAGGATCTCATTCATTAATTACTGAAAATTAAATATTTAAAAGTTAGCTTTTCCCCAGGCATCTAGGACCCCTCAAAAACCTCCAATGGAAAGTCTTTGACAGAATAGGCTCAGAATATAAAACAAGTTGCAGGTATCAAGATTTAGAAAAAAATTAGATTTAGTGCAAAATTCTCTCCTCCACTCTAATACTACATGATAATCTAAAATAAAAGAAGAAGTTGGACTCTTCCTGTTAGCATGTGGCTTTCTAATGAAAAGTTACATAAAATAATTAGAAGATATATAGAATCTCAAAAATCTGAAGCAACTTTCTTTATTAGTGGTACTTGAGTCACCCCAACATAGTATGGGGCATGACAATAGTTTTGCAATGGGAAAGGATAGTTTCAGGAATTTTTGATCAGCCAAAGTTTCCAGTAGAACTGTACTGAATACCTGTAGAAGGGATTATTTCATTATGATCTGCTAGATTTCAATTCTTTGACTTGTCTGGATTTAAATTTCCACTTGACAGTAATTTAATTCAAGTATTATCCAATATATTTAAATTAATGTAAAGAATTAGTTGAATCTTGGCCTGTCAGAAGAAAATAAATATCGCTAGCTACAATGTTTGAAACAGTAAACCAAGTCTTCCTCAGCTAGAATGAAAGAATGTTGGATTATCATTGCTTGGTAATTTCTTTACATCCATGTGACATAAAAATTGCATATTAAACAAGAAGATGAGAGATAATATGCAATGACCCGTTAGCATTACATAGTATGTCTACTATGGCTAATGTTTTAAGTAGCAATAATAAAATTAATGAGTAATTTTTTCTCATGTTAATATATGTAAAGCCCTTTCTCCTGCTGATCTACAGTCTTGCACCAATCACAGTTTATCCGGGTAAAAGAATTTAGTTTTTGCAAAGTATGGGTAGAAGATTTAAGAGACAAATCGGCTTGTCTTTGGCTTCCACAACATGGTGCTTGCTGTGCCTCGTGCACAGTGCTGGATACGTGCGCTGAAGACGCAGTTTGCTTTTGCCAGACAATGCTGAGCTTCCAAGCTAAAATAATTTACAGTGCTTATTTATATTTGATACAATTGCCAGCGGTGTTGTTCAAAACGGATGTAGAAACACTGTTGACCCCAGTGTAAGATTTGTGCAATCTGAGAGTAATTTGATCCAAATGTCAGCTGATTTAGAGACATTTTGTAAGCCTGACAAGTGTTGGGAAAGTCCTGATCCCCAGATTCCAGCCTGGTCATGGAACCGCTAGTCTTATGCCAGCCAAGGAGCTACAATAGGAATGACTGATCCCTCGATTTAAACTGGCATTTATTGCCAATGGTTGCAGTGTTCGGAAATATTCTGTTCATTAAATTTCTATGACGTCTCCTTGGAAGTCTGTTGAAAATGAACTCATGCTTTAACCTGTTTGCAAAAATTATACTTTACTCTGGGTTCTACTTGATTATTTCTGTATTTATGGATATCATTAATATTTTCACATATGAAAAATAAAAATAGAGAAGCCTTGATGGTTTCAAGGATTTATTATAATTATTGAAGATTCTTATGTACATCAATGAAAATAACTGAATCATTTTGCCAGAGGAACCGAAGACAATGAACGTGCTGTCAGCTGCAGTATATAGAAACTGGTGTGCAGTGGATAACTCTCTCGACGTTTTTTTGTCATGGAACTCCGGGTCTTTTAAAGTGGCAGCAGGTCAGCAACAGCAACATTTATTTGTCTACAGCTCAAAACATGTGTTTGTGTAAATTGTATTAGGTATTATGACAAAGGCAAAATGCCTGTGGATCAGATAGATAGGTAGGTTTTTTTATCAGAAGGTAAATTCTTAATTAACCTCAGAGCTGGAATAGATGCAGTGGGAGGTCATATTCCAGCCCCACTGTCCTCGGTGCAGTTCTGTCTGGTTTACAGTGGGATAGGCAGGGATACTGGTGCTGTATGCGCAGGATTAACTTGTGGGAATATCACACATTATGCCTTACTTCTTCTCAGTATTTGGTGGCCTAAGGGAACCACGTTGGTATAATGAGAACAAAGACCCTGGATAATTTTGAGGTGCTTGAATATCTCTATTCCAGAGGATTTATTTGTTTTTATTAAAGTAGATAGAATATGCAATTTAGTTGATAATAACAGCATTGAGCCCTGAAATTAAGCAGCACAGCTAAGGGAGAGCTATGAGGCAAAACATTTTTCATGTCTGTAAGCACAGACTTCAAAAACCCCTTTTCCCTTGAAATCTCTTCCAGATTGCCATCTAAAAGGGAATTTTATATAACTGAGTAGAATACTGGGTGTTTTCAAAACTCGTGTGGGAGAATCACAGTAATGTAAGAACCAAGAACTTTAAGATTCTTGTAGTTTTAATTATTCTGTAAGAATCACCTTTTTCCCCAGGAAGACAGCAGTAATCATGATGCCCTCTCAAGAAATATATCCAAATGTTTCTCGGTGCATATCACCTGCCACTTTAAGTCTAATGACTCATTTTCACAACGTTTTTACTGTCTTCTGGTAATATAATTCCTGTTTTGCAGAACACTGAAGATAACTCATGGAGGAGTTGTGCTCCAGTCATGCTGACAGCCATGCACACAGCTGCTTGCGTTTTAACCGGAGATGCTTATTCACTAGCATGTCTCACTCAATACATTGTGATTCGGCAAAACGTACGCACCTGAAAATCTTCATGCATGTGAGCTGCTTCCCTTGAACAGTGACTATCATTCAACAGTTAAGGGAGCTAAGGTCATAGCTCTGAAACTTTTTAGTCCTTTGAAGTTGGTAGTTATTTCTTCAGTGTTGGTAGTTAGGACTTCAAGGGATTTGAAGAAAGTAAATCTAAACTTTCAAAGTTTAATTCTACTCCTTCCTTAATGCTTTCAGATACAAAAATCAGCAAAATATTTGCTGATGTGTTTTGATGTTGGAATATAGTATTTTCCTATTATTATTAAATGTGACCTTGTGTCCCTACTGACGGACTGCAGTACGTTTATCAGGAGCGTAGCGTGACATCTCGGAGAAGCAGCAGGAAGGAATCTGCTGCCTCCTGCCCACTTCTTCAATGAAGGCGTTCTGAAGCCTGATACAGCATTTCATTTCAATTTGTGAGTTCCCTCACTTTGACTGGGAGGTTTTTCTTGGATCCGTGACAGGAAACAGACATTTTGTAACATACACTTTCTGCAAAAGGCCAAGAGAGTCTCCTATTTGCGTATAGTGAGTCTAGACACAACCNTATTTTTTTTAAAGCATGTATGTGTCAGAAACATGTGACAATAGGGAGTTGGGATGAAATGATGCATTACAGTTGACTCTGTTATTCACCAGCGGGTTGGCTTGTGGTGTATCTGTGCA
>RSEF01000004.1:70778059-70792844 GCA_003993805.1 Himantopus leucocephalus | reverse complement strand
GTGCCACCCAGATGTCTCTGAACAAGCTTAACCTGGTTCCAACTTGGCATCTTAGCCAGAGTTCAGTGACAGCCCTGACGCCCAGAGGGGGACAAAACCAAAGTGGTGGTGGTTCCTGTACCCTTTGAGAGAAAGGAGATGACAACCTATCTTTTCTATACTTTGCTTTTTAGCTTAGACAGTTACGCGTTAATGCACTGAACAGGCTTGAAGCAGCACTTGTGGCCCCAGTCAATGTGCTGGGAAATATAAAGCAGGGATGCCCAAGTGACTCTGCAGCACTGGCTTTGTGCGTTACTCACGCACATCTCTCCCATATCCCAAGCTCCTGAAGCTACCCAGGCAATTTCCTATATGAGAAAAAAGTAAAAGATTATTAAAGAGGCAATAATACTACAGCAACTGAGGGAAAGGGTTTGCTGGTTATATTGGCTGTGAATCAGGATAGAAGATAAAGTTTTTTATAACCAAAATATTTTAGAATAAATGTCTTCATTCTTTTTAAGCACAGTGTATTAAATCTGAGAAGGCAAAGTTGGCTTCTGTGTACAGGTTGTGTAGGAGAGCTTTTCTTCTCATGGATCTAGCCACTGAAATCAATGGCATTAGATGCTGTTGAGACACCATTACCATTGGGTTTGGTTACATTTTTGGAGACTAGAGAAGGTGCAGATAAGGTACCAGATGAGCAATGAGGGTCTGTAATACGTAATGTTATGTGTTTGCCTTGCTTCTTAACTTCAGCACTGCCAAAGTTTCTTTCAGGACTTTTAATAAACCCCTAGGATATGTTATAAAAAACTTTTATAAGAAACCATTAGTAATTACCAGACAACATCCAAAGAAAGAGAACCACAGGATTTCTTAAAATAAAAATAGTGCACAGAGAATAGGATGAAATATTGTAAAAAGCACATTTGGAATACTATCAAGAACTTTACAACACAAACCACAGACAAACCAACATCTATCTTTCTTGCTATGACACATTTTCATGTAAGAATTGAATATAGTATGTAAATTTGGTCCTGTACTGTACCTTTAAAAGCAAGGAGCCTGTTGTAGTCTCCCCTGCTAGCAGGATTCCAGCAGATCCTCAGCTGCCAGAAAACAGGAACATATAGCTCATACCTGAGGTGTTGTATAGATATTGAGACCCAGCTCCCTGTAGAGTTCAGTTTTCCACCAGTCAGCTGTAGTGTGCTCTTTACCTCCTGTATTTATAACCATTACTTCTCAGTTCCAGAGGATATGGGGGGTATAATCTGTTGAGGCCCTTTCCCTCAGTTTCAAAACCAACTGATGCAAATATCTAGTAATTGTCATACTTCTTGTCAAGTTTTTGGGTGTCTCTAAAAAAGGCTCATTGCTTATATGCAAAAACCTCCTTGCTGCTTCTCTCCCGTGAAAAATGCTGTGCATGCAGCAGATAGGCTATCAAGGAAAATTAGTCAGATTAGCAATTCTGTCTGCTTTAGTTGAGACAGGGCAAAGAAATATTGTCTTGAATGGCAGGTGATGTATAAGGTATGATTTCTTCTTTTGTTTAAGAAAAAATAAATCCTAGAGTCCTACTAGCCCATCAGTTCCAGGCTAGTCTCAGGCCTGGAAGTAAAGGCATTAAATTACATATTTATGTTCAAACCTATTGGACATTAAGAAAAAAACAAAAAATCAAAACAATTTGTCAGGAACGTCAGTTTCTGCTCAAGACAACCTCGTCACAGTGGTTACAATTCTATTACTCCCCTGCATGCCAAATCAATCAGAAAAGCTTGAAAAAATAATCAAACGCACATTTTAGAAAGATTATTCTTTGTTTGAATTAGCCCGCAAGATTCTTTAAATAGCAAACCCCACATTAGGGTTTTTCTAAGCTTCTGTTCATGCAGCCCAATTACGTTAGATTTAAATAGGCTACATAAAATAGCTTTTTATTTTTGTAAAGTACTATCAGACCAGTCAGAACCAGACAATATAATTAGCATTTCTTACTCCCCGGACAGTCCCAGTAAGGCTGTTACTAACTTTGATAACATCATGGAGAATGACTCAGATACACTGGTAGATAATTTTCCATTGTAATTAGGTGAATAATTTCTATCATGAAATAAGGCAGATAATTAATGCCTCATATTTGGTTTAAAATATTTAAATCTTATTAACCCTTTCAGATACTTTTACAGAAAAGATAAAATGAGAGTGAAGTGTGAAACTCTAATTGCTGGATATCAATTATAAAAAGATGTATCTTTCACTGCTGGAGTAAGCTTTAAGAGGAAGCTTCCGTAGTGGGGCAGGACAGGGATCAAGACAGAAGGCGATGTCCCTTAACAAAGGGACTTCGGCTGAGAATACAGAGGGGTTGCGTCCTTGAGGCAGATGTAGGTGTCATAGGGCTCGTCGTTGAAAGCCCTCCTCTTTCAGGCGTTCATCTGTCCCGTGGCACTAACAGTTTGGCATCTGCCAGAGCTCATCCATATGGTGAGATTTAAGCACATAAGGATGGCATTCATAGAAGAGAGCATATGAATCTTGTCCTCAGCTCGCTACTAGAAGATGTGAATAATGGCTTGTGTGGTTTTAGAAAAAATTCTACCTTCCCCTAACAGTTAGATTTCCAAATTTGAACTATTTGGCTCTTTATCCACAGATAATTTCCTGGAAAAGCCTTATCCCTTTATTTCAAAAATTCAGCCTCAGACTTAGGGATTCAACAAAGCCGGTTTTCAGCGCTCTCCTCTGTCACAGAGAGTCAAACAGAAAAGACTGTGGCTATGTCTATAGTGCCTGCTGAGGTTCAGTGCAGAGTTACCTAGGCTAGGATTTAAGTGAGCTTGCTCAAGTGCTGAATGCAGTCTGCCTGTGTGTGTGCATCTCTCTGGTAGGTAAAGTAGGCCCTGTGTGTTGAAATTCTGCTCAAGATGGTGAACAAAGAGGTTAGATACTGATGTCAGAGCCATTAGGGACTTGCAAATATATTGACAGGCAGACAGGGCAAAACCAAATTACCTGGATCCCAAGAGCAAAGGCCATTCCTGAAAATGCAATCCTGCACGTTTGTGGTAGGAAGCAGGGGTTGAAAAAACCAGCCTGAGACTGCAGGACAAGAAGTTGTCCCTCAGAAACCACCTGAGGAAAGGGAAGTTGTAACAGAACTGCTGTCAGAGCCTAAAAATAGGCATTTTTATCTGCAGCTACAACTGAAGTTGCTGCTCTTTCCAGAAATGTTGTGGAAAACTCATAGAGAAATGCGAGAACTTGCTAGAAGATGAGAGAACTCACCCACTGTTTCTCTTGTTTCTTTGTCTGTCACTGATGCCTTTATACTTGGTGAACATAGCTGTCTACAATGAAATTACTTACGCATCTGTAGACAGCTTTGTAGGTGACATCTTTCTGATTAAACTGCTTTGGACAATAATGACCAAAGAATGCGCTATTTCCTCATGTTTCTGTTCTTCACAAACAGAAACATTTCTTGGTCACACTTTTTTTTTCTCTTTCCAACAAAAGAATAAACTTGGCACATCGACAGTAATGACAGCAAAAACTGCACTTTAGGTCAGGCAGCAGCATTCTTCTTATGGTCAAGGAAAATAACCTCCTCTGTCTAGCCTTTATGGTTATTCTCTTTTCTTTTTTGAGATGGTCCTTCCCAAGAAGCATATATGTACCACTTCCCCTTCTTTCTTGGCTGGAAGCCTACATAAGTTTGTCTTACAGAGCAGAGCCAGCTCTTCTGGCTCTCTAAAGAGGCATATTTTACAAAGGCATACATTTTAGCTTATCTCAAAGCTCTGAAGGGAATTTTTTTTTTTTTTATCTGACGGATGAATCTGTCAGAGATGGCAAAGAGTGTCTATNTCCTCTGTCTAGCCTTTATGGTTATTCTCTTTTCTTTTTTGAGATGGTCCTTCCCAAGAAGCATATATGTACCACTTCCCCTTCTTTCTTGGCTGGAAGCCTACATAAGTTTGTCTTACAGAGCAGAGCCAGCTCTTCTGGCTCTCTAAAGAGGCATATTTTACAAAGGCATACATTTTAGCTTATCTCAAAGCTCTGAAAGGAATTTTTTTTTTTTGATCTGACGGATGAATCTGTCAGAGATGGCAAAGAGTGCCTACGTGCACTATTGTAAATGATTTATGAACCCCAAGTTTTCATGGCACGTTAAAAATTCATATGAAGATTAGATTTAAAATTTAAGTATCTGAACTAGCTGAAGCGCTTCTTCAGGCTTGTAATCAGGCAGATATGTAACACTACGCACAGCAAGGGAGACTTGGGACTTGTGTCCAGACCATCAGATGTAATGTGTAGCCAACTCCCATTGACAAACAGTCTTAATTTGGTCCTTGGATAAACACCGTAGTCTCTCCCTTTAGAATGTGTCACTAATATATGTTCACTCTTAAACAGCCTGATTTTGCTTAACTTAAGCTAAATTTCTTTAGGCGGGTTTGGATTGGTAGCCAGTAACAACTTCTTCAACTAGAAAGTGCTACTGAACGTGAGCGGCCATAGTGAAACCCGACCCTGCATTTGCTCTTTGCCATCTTGCTGGGTTTGGAAGAGGTATGAAACAGTAGTCCTGCCCTTGATTGTCTCTCTTAGTCAAATCACGTAACTTTGTTGGGGCTATATTCCTCTTACTTGACCATAACCATCTGAATATTAAGCATGGGCTCCAATTTAGTCTGTTGAATTATCCTTTTAGCAGACAGTATGAGGCACCTCTGGAAGGCAAGTCATCCCACTTTTTTTAGAGTGGGACAAACTGCCTTGTGGAGCTGTCTGTCTCTTTCTTTCTCTGCTGTCCCAAGGGGAGTCTGGACTGTTAGGTAGGTAAGTATACCTGGTCAGACAGGTAGCTTTAGGTACCAANCAAATCACGTAACTTTGTTGGGGCTATATTCCTCTTACTTGACCGTAACCATCTGAACATTAAGCATGGGCTCCAATTTAGTCTGTTGAATTAGCCTTTTAGCAGACAGTATGAGGCACCTCTGGAAGCCAAGTCATCCCACTTTTTTTAGAGTGGGACAAACTGCCTTTTGGAGCTGTCTGTCTCTTTCTCTGCTGTCCCAAGGGGAGTCTGGACTGTTATGTAGGTAAGTATACCTGGTCAGACAGGTAGCTTTAGGTACCAAGTTAACAGAGATAGACGGAGAGGCATCAGAGATAGCCTTCTTTTTTTCATTCAGAAATAAAATAGGAATCTATAAGGTCCTACTTTTGTATAATAACAAAATATTGGCAAATAAACTGCTGAGGAAAGAGCCTGCTAGTATTCTCCTAAATTCTTAACAAATTAAAATTATTGACAATGGAAGTAAACAGAATGTTCCATTCATCATTTAAAACTTTTACCAAGGTGGCAAATCAAATATGTTTTGATATGTGCCTCTGGGATTTAATTTGCTAAAATCACTTCTCTGAAATTCCTGGAATGAGAAGGCTAATAAACTGAGATGCATCAATGTTGCCAAAAGGAACAGCTCTTTAAACATTCGCCTTGAGAATTTGTGTGGGATGGAGAAAAACTCATTGTCTTCATTGTATTTAAATTTGAAATTCTAGGGAGACAGTCTTCTAATATAGAGGTGTTACAGTTTTGAAAGAACTGAGATAAAGGAAAATGAAAATATTTACAAATAAAGCCTTCTTATGTAAGAGAGAGAAAACAATAACTGATATAAGTATAAATGTTTATATTTCAGGCGTTCTCTGCCAGACTTTGTACAAAATATCGAATATTCAAAGATATTTACACTAATTGTTTACCTGACTCCAGATGGTAGAGAGTTGCTCCTTGTTGTAGAAGTGAGCGTAATCATTACAAGTATGTGCATAAGTGGAAAGGAATGCACCGAGTTCTGTAATACAGTTTTATAGCTCATGGCCTGTCCTTGTCTGCATGCTGATTTGAGGCATCTCCTGCTACGAAGGGGCTGCTTGTGTGAGAAGAAGCTGCAGGTAGATGGAGGTATCAGATATTTGACCTTGGTTCTCAGAGAAGGTGCTCTGGTTGTCACAGGAATGGCAGTTCTCCTCCTCTTGGCTGATGATCTTGTGCTTTTTTGATGTTGTCTTCCTCTCCCTGGAGCCTTGTTATCCTTGACAGGAAGCTCGGTTAGATACGAGCACTTGCACTTACATTTCCTTTGTGGAAGCAAGGGTAATCCGTGGAACAGCACAACAGTGGCGTATTACTGACCACACTGGAACCAGGGGGATAAAACTTTGCTAGAATAAAAATTTGCTAGCTGTGGCTTCCTTTATGAAGAAGTTGATTACAAGGGCTTCCCCATGGGTGAAAATCTTGTCCCTGTCTGTCCTTATCTTTCACTGTCCTACAGCAGTGGCAGCCTTGGATTGAGAATGTACAATCTGCTCGCTGGAGATCAGGGATCTCCTATCAGGACAATGGCCACTAAGAGTGGAGAGTGTTGCATGAAGAACATGCCCGCCACTGTCCAACAAGGGGTTTGTGTTTCAGACCAGTAATTTTTCTCCCAAGTGAAGCAAATTCTTTCAAAACTTGCCATCTCTCCTAATAGTAGACAAACAGATAACCATTGCTGAAATATTTCTTCTGCAGAGCCCTGAAAATCCTCAGAAGTAAAACAGAAATAAAATCAAACTCCTGGGGCTTGGACGTGTAATGCAGGAACCTGTTTCCATTTCTCTGTGTATGGTCACCTGAGAAATGTGTGCTGCCTTCGCTGGGACCAGCCAGTCTGTCATTTTTGATCTAGGCCTGTACATAGCAGAACATATAATTTGCATCCACCTTAGGGTGATCCTTTGATCTTGACAAGTGTATGTCCTGAATGCATACCAGCACAAGTTCTGGAGGGGTTTTTTCACGTGATCTTCCTCCACAAGAGAACCACTTTCTCACAAGACTCCTGAATAAAGTCAACCATGCTCATGGAAAGTTTTTAGAGACTTTAGGGTATGCTTGAAAGGTGTGAGACGCCATCCCTTCATGCCATAGCGCTGAAGTCAGCTGCTACGTCCTGGCGTAGTGGGTCTTTTGGGCTGGGGCATCCACTAAACTCACCTCCAGTCTCAGATAGGAAGTTGGGGTGCATAGACAAAGCAGAATTGTTGGGACTGCTGACTGGTGCTGTCCCCTTCATACTACTCATACGCTTGAAAGGTGATTCAGATGCTTAGATGGTGAGTACAGGTTGAGAGTCTCTTTAGAACAGAAAAATACAGGGAAATGAACAAGTGAGACACGTATACAAAGCAAAACCATTGTATTTGTAACAATACCAATCAGAAACTAGGCAAAATATCATGACTCTTGGAGAAGCGCACTGAAATTTTCTGATGAATATTTGTTTCTATTATTATAATATGGTATACATATACACATGGTACAAAGCAAACTGTGCAGTAATGCAAGTGAACTATTAATGCTGCAGTAAAGATGGCTAAAATTGTATTAAAACCCAGCAAATTACATGCTTCCACAAATATGTAAAGTTAATCTGTGTATAGTACACGGAGGAAAGCAAATCAAGTTTCTAGTTAGGCTGCTTGTAAGCGTTTATTAAAGCAGCGCAAGAATGTCAGTGGGCACCTCACATTAGTAGCATGTGCAAATTTGGGGACAGAGTCTGATCTTGTGATTCTTACTCTGAATCAGCCAAAACCAACATTTTTTGGGGGAAAGGTTAGGACTCGTAAATCCAAGCATCTCTACATTTTGCCATCTGATCTGCTGTCTGAACTCCAGCTAAGTAAGTCTGAGCAGATCTCATATTGACTAAAGGGATCTTAGATATTCACTCAAATAAAGATACTACGGCTTAGTTCAGTGATGTAAGTATAGACTTCAGTGCCATTTGTTATGACTTAGGCGATCCTGCCAGGCCTCCACAAACTGCAGGGGTATGCTTATCGAGCTCTAAAAACCTTCACTGCGGATGCAGACCTAGTGCACGGCTATGTGACAAGTGTGATCGGCAATGGTTAAACGGGTAGGAGCAAAACAACTTGCTGTGTAAGTGTATCCAGAGAAGGTAAAGGCTGCATTACAGGATGAAGATAGTCGTGCGATAGCTGTAAGGATCGTGAATGATACACGATCATAGGACTATACGAGCAGAAACACATTTTCTATCTGTAGAAAACAGGAACGTAAAGAGGGAACGTTCTTCTTGCCACACGGTTCTTTTAGGCACATAGCAATAACTNGTAAAGAGGGAACGTTCTTAATCCGCCTCCATTTCCTCCTCCTGGTTTTCAACTAACTCATTGCTTTCCACAAATGAGCAGCTTTCAGAGCTTGTCATCTCTTGTTAAAGTCATTAGCAATTGCCTCATGGCATCTGGAAAGAAAAATCTGTTTTTCAGCGTGTCTTACACAGCTTTTGTTTGTGAGGGGTGGGCATGCCTGAGCTGAAGCCGTATCAGAGAAGCCACTGCCCGTGACAGCAGGGCATAGGATTCTTGTCAGGTAAACAGGACCTAGGTCTACATCTATACTGGGAAGGATTAAAAAAAAATAGGGGCTTGGGCTCAACCGCTGTGCTCCGGTTGTCCAAACTGTTTAGCTGTTAGCATGCTCCCTACAATATTTGGCAGATGCCAGTTAGGATTTCTCCGGACAATTCCTGAGCGTGTCTCAGAGGACAGCACGGGCTGGGGATTTTTCCTAAAAGGCAGTTCCTTGCTCCCTGCCCCATGCAGTAACACTCACCATCATGGTCAGGGCAATCTTTTTGATTTAAAGATTTTGGAGGGACTACATTTTAACCATATCTTTCTGCTCCTCACGTCAGGTGCTTTTCCTGCCGGTGGTCACTCTCTCAAGGCCTAAAAGCTCCGAGTGAGATCAACAGAGAAATGTGTTAACTTCTCCGCCCCGCTGGTGCTGTTGAGTGTAACAACAGTTTGCTTCCAAAGCAGAAATCTGAAAGTCCTCGGAAAGTGAGCTGTATGGGTAAGTCTAAAACGGTTACCCATTTCAAAGTTTATTACAGTTCTGTTCTGCATTTTGGGTGATCTTACTGGTATTAGGATCTCGCTTCAGAGGCACAAGAAAAGTGAGCCTACAGCTTTAGTAAACTAAACAAAGTGCGTTTTCAAGATGAGAAGTGAACATCAGGAAGACGATTTGTTCTAAAAAGAGAAAAAAAAGTATTTTCAACAAGTAAGTGGAAACCTCTAGTAAAGACCCAGCTGGAAATTACAGGCAACTCCCTTCAAAATCCAGTTAGTTCCATAATTCCCTCTCCCAGTACTAAAACCACCACCCGCGAAAGCTGTAGCCAGCAGGATAACAACTCAGTAGTTACTGCCCCTGTGACTGAAGCGAGTCCCCTCTTCTCCCTTCTTGGGAGGGAAGGCTGTAAGGGAGCTGTTGCGTGGAATGAAGAAGAGAAATTTCTGACTGAGGCTGTGTTCTTTTCTGCCTAAACCTCAAGTAGCCTGAAAGTGCAAGGGGCTGGAGTAGAAGTGCAGGATTTTCCCCCAAATTCTTTTCCTTCCTGTAAAGCATATTGAAAAGTTTCACCTATGGAAAGACAGTAAGATTCCCGGGACCTAATAATTGACTTAATTGCTATCCAGAGCACAGCCTAGGGGTACTTTCATACACCTGCACATCTGCAATTCTGTGGGCTGGGGAGGAGGCACAGGGCAGGAGGGACAGGGATTTAGCAGAGTAGATTCTTGGTAGAACAAGATATATTGTCTGTTCTTCTACCCCCCAAAGCTCTAAAAGGCAATATCCCTAGTCCAGGGAAACTAGTAGAATCATTAGTTCCACAAATTTTGAACACTTTCTGGTCTCTTAATCAGACACCTATCACAGCATTGGCTGGAGACCCTCTTTTGTGAACAACATATTATTTGAAGTTAGAGATGGCCTTTGAGGAAGATCTTGTAGGTGTGCTCTTCAGAACGTCACAACATTGTTCTTCAACAGTCACTTCCATTTCCACGTGCATTGCTGGATCTGAGTTTCCTCTTGCTCATAGGAGGGTGCAGGAAGGTAGATTCTGGAACGAAGAGGTCGAGGGAGATGTTTTTGGTGAGAAGGTGATATACATGGGTAGAGATTTGCCCATTCCATCCCCCTGTGGAGGGACCCATAACAATAAGAGGAGTTTTTCCGAGATCTTAAGAAGCTCCTACTTAATTTTAGGTTAATTGTCATGGAGATGAGAAAAGGGCACGTTTTTCACTAGGTCTCTTGGTCCAGACTGAGAGGACTCTTCAACACACGCTCTTTGGTTGGATTTATTTTTAGTAACGTTCTGTTCATTTTTTTGTTCATTTTTTTCCCAAGTATCTTTTCATAAAACTAAAATAAACTTGAAAAAGAAGGAAAAGAAAATCAGTTTGATATTTGCAATGAAGCATAAGACATTTCACTCTTTTATTTTAGCTTCAAAATGGGCAAAGGTAAAGGAGCAGAAAAAAGGTCTTGGGATATAATGGATCTATGAGCCACCTCTAAGAACCGCTTCCAAAAAACCTCCTTTCCATCAATCCCTTTTTAAACACAAAGGAGCAGAAGAAACACTTTCAGCATTTCACTGGAGCGAGTATGCAGGAGGAATACCATGGGAATAAGTTTAGAAATATTAAGAACTGAGATTCAGTTTCCTTGATGTTAACATCTTTTCTTGCCAAGAAAGACCTTTTTTCTCTGCTTGGGATAGAAATCCCCACTATACTCATATGCAGCTAACACAGGACTCTCTTCCTAGCTCTGATGCAGTTTGGACAGGAGGGTCTACCTGGACTACATTGCATATATTTTCTCCTCCTTGGTTATTAGAAGGAATTAAATTAGACTAACCTTCCCGCCACCCCACCACCCCCCCTCCCCACCCTGAAGAAATGGGTTGATGGATGAGAAAACAGCCCAATGCATTGGGTCGAGATGAGTGCTTTTGTGTATTTGGTCCTGATGGTTATAGGATGTGGGTATGTATGGGAAGAGTAGGAGCCCCAGGGACTTAGGAGAAAAGACAGAGGACTCTACAGCCCTGGGAAAATGGTTTCTGCTGGGAGCTCAGGGCACCAGGAGTTGGACATATTAATATGTTCATATTCATAGTTCAGCAGAGAAAAACAATATTTAAGGCCCAGCATATTCTGAACTCATCTGCGATCTGAAGAAAGAAAAAGATGAAGAAGATGCATGTGGTCTTCTTGTAACGGATCTTGGTCTGCTGTGAACATGGGGAGGCTGTGGATGTGCCATCTGTCAATACTGTCCACTCTGTGGCCACATGTGGGTACTGCCAGCATGACACATACACACCACCTTTTTGTGGTGCGTGGTCCATTGCATGGATGGACTGATGGGATGCTCGCTTATTACATTTCTTTCTGTCCTGTGCACCAGATACTGGTTGTAAGCAACGTTCAAAAACATTTGCTGATAGTTGTATTTTTACAGTGTTTTGGTCTTCCTCAAGAAACTAAAATCACAGGAAAACTGAGCCACATACACTTATTTCCAAACTGTATGTGTCATGGTCTGCACAGTACGTGAAATTGATAGCAGTCATTGTATCTTTCAAGCTCAGTAACTCAGGCATCACAAGACCCAGCTGTATTTTTTTCAAATTCTAACTAGATTTGTAATGCACCTGGTAAATATCTGCCCTTTCAGAAACACAATTTCACTTCTGCCAAAATAAGCATTAAGAATACTAATGCAGGTCAAGTAGTTTACTGTTGGTATGAGCAACAGCGTAAGTAACCCATAATTTGAATCTAAAATGAATAATGAGTAGCTGCCATTGTATGATTTAAGACTCTCTAAACAAAACAGAAGGCAGTAAGGAAATCCAAGAAAAAGGTTCCTGGAAAGACAAAACAAAAGAACGTTACAGCTGAGTTGCTTTTCTTGCTTTACCTGTGACACTGAGGTGGGAGAGCAACTGCGGAGGTAAGTAGAGCCTCAGATAAAGCACTGGAAAACCTATAAAACCTGATGAGAAAAAAGAAACCCTGAATCTCTGCGCGAACACTTTTGAGCTTAAGGAGCTGAGTCCGAATGAAGTATACTACCCTCAGTTTCCCACATCTCCTGGGATGGCCGGCGAAAAGACTGGTGAGACCCTGTTAACAGAGTGCATAGAGTGACATTTGCCACCATACGTAGACAAATCTTTCCTCTGAACAATGTACACCGCGCTGTTGTAGTTTGTTTTAAGCTGTTTCTAAGTTGAATGGCTAAAGCAATCTGGGACAGGGATGAGTGTCCAGAAAGCTAAGTTGAGCTCTGGCTTTTTCATGGACTTTATGTGTGTTTTGGGACAACTAATTTGATCTCCTGTGACACAATGATTGTTAAAAACTTTATAGAGGAAGCAAAGTTTATGCTTTCCAAAGAGAATTAGGAGCATTAGAGGCCTGCAGCTTCCTTGACCCGGGAAAGGACAAGGATCTGTGTTTATTCTACAAGTGCACTATTCACACTCTGTTTGCCCCTTTTTACCTTTACTTGTCTCTAAAGCTGAATTTCAATTCATACTGGAGACATTCAGTGAAGTGCATTTTTATTATATGCTTCAATTTACATCAAAATGTCAAAACATCATAGGAAAGTCATCTCTATTCTTGGCCACAGAGAGGAAATGCATATACTTGAAAAGCCTGTCCTTGTGAAATGTCTGCAGCATTTTTGCAGAGGCAAGAAATTTAAGTACTATTTGAGTGCTTTGTCTTGCAAAGAGACTGCCATTGAATAATAATTAGTCCTTGTAAGGTAAATAAATCCAGCTGTCCTTCCCTGCATGCCAAATAGGGTCTTACAGCCCCGGGATGGTGGGATGCAGCTCAGGGTCCAACAATATGCCACCCTAGCGTTTATAGTGCCTGCATGTCAGCAGTCCTGAAACACTTGCGCTCCTCTGTCTCCAACATAGTTAGGCACAAAATTATGTCACGTTGTTTCTGTTCGGCATTGTTATTTTATTAACAAATGCTCTGTGCCTTCGCTACCACAAAAAAACCCAGCTACTACTGCTACTGAAAACTAATGTTACAAAACAAGGGAGAGGAAGGTTGATACCAAAATTAAACTCAGCAAAGAAACTGTATCAAAAAAAGTAGGTCTCAATCTGACTGATAAAGACAATGGTCTCTCTGTGTTAACCTTTCTTCCAAAATTTTGACTTAAATAATTTTTAACTGATTTTAAGCCAAAGCTAAAATTTGTATGAAGTACAACTTAGCAGAGGACAGATTTTACCCATCCTTACTGTTACTTGGCAACATTTTCAGCTGATATAATTGATGTATTTGATCCACCTATGGATTTGGGGTTTGGAGCTGTACGTTCTGGAGGGTAGTCAATGGGTCTGCTTGGCTAAGATAGGACAGAGATTAAGTACGGCAGAACTGACACCTTAAGGAGCCCTGCATTTTTATGTGAATTTCTTGGATCTACTATTGCATTTCATAATAATTATTTTTCAATTAAATTTTCTGCAACACTGTTGTAGTTGTATCTCACTTTAGCCTCTGGTAGTGAAACAAGAAAGGAATTTCACTCCCTTGTGGTCAGTTCTGCTTGCTTTAGCTCTTGAAACGACTATATTAAAATCACAAAGCTGCATACTAGTGAGGTGAACCGTGAGTTGTCCTGTAAAGCTTGGTTATAATACTTAGGTATTAAACAATCATGCTTAGCACTTATGCAACTTAATGCCTTATAATCTTCAAAGCACTTTACAAATCTTAACTAGTTAATCCCCACGGCATCTCTGCGTGGCAGGTTATGAAGGCCACACATTAAAAATCTCCCACAATATGAGCTTGCCCGCATCCTAAGCCTATGTGAAAAAATATCTGCACAGTTTTGTTCCCGAAGTCATGAGTGTTTAATTTTACTGGACTGTAACATGCCTTGCCTTCAAGAAATTAGTTCTACTTTCTTATCCCATTCAAGGTAAATCCATTATACCCTGCAGCATGGCTCAGCACACAGTATTATCACAATTTTGAGGATATTTTTTATTATTAAAACTCCTGGAAGCAAATAAGAAGCAGAGAATCTTAATTTTATTTAAGAAATCAAGTTTCTAGTGCCAGTGATTTCAAAGAAAGTGTATGGGAAAGGGTCAGAAAGTCTCTAAATTTAGACTGAAGCATTCAGGAGAGTGACTTCTATTTTTAGCCACTTCTTCTGAAAATGTGAGTTTTGTAATATCGAGATTGACTGGCAAACATAATTTGGCTATACTTGATTTCCCTGGGGAATTTAAGCCTTCAGAGACCTCACTTCATTTAGGAGATAGTATGTTTTTCCAGTTCAAATTTTCTTTGAATTTTCATGTTCCAGAAAAAACGAACATTGAATAGTTACTGCTTTAGCCTGTTTCAGGTCTAAAACTTCCCATGAAGGGGAAATACTGCTTTTAGTCCACTGTAATAATGTGAACTTACTGATAATGTCACAGACACCGCTGGTTCCAGTTTTTGCTAGTTCTGCTCGAAAACTTTTTAAAACAACATTACACTTTGAAGGTAACATCATAATTCTATGTGAAGACCAAATTCACCAACCAGAGATGTAAGTTACTCGCTCGTGATTGCACCTCAAGCATCTCCATAGAAAATAATGCTCTGAAACGTGTTTATTCTTTGTAATACCCAGCAGAGTGAGGATGCAACAGCTTTGACTGGTGAGGCCTTCTTCCAAGAGAAGCAGATAGGAAGTAGAGTTTTTGTCACAGATTTAAAAAAACAAATAAATTTTCCAGAATATCTACTGAGACAGTGCAGTATTATTTATAAA
>RSEF01000004.1:70761912-70777059 GCA_003993805.1 Himantopus leucocephalus | reverse complement strand
GATGGAAGATGGTAATAAAAAATTACAGGAGGCAACTGACTGACTTTGCATATAAGAATCGTACACTGGTGCATTTTAAAGATGAAAAGTATCTATCATATGCTAGAGAATCAGCGTTTGATTTGATTGCCACTTCCCTATACATGCAAAGCAATCTAATTTTACAAGATTATTTGGAGAGGAGATTTAAGACAATGGCTAAACTTGATGACTAGATACCACAAGGTATTTCAAAAATCTTCAAGATAAGGAAAAACAGGTTTTGTCAGATATGGTTAGTATCTTTGAGTTTATAGACAATAAAAGATCTAGTTGCTCAGGCTGAACGTACTACAGGCAGCTACAGCAATTCTCTCAAGCATCGCTTGCTATACCAGAAGGCATTCAGAGAACAAGTCAACAACTCCAACAAGAAAAAAACCACCCCAGTCTGAGCAACCTGTGCCGCTGCAGTTACATACAGCCCTATCATTGTGCTGCCAAGGATGGTTCCACATTAGGAAGACGCTTTGCCTCCAGGTGTGGGTAATCCAAAGTGGGCTTTTGGGTGTCTCTCACCTGAGTTTTCAGCATGTCCTGAGAGGAATGCAAATAAGCATGACTTCTCATCAAACATCAAAGAGCTCTTTCTTTTCCCTAAGGATTTGTGAAAAGGAGCTTTTCATTCTAATAAGACAGGAGTTTAAAGTGTGCATGTAAGTATCTAAAATATATAAACAACAAAGCCCTGTGCTGGCTTTGTGGAGTAAAGCCCATGTCCCAGGTGATCTGGGACTGAAACCATTTCTTACCCTTCTGTTTCAACAGATGCAAAAAGAGAAAAGTTATCTTGCCACACTTTAAGTGCTCTAAGCTCTTCATATTAAAGATGATTTAAAATTGTTCAGCTCTTTGGTTCATCTTCAACAACTCCGAAACAACTTAGCAGTCCAAGTTCTATTTTCAAATGTGAACACAGGAGCATAATATGAACTTACAGATGTTTTGAATGTTGTCTAGGAACCCAAAGAAATAAAGAAGAGCTTATTAAATTTTTCAGAAATGACTAGGTACCTTCATAATTCTGTGCCATGTGCAGATTTTACTGGCCAAAGGTAACCTTTACTGGGAATCAGTGTACAATTAGCAGGTGTCACAACAGAGATGACATTTTTCATCTTCAGGTACATTAATAGCTTTGAAAATGTAGCCAACATTTAATTTTAAAATTTGGCTCTGCACACCTCAGCTTTTCAGAAGCTGACCCTATTTCTGGACACTGAAAAAGAAAGCCCATCACCTCATTTCCAAATCAACAGCGCATCACTACTTTGCAAACCATGGCCTAATGATTATATGTCAGTATCAATTAGGACCAAGCAAACTAGTTTATATTTCATCCGAATAAACACAAGTCTTTCCTATGAACTCAGTCTGAATGAAATAAAGCTGGAAATAACTTGGTTAACAGGTTATCACCATTCTCTGTTATTTTTGTTACAGGCAAAAAAGGAAAGGAAGAACAACTTGTTCATGTTCGCTTTGATTTAAAAGCTATTTTTGGTCAGGGACTACCTCTTGTAGAATGTTTCTGGTGTCCAGCACAATAAGAGATCACAATTTGGGCTGGGTAATATAAACGCTACCAAACCACTGTGTAACTGATAACTAAGTTGATACTGAAAAGCAATTTGATTAAGATTAAATATATGATATCAGCCAGAATATATTGAGTACCAGTTTGCAGTCTGTATGGTGGTGCTATAAAATGTGAGCGCATTATAATTGGTTATAATGTAACACTAAATTTAATTTGCTGAAAGTAACAAATTCATAAGCCTTCTGCTGTATTTTCCACTTTAACAACAAAGAGCTCAATCATGAAACATTTTTTCCCACAATATTTTTGTTTGCAAGTTGGGATTTTACAGTCTGGAAGGGTGGATAAATAAATGATAAAAAACTGGCTGGAGAGCAGCTCTATGGAAAAGGCCCTGGGGTCTTGGCAGACAGCGAGCTGAGCATGAGCCAGCAGTGTGCCCTGGCAGCAAAGAGAGCTGGCAGCATCCTGGGATCTATCAAAAAGAAACATGGCCTGTAGATGGAGGGGAGGGATTATCCCTCCCCAGTCAGTGCTTGTTAGACCACATCTGCAATACTGAGTCCAGTTTCAGAATCCTCCCAATACAAGAAAGACATTGATAAAAGGGAACGAGTCCAGGGGAGGGCCACCAAGATGGTCAGGGTCTGAATCCCTTGGCCTGTGAGTCAAGGCTCTGCAGGACTTGTTCAGCCTGAAGAGATGGCTTTTGGGGTCCTACCAGCAGCTCCCCAGGACCTTGTGGGAGGGCAACAAGAAGATGGAGCTAGGCTCTTCACATTGTGTGTGTGAGGATGACAAGAGACAACAGGCATAAACTGAAATCAGAAAGGATCACACTAGATATAAGGAAAACTGTCTCCTCCACGGAGACAGTACAGCAGCAGAGCAGGTAGCCTACAGAGGCTGTACAGGCTCCATCCTTGGAGGTTATCAAGACCAGACTGGATAAAGTCCTGAGCAACCTTGTGTGACCTCAAGGCTGGTCCTGCTTGAGCAGGAGGTTGAAGAAAGGACCTCCAAAGGACCCTTTCAAGAGATTTATCCTGAGTTATCCTTTGTTTAATTGTGTTTCACTAACAGGTGATGAAGTCTGTTATGAGAGACATTCTTACAACTTATCAATCTGTGATGAAAACTACATTATTATGCCAAAATAAGTTTAAGAGTCTTCGATGCTAATGCTTGTTTTTTTTTCTAATCACATTGTTTCTGAGATTAAAATAAATTGCCTTAACAAGGAAAGTATATATTGCCTTAAAATGACATTGGATTGGACAGAAAAGGGACAGCTGAAAGATTTAGCATGATGGCCGGCAGCAATAATCACTTAGCTGGCACTATATATATCTTTATTCCTGTCAGGGAAATACCTTGATTGGAATAAGGTAATTCTATTACAGAGCTTAAGAAAAGACAGCAAAAGAACAAAGAAATCAGAATTCAATTGCTCACCACAGGAATATAAGGCACTGAGGCACTGCTTGTTTTCTCTAAAACAAATACTGACATTTGAATATTTGTTGAGGAAATATTTAAAGCTGTTTCCACAATTAACAAAATCAAAGAATCTAGAAAAATATCATAGCTACAAAAGCGTTAAAGTGCACGATAGGGACCAATACAATGTAAAAATAATGGCTTATCCTTGTTATTGGCCTAAAATAATTCACTTAAGCTTTTCTCTCTAAGTATTTTAAAGATCAAAATAAATGAAACTATATTAAAGAAATTAACAAAATTACATGCCTTTGAAGATAACAACAGGATATTTTGATTAAAAAAGCTCTTCCAAAGAAGTATAAAAATGGGTCCATACAGACGGCCCATACTCATGCAGATAGAATAAGAAAACAGAAGATGGCTAAATATTTAAGGATTCGATGCATAATAGGTTCTGTTAGTTCTCAGCTACTTCAGATGTACTTTTTTATTATGCAATGATTTCATGGAATTTGTTTTAGCCTTCCAGAAAACATCTGTTTTTCTGTTCAGGCATGTGACCTGAACTTTGTGTCCTTCAGTGGTGTACATCCTTCTTGACTGCTGGCTCCCCCTCAGAGCACGTTCACACTACCTGGCCCTGCCCTTCACTTTTTAAGACTCAATTAAGTAACATGCCACAGACACACATGAGGCATTTTAGGGGCCATCCTGCTTCCAGTGCATTTAGTATTGTTTTAAGTGGACTTCCAGAGGAAAGCTGCAGTCCCAAGATCTACTGTTTCCTCCAAAACCTAAAGAAAATGGCCACGGCACCTTAGGATTAATGAGACTTTGGCTTCGCACAGCGCTACGTGTATTTTAGAGTCTATGTGTTTATATCCACATGCATACAGTGAATATGGCGTGACTTTTAAAAGTGAAGTAATTTATTCAGAAGAACAACTATGGCAGTGTGAGGTTAATAAGCCACTAAAAATCAAATACCAAAAATCATGACATCAGTTATTTTACTGCATTTAGAAAAAAATAAAGAAAACCCAACAACTAAACATCATCAGGAATCTTAGCATGAAATGTCAGCTTTTGGTATCTATTGGCATCACAAACCTTTTTTCTGGTAATGAAATAAGTGGAATAAAAATATATCTATTAGCATCTATCAGTGTTTGGCTGACATCCATGCATATTCTGGCAGAGTTTCTGTAACTGTTTTTTTAGTATGACCGATTTAAGTGCAAGTGCTCACCTGACTTTTTTATTTAGAAAGCAAACACTAAAGCTAAAACAAATTTTATAACTGGTGCAACATCAACAGCAAAAGAAAGATTACCTAGCTAGGAGGTGATACTTCATACTAAGGTGTCACAAAACCACTCATAATAAGACTGTTCTAGTAAAACCAGACACAATACTTACAAAAAGGAACAATTAGTAATTCATTTTGTCCAGTTTATTCTGGAATACTGGCTAGAGATATTGTAAAGCAGCCAGAAAACTAGTAACTGTGCCAATTAACTTGTATTTCTCTCCAGTTTATGTGGAAGCTGGTATCCTGTAGCCAGTCAGATAGTGTTTGCTCTGGGTTCAAAATAAGTTATATGTGAATGAACCTTTAATAACTTTACGAAAACAGAGTGTCCAGCAGGTACTGCTTGTAGAAAGAATTGATTTCCCCGCACATAGAACCTGTTTGTAAAATCTAGTGGAGATTTTCTTTTTTTTCCTTTTTGATTAGAGTTGGAGTTTTAAATNAAGTTATATGTGAATGAACCTTTAATAACTTTACGAAAACAGAGCGTCCAGCAGGTACTGCTTGTAGAAAGAATTGATTTCCCCGCATATAGAACCTGTTTGTAAAATCTAGTGGAGATTTTATTTTTTTTCCTTTTTGATTAGAGTTGGAGTTTTAAACTAAATGAAATTAAAAGAGCTCTACCTAATGTGCCAAGCAGTCGGTCTTTTATGTGCCTTGTTCAATGACAGTGAACCTGTCACTACTGGATTTTCAAGGTCCTCCTGCTGCGAGTTCTCACAGACAGTCCTGACCCACCTTGTCATCACTCCATCACCTCCTGTTCTGCAGCTCGTCTCACCATGGGGCCGAGCACCAAGTGTCCTCTGCTGCCTGACACTGACTATTAGAGTCCGTGAGAGGAAATACCCTGCCGTTAAGGTCCCTTTAATCATCTGTGTATTTGTCTTCCTTGTGAAGCAAAGGCAACCAGGGAAATTAACACCAAAGGACATTGAGCCTGTACTTTATTAAATAGTATCTTTACCAGAAATCTAGAGGAGATGCAGAAAGAAGTGTGACTTGTTCACTGCGAGGCCCGTATTGTAATACTAACACCGGAGAGCTTTCAAACACTTTACGTTGGCCAGAGATCCAATGAGGCTGTGGTCTTCGACTGTGCTTAATGCTTTATCCTCTTGTTTGCTTGCTTATCACCAAAACATAGATGAGAAATGGGCTATCAAATCTGTTCTACTCCATGTCAAAAGACTGACACTTTTATTTGTGCTGAAATAGACCTCTTTATCCTACTAGTTGGAGAGAGTACTGAGATTTACCCAAAGAGGCTGTGGATTTTTTTCAATAGTATATCTTTAAAGGAAGAGGGAAAATTTTGGTAGAACTATGAAAGCTCTTAAAAGCATGTTCACTTGCTATTCTGCTAGGGAATTTTGACTGCTACAGATGAGTAGTGTCACTTGCTTTTTTATATCATCACGTGTTCTGTGTTTTTTAATTGATCCAAGTTTGTACTTAATAATTACAATGTGGTATTCAATGCCTTAAACCTTATTTTATTTTTAGAGCAGCAACTTTTCTAAATGTGTGTTCAAGCAAAATACCACAGGGCAGTTATTTTATGCACAGGAAAAATTTATTTATTATAATGCTGAACATTATGGACGAATGGCGTTAATATTTATTTAGGGCTAGACTAAACCTTCTGCCCTGTTTATGTGATAGCACATAGTTTCATCACCTCAAGAGAAATAAGCTGTGCTAGTCCCTGACCAGATGTGGATATTTCCTCTACCTCTCCTGCTGGCTCTGTTGTAGCAATGTTTCTAACTGACAAACACAGTTCACTATTACCCACAAATATTTGAGGGTAAATTGGGAAATCATGAAGTAGGTCCACAAAGAGACTTAGGCAATACTTCTAATATTGACTTATAGTCATTTCATCTTTGTTTTGGGAACGCTGCTCCAGAAACTGAAGTTAGCCCTGAATTAGGAACCTCGCAGTGGATTCATTACACTGAATATTGGTATCTCTGTTAGGAGCCATCTTGACTCTACTGTTAGTGGAGAGTTAACCAATACCATTCACATCACTAAACCAAATGCTGACAAATAGCCAGGTGAACTATAGAAAGGTTCATATGTTGATTATTTTTAGACTATAAATGAAGCCAACAGCACTAACTCTAACACAGACACCTTCATTATTGACAGGCGAGATGAACCCTTCGTCACTCAAATTTCTTCATAGTTTGTGAACAGAATTTGAGAATAAAAATCACAGCAGTCAGCAAGGTAAGTAAAGGCCTGGGAGTACATATATTACTCAGGAGAAAGATGGATGCATCTGAAAAAACAGTCTTTTGATGGCCTGCATTCCTCATTTAGGTGCCGATTGTCCCAACCTTGAGTCATCTCTTGGCTCAAGTCATCATTTTTCCTGACTCTGCATATTGCTTGATATTAACTTCTACCTCAAAAATGTTCCTTTGAAAACTTTCTTTTTTTCACCGTTGCCAGAAATGTCAACAATATTGAGACTTCTTAAAAATGCGTTTCTCAGAAATAGCTGATGTTATAACACACCATTTGCAATGCCTTAATTCACACAACTTGAAGTAATAGTATACACAGTTAGGCATGACTGATGTTCTGCTCAATGATCATTTATAGATTTTTGCCAAAAGGATTCTGCAATTGCAGGTTTTACTGCACTTTCCACTGTGAAAAATGGTTATGCAACTCTTGAGTTATTAATTGACAAAAGTAGCAGTGTTTTCATATTATGTTTAGCTTTCCTCTAAATCTAAAAATGGTGTGGACTTTGTTGTTTGGTTTATTTTTAAGTACTCCATCTGAAAGTTTGTATTTGATGTACTGAAAATTTACTGCATGTTGGAAAATATATAAAAATTGAGAAAATACTTAATTTCAAGGATTAACAACTGCTATAAACATAACCAGTAATGTGTGAACTTCTAAGCTGCTTGAGCAGCTTCGTCCACTTAAGGATCTAAACATTGGTTGCCGATAGGAAAAGCATTTAAAAGTATCAAAATATCTGGAGCCTACAGAATAGAAAATCTTGTAAAAACAGGTTTCTATTTATGTATATAGAATTTCTGAACCAGAAACATTGAAATAGCAGCCTTTCTGCTTTCTTGTATTTCTCATTCCAGTCCTGGATGCAACTAAATAGTATGAAGTAGAAAAGAGGGAGCTACAAGAAATTATTACTTCAAATTCTCAAAATGAGAAAAAGTGTTTGAATAGACATTTTGAGTGCATTTTTAATACAATTTTAATGCAATTATATCCAATCCCTTTACCTGTTGTGTTATCACTGTTAGTAGTAAAATAAACAGCTGTATCTTTTTGTTCTGTAATATTTTGTAATATATTTTAGTCTGTTTAAGAGTTAGATTGTTTGTCCAAATAAATATCAAAATTATTATTTGTTTTGTTCTCTTCCAGCAGACATG
This sequence comes from Himantopus leucocephalus, assembly GCA_003993805.1. Taxonomy (NCBI): domain Eukaryota; kingdom Metazoa; phylum Chordata; class Aves; order Charadriiformes; family Recurvirostridae; genus Himantopus; species Himantopus leucocephalus. The sequence continues at coordinate 70,769,297 of RSEF01000004.1, read as the reverse complement.
CAAATATGCCCCTTTTTTTTTTTTTTTTNNCTTTTTTTTTTTTTTTTATAAGTCTTTTGCACCTTACTTATGTCTTTGTCATTCATGAGTCATGCAATGTCATTTATCTGGTCAACTGTAAGCAGCAATGATCAAACAAAGGCTAGTTAAACTGCAAAACGTGAGACCTGAATGTCTGAAACGAGATCCAATGGCATTTGAAAAAAAATAGCACTAGCTAACACCCTAGAACCAAGTGACTTCAGTCAATGGGCCTGATTTAAACAATCACCTCCCCAGCACATGCTTAATATTTCCAAAAAGCCATCATAACCTGAGCGCCCGAGCTGCAGAGAGTTAAACAAAAGCCAAAACTGATTAAAAAGGCAACCACATTTCCACTCAAAGTCTAGCTTGTGCTCACGAACATGGAAACGTCAGCAAACTCACTCCACATGGCATGAAGTTACACCTAGTATTTGAACTATTAAATATAATGCTGTCCACAAAAAAGGTAACACTGAAGTTTGGGCAGGAAGAAGGAAGAGACAGATTCATACCTGTATGTACAGGTTGTAAAGCGTATATCAAGAATACATTGATTTCATGCAATGATCAACACTGACACGACAGGTAGTTTTGACACTCAAGAAGTAAGCATAGAGCTTTGAGTTTTATTTCTGATTTTACAAACTGTTAGCTATAGCAAACACTTGTTGCAGCTCTATTCCTCTAGTATAAAACTGGGGTCATTACATCTCCACACCCTGAAGATTTTTTAATAACTTCCAGATAACCTTTCATCTTGTATGATATGTAATTGCTAAAGATGTACAAAAACCTATAATGTTACATGGCTGCTTGACAAAGTACTTAAAATTAGCTGCAAATAGGAGGGCCAGTTATAATCAGTTTGCATGTTTGGACGTAATTTAAATGATGTGGCCAAATATGAGCTGCCTCAGAGAAAGAAATACCAAATAATACCACCTGTGAAATCTATAAGGAAAATTCTTATAAAATATGGGCCACAGTTTGGGAATTATTTATGAACTTCAACAGCTAAAATAGCAACATCCTGACTAGACAGCTCCATAGCTTTTACAGTACTGATTAGCACTGTGGCTTTTCTCAAAAACTTGTTTTTAACCTATTCCTCTCCCTTAATAAGCAAAAGAAAAGACATAATGCAAACCAGGATAATGCAGGAAAACATCACCAACGAAGATCAGACATAAATCAGAATGCCAGGTGACAGGATATTGTGAAGTATTTTTCAAGCTGCATTTGAAGTACAGTAGCAAACTACCAATTAAGATAAACGACGAAGAAACCAACAAAGATTCTAGAGATGTATAGTGCTAAAAGTGGAGGGATTCCTAGTGTTTATCACAACAATACACCCATTAGGCAGTGTCTAGCAGACAATCGCTAATAGATTTCACATACCAACACCAAAGTACATATAGTGTTCAGAGAAAATATATAACAGAAAATAATAGAAAAACAACCTTTCGATACTCTGAAAGTACTTAGCCACAACAAAAATTATTACCTCTAGTGAAATGCTCCAGATAACTGAAATTTCCTGCCAAACTTAGAGACAGACAGGTTCACACTAAGTTGTCAAATTCCACTGACTTAAACAAACCCATTGGTATCCATGTTTGTTAATTGGGACATCAAATATATCCAAATAGATTTTAACACCAAGTAACAAGTTAGTATCTAGAGGAAGACTGACATATAAGAGGCAGCTGCGATTCAACTGGGTATTTTGTCGGATAGGTTCAAACATCTTTATTAGTATCACACAAAAAGCTGGACTGAAAACATCCTATTCAGGAAACAATGAGTAACCTTGTCAGGTCTGTAACCCTGCACGTTCAAAACCCCACAGCTGAAGCCCGTCTTTTGTCACTCAGTTAAGTAACACTGTATTCCACAAAACAAATACAAGGAAATGAGAAAACAAGTAAATATTTACTCACCAGCCTTCTCCTTCTCTGAAATAACTGGCATAGCCTGCAAGAAAAAAAAAAAAATGATACCACTATTAAAAAAATAACAATATTAAGGAAACATTATAAAACCTTAAAGTAGATCATATGAGTGTCCAGAAGGTCTGGAAAGAACCAAGTTAAGCACTCTGGAGAGAAACATACAGTTCCCATTTGAGTGGGAATAATCTATTATGAAAACAATTACTGTTAAAAAAAAAAAAAGACTATGAGAGAAGGGAGGAGATGGAGTTAATAAGATATTCCAATGATTGCATTTTGAAATAATTATCCTAGAATACATGCCCACAAAATTCCACTGAGAAATTACTAAATAATTCTGAAGGAATGAAGACAAAATCTGTGTGGCTGAAGATAAGAGTAAAATGACAAATCTTTCTTGTGCAGAACACAAGTAGAGTTCTGCCATTGATTCCATATAGTTATGACTTGGGCTCAAATGTATGTTGTTCTATGACATACCAATTTCTTACTATTTATATAATTTTTCAGAGACAAGTAATAGGAGTGTTTTCATATTGGCTGTACTTTTTTTTTTTTTGAGTCGGAAAATTGTTTTTTTGCAATAGATGTAAAAATCTTTCACATTATTCTTTTCTTTCAGACTAATGCGGAAGAACTTTGAGTGTATTTTTCCTAAAATAAGTAGGTTATAGATCGACTGAATAATAAAATGGAATTTATATGGCACACATATAAACAGAATTAAAGAATGTGCCGATATGATAAAGGTAAGAAAGGCTGGAGGAGAAATTGGATTGGGTATGCAATGTACACAGAACTGCCATGTAAGTTAAGGTATCAATTTTACATCCCTTTCACTCCTATCAGTCTAGCCTTTGTTCAGCAGATTTTCCTGCTGCAGATTTCACAGAAAAAGAAAGAGGGGAGTGATGGACAGAAATCACACAACAACCAGTTTCAGACTTTATATAGTGTTCCTATATAAGTAGACTTTGAAAATTTCATTTCAGGATTTTGTTTGTCCTGCTATATAAAATAGTATTTTATAGCATTTCCTGGATGACATTTTGTACCAAATTTCCAACAGAACATGTCTTAGACAATACATACTAAGAAATACCTTACAGATTGGTAACAGCCATAAGAATCCTTTTGTGATTCTTTCTGTTTCACCTGTACTCTGACTAGTTAAGTATCGGTTGCTTGAGTTTGACATTCAAAAATGTTGTACCATCAGACTAAAGTTATTCAAAATAACAACCCCTCCTTGAAAAGCATTTCCCTCACTTTGTACAAACTTATATTTGTTCAGAAGAAGTACCATGTTGCTCCAGTAATGCAGTGAAGGGATTAACTTCCACAGACTGAAGAAAGTTAACGTGGCAAAGAAACAATAAAATCACAAAACAAATCAAGGTATCAGTTGCAAAGAAAGAAAAAGTGTATCAAGTACAGGTTTTTTATAAATAATTGATAGAATTTTGAAAACCAGTATATACTTTTCTTTTCTTTCCCAGACCTAAGTCATTACACTGTCTAAGAAAAATAAGAAATAAGAAGAAAGAAATCCCCAGATTCACTATTATCATTTGTCTGAGAAGAAAATTTTGAGAGAACTTTGTAAAGAGGAGAAGGTGAGAAACAAGCAAACAAACAGGAAAAGAAAACCAAACGGAATAAAAAAGAATGAGGGAACATTAGTGTACATCAAATGGAAGAACCAGGACAAAAGAAGGAAAAAATGGGGGCTGGTTATTGTCACGTTTTAATGATAGGCTTTGTTAGCCATGAAAAACCTAAAGACAGTATGATGGCTTCCTTTAAGAAAAGCTTAGAAGACAACATTGAGATGACTGGAGACATGGCAACAAACAGTGTCAACATCAGCATAAGGTGTGTCATGGAAAAGGGACAAGAGTTTGATGGGGAAAACCTTCATAAGGTCTAAAATGCAAGGCCAAGATGAACAGCTGTGAATCAGTGGACTGAGGGGAAGCAGTTACAGGACTCAATGGGGATATGAAAGTGACAAGTATGGAAGATAATTTATCTGGTGGCTTTATGGCAGACTTAAATGGAGTTTAATCATATTGTCTATAACTTCAATGTGAGTCACTGGTAATGCCTTTGGCCTGAATGAACACTTCTGAATCAGTGCCCATTATCATTCATATCAGCATGCGCATTTTTTTTTTTTCATACCAGCATATCAGATCTTAAAACATTGTTAATCTTGCCAATTGTCATTTCCAGTTATTTCCTGGAAAAATACAATATTTCTAATTCATGTTTGCTAAAATATGTTGATTTACATCCAAACATAAATTTTTAGTTAAATAATTTTTTTTTTGTTAGATGCTAACCCTAAAGGTTGTTAGAGTTGTGTAGTGGGTTTAGCCCAGGTAGAAAGCCATAGCTGGAAATACGAAGAAACATAATGCCTCAGGACAGACTTGCAAGTCACAAAATTAGTATTTCTGTTAACTAGGATGAAGAAGCACTATAAGTTTCAGACAATTTAAAGGTAGGGTGAGGTTTGGAGATAAAAGTACTTCCTATGTTCCTGCAGCATTCTTGCAGCAATTCAGTAAGACTGATGTTAGAGAGACCAACAAGGATTATACAATCTACTGAAAATAAGAATTCTAAAATCGAGTCAGGTGTATGGGAAAAAAAATATGCTACTAGAGTATTCAGATAAAGAAATGCATTCAAAATGCTAGTACCACAAAGTGTATAAGTTTTCATAGAACAATTAGAAGGATCTCCCTACAGTGGTGACTATGTGTCACCATCATTTTTCACTACTCCAGGTCCTCCATAGTGCACTATGTAAATATGGAGATATCTTTTTATTACCTCACTTTTCTTCCTGATATCAGACTTAGCCTACTTTTTCAGCAAACCATGGTTGCATTTCCTTCACGTGCACCTAAAACTAGAACTAACTTCCTCTGATTTGGTCTTATTGATTAACTGCACAAGAAAAAAAGTATAATATTTTCCAAGAACCAAATATTTTCTCAAATTCATATGAATCCAAGTAAAAAAAGATATTATCTCTAAAAAAGCCCTATTGTAGCATTAAATTAATGAAAAGAAATTCTTTAGAACAGAATAAGAAGCATATATTTTCCAAAAAATATCAATATTCTTCTCATGGTAAAGACTGCAAATAACACAAATATTTGACTCAAAACATGGTACTGTGGCACACTTATAGATTCTGAATGCACTATAACAGTTATGAAAAGTGCATTCCTTAAAATAATGTATATAAACAAGCAAGTCTTACTCATTAATTTTCTACAGTTTAAGGAGAACTCATACATATATATCATATTTTTAGTCAAAGGTTTAGATTTGGTTAGTTTACAGAAAAACAAGTAAATCTCCCTATTTTTAAAAAATATATAGTAAATGTAAAGTCCCTGGTTAAAAAAAACATAACCAAACCAAAAAACCCACCCCAAAAAACTACCCTCTTTATCCACAAACTACAAAGACATCTTGGATGATACTTTCAGATATGTCAGCTTTCTAAACAGAGTGTAATTCTGTTGAATCAAGATGTAAAATGAGCTAAAAACTCCGTCAGAATGTTCTACTGCTTTTTAAAAGCCGAGAAAAAGAAATCCTAAATCAAGATAACATTTCTTGAAAATTCAAAATAAAGTAAACCACAAGCGAATCTTGTTCAACACGATCCCAGACAGTCCTACTATTGGTTTAGTTTTTTGTTAGTACAGCTACACATACTGCTTACATGCTGCCCAGTGGGAAAACATGATTGTTACTTATGAGAAATGCTCTCATCTCCAGTGCAGTTTTGAATTCACTGGAGACCTCCTTCCAACGAGTTCCATATGTTCCAAATGAATTGCATTCCCAGGAAGTGATTTAACATTTCTGGCAATGGAGCAATTAAACCGGATTTTCCTGCTTGGCCAGATGGGTTCACTGTAACTTCACGTTATTTCTCACTCTCCTCACTGAACTAAAGAACTGGACTAACAATTTCCACATGATCGGGTCACGTGTGTTTAAAAAAAAGCAAGCACACGCCCTTTTTACACCCCCTTCACAGATTTCAACACCCCCCCTTCCCCCAAAGTCATGCTCCTCTCTATATTTTTAATAGTATGTGCTCTTAGCAGCAACAAGAAAGGAAAAAAAAACAAACGGAAATCCCTCTAGAGAGGTAACCTGGTATGACTTGCTTATCAGATCATTGCTGAAATATACTCAGGATTTTCGTTTAAATTAGAGAATATGATTTTTAACCTATGAAAATCTTACTTGAAATGACATATTGAAAAGTTTTGTCTGCATCCTTACTGTATTGCAACCGATTCCCTGTAAAAATATTATGTCTGCAAATATGACTGTAAAGTGCGTGGAAAATACTATATTGGACATTTGCCTTTAAAGTTGTGGTTGCCTCGCTCAGATAGAAATGATTACCAGTAATACTGGATTAAATAACCACTTGCTTTGAATTTCATTAGAAGTGAGGTGGAAAAGCTGTCTTCCAGCAAGAAAGAAAATGGTGGAGAATTCTGGTAAATCAAAACTTAAAATTTTTGCACAAATTAAAAGTTTTGTTTGACTGAAGTCAAAATACCTATTTTTTTTTTCTGAGCTTTTAAGAATATTTTAACAGGAAAGAGAAGCAAATACATAAGAAAAGCCCGTAATTTCAGACAGCAGCCATTCACTTTGGGCACGTGCAGTTCTTCACTATGAAAAGAGGAAAAAAAAGAATCACTCCCCACTCCCCAAATTAGCTTCCTTCCCATACAGAGTCAAAATTGACTGATTTCATTCTCTGAGCTGGGCTAAAACCCCCCGATTAGAAGCGGTAGAGTCAGTAGACATGTGCAGTGTCCTGGTGGTGAAAGGGGGAGGCATTATCGACAAAGACGATGGAGTGCGTTCGGGGCACGCTGAGCTGCAAGACTGCCCTTGCAAAAAGCTGAGGCACGTCCAGTCTGACCTGAGCACAGCTTGGCTCTCCCTTAACTCTAGTGCAAAGCTATTTTTTTTTTTTTTAATATACTGATGCCGAACCTGCAGACAAAGCCGAAATGAATAAAATTAGACCAGATATCTTTTCATTTCCATACACTCACAAAACATGAACAGCTCTATCATGACTGACTTGCTTGCAAAGGACCACAATAGATAGCAAAGGTTTGTATAAACCAGCAAAGTTACTGTAGAGGAGCACATAACATACAATTTCTGAAATAAGGATCTAGTGACATCTATTTATTTTTGTAGTATCTGATAAACCAATTGCAGTGAGTCTATATTTCAACTTTGCAAGCAAGATATAGCAGCTTTATATTACAGCCATTAAATCCACGCTTTTCCCCCAGAATAATACTGCTGGGTTGTTGGTTGTTTTTTTTTTTTTTT
>RSEF01000004.1:70744204-70759309 GCA_003993805.1 Himantopus leucocephalus | reverse complement strand
CCCCCAAAGACAGAAAAAAGAAATAAAAATATGTAACAAGTAAAAATAAGAAGTTTCTTTGTCACTGGGAAAAGAAACAGGAGCTTTATCTCCTAAAAGGGCCTAAGGAAATGATGCAAAGTAGGTTCTTTAATCCAAATATAACAATGAAAGTTCTAAAAAATACCCCAAGCCCTTGAAAAACCTCTTTGGGAAACAAAACATTCATTTGCACAGCTGTTTTATGCTAAAATGCTTATAACCAAATCCCCCTTTTTTGTTTGAGAAAAACAACCCAACTACAACCATTTCTACTTTAATATCTAAATTCTGGTCAAACTAAGCATCAAATTTCCTTTGCTCATATAACCAAAAGTTTGGTTCCTCTGGTACAGTGAATAAACCAGACAAATACATATTTCATCTGCCATATAGTTTCCTCAGCTGGAAGTATTACCAGTAAGAGCGCTGCTCCAGGTCTGTGATATGACCAATTCCTATTACTTCTCTTTTGGGTCTTGCAACACCTTGCTTAACTCAGAGATGCCTCCACTAATATTTCATCGTAAATACCTCCAGGGACAGACACTGGCACAGACAACAGATATGCTACGTCTTCCATCTCTGCGTAGCAATACCATTTTACTCCCAGGTACTATCTGTCAAGCTAGGATCTTTGATGCCATAAAAATCCAGAAGCCAATAGAAGTACTCATACATCTGGGAAGTTTTGCTCATGCTGCTGATGTATTTCAAAAGCCTGGGAGGACAGAGGGGTGTTTTGCAGTTGACTGCAGGGGACTCTGGGTTCCATTCACCACCGTAAGGCTCAGCCATAAATGCTGCAGGTTAAAGTCAGGATGAGCTTACTGCATGGGTAAGACGACAAGCTAGTTATTACTTCTCTTAGAGCAAGACCACCGGGGATAGTCGTGGTCTGGTATTAGAATAAGAATACTAGTTGGACAATCTTTGTCCCACTTACAAGTATTACAAACACCTCATTTTTCTTTAAATGTACATAATAATGCTTTACCATTAAGTAAGATGTCTGGGGGCTTTCAAGTGCCTAGAAAAAAAATTCTGCAAAGTATTCTGATTGTTCTGTGATAGACTTTTCTATGCATTATGTCTAAAAGCATAGTATATGACAAGATTAACACATAACAGATCAATTATTCTTAAGCTTTGAACATATACCCACTTTTTTCCTACAATTGCTCGGATTTTTTACTGTAAGTCTTCTAGCATGCTACATATTTCTGTAGCTTGCATTCCGATATAAAAATATTTTCCACTAAGAAGTTCCATATTTTAGTCCATTTGTTCTAAGATTTTGATTGTTAGAATCAGTGGGTGTTAAAGTAGACACAGCTCCTCACATCATAAAAATGACACTGCATTTTTTATCTTAATTAACAGATATAATAATTTTCTATTCAAACAATGGCTAACCATAGCTGGTGAGGGATATGCTCTGTCTGAAAAAACTTTATTTTCTGAACTCCTTTTGTGGACACTTAAAAGTTGGAGATATTCAATATTCCATTATTATTTTCCATTGATGATATATTTCTAATTAATGGAAAAAAAAAATTGTTACTGATACAGAGCACAATTCTGCAGAAGTCAGTAGGAACTTTGCCAATTACTCCAGTAAGCGATTGCTCAAGTGGACACTGTCTGACTCATAATCTCCCTATATATGCTGTCTCTATTTCCTTGTTAAGGACACAGTTCTGTGTGTGCCTATATGGATACGCATAAAAGATAATAAAATCTACTATTAAAAGCCAGGATTTATATCAAACCTTCTACTAATTGCTGCATTTACTGTGAAGACAGACCTTTTAAGATTTTTCCTTTTCCAAAAGTTCTAAAATTGGTCTTCTTTCAGGACCACTTTACTTATTTACGTTATTCTGAATTTTATTTTTGGTTTCTGCAGGCACTAAACAAAGTGTCTCGTCGATGTCTGTGTTCCCACGCTATTCCCATGAAAATCTCACTCAGGCTTGCAGACAGATGCACTGCAGATCCTGAGAGTAGTAAATGGGTCTAACTCTGTGAAGTGCTGGCCATTTTCTTTATTTCCCCAGGATCATGCCCTAGTAGTACAGTTTCTTTCTGAATTGTTCCAACTTTCCCAAGCTTTGTGTGGCATATTGCAAAAATGTAGTTCACAGTTTCTAAGCTTTCAAAACTTTCCAGAGGGAAGCAGCACACAAGAGTCCAAGTACACTCTTGGCTTTCATACCAATACCAGTCCCCTGAGGAGAGTTTGAATTATTCCATATTTTTGCTAAGAAGGACTATTACAAGTATGAAACATTTTCTGCAAAAACACTTTTGACTGAATCTTATGTTCACACTCAACTCTCCTAGAACCAATATTTCACAAGCATTTAAAAATATTCCTGACCATTAATGATGGTGCAAAGAACTTTAGAAAGCCACAAATCCCGTTTCACCACATGAAAAGACTAGGTGTTTTTTGGAAAGCAGATAGTCTACAGACTGGCAGAGTAGATTTCTGACAAAATAGCTGGATTTCATATGAAAAAGATTTTGTGAAAAGAATTGTATGAGTAGGATAAATATAAAATTTTAAATCCACCCACGTTAGTCCCTAGTTTTGTATGTAAATTTAAATTACAGTGATGCCCCAGGAAGGGTAGATGACTTTTTTTAAAAAAGGATTTCTTTCTTGTGTCTTGGCAGCAAAGTAAGCAGAAACATGGCTTAGTGAAAATAAAACACCCAGCCAACAAACAAAACAACACTGTACCAATCCTTCTACCAGTGCCTGTTTTTCATTGGAAAGAATAGAAGAATACAGTACCCTTGACCACCCATGTACTTTAGACCTTCCAAACTCAATGTTTGCATGCTGAACTCCATCAGGAAGGAACAGTCTGTGTATGAAGCAAGCTGCAAAAACTTGCTATGTCTCTCAAGGCAGAAGCATAGAATGAAAGTCCTATTTATATTTGCCTGTGTTTCCATTTAAGAATAAATGTGGTGATAGCAGTGGAGGGTACTCATCACCTTGCAGCTGTTGAAAGAAAAAACCTTTAGTAGTTCATACCAAAGAGAGTGAGAGAAAAAAATAAGCCAACCTGCAGATAAATTAGATCAAGATTTTTCAGTCTGCCTTTTTTTTATGCTAATTTCTCCATTATTTTGTACTTCCAGGCTAGTCAAAATCTAGACCATTCTGATTCACTTTTCATAGGCAAATCCTGCTTCCTGACATCTGGGCTTAGTGTGATTTAGAAACAGAGGAACAGCCAGAACTGAGGACCCAACAGGCTAGGGATGATTTAGAGAAGGTGGATGTATTCCAAACTACGAGACTCAACGAGGTCTACCCAAGCGTGCTGAAAGAGATGGCTGATGTGATTGCAGGGCCAACTAACATCTGTGAAAAATCATGCGAACTGTGGGGTGTCCCTGATGGCTGGAGAAAGACTTACACCTATCTTCATAAGAGGTAAAGAGGCAATGATCTCTAAGGTTGTCAGCTCACCTCAGGCCATGATCATGGAGTACACCTTGGAATCCATTTCCAAAGACATGAGTGACAGGAAGGCAACCAGGAGCAATCAGCATCAATTTACTAAGAGCAAATCATCCTTGACCAACCTGATTAGCCTTCCAAGATGTAATCGCTGACTATGTGGACAAGAAGAGAACAGTGAATATAATATACTTTAACTTCAGTAAGACTTTATACACTGTCTCCCAAAGCAGTCTCATTTGGAATCTGAGAAAGTATGAGCTGGAAGAGCAGACAGAGAGATAAGTTTAAAACTGGCTGGACTGACATTGTTCAAAACTGTCAAACCATTAAAACTGACATCTTCAGCCAAGTATCTAGTTCAAAAGCAGCTTATCTCTTGGAGTTTTTAGAATGAGGACAGAGCTCATTTGTCCCGAGTTCCTAATGGCATCTGAATGCAACTTGAAGATGCAGGACAAGATGGTCGAGAAGATAATGCCAAACATTGCCAAACACAGAAAAGCAGCACTGCACTCAGTCTGAGGAAAAGATGAAATTCAGCAAAAACTAGAATCAGTGAGATTTCAGAGAGTCCCCAAAATAAAAAAAAGATTGGGATGTTGGCATGCAGGGAACCTGTGGAAGCTGAAACAGCTCCTGGTGTACTGAGCTTGGTTTACAGAACTACGAAGTGTAAGAATTTCTTGTGAAGGATTCAAAGAAAAACATAAATTCAGACTTGAAATCCAAGCAGGAAAAAGATGTTGGCTTAAAGCACACCCTTACAGATGCTGCAGATACATGACAGATTGTCTTGAAGTACTTTCCACAGACATCAAGGACACAAATAATGGCAGCAGAAGGAGATGGTGTTGCCACAAGTAGTAATAAGAATTTTCATGGTTTTTGAAGTGGTCTGAGCAACCTCAATCTATGTGAGAATGAAACAGCACATAGCTTCAAAGCTACATTTGAACAGGACTAAATAACCCAAACTTTCAGCTTAATAAACACTACACAAAATACCATATATTTCAGCACTCGTTCTCCTGCTTGCTATATGTCTTACGAAACCTGAATATTCCTAATTGACTCACAGTAACCCTGTGCAATCCTGAAATGCAGGCACTAGAAGCATTCATTTATCTAGGTGTATAGAAAATCAAAACTTGCTTGTGCATACATAGGAACAAGCCTCGCATAGGAACAAATACACTGCAGCAAGTTTCCTGATTTTTTTTTCTTCTATGTTGAAAATTCCACAAATAAGTTATTAGGAAGGTAAGGCTCAGGACAACACGTAGCAAGAGATTGCTTTAGTACTTCATTATTATAAAGTGCACTTACAGATAGCTTCTATCTGAAAGAATTCTGTTCCCTCATATGAAGGTATATAAAAGATGCTGCAGCTACAGATTTCTGGCTGCCATTGAAAATATCAGTGTTCTGATAGCAGTTAAATTATGTTAATATCATCACTAATTACAAAGTACTGAAAATTATTACTTACTCATTTCTTTTGCAAGTTATTTAACATACTTAAGTATTCTAGGAGTTACCTTTTCTCCTAGTTTTTCTTTTTTTGGTTTTGTCCTTTGTTTTTTTTTTAAAAGACAGCTCAAAATTTCCATCTGAGTATTGTCGGCTTTTATAAGCCTAGATCCAATATCACAGAAATTGCATGAAACAAAGAAGAGCAGAGCAGCTACTCTGATCTCTGTGTCTTATAGGCAATTATCTATCATTCAGATCAAATAAGCAATCTTCAGGAGACTAAAACGTTCAGGAGTGATTCAAGCTGTAGGTCATAAGTGTTCAGCAGTAAATTAATTTAGTAAATCAACTTATATAACCCAGGTAGGAAAAAAAGCATATTTTGTTTAGCACATTATGATGAAGGGGAAAAAAAAATCAATATTTCTACCAGTTGTGCCTGGAAGTTGTGCTCTTGAATACTGGTTTAGTACCGAGAGTATATGCTAAACAGGAGAGAAGAGAGTCTCCATAATATCACTGGTCCTCTCTGCTCTGTATCCTATCTCTATTTGTGATGAATACTTCAGAGAAAAATATAGCTGGTCCTTTGTCCCCTGAATACCCCTGACCAGCCAGAGATAATCACCCTGTTCTGATGCCTAGAGGTGATGAAATCAAGTGTGAGGTTTTATTTTAGTTCTTACTTTGCTGAAAACCTACAGCAAGAAATTTGCAGGTGCATTGATTCAGGACAAATCTTGATCTTCCCATAATCTAGGAAAGAAATGATTGTGCACGGGGACTATTGGAACAAAAGAGGCCTCTGCAACTATGTCACACCTTTCCAAAGACATGAAGGAAGGATGATATAACCTTTTTACATAGTCATTAAACTAATCTGTTTTAAAGACTTAAAATGGTTCCAATCTGCGACCTTTTCTACTAAGCTACATCAACAGTTAACTACCCTTTTGCTATGAAAGTGAATGTTACTGCAAGGTTGAACTTTAATTGCATTCTGTAGCAAATGAATCTTCTTACGCCTTTGCTGGCAAGACTTAAAAGCCATCTACTCTTAGATATCTTTTCCACATTCCTACATACAGTTATCAAACCACTCATTATCCTTTGGGCTGGTTCCTCAGTGCTTACCAGGAACTGAAGATATGATATGCTATAAAAGTATTCGCTTCTCCTGAAGTGACAAAATTAACCCCAGTTCCACGTGTGAGTATTTATTTAATTTTTATAACCTGTAGATAGATTAACTTTTCCAGGACTAACCACTGAGCGTGATCCCATGTGAAACCCTCAACACTGTTACAGCTCTACCACAGGAATTTTGGTAGTTAAACTTAAGAGAGATCAATGGGAAGCCTTCCTTGACTTTGGCAAGCACTGAATTGTGTCCTGGATCACTGAAGACTATCTTTCCCCTGATCTTTTCTGACATCAAGTACTAGGGTAATTGATGTTGCTTTGGTCAATTCAATCTCACCTTCATTAGATGCTTTACTCGCCCAGTCAGTTTTAAAAACTGCTACTGAAATAGAATTTGAGAGAGTTGGTACCTGGAAACCAATGGAATGTACCCCTTTAAAGAAGGTACACGTCATGCCTGTGTCATGGCGTATCTCTTGGGGGAAGGAGGTGGAACTGTTGAGTTGCCTCATGCTCTGAGAGCCTTCTGTCACATAGCTCATAAATGCAATAAGACAAACCCTGTGTCCCGCTGCCAGCTATAGAAAGGAGTCAGAAAACAATTATTCTCCACTCTTCCCCAAGTAATAAGAGTAGATCAGAAAGGTATAAGAATTTTGATTTATGCTGTAGTGTTTAGTTAGAGGAGCCACATAAAAAAGAATTGTGAACCTCTGTTTAAAATGTCTTCTGACATGATGCAGCCTATGATAACAAAAATATTTATTATTCAACTCAGTACTGTAATGCTGGAAAATAATTTTCTCAAAGTAACTTAAGAACTTATTACATGTAATTGTTTAATCTGTGTTATACAGACTTTGTGATGAACAAATTACCTACTACTTATAAATTACATTATCGAAATCTTTAAAAATTACTTTATCCCAAAATAAAATCGGCAGTAGAGCAAGAATACCAGCATTAAATGTTCTGTTAGTCTCTCCCATTTGGATGAATTCATCCTGTGGGTGAAGAACACAGCTCTTTAACACAGTGGGACCAGTACAGTTTTATTCAACAGCTGACTGGGCCCAGACTTGGAAGAGTCACAGACGGAACTGGTAGAACTTTCCTCATGTACTGCGTTTTAATGGAAGGACAACTGCACTGTTTGGGAAAATACTTGCTCAGCTGAGTGAGAGTCAGTTCCAAAGTATCCAGAATCTGACAGTCAGAGCAGATCTGTTTGATGTGGCAGTGGAAACAGAAATGCTCAGTAAACACCAGGGCTCCCACTGCTGAACTTTACAGCTGACCTGCACTGATGCTTCCAACAATGGGAACTTCGTACATGCACATACACAACCCAAGAGACAAAAACATAGTAACGACATAATTACTAGTTTGAGGAGCTGAGCTACTAGAACTCCAGTGAAAACAACAAGGAGAGATTTAATAGCTCATACTGCTTCTGTGGGAACTTCAGATGACCACACAGAACTCAATGGGAATTAGGAAAGAATTTCCCATGCATTTTATGGAACAATTTGCGTACTCCATGTGGATCCACACGGAATGGTGATTTACTGGTTGGAAGAACTGAGTCCATTTCTCATTTTGGAAGGTGATACTGATGGTGGGGTTTTTGGTAGAGTCGGCTAATAATACTGTCAGACCACAACACAGCAGGAAATGCAAAAACATGCCAGGTTTTTTCCAGTAAATCTTAAAGATTTGCTAGTAGATGACAATGATGTGTGGTTTTTGAAGAAGATAAAAGTATAATTTATTCACACAGATAAATGATAAAAAGACTCTCTTTAATAGCTGGGAGAGAGAGAATCTTTAAAAAGAAAAAACAAACTAGACAAAAATAGGTGCAGATTTTTTCATAAAAATTCCTTAGTCCATTTTGTATGAATAAAAAGTCTTGTATTTAAACTTCCTACTTAATTCTTCATTTACACTTTTCTATCATAGTTATGCATTACATGTGTTCCTAGAATGACACTTTTACTATGCAATTTCCATATTTCAAAATACAAATTACTTGTATTTGCTGTCTGTAACTGTTTTCATCTTCATTTGTATAGTCAAGATCCACCAATTTCAGATGGAAATTATCAGTCATCATTTTCATGTTTTACCTTGCACAGTCCAAACCAGTATCTTCATTGCTATTCTTTAATTCTCTGCTTCTGATCTTTACTCTGACAAAGATTTTGACCTCACTGATTTGTTTCTTTCTCCCAGTATGCTTTCTTCCATGGATGTGAATAGATGCCTTGTGCACTGTCTTATTCATGTCTTTCTCTATTGGTATAGAATGAATTTCAATCCCAGTTTACCAAGTACAGTCAATCATCAATTTCTCTGAACTATTATTTCCCCAAAGACTTATAAACATCCCTTCCCATGTCAAATGCTGTCCCTAGCCCATTGTTGTTTGAAGAGAAGATAATGAGAAAATGTTTTAGAAAATGTTTTACTCACTAATATTCTCTATTTTTTTTGCCTGTCTCCTAGCATGAACTGTCTTACCTTGGTCTTTAAACTGAAAACTTCTTGAAGTAGGACTGTTACTGAAATTAAACAGCATACTTGCAGCAATTTAAAAAATAAGAATAATGGTGCTATTGGTAGCCTGCTAGTATTTTTGCTTTCATTCTCATCAAGATCAGACATGCTTATACTTCACAAACCTATTTTTAAGTGGTGACAACATTATTTGTATTACTGAAGCACTCAAAAGCCACAAACTTGGACCACAACCTCATTGTGCAAGATCCTGTACAAACAGGACAGAAGAATTACCCATACACCAGAAGGAATGTAACCAGTATAAAGCAAGAATCCTCATGCAGACTGATGTGGGAGTACAAGGAAAATGATCATTTGTGTCATATAAATAATGTCTTAAGTAGTCTGGGAACACTGGGATCTCGACTGATATCAAACTGTTTCAGATACCCCAGCAAAACAGTACACTACAGAGAGCATTAGGAACAGTCAGTGAGATAGCTTTGCTAATGTCTGTGGAGAGGGTCCTTAGGAGGAAAAATGTGAAGGAGTCCAGTCTCCCATATTCCAGGTTTACCTGCAATTGTGTATATTACCTTATGAACATTTTTCTGAGGCACCTAGGATCTCATAACCCTAAACATATACAGAATCTAGAATATTTTTTCTTTAAAAAGTACAGTAGTGTTTGCTTTCCAAAGGTATGTTTATTTCCTTTTTTGGATATTGCTAAAAGTCATAGCAATGACCAGATTATTTTCTTCATGAAGTGTTTCATCTTTTCATTTGTAGTGAAACATGAACTGTCATTATCCTTTTCTTTTCCCCCACTTCCAGTTTCCTCTCAAAGAGGATCATCCAGTTCTGAAGATTCCCAAACACTCAGTCCCTGCAGCGCACAGCTGCTCCAGAGGCCATTATGCCCTTACACCTCCCTCTCTTTTGCCTTTTTCATTTATAAGACGATTACAAAAACTGCTGAAAATTCTGAAGCTTTTGAAGACAGTGGAAGGATTTTCCAAACATTTTTATGTATTTTATGTACTATACTCAAGTGCCTCTTTAGCTTGTAGGAATGAGATATTTTCTAAAGTTCTATCATAGCCATGAAGATGACTTTTGTCAAAACTTGTGAGCTGCCCAAATGCATGATAGAGCTCATAAAAATAGGAATTAAAGATGTTATTATACCATGAATGGCATCATTGTTAAATTAGTTAATATTCCTTAGTAGCTACTACTCTGTACGAGTCATGGATCACAAGACTGAAGCATGTTTTTGTCAGTGCATGCTTACATGCTGAATTTGTTGCAAGATTAGGGTCTGAAATGTCATTTATTTCCCTACAGCAGTCTTGCTCTCTACTGCTTTACAGCAGTCTAGCATACTCACTGCAACGTGGTCATTAAAGGTAATACTAATAGTCAAAGAAGACTTAACAGGAAAAGGGAATTTCTTGATGATGTTATCACTGTGACTTAACAACACATGATTTAAAACTTAAACTGTGTAAGTATGTGCTTACACTAATATCAATTAATGCCAAAACACAGTACTGAAAGCATAAAAGGTATACTAACTGGAAGGGATCTTCTGCCTGTACTGCGATTAACTCCACCTACACCATTTGCAAGAGATTTAGGAAGTTTAGAATGAGAAAACACATGCGTTACACAAGGATGGTAGTCCAAAAGAGCACGTTGACAGGCAGACACCCATGAAATGCCGCCTCGGAATTCGTGTATCCCAGCTTTCACTCCTCCCGGTAGCCTGGACAGCAGCAGCGGGAGATCTGACCGGACTCACGTTCTGCAGGGCCCTGCAGCAGAACCGCTGATGACCCCAAGTGATTAAGGGTCAACAAACTCCAGCCTGAAGCAACCGTTCTATGAACTTTGGCACATTCTGAGTCGGCTCCTGCTGGTTTGTTGCCTTTGGCCCTTATCTTGCAGTTTAGCAAGGATTGTGAAATTCTGAATAAAGTTACAAGACAGATCGGGTCTGTCTCAGTGACTCAAGGTCTTGCTCTTTAAATGTTCTCAGTCTTCAAAATTCCTTTGGCAAATAATCTCATCTATCAGCTAAACATTTTCCAATAGGTGTGTCAAAGGACCCACCAAAAAAAAAAAGGAAAAAAAAGAAAATATGTCTGTAAATATCACGTGGGGCAGGGAAACATTATCAGAGATTCTCTATGGTAGCACTTTGTTTGGAAAAAGTACCTGCATTCCATGTATGTACAAACTTCAGCCCAGAACTGAGAAAACTCTGCTTTGAATCTAGTACTATGGGTTGTTTTCAGATGGATGAAGGGAACAACTGCTTTAGAAAAATGCAAATATCTTTGTAATATAAAAAGAAAAAGAGGAAAAGAACAGGAGTTGCCTACTTTCAAAAGTACTTATAAGTACATTGACTCCCAAATGTCCACGTTGCCTACAAAAGAGGACTTTTAATATAAAGTCAATGAGAATTCTGAAAATTTTGCTGTGAATTTTGCTTTCAAGGTGGAACTTAGGCCTTTTGCGGAAATTATAAGTTCTTCCTACTTAAAAGTACAAGAAAGAGAACATATAACTCGTTGGGCTCCTTTTTTTCTTGGCAATGTTTTTTCTGCCATTGCGGTAGCCTCAGTGCTCTAAGTGGAATACTTAATGAATTAAAGACTTTCGGTGGTAGGTAATCATAGGTAGATATGTAAATAAAAAAGGATGCAGAAGTCATAAAATAAAATATTAAGCCTGTATATATTTCTTGGACACTGGCAACTCACTTCAAATGAGAAAAGCTTTCTATACTAATATGAGACCCGTGACATCTTTCAGCAAATTTTGAGATGTAAACCTAGTCAGACTCAGCTAAACAGTCCTAGTGCTTTTCCCTTGATCTTTACCTGCAGGAAGGTAGTTCCTAACTTGTAGTATGTATTGTAACATCCATTCTCCCTTCCCTCTCCCCCTACCATTTTTCTGAGCAATCAGGACCAAGTAACCAAATAATCATTGGAAGAATTTCATTCTTCTGCCTTCCTGCTTCCTTAGCTGGGATAGTTCCTGGAGAATTTCTCATTCTAGGAAGGAGTTTTGGAAGAGCGCTCAGGTTAAGGTTTTCAGTGTCTACAGTCAGATTACTGAACACATAGGTAAGACATTACCAAGACATTTTCAAAAGTAAGTCAGAAGCATAAAACTTAGTGAAAACTGTTCAGCTACAGGAGCAACAGGAGCAGATACAGCAACCAGGTTTTCCTTCCTGGAAATCATGTTAGTCCTGGAGGTCACGTGAGATGCAATTCACAACATTCAGTGGCGGGTCATTCCCTTGTATTTGTTCAGCTCATCAGCTGTCTACTTCTGCCTTTAAACATCTAAATGGTTTTAAAAAAATCTGTCCTTCTAGTAATTTTCAGAAATTATTAATTTGTGGCTCAATTAAGAAAACAATTTTGGACAATTACATGTCCTCCTGAAGTGCAGGATGGCTTCTACATACTCAGAATCTTTGAACTTTTAAAAATAAATCTTAAGACTCTATCTTTTCTTAACATAGAATCTATGTGCTCTGATTTTCTCTCCTTACAATTTCTGTATTTCCAAGAGATTATCCACAGGATGTTCTAAACAATGTGAGAAACCTGTTAAAGATTTTTTTCCTCTCTTAAGAACACAGAGGTCTCAAAACACTCTGAAATCCCTGAGCATGTTGAAACATCTCTCAGTGATGGCAACAGCAAAACTGGATCTTGAACTGCTTTTGTATTGACAAAGCAGCAAAAGAAGAATTGAAAAATTGCATATGACTGTTTAGCAAAGCTCCACAATGAGCCAACATAGCACAGTTTTAACAGTTAGGAAGGTGGCTAAAAAATCGGTTCTATTACTCTCTGGCATGTTTTTGCTGTCTGCCTTATGCCTATCACCCCACTAATTCTCCAATGAGATGCTGAATTGCTGAACTTTTTGTTCAACATATCAACCATGTGAGTTTATTGTGAAAATAAACTCATTGCTCCTGTTCAGCTGAAGCTAGATAAACCTGCCAATTGCCGCAAATGCTGAATTTTAAATATTATTATCTTAAAGTTCCTTCAGGCTTTCAAGCAGACGTATCTTGGCCAATCATTTGGGGTGCCTTGAAACTCATCGCATTTAGAAGAAATGGTATATTTAATCTCACATTTATCTAATCTTGCATTTACTTGTTAATACTTGTAAAGTGTGTTGAACACTCCTAAGGCTGTACTAGTGCAATATAAAATATGCTGGCCTGAGAGATATAGCTTTTTAAGGAGAGTGGTATCATTGTGCTGGATCATGGATTATTGAGAGATTAATTCTGTCATCTACTCCTCTCCCTTCTCTGAAATGAAATCCTGCTTTTTTTTCCCATTGCAGTCTTCGGTCTCAATGGCCAGCAATTCCTCACTGGCTGCCTCTTGTGTGGGTTGTTGTTCACCTAACAAACTACTGTGGAAGAACAAACTTTCCCATTCTAGTGCCATTTACATACAGGCAACGTTGTCTTCTCAGAGTGGGAACCCAAAACTTCAGAATGACTTTGGAAGACCAAAGGATCTCCCCACTTTCCACCTTGAGCAGTATCCTGTTTGCCTTTCTGTAATCTGCATGGCAATGTTAACTATTAACCTCTGTGTAATGTGTGCAGTGTTATTTAATATACAATAATCATATTTCACTTATTGGGTTGTAGAGTACAGGGAACACTCTAAGTACCAAAAGAAGTTGTTTTGATTTTATTTCTCTTTTAAAATAGGGATAGTACAAAAATACCATAAAGATGGTTTGGTAAGAGAAGGTATGTAGAACAACATTTCAGAGCACAGGCTATGTTTTAGGAAATAAAAACAGACAAACTAAAAACTTTGCTAATCTCTGTGTTAGAACACAGAAAGGTTCAAAGTACGGTAGTTAATCTGAAGAAAATAAAAAGTGGCAATGCACTGGAATGTACAGTTTCTATTTATAGAAAGCCCAACAAACTTGAAGCCCACACCATTCAGTTAACAATTTACAACACCTTCATTGTATAGTGCAGTGCAGAAAGTGGAAGGCTGTTTCATTTCTGTATTTCCAGACGCGTGTCATTTCCAACCCCATATTTAATAGTGTGTAACTGCCTGAAGGGGAGAGATCAGAATGTGTGGCATGTCTCACTGAGAGGAATTTTGTGCATTAAAAAACCCCAAACCAAGCTCTTTCAACTATTAAACAGAGAACTAACCAGAACCCTCGCTCCCACCCTGGCTTTGAAGACCAAAAAAAAAAAAAAAACCAAAGGAAAGAAAAGGAAGAAAAAAGAGAAAGAAGAGAAAGAAAGCGCAAAGTGAGACATAGCAGAGAGCAAGAGACAGAGGGGGCAGAGACAGGGAGAAAGAGAGCACAGGAGCAAGAGCATTCCTTATGAGAGGGGTGTATGTAAAGGACAAGAAGAAACGGTTTTCCATGATGTCACTCACAGCATGTCTGTGTCTGGAAAAGTGCTTGAAAAGGCAGACATGGATTTCTTCCATTCCAGTAATGCAAACTATTCATGCCACGTTTTCAAATGTAAAGAATACCATGTACAGGGCATGAAAGAAGATAATCTAGATATTTATACACTACCAACAAGCTGATTTGACTGAGCTGATAATTTGGGTCTTGTCGTTTCCTCTTTACCCTTTGGAATCCAGTTTTTCCAATTTCCTCCTACTTTGCAATCTGTGTCGTGTCGCGTGTCATCCCATTCCTCNCCCCCCCCCCCCCCCCCCCTTGTTTTTTTTCTTCTTTCATCTGTCACCCCCTTCAAGAAGCTGATGCAAGGGGTTTTTCTTCCTTCTTCATGTGCATGCTTCTACTTTCCTGTGCTCTCCATCTACTGGTAGAGTGATTAAACTGTTGTTGCTACTTTTTTAACTCTGTGTCTTCGTCCCCTTGTTCTGCAATCCCTTACTTGTCTTGGACTTAAGCCTGAAATTCTTTCTTCGATAAAACACAGGAAATTCTCACCAAAAGACATATTTACATATTACATTGTTTCTTTTCCCCTTCATACAGCTTTCCTTTCTTGAGGTTTTGCATATTCCCTCTTCAGCTAAACGCAGATTTCAGACATCACAAATCCCCANTAAATCCCCCAAAAATCACGTAGCTGATAGCACACTTAAAATAACCACAGCTGCAAGTGGAGGCATGGATTCATGGAGGTTGAACTCAGTACTAACAAGACTGACAGCATAAACAACAATTATTATTGATGTATTTCTCCCCCAGAGGCACCGGTCTTTAGCACACGGCCTGGAAAACATCTAATACCTATGTTTGCTATAAATGCCGATATTACTTCTACCTTGGTTCAAGTCACAGGTAGACATGTTATTCAGCTGCATATAAGAAGAAAAGTAATTCAAATGCTTATAGGGATAGGCAAAGCTGTGGCTGCACAACCACGCCAGTGATCTTGCCGGGACTGATCTGGTGAAAGA
>RSEF01000004.1:70727468-70743204 GCA_003993805.1 Himantopus leucocephalus | reverse complement strand
CTAGATGATCTGAAAGGTCCTTTCCAACCTTAACGATTCTATGGTGGGGGGCGGGGGAGCGGCTGCGTGGTTCTCTGTTGCTGGCTGAGGCTAAACCACAACATAAGGCTTCCTTCTAAAGTGGAAGAAATATTTACATATCTTTGAGAAGGCACAAAGCCATCTCTCTGCCACTTAGCTATACAACATTTCTCCCATATTTTAGTTTTCCCAAGGGGAGATATCTTACGTAAGACTTGTTGATACCATTCTTAAAACCAAAGGCATTCATGTATTCAAACTTAGCTAATTTTCTTGTTTGGCCTCTGACTATTTTTTAGCAGAGTTGGCAGTGGCAGGTAGATCTATTATGCTAATTCTATAGTAAAAAGTCCAATTAACTTTCCTACTTTTATTTAGCTTCAAGACCTAGGTTCACTTACATAAAAGACTTCATAGTAAAACAATCACTGAAGCTGTCAGGGAGCTTTTCAAGCATCTATTTAGGTCCTATATTACAGTTCATGTTCTTTAATCTGGTTCTAATTTGGCAGACTAGCACCATTTCAAGTGACAGCATATTAACTAATTAGGAAAATAAAAGACTAGATAAATATCACTCAACAGCAAGTGTGCTAGATAATGTTCAATGTTTAAACTACAGTAACTATTTTGAAGTTAATAGTGAACGAACCATAAATGGAGATACATGTTATGATGAAGCCCATCGATAGGGGAAGGCAGAAAAAACATAACAGCATGGACTGCCCCTTGCTGAGAACATGCATGAGGCATGAACAACAGGCACCATTCAAACCAAAGCTTCTCATGCTCTGTGATGTTGGCTATGCTTTGCCTTTCTTGAGGATGCTTCCTCATGCTGTGGATTGTTCTGGATCCCACGGTCAAATGCACTAATGGCTTGCCTTGGAAATATGGTTGAACAGATGTGGAATAAGAGTCAGTCACGTGCTGGCAGTCAAACCCTTTGACCTGTAGCTCTAAGGCACATCAGAAATAACACAGTTTTACTAATCTTACTAATAACACAGGGAAATACACACCACACACACTGGAGGGCAACTGCTAGGCAAAAACTAATCTGCACAAAATTGTAGAAGTTTTTCCATAGCGCCAGTCTGAAAAGAAACATCATTTTAGCATGTTTGTTGTTATGTTGCTGATGTCAAATGTCTAGGAAAAAAAGCTTAGTGGAATCTGCACAATTACCAAGATGAAAACATCTTATACAGGTGTGTTGGTTTTAATTAAGCCATAGAGGCTTCTGATGAGAAGTTGCCTTCTTCTTTGCTGGAATATTTTCCATCTCTCTGTGCAGACACTAGGAGATAAGGTCTCTAGCCTGCTGCAGGGTTACTGCTTCAGAAATGGGGAGAAAAGCTTCCCAAACGTGCTGCTGCATCCCCTCCACAGAGCATGCAGAAAGGTTTGGCTACTATTTAAAACCAGGAGCAAAAGCACATTTCAAAATAATGAATCCTTTTGTACAGCAAAGTACCTATCTCCACTAAATCCTCCTAAAAAATACTACTAACAAGATAATCTACAGGCCTGCCAGCCTGTAGTCAGTGAGCAAAAATGCCTGTTATAAAACTCTGCTCTGTCCTGAGCAAATTGGGAAAAAAGCAACTTTCAGACAATAGCACATCTGGTTTGACAACACAGTTCATAAAATCAATTTTCAGACAATGCAACAATAGCAAAACATGAACTGGCTTTTGGCCTAGTGGTCAGCCCTGCCTTTGCCTGACCTAAACATTCACTAATCAAGAAAAGCTGATCCCTACTCTGCCCCATTTTCCCCAATTCTACCCAGATGGTAAATCACTCATTTAAGAGAAGTAAAATGTGAACTTTATCATTCTCTCCTGGCCTCCAAGCTTTTAGGATTCCCTCATTTTATTTCTACATTCTTTCCAGAAGACTGGAATTTTACTTCTGCATTTTCGTGATGTCTTTTTAGTGAAAATTTGACCTCCACATACAGTCATTCAGTGCCATGAGAACTAGATCTCATTGCAGAGAGACCTGGACTACAACAGGGTATGGAAATCCCAATCCTTGTTTGCAGCAGTCTCTGCATCGTTCAATATGTTTCCCTTGTTGGTCTTTTTACACAGACTCACGCTTAGCATAAAACTTGACAATGTATTGTTGCTCTACCCACATCCCTAAATCACTCTGTGTTAAGGAAATTTGTCTCTTGCTTCTATTTAATCTGAGTCAGCAGCTGAATTATGTTTGTTCAATGTTTCCAGAAAGAATGACTTGTTGGGCTAATACTTTTTTAACCATCGTTTTGAACAAGGTTTGCATAGAGGGCAGGATGACAGCAAGATCTTTTTGTTGCAAGAACACTAACAATCATAATAAATTACATCAATCATGTTCAGGTCATTTCTGCATATAAACTGTAAAATTGGTCTTTAAAATAACTTCAGGGCAGGAATGCATTTGTTCACCTTAACAATGTCCTAAAACGCATGGAAAATGAATGGAGACTCATATCAGCTCCTTCTACACCAAACTGAATGTTCTGCCTCTGATGTGCAGCCTGTTCCTGCTAGTAGTTTGCTGTGGATCGGTATGGGAGGATGTTTGGAGTGTGGAAATGTTATTACAAAGGCAAGTCAGGGCTCCCAAAGCCTGTGTTGTTTGGGACGGTTTCTTGTGTTTATCACAATGGCTGCACTTGTGCCTCCTGTCAATGGTCCTGCCAGGACAGTACAGCTCTGGGCCTTGTGTCATGCTGCCTGTGAGCCTGTGGACTTTTACTTTCCCTGCCTCGCCAACATGTCTCATGAACTGGCCATAGGTATTTCATTGAGGTCAGCTGAAGGCTTAATCTGTACAAAGGGCTTCCTCCCACATGCAGTGACAGCAAGCAATGAGTTCCTCAAGAACTGCTTCTTCAGCTCCAAGCATAGTTTCTCTTCTTCCATAACAATGTAAAGCTACAGTCATCACCAGCACAGGCCTCCAGAGAAGCAACTTGTGTCACCTGAAAGCCACTTCTATCCCATCTCAGGTGGAAGCCTGTGTTTTCTGGGCTTCTAAGCTTTGGGGTCTGCTTGATCCCTCAGGTAAGGCCAGTGAATGCATGGGGCTTCAGCTTTGGTGGTGTAGTTCTGCTCTGCAGCGCCACATCCCATGCTGAGCTGAGTGCCTCACCATTTTCACATCTTCTTCAGCTTTCTTCTCAGTGCAAGCTCCTACCAGGTGACTTCAGCCTGGCAGGAAATGCTTCATCTTCTTCCCCTCAGTCTGCCATTGCAGTTGATAGGGGTCTTGCTGGGTTCTGATGCAGAGCAGGTACAGGAGTAAGGAGATGAGACCTCCTGACCTGGGGAGGAGGGCTGTCTCAGGGTGGCTGCTTACAGCATCTCCTTATTGCCATGGTGGGAATCACAGAATCACAGAGCTGCAGACTAGCTGAGGTTGGCAGGGACTTCTGGAGGTCATCTGGTCCAAGCCCCTTGCTCCAGCAGGGCCACCAAGAGCCAGTTGCTGAGGTGAGATGTGAAAGTGAGCTGGAATTAATTGCTGCAAGTGTTTATATTAGACAGGGTCTGCAAACTCTCTGCAATTAAAGGCAGCTAGTGGCTCCCAGACCAGTGTTAAACATCTTACAGACAGTAATTATATGTCGTTTCTCACTTCCCCATCGTACAAGAACTGACACTGTAAGTTTGCAAACAATAAGCTCTTGCTACTTAAAGGAAAGGACTGGTCTTGTTTTCTCTTCTTGTAGGGTTATTTACCAGTACCTCATATCTAAAATGATTACAGTAGGGCTGAGTTTAAACCATGGGGTTTACTCTGCTAATATGGTTGATTTTAGTTTTTCTCATTTAGATCTTACTGAAGCTACTTGGAGTGCAATTGTAACTGCTTGAAGTCAAGCACCAAATCCAATATCTTATTTAAAGAATCTAAAATAATTTCTAGACATTTTTATGTCTAAAATTTAATCTGTGTTTTGGAGAGAAAAGTTTTAAAAAGAGTTTTAGATTAATTCTTTAGGCCTGAAAATAATTTGTTTGAATGGAAATAGATAGCTTTCAGATAACTGTATGGAAACAAGTCTCCATGTAGTTTCTGAAACGTACTTACAAAAATTTGAACTAAAAGTCTTTTAGTGACTTTTAAGAATTAGTATGGTGTGTGTAGATGTCCCAAGGTGGCAGTGTTAGGCAGCCTTTCAGTTGTTTTCTGTTGGACAAGAAAACTCTTTGTCCTGGGCAGACAAGCAGTGGAACAGTATGCATTTTATTATGCAAGACTCTGGATCACTGTTTCACATATCAGCATTTGCCAGTAATAAAAACCGAAATGAGTAAGTGCAATTATTTAGGGGGTCTCATGGCACAAAACAAGCTTAAATGTGTCACTTTTTTTCCTTTTATGAGGCCAAAGAAAATCAGACTGAACTTCAGGTACAAGTTCTACATATCTAATCCAGCATCCCTTGAGGAGAGTTTTAAACGGCATTCCCCTGCAGGGCCGACACAGTGCTAAGGAACTATTCTATACACCTTATTCTGTGTCATTCACACTTTGCTGTCTCCTCCTGGAAAAATCAGTATCTTGTGCACAACAACTTGTGACGCAAGAATTCCCCTCTCAAACCCAAGGGAGAACAAAGGCCACTGCTTTGTATAGCCCCAATAGACTCAGCTGCCTACACTTGCTTCTGTGCCACCTCATCCCAATCCTAGGGATCTTTCCCCCTCAGCACCACTGAGCCTGACCTGTGCATTTAGGGACCTGTGTCCAGTTTGGGGTCCCAGAGCAGGGCAGCCATTGGCTCCATGGAAAAAGTTCAGCAGGTGCCACAGAGATGAGGAAGGTGCTGGAGCACAGCACATCTGGAAAGAGGCAGAGAGAAAGGCTTTGTTCAATCTGGAGACAAGAAGGGTAAGGACTCTTTCAGATGTCTTCAACTTCCTTGGGGTGCGGGAACAGAAAGGAAAGAGCCAGACTCTTCTCAGAGGTGCAGAGGACAGCATCAAAGACACTTGCCAGGAACCAAAGGAGCCCTTTCTTCCCAAGGAGAATGCTTGACGCAGGAAGAGAGACGTAGAGAAGCCATGGGATCTCCACTCCTGCGGATCTTCCCAGCTCTACCGGACAAGGCCCACAGCAGCCTGATGCAGCTGTCACTCCTTTAAGCTCCATTGGTGGTGATGGGGCAAGTGGTGGATCACAGACCTCCAGAGGTCCCTTGCGAACGCAATTATTCTACAATACTATCTCACAGCTTACTGAACATTGTTTCAGCTCTGCTCATTTTCCTGAAATGTCCTCTGCAAACATGTTAGCATTCCAGACCT
This sequence comes from Himantopus leucocephalus, assembly GCA_003993805.1. NCBI lineage: Eukaryota > Metazoa > Chordata > Aves > Charadriiformes > Recurvirostridae > Himantopus > Himantopus leucocephalus. The sequence continues at coordinate 70,737,871 of RSEF01000004.1, read as the reverse complement.
AACAGCGGTAGTACTTAGTGTGCTGGCTGAATCCTCACCTTGAAGGACAAATATAGGCAAGAGGAGAAAATTTGTTCTGAGGCTTCTTTGCCCTGAAGCTGTAGTATTGGTGACAAACACCCTGACCTCAGGTCACCAAGTATATTTCTACTGCCTGTCCTTCATCAAACCCCAAATTTATCCTGATTTCAGAAGTTAGTACTATTTTAAAAAAGAGACTTTATATATGTCATGTTACAGCCAAGCAAATAAGGTGAGATTCATCCAGGTATAAAGCTTTAAGAAAGACCTACAGGACGAAAGAGAGCATGGGGCCTCTATAAGTAAACCTAGATGATGCCTTGGCTACTGGAATGGAGCAAGAAAAGTTGATGGCAGAAACTGTAGTAGCAGCACCATGTACAAGCAGGTAGAAAGGGCTAATGGTCTACTCCAGGGCGAAAAGTAGCACAAGAATATGAAGGTGTTACTTGAGAAGAAACAGCAAGGAAAGGGACAAAGCTGAAGTCTAACATGGGTATAAGTTTTCAGTTTGTCAAAAAAGAGGAATACTGTCAGCTTGGCTTACTCAGAACATGAAGGTTCTTCAGAGGAAATCAGCACAGACCTAAGGTATAATGTGTTTCCCTTGACAGATAGCTCTTCTGAGAAATACTGTGTGGTTTATATCTAGATATGGACTTTGGAATTATTTTCTCTTTCCTGGGTCTGAGCCTTGTGTCCCATGATTTGCCTTGGCTTCCTTAGTAAACAAACCTCAACGTGCATGCTGAAAAAAATGAGCTGTGATGTTTTTCTAATGAGAAGCTGAAAATAAAGCCTTTGTATTCCTCTGGTATCCAGCTTCACAAATGTGCCCATTGTTTCTGCTTGTTTTCTGCCTGTTGCACTAGAAATACTGAAAAAGCAGTGTTGTAGTCGCATAGCTGTACTTGGGAATCCAAGAGCCCTCATATCTCAGGTCCAAACTTCTGCACGGCTGGGACAGTCTTTCTGTCTGTATTTTTGTTTTGTTATCCATTTGAAACATCTTCTTGCTTCTTTTAAAGTGTACTTAGCTTCCTTAAAGATCTGGCTGCTTCAGGAGCCAGGACTCCACCATTAACATCTCTTATCACCATAGTCTAAATATGATGCTGCACTGGTCACCATAGAAATACCCTGTCACTACGAGTCTTTCATGCAGTTCTCATCGTGCACAAACATTTCTTAATTTTCTTTTTTAAATCTGAACTGCCGTAAGCTAACCCACAAATGTCTTGGCACGATCACACTATTAATCATTGTCATTGCTTTGTAGGAGCCTGGCATCTCTGTTTATCCTGTGTTTGCAGTTTGCTCCTTGATACTGAGGCTAACTTGGGAGGAGAGAAGAGAGAAAGGTGAGACAGCACCTTCCCTGCCCTCAAACTCTTGCCCACTCGCAGGGCTGCAAAAGCTCGTGGAAGCCTTATGCCACTGAAATCATCTGCAGCCTGCAGATCCTCCCCCATGTGCTTGGAAATGCAGCACAGATGGAGCTGCGCTGTCAGTAGGGATTACATGCTGGGGGAGAGTGGCAACGTACAAGAACTCTGTCAGTGTTTAAACCCACTCATTGGAGGCTCATGGTGTGAGTGGGAGGAAAAGAACATGGGGAAGAGCTGTGACATCCCAGCTCTGGGCTGGGTCCTGTCCCAGTCAGGGAAGCAGAGCTTGAGAGGCTGTCTTCTGACCACCAACAGAGGAGCACCTCTGGAAACCCACAGTGGAAATGGATTTCTTAGCACCTCTAGGAAGGCAATAAGTGGGTCTGAAAAGAAGATTTTTAATGAGGGAAAGACAGTCAGGAAAATAAATCAAACCACGTATGTTTTCTGCCTGCAGAGATTGCGAGTTACAACCCAGAGACCCAAAAGGATCAGATCAAGTCAAATGGAAGTAACTTCTGTCTTTCCCTACTGTTCCCTGCAGAGCTGTTTCTTCATAGCTCACATTTTCAGGACACAGTAACTCCTGCATGCTGCACCACTTGAAGGCTACACATGCTACCAAATCAGGATGTGCCGAAAAACTTTGTGAGAGAATTTCTCCTCCTCAAAGGAGAATCATGCACTGTTTTGGTTTTGTATTCTGGAGAGTTTCAGGGTTTTCAGTGTCTGTCTGCTGTTAGATATGGGGCTAATGAGGAGGAATTACTTTTGAGGCCGCTTACTCAAATGTAGGTCTCTTAGCTCTTGCAGAATTTTTTTTTATTGCTATGCTTTTTTAACTTTAGTTGAGCATTATATGTATTTCATTTCATTATATGGTAATTGAGCTGGTATTACTGGCCAAGCAGGCTATTTTAACAAAGTGCTGGATGGCTGCTCAGTTTGCAAATGCTACAATGACACTGAACTCTGGAAAGAGAAAAGCACCTATACTGGAACTGTATATTGTAGCATGCAACAAATATTTGAATTACACAGCGGTACATGAGCCAAGCTGAATCTTTAAATAAATGGGTATAGATTAACCATTAGAGATTTATCTTCAGTAATTTATTAAATTCTAACCTGCAGCACTCAATAGAATTCTCTTTGCCAGAGATTTGGGCTCCACAGTGGGACCTGTTCCCACCTTCACCCACACCCCACCAAAGTAAAAGGTTCTCCTATACGAATCTGCTGGGTTGCCCATCTCTAAATGAGGAGGCTAGAACAGCTGTAGTCCTCTGCTTGGATTGTCCCAATACTGTCCTTAGTCCATGCAACAGCAGACCGTAGACGAGGTAAATGTGAAGATTTTACTTTCTCTTTACATATAACAGAAATTTCACTTACATGTCTTAAGCATAGATTTAAGTACAAAACTTTGTATTCAAAAATCTGTCTAGGTTGACAGTGGTGGCTGAACCTGATTTCACAGAGTGCTGTCTAAAGGAGCCATATAATAGGTGTTAGCCCTGTTAACTGCTCACCTTCCCCGAAGTCCTTTACTGGCAACCTGTTTTTCCCCCAGGTTGAGAGTGAGGACTAACTCTCCAAAAAGATTTAAATGGTGATAATAAGCTAGCATTTGAGGAAACAAGCATGCAGAAAAATGTTAGGGAAAAATCCAGGGTCTCAAAGCAAGCTAGTACAACAGTTGGTACTTCAGAATTGCTTGCAGTTTTATTCAAGTGGCCTAAGCAATCTTCTTTGTATTCAGAGAAACATGGCACTCTTTCATTCAAGCCAAAATCTTTAGGGAACTTAAAATGGTTTTTAAGAATGGAAGTGAGTGCTAACTTAATATTGCTTCTCATGAAAAAATTAAATATTAAAGACCAAAATATTTCAAAATGGACTAAAGGTATCGATTTAAGAAACCAAAACCAGATGCCTGACTTTCAGAGTGAGCATGCAATGTTTGCTGTACTGCACCTCTTAAAAACACCCCAAATCGTTAGTCACTAGTGAATAATACTATCTTCAGGGTTCACAGAAGGGATAAATACGTTCCTGTCCACGACTTGGGACCTCAGCAGACTAAGATTCAAGGAAAACGACAGCACTTTTAAATTTTATCTGTAATTTTCATAGTGTGGGGGTGATTTGACTGACTCATTAACCCTGGAGGGAGATTGTTAATCAGTGGATGACTGCTATGTGTGCCAAAAAGCCACAATTCAGATTTGCTCCTTTATGGGAATGCCTGATTGAAATAAATTGCATGTCTTACATTAAGCTTTAGTCTTCTCATTTTGATCCTTGTTTGCCTAAGAAACATGGCTTGTATAAAGAGTCCCTGGCTTTTCTCTGCCTTCCCAAAATCTTTGCTTTCCTTCGCCAGTCTCCAAAAATTCGTCAAGAAAGTAGTGACCCCAGTGTCTAGTTGTCACAAGTTTTTTGATAGCAGGTGGCTGGGACAAGAGACATAACATTACTGTAGCCCTCTTGAGACAAAGAGTTGCAGTCCTGACTGAACCTGGGTCGAAGAAGGGGTACAGGAGTCAGGGCTTCACTTTCCCTGTTACAGCCAGTGACTGCATGACAGTGGGAGGCAGGTTCTCCTCCTGCGCATCTTCATGGCCACTACAGAAGAGTTTTAGCTTTGCAATTACAGATCTCCAGAGGAATTACTTGCATTTTTTCCACTCAGTTAGTTTCTTTCTATTTTTGGTTTTGATGTAAATAGTTCTCCTACATCCCAGTGTGCAGTTACAGAACAGGACAGATACTGCAGGCATGAAGGAGACTAAGAAGAGGCAGTTAGTAGGCTTTATCCAAGTCTTAGGATTCTGCAGTATAAAATACTGTTAAGAAGTTATCTTAGTCACAAGCCTGAAAGTATCATAGGGCTTTGTACACAGAGCTGGACAAAGGCTAGCTGAGTGCCCCAACTTGGCAATTCCTTAACTAAAGCTGTTTAAAAGAAATCTGGAAAAGCTCAACTCAGAAATCCCTGGGCTTTACAGTGGTGGCTTTTAGAAGAAGGCCCACATGCTGAAATGTCCTTTCAAAACTGGATGTAAGTTGTAAGCTTCAACTGTACCTTAGTGCAATGTACCTTGGTTGAAAAGCAAAAGAGAAAGCAATACACTAGTGTCAATTTGGAAACACAATCCAAATCCAACAAGCCAGGTGGCTTTAGGTCATGGCACATAACCTTGTGCCACTGCCACATGACCTCCTGGGTTCAGTCACAGGTCACACGCCAAGCAGAAGGAGGACTAGCAATTTCATTTTGCCTACCAATGCTTTCAAGCTGCATGCAAGAAACGATTGTGTTTGTGGTATGGATGCCTGAAAGTGATATGCTGGGAATTGTCTTTTATGTATAGGTACTACATTTTCTGTAACACTTAATTTAAAAACAAACCCAAACCTCATATGCTATCTCCTCCACTTTCTCTCTTCCTACCCTTCCTCCCCTCCTACAGACTTTGACAACAGTTTGTATTAACTCTTTCCCCTCTTCTCTGCAATATTCTTCTATCCCTTAGTATTAATTCATGCTTAATTTTTCCCTGCATAGCTTGCCTAGTAGATCACAGGGTGTGCATCTCCCAGCCTCCCTTCACTCCTCTCGCGCAGCCCATTGCTTTGCTTGTGGCCATTGCTCCTCACATCCTGCAGCCATGGGCCTATTAATTTGCCACTCCTCCATGTCTCTGCCTTCTTGCAGTCCTTGTTGTTTCCTCCTTCCTCCTTAGTCTTCTGTGGTTTTGCCCACTTCTTTCCTTCTGTCTTGTTCCCCATCAGTGGCTGAGGCTCCCATGCACTCCTGACCTCTCTCCAGCTTTCCTCTCTTCTATCTAGTCAGCAAGTGTTCCTTATCTCCCCATGGGGAAACCCAGACCCAATCTGTAGTGTTTTTCACTTGTATTGGGTTTACGTAATAAGGTTTCAGTAGTGGAAGTGCTGTAGGGAGGCCTTTGTGAGGAGACGCCAGGGCTGCTCTGTGCCAGTCCCACCACAGGGCACAGCTGAGCCCCTCAGCCAAGACAGTGGCACCTCGGGGACGAAGCACTTAAGAAAGGGAAAAAATGCCACAAAGGCAAAGAAAGAAAGGAAAACCACAAGTGTGAGAAACAGCCCTGTGGACACCAAGGTCAGTGAAGGAGCCAGAGGTGGTGCTCCAGATACTGGAGCCCATGGAGAAGACGATAGGGGAGCAGGTTGTCCCCTAGAAGCACAAGAAGGACAATGGTGGAGCAGATATCCACCCTGCAGCCCCTGGAAGACCCCATATCACAGCAGGTGGAGACGCCCTGAAGGAAGCTGCTGCAGCCTGCGGAGAGGACATGCTAGAGCAGGCTCCTGGCAGGAGCTGTGGCCCATGGAGAGAACCCCACACAGGAGCAGGTTTTCTGGCAGAAGCTGTGGGCTATGGGGGACCCACACTGGAGCAGTCAGTTCCTGAAGGACTGTTCTCTGTGGAGAGAACCCACATTGCAGCAGTTCGTAAAAGACTATTCCATGGGATCAACCCCACACTGGAGCAGGGGAACAGTATGTGGTGGAAGCAGCAGCAGAGAGGAACCATTATGGACCCACCACAACCTCCATTCCCATTCCCTGGCAGGTCTGGGGTGAGAGAAGGTAGAGGAGTTGGAAGTGAAGTTGAGCCTGAGTAGAAGGGGAAGCGTGAGGGGAAAGTGTTTTACTCTTGTCTTTGCTTCTCACCATCCTACTCTGTTTCTAACTGACAATAAATTCATATAATTTTCACCAAGTTGAGTCTGTTTTGCCTGTGATAGTAACTGGCAAGCAAATTCCCTGCCCTTATCTCAACCCATGAGCTTTTCCATCCTATTTTCTCACTGTGTCCTGTTGGTGAGGGGGAGCAAGAGAGCGGCTGGGTGGGAGCCTGGCAGCCAGCTGAGAACAAACCAACACATCACTCTTCATTGGGGATCTTCCCTTCCCCAGTTCCTTTAACTGAACTGTCAGCCCTGTGCATTCCTGTTTTTTACTTCACCACAGCTGTCCTCCACACTTTCCTCAGCACTCTTCTTTGTCTGCAGCACTTTCTGGTACTGCACTGCTTGACTGCTGATTTGCCTGTGGGACTCTATTAATGTCCCATTCTGACACGGCACTGCAGCTCTAACCACGTGGGTATGTCCGTGCTGAGCCTCTCTCTCACTGTTAGCTCTCTGCCCTAGCACAGGCAGGAAACAGTTGCCTTCTGAAATCCGGTTCAAACTTCACCTTGGCGTCCACTCTCTGTTCTTTGACATTTGTTAACTTCCCCTACACTATCCCCACTCACTATAATCCCATGCTCACAAGTATTGCTTAGCTTCCTCCTGCTTCCCTGGGTAGTGGCTGCCTTATTGTGCCTTTAGACACTAACAGCCAAGCACCGAGGAAAAGGCATCACAGAAGCTTCTCCTGGACACTACAGGAGGTGACATCTTCGGGCAATCCTGCTTGATGCTGACTGCTCTGTGGGAAGCTGACACCATTCTGTGAAGACCATCTCATTCTGGTCATGACTGGGCTGGATTACCTTAGAGAAATGGATGAAAGTGTTAACCACCACCATACCACACACATGTTCAGGAATTCTTTAGCATCAGTGAGGCAAAAGACCTAGCTTTACCTCAGCCTCCTGGGCAAAGAGTACATCCACATTAGAAATTAGAATTAGCACATCCACATTAGAAATAAGGGCAATAATTCTCCTAGGCAAAGAGAAACTTGGTTCGCTCATCTCTGAAAATGAGCTTGCTGCCTTGAACTCCTGTCTAGTGAGTACTACGAATGTGTTAGTTTGGCTAGTCCTTTCGGGCCAATGAAGGACATAAGTAAGGCAATGCATCAAAACTGATCTATGCTGGAATGAAACAGTGCATAAACTAACTTGCCCTGCTGGCAGGAGGGAGAACTCCTCATAGCATCTTTCCAGGCAAAATGATGTTCACACCAGAAAAAGTGGCAACTGAGACTCTGTTTTGAAGGAGGGAGGGAAGATTGATGCAGTGGAGGATAACTGGGAAATTGTGTCTTTTTTGGAAAAGACATCACTTGAGATCTCTCCTAGCCCATAGGTGATGAAAAGTTTCTGCTACAATCCTCTGTATTTTATTTGGCAGTTGCCGAGGCCTTGATATGTGATAATCCGTGAGCCTTTTCCATATCTCTTGGCCATATGACTATCTTCCACCTTATTAAGCAGATCGAATGTCTGTTCTTAGGCTGCAGTTTCCATGTAAGATTCCAGAACTCCAGTTTTCAGATCTGTCATTGGGGACATGGGCTTGTCAGTGGAGCCTGATGGTGGCTCAGAATTAAATTTAGGACATGGTTTCTCTTCCCTCCCAACCTTCTGCTTGGTTTTGCAGCTGGTCCTGTTGGACTTCAACTTTCCCCCTTGGCTACTAGCTAGGTCTGTCCTTTTGTGGTCTTACTGATTTGTTATTTTCCCACAGAAGTCCTCACAGCTGTCAATGGAAACACTGATGCTTGTCTCCATAGTCAGTAATAAATTGTCAGGAAGTCTTGGGATTGTGGCAGCTTGTACAGGTTGCCTGTGGTGTGCAGTGGATGGTTCTGGCTAAATTTCTTCAGTAGTTTGAAGGTTTGGGGAGACATGCGTTAGCAGGTACATCTCTTGCTGATCAGCCCTAGGTCTCTGTACCATTTGGGGAGGCAATTTTTGTTCTACATTATCTAAAATCTCACTCAGAGTTGAGGCCTTACAAATAATTTTAATTTGTCTCCGTGTTCTAAGGGTAATAAACCCTAGGAAACTGAGGGAAGCCCACCTACAGCCTCCAAAGATATACCTTTTCTCCTGAAATGCTCTTCTATTTGCACAAGTATGAAGCCTGATCTGAAGTCTTGGAGCACATAAACTTACAAAAGCAGACCTGTTCTTTCAACCTGAAATGTATTCATTGAAACACAGCTGTCCTTAAAAGCTAATAAGGCTGAAAAACTTCAGCTTGTATTCTGGCCAAGAATATTTCAAAAGTATTTTATGTTGAAGCAGATAACTTATCTAGCATCTGACCTGTGACCTAACATTTCCACTGACAATTGTACTCCCATTCAAAAAGGCCAGCAAGTGGCGACTCTGCACAACTGCTTTTGAGGCTGAAGCTGAAGCATCCTTGAGGCACTGTTGGATATACTACATGTTGGTGCAGTGGCAAACAGAACCTACCAAAGCTCTGGCTGCTCTGACTTGTTTTCAAGTCATTGTACATGTCCTGATGAAAGCATTAGCAAAATAGGGAAGAGCCAGGAAGAAAGGAGAAATGTTTGAAATAAGCTTCTTGAGGAAGAATAAGTGTGGCATTGGTTTTGAGGTGTGCATTACTTAACAAGGTGCTTGGCCTGGTTTCTAATATTTTCTGTTTGAGTTTGGGGAGTGGATTGCAGGAAACCTGTCCATGACTTGTGAGTAGGACCTTATTTTCCCAATGGTTCAGACAGAAAATGTACAACTACTTAATAATTTAAATATAAAATCCACAATGATTCTTGTTGCCTTGAGTAATGTATCTCCCTGCAGGGCTGACATGAGCAAGCAGACAGCATAGATGGTTCTACCTACGGCAAAATTCTGCAAGGGGGGGCAAATATGGAGATGCCTGGCGGTCAGTGTACGCAGAGAAAATGGTGCCCACCCCTGCCTTCCAGCTGTTGACTCTGCCTCTGCACCAGAGGTGATTTCTCCCTTACCAGGGATGGTCAATTGACATGACCATTTGCTTCTGGTCTCCAGTTACTAACTGTACCGACCTAAACTAGGAAGCTGTTTAGAAAGCGGGCAATGTGTACTGTTCCCATAGGTTGTGAGTTTAGTAACCAAAGCTTAGTATAATTAAAGCCCTTTGTTAGGCGAATAACAATTTTTTAAAGCTTTTGTATGGTTATGCATAACTTTGAGCCAGACTTGTCTCCTAGACACAGACAAAACTCTTATTTTTTTGTTATGTACTTAAATGTCTGAAGCAATAATGTTAAATAAAAAGTTGGGCAGATAGAAAAAGGAGGTAAAATGGTACCAGCTTGAAAATCAGACTACTGTAACTAAACAGTATTTAATATTTTCAAAAGCAACTTTTACCTCTTTTCATCCTTCACTTTTGTTTAGTTTTCTTGGTGGATTAGGTGGTAGATGGGATGGTCAATACCTTGTGGTAGTCAGCTGTTTTCTGTTTTCCCCTCGTTCTTTGTAGAATGAAGCAATTTCTGACTTACAAGAAAATTGGGAGTCACTTTCTTGTGTGAAATGTTAAGCTGGTGTAATTTCTACCTCTTGCCTGAGCTTGGAAAAAAAAAAAAAATTCTGATGCTCTGGCCAGCCATTCTTCCTCTTAGAAGGGGCAATTATTCCTTGCAATGTTTTGAAGGCATCTCTGGAATCCTGACTCCTGCTTACCTGCCCACCAACTCTGCAAAATTGCAAGGATGGTCTGACCCTGTGGCCCATATTTTTTTAATCTTGCTGATTCCTAAAAAATTAAGTACTTTCAAAACGTCACCTACGACAAAAATGGCATGCTAGAGAGTGATGCTGATTTGACTGGAAGGGTCCAAGGTGGAGGCAACATATTTGTCCATTTAATTGTTAGACTTAAACATCCAGGACCCCTCTATCTCCCTCTTTCTGTAGTTCAGGGGTTCCCAAATTATGTTATATGTCCTAGTACTGGTATGCATACCACTTCAGAGTATTATTCTGCCCCAACAGACTGCAGCCTTCTCCCTCATGCTGGCTTAGTAGTACCTCAGAAAAGTTTGGAGACCTTTGATCAGATCACTGTGGTCTCTTCTGACAGGCTGAATGAAAGATCAGTCACTCTTTTTCCTTCTTATCTAGCTGAGAGGTGGAGGCACAGAATCATAGAACTGTTTGAGTTGGAAGGGACCTTAAAGATCATCTAGGATACCATCCACTACACCAGGTTGCTCAAAGTCCCATCCAACCTGACCTTGAAC
>RSEF01000004.1:70715657-70726468 GCA_003993805.1 Himantopus leucocephalus | reverse complement strand
TTTTTTAAGGAAGTTGATACCCATGTCTTTCTCCACCCAAGATACTATAGAAGATTAGATGACCGCTAGTTAGTAGCCCAGTTTACAAATACCTATCACAATCTGAGTACCTCTCTGGCCTGTGAGTGCTTTACCCAGGTTACCACTCAAATCCCACCCAGCGAGAGAGAGAGAGAGAGAGAGAGAAAAGGAACAGAGAACAGCAAGAGCTGACAGTCTACCCAGAGTATTTCCTAACTAAAGGTGGGAAATGCCTTCATCGCATTTGACAGCAGCCTGTCAGCCTGGTCAAAGTCCAGAACCAAGGTGAGACAGCAGAAAATTTTGAGGGAAGACTTGAATAATGAAAGGTCAACATAAGGAATTGCCGGGAGTAAGTCCATACCGTGCTACAGCTCTGTCAAACTTAAAATCCATTAATTGTATGTTTGATAGAACTCACAAATAACACAACTGGCAAATCCAGCATTATATTTAATAGCTTCAAACCACCAACTCTTAATCTTATACATAGCTATATCCTCTATAGCATTCAAGGCTGTACTGTTGTCAACAGCTATTATAGAGGGAATGGAGAGTGAGTCATGTTTACATAACTGGTACTTGTGGAGGCTTTCCTTTTAGAAGCCCAAATTAAAATTGGAAAGTGAGGCTGAGGCACAGAGCCACCTCAGACTGGATTTATGGACAGAGCAGCTGTGCTGGCAAGTGTGTCCATTTACTGAAAATCTCTGGATAAAGGAGTTTGAGATTCAGTTACTTACACCTAGGCTCCTACTGCTCTTTTAGATGCCAAAAGGTCTCTGAAACTCTCCAGAAGATTACTTTTGTCCTTCTGGTCTGGCAGGATAGCCTTGGTACCTCCCAGTATATGCCTGAGATCAAGCTGGTATAAAGTCAAGGTGCAAACCCAGAGCAGCAGAGAGCTGGCTGAAAAAAAAACATTACCCTAGTTTATACCAGTTTCTAGCAAGATATAGATAATTACACCTGTGTGACTTTCGTTGATTTCAACAGAGCTCTCAATTAGGTGAATATAAGGTCAAATAAAGTTGGATAACTTTCAGTAACATTAGGGAGTCTAAATAGAATTTACACTGCAGATAAATTACACAGAGCTGTTCTGTAAAACTGCTAAAACTGTTAGAATAGAAGTCTCTTGACAGGACTTTACCACAGGGAAGCTGTAAGTAAAGTAAATAAAACCAGGGGTAAAACTACAAGTACTTTAAATTCATTATTACATAGATAATGGATAGCTATCTTATTGCTCCTGCATGCATCAATATAGACTGCGATACATTATCTAACCATGGTTTCAAAAGCACATCTTACTTAAGTGGTACATGAACAGTATTGCATTTCAAAGATATCTTTGCATTTCAAAAGGCTGATGTTTGCATTGTGAAAACAAACTAGAAACCGAAATACATTTGTATATTTATCTGTGCTTTAAATGGCACACAATTTGTTCTACATCTGAGAAAGCACATGGATTTATATATCTATACAATACACAACCATACATAAAGTTTGGGATGCAAGGAGCTCAATAGCTTACAGGTGGCTAAGAAAACAAGTTTGAAATCTTGTAAACTTGCCTGCTACTTTGATTTTTGATGAATACACATCCATATACAATAGAAAACTAAGCCTTTCCATCTCAAGCCAAGAAAAGATTTTCTTTGGTTGTAATGGTTAGATCTCAAGTAGCATGTACAGCCTCTTGATACATAAGTGTGTATTTATACAATAGCAATAGTTTTATCACACAAAAAGATTTACTTAAAAGGTAAATACTTCATTATTATGATTTTAAACTAATTGATATGAAATTAGCATATGCCAAAACAAAGATAGTAAAGTAGAAAGAAGTGCCTGCTGTATAGACAGTAGGTACGAAGGAGGAAATTTGGTCAAACACCATTTGTTTTGTTTCTGCTGCTGCCTCCTTCCCTGTTATGGCTCTGCATGCAGTATTCAACTACAGGAACAACTGACTTCTATTTTATTGCAAATTTCTATTTTCAAAAGAGGAGGATTCCCCAAAATATGCTTTAGCTATATGCTATAGTACTATTCCATGCTCTTCTACGTAGCTACTAACCTTTTGGCATTATGGGATGGTTTGCTATGCAAGAATAGCCATTGCATTTCAGAGGCCAAATTATGTACAGAAATAAGATGGAAAACAAGATGAAGCAAGAAGGTGCTCCAAAAAGGTTTTTTTCTAGTATGCATCTTAATTTCGGTATGATTTGCTCCTGGGAAAAGATCACATGGTAGTTTTGGAAATATAAACGGATCTCAGAATAAGAATATTCAGCGTAAAAAAGGGATTTTTTTTCTAGTGGTCTGCAGTAACGACTTATAAGGCCAAGCGTCGGCATAAGGATTTCCCCATTCATTCAAAGGTGCCTTAATCAAAGCCAGCAAGTTAACACTCTTATTAGCCATCAGCTACTAACCAGTTTGGTTTGAGCATGTATAGGTAAGTTAAGAAGGTACTGTCCATGTACTCTATGAAGACTGCTTGCTCTCAAGGCTTGCACACAAGTTACACTAGATTATCAGTAAAATCTGTATTCCTGTAAATATTTCTACTGCTTTTCACCAGACCTCAGTAGAGAAAAAATATCATTCCTCATGCTCCAAGCCTTGCCTGTGTGGCAATTTTACTGCAGTCAGCATAGTCTTGCTTGAGAACCCTAGCATGCAGGAATTTTAGGACCTCAAAGCTGCTTGTCTGATGAAAAAGTAGATGAGGTGTTTAGGAAGATAATATTACCAACAGTGTGTCAACTTTTCTGTTATTGATTCTCCTTACCTTCTGACAACATAGCTAAAAGCAGCTTTTTAATAGACTCTGAAATTAAAAAAATAAAAAGCCAAAAACCACAAAAAACAAACCAACTCTCTCCATTCTCCCCTCCAAACTGCACTCAGTAGTCCACTCTATTATTATTATGTAGAATTAAAAGTGGAATAGAATGGATTGATGAAGGTGGTTTCATCACGGAGACATCACTTTTGACATAGTCTTTATCCCACTGTAAATTTGTGTAGCAAGGGCAGGATAAAATTTCACACTGGAGTAAATAGAAGTGGTAACACAGGTTCTTTCTTAGCCAGACATGGGAAGGGTGGGATGGTTTCTCCCTTCCTCTGCACAATATGTTTGCATTTTGCATACCTCCATCAATTTCTAAGGCATGGAACTTATCTTTTCACTATATAGTGAGATTGTACTTTGGTCAGAGAGAGGGATAGGGAAACATATAGAATTAGGCTTGTAGGAGCTTGTTTTCTTTGTAGTTTACTGATTAAAAAAAAAATACTAGCATGTGGGATAACTATTTGTGGATACATGTTTTCGACAGAGGAAGGTTCTTCCTTTGGCTTTCCCCCCCCACACCCCCCCCTTCTCCTTTCTTCCTGTTTTTGTTTCTCACTCTGGAAAGCCACTTCTGCAGTACGTGGTTGCCACTGAGACACCCCTCTACCTCCCCAACTTTGAAGAGTCATTCAGGTATCTCTGTATTAAAATTGTATCCCAGGTTTTGGGCACAGCTTCACACCTATTGCCGATCATGAAATCTTCTATTTCTTCAGTTCATCAGCCGCCCCTTGTCATAACATAGACAGGTGGATGGACCACTGGCAGCAGGCAGTTCCTTGCTACCTCTCACTGTTTTAATTTTGCAGTTCACTGGGTCTTGATTGTGACCCCATTTGAGCATGACTTATTGACTCCATTTATGCTTCTGCAGCTGAACAGCATTTTTTCTGAATCTTTGTTCCCTTCATTTCCCCAGTCTTAGAAGATGTTAAATCCAGACTTTCAGGATGNCTTTCCCCAGTCTTAGAAGATATTAAATCCAGACTTTTGGGATGGCTGCTGTTGGAAGAGTGATTAGAAGACACGAATCATAAAATAGCTTTGGTTAGAAGGGACCTCCAAAGATCATCTAATCCAAGCCCCATCCAATGAGCAGGGACACCTTCAGCTAGATCGGGTTGCTCAGAGCCAGAAATGACTGACGGGTATGGGCTCCCACCAAACACAAGTGGGTGTGCAGGGTTAGCAGTCAAAAATGAAGTTAATTCTGATCACTGTGTCCCCAGGAGATGGAGCAGTTAGAGGAAGTACAGGAAGAGGAGCTGGCTTTCCTAATTTTTTTGAGACATAGGTGATCACTTGAAGATTAATAGTTGCTGTGACATTTCTGATGTCTGAATCCTAGTAAGAGAATTTACTAGGGAATTTACTAGAGTAAGAGGACTCTAGTAAAAGTCTAGATCTCATTACATAGTCTTCTCGACCTAGCTGTCAATGAAGTAATTTATTCAGTATGTAGCTGGTTATACAAATAAATAATAATCTACTTCTCCAGCAAAATTAAACTGTATTATATGTAATGTGGAGAGCAAACAGTATCTGAAACATGGAATATAGTTCATAAATTGAGATATTTCCCAGCACCCACTCACTCAAGGTTTTAGAATCTGAGATTAGGGGAACATTTTAAGTGCAGGTTAAAATGATTTTTAGTCACTTATAGTTACAAGTAGGTGCTCTATACATCATATTGACAACTTAAATCTCCAAAGTATAAATGTCAAAGACCCTTGCCCTGCCTAAAAGCAACTTGCTAGATAAAACCAGGGAATTTCAATTAAGCATGAATGTGCAATTACTTTAAGGAAGAATAAAACCAAGCTCTCCATTAGGAATATATGAGCAGCTGTTTAAAAAAAAAAAATGCTGTCTGTTCATTCAATTAACTCCTAACCTTGAAGGCCACAGATCATTTCATTTGTCACCACATCGATTAGGCAGCTCCACATTGAGAGTGCTTCTATGCCATTAGCTTATTAAATCCAGCTAATTTGTTTTCCTAGAATTACATGAATACATTTGACACATTAGCTAATTAAGAAAGTTATAAGATTTGTATCAAACCCTTTCTATAAGTACAACGAATCAATATTATCAAAAAAACTGATTCAGAGATGAAATATGTATCCTTCTTTAAGATACAACATACAAAAGCCAATATTTTGAAACTAATGTCATTTCCTTGCTGTTATGAAATTACAAGATACAAGGAAACTGTTAAGCAACAAACAAATCCTAAATATCATCTCTCAAAATCATAAGTAATTTAATCTATTAAGTACATAAGCCTTCCCTTCACTATTTTTGAATTTTTTTGAACTACATTTCCTCTCCAACAGTAAAGCATTCTTCACATCTACTGTTTGTTTGAATGAGAATACACTAACCCTAACAAGATATTTCTTACAGAGCCAGGTTTAGAGTATTTAAGAGATTCACTATTTTTTTCCCCCCCTCATATAAATTGAACTGATACTGCAATATCTAAAGCAATTTTATTTAAAGAAAATAAATTAGAAATGCTTCCTTATTTTGTCATGAGGTGTATAAAAAAAAGATCATTCTCCTACCTTAGTCAAAGATGCTTGCTTCTGACTGACTGGAACAATGTTACTTGCATCCTAGTAAACTCTTGAGCAGTAATCCTGTTATGTGTCTACAGCAGTTTCATGGGGGTGGGACTTCTCTGTAATAATGAATTCACTAGGGAATCTTTCCTTTCAAAGAAGGCTGCTGCAGACAAGGAAACCACTCTACATTTACTGTCACAAGCTTTTGGATGATTAGGTTAAGATGCAGGGAGTAAGTACGTGTACATACATACGGTCATGCGGATTCAAATATTTCCTATGCGCTAAAGCTTTGACAAATAGGCTGAAAACTGCAGTATGCTTTAGAGGGAAAGTGTATGTATATATGTGTATATATATATATGCTTTACGTATATCCACTTTATGTATATCAGAAAGGAGAGTCACAAATGGTAAATATGAGAAAATTGCTTATTTAGCCTATATGGGTGTGGCAAAACGGCATGGCTGAGTCTATTAGTGATTCTAATCATTTAATCTGAGAAGCAGAAAATCAAAGTCAAGCATGCCAAGACTTACCTAAAAAAAATTTTAAGTGTTTCTTAATCCTAAAAGCTGCATAAAAAGCAGATGCACATCCGCCCCACTGGCAATCACTAATTTCCCCCTGTACAGTGGCAGCACAAATCTAATGAAGAAGCTCTGTAATATGTTAACCCAATAATATCAAAAATAGCTTCCTACAAGCTCTCTGACAGAGAGCTGTGATGTTTGTAGTGATTATTATTAAGATTTATGAGAAAAAAAAACCCAACCTTGGAGAGTATGTGTGGTCACTTGAAATAGTAGACAACAAACATGAGAGCAAATTGATACGTCGGCTGAAAGAGAGCCATACCTGGCAGGGTTACGGCAGTGAATGTGACAAAGGGTGAAGAATTGTCCCAGTATTCAACCAACCAGTTTAGTGGAGCTGTAAGAAGGATGGTCACACAACCCCATTACTGGACTAGGAGAGCATATCAGCTTTTATTAAATCATCCAGCAATTCCCTTACCTCATTTACAGATAAAAAGCAAAATTTATGTCTAGATCTAAAAACAATGCAAAACCAGCAAGTTAAAAATAGGACTATGATTTATTTTAGATACCTAAATGAAAAGCACCTCTCCCAAGCTTTAGCTAGTGTCTAGACTCAGAAAACCTCTGAAGGAATCAACAAAATAGAAATAAAGTTCCCTACATACCTATGGATTTGCTTCTGTATGTACTCATGGGTGTTCAGTTGAGAATTTTGCCAGCTAGTACTTTTAAAACACAAAAGTGTACCATAAAATAAAGGTTTCTTTCCCAAAATCCTTCGAGTGACTCCATTTGTCTTGGCACTCTTATAGCTTTCTTGTTAACTACCTTGCAACACGTAGTTTCTTCTGTATAAATTCCAACATTCATCCAGGGCGTGGAAGACAAATTCAACTCCCTTCCCTTAAAATTCAACCTGCATTTCCCAACTCTGTGCAAGTGCCCTAACCGGCAAGTCATGAAGTGGTCTGTGTGCTTACCACACCTTCTTTTGAAACCATCCCAGAAGGGATACAACACTCAAGAATCTGAGATACTTAAAAGACAAACCAAAAGAATAAACATCATCCTAGAAAGTTTAAACATAAGCACAACCTGAATAGCAGGTAATGACCTTATCTAGAGTAAAATTTTGAGGATTTTATTTCAAGAGAAATGAAAAGAATTTACAGTTGCTTAACTCAAAGGGCAGAAGGTGAAGGAAGAGCAGCGAGGGAAGAGAATGATAATATTTAACTATGTCAAAGGCAAGAACAGAGATGTTCCTGATCTCCATAGCAGATAGGATATCACACAATGAGTTTAAATTGCAGGTAGAAAGATTTTCTTATGCCTAACATGGATCCACCAGTAAAGATGGAGACTCTGCAGTCTTCCAGCTTGCCTGGGAGGCTTTAAGAACAGGTTAAAAAAAAGTATCATAAATAACCTAGGGACAGTCGATTTTGTATTGGCTTGGTGAGATGATCTGTACATGTCTACACAAGGTTTTCAGTGCAAGTTCTGCATATTGAACACACAGCAATAAAGGATGTTGCTGTCAGAAATAATTTTATCCAAAGCAGAAGTATACAATTTTTTTAACTTGTAAAGAAGTTCAAAAGAATTATTTTGATAGGAATTATGTTAACAGAAGTNAAATAAAGGATGTTGCTGTCAGAAATAATTTTATCCAAACCAGAAGTATACAATTTTTTTAACTTGTAAAAAAGTTCAAAAGAATTATTTTGATAGGAATTATGTTAACAGAAGTATGAATGTCATCCTGCTAATAAGAAGGTTAAAAGTAATATAACACTAATTTATCATTGCAGTTCAATTTTAAATGTTTGCTTGCTTCATTCATTCAAAAGCCTTTACCTTCAGTTTAGAACAACTAAAGGATACAGGCTATTTATCTAATTTAACCTTGTTACTTTCTCAATTTGATACAGAAATCTGGAGCATTTAAGACTGCTTTTCATAGCTGTAAGAACAAAACCTNGGATACAGGCTATTTATCTAAATTAACCTTGTTACTTTCTCAATTTGATACAGAAATTTGGAGCATTTAAGACTGCTTTTCATAGCTGTAAGAACAAAACCTATGTGTCAGGTGTACTAGAGTTCTCCAAGTACTTTGGTTCTGCTCTTTGTATGAAGTAATTGCACCCTGGTAGATCTTAGAACTTAATTATTCTGACCTAACAGACTAATTTTATTTAAGACCTTCTTTTATTGCTCTACTATACAGATGAAATGCTGTTTCACCTTCTGGCTTACGCATTGCTTGTATTAAATTACTGTCTAACTCATTTTCATCTACTTTAAAGATTACTTTGTTGAAAAGTGATGCCAGACAGCAAAGGTATTGTCTTTTAAGTAAATAAATTACATGCAGCCCCCTTTCCTACTGTTAGACACCCACACTTGCAGTTACGCTGTTGTTATTTGATAGCTGTTACTAGTCAGTAATGGATACAGGTCCTCTACACAGCTGTTCTCTAATCACATTAAATTGTAGCATTTTGTAGGTGAAAGTGTCCTTTGGTAAATTTCATAAAATGCCATCTTTCTGCGAACACTGATTTGATTTACTGGCATTGTGTTGGAGAACCCTAACCAGTGTTTAGCAATACCTGCACATCATCAAACTGATGAATGCTTCAGCGAAAGACACAAAGCACTTTAGTTATTGGAAAGTGCATTTCATCTGCAAGCTGTAAACAGAGACTCCAGCTGTTAGAAACAAATCTGAGCAGAATCTTAGTTCAGTGGCATTTAACACAAATAAGATACAAAACTTCTCACATCAGTGTTTTCTGTTCTTTCCCCCTTCCAGTCAGAAGAGCTTAATATGCACCTCTAGAAAACATACAAGATCTGGTCATTTTCCTTACTTTTCCATGCTAAAGTACAGATCACGTGGACAACTCGCATCCAAAATAGAGCTTCCATGGATTCTGTATTTCAATAAAATATTGATGATGTGTGGTGTCTATCACTTTTTGCTCTGGTGATACATAGGCTTCTGCGTGGAGTCAATTCTTCTGATCAGTAGGAAAAGAGCAGAGCTCTCACCACCTCTTCAGGGTAAAAAGTATCTCCACTAGTATTCATGGGGAGCCTACTTCATTTTCTTGAAACAAAGGCTGTCAAAAAAGAACTGGGAACAGCCCACTGCAGAGTCACCTTGGTGTATCTAACTAAAGAGATTGCAGAACAATACTCAAAGGTATTCTTGAGAAAGCCTATTAAAAAAATAAATGCCATCCTGTACATAAATACTTTGAAAAATATTTTCATTGCAGAGGTTTGGCTGTACGACATGCCTTAGCCTAAGTAATAAAGTCTGGAGAGACTTGATTAACATATTTACCACAAACATGCTTCCCATAAAAACAATAATTTCTGAAAGTAATATAATTGTAGGGAAGAAGATAATGAAAAGAGTACGATATGGATCTATACAGTACAGGTAGACCAGTATACATCAAAAAGTGTTACACTGGGAAACAGATTATAAATACCCATGTGCATATTTGATCCAGTAAGGGGTTGCAGACTTTTGAAAAAAAATTTTTTTTTAAGTTATGCTCCTCTCTGCTGCTGTGATGAGCTTAATTTATGAAATAAAAGGCTGCAGTAAGAAAGAGTTCTGGAAGCTGCTACAGAGAAGGTTAGCAAAAGCTTATGCATTTTCCAGTTGACTTACACAACCAACTTTGTGTGTGATTATTAGTTAATGCCAGCCTAAGGTTCTTAGAAACTTCAAGGAAGAGACCCATTTTGCCTTCTACAGTGTTCCTGGAGATGCATCACTGCACTAGTGTGCTACTTAGCACATCGAACGAACTGCTTTCCAGACTTCTACTAAGCACACAATTTTTAAGCCCAAGTGTTATGGTGCTTATATCAACACAATTCTTAATGCAATCCTGTTGCTAGGATAAGTTTGTTTACAGCTTGCGGATGAAGCAGTTCTTGTACTTTTTTCTGAGGATCCCCTGTTTTTTCATTGACTAAATAGTTATGTCTAACCTCCTTGCCCTTCACGCGTGGGCAGTGTTTCCTCTCTTTGGATGGTGTGAGGTGCTTCAATGGCAGCATCAGTTCTTGCCAGCACCAAGCACAGTGTGCTGGCATCCTATTTATAATGCAAGCAAAAATAATTACGTCTCTTCTCTTCTGAAATGGAAGCAACCCAATACACTTTAATGAGATTTCTTTCTACAAAGGAGTTTAGACTCCTGTGTCATTTCAGGAAATTCAAAACAGCTTTCCCTATGTTTTTAACTAAAAGGTGTAATATCGTTTAGCAATTATTAAAATGAAGAGGACAGCTTTTCTTCTTTTAAGCACCAATTTCCTTGAAAAGGTTCCTTTTTTACCAACCCAAAGGAAAAGCATGTTAGGTTTCAGACTGGTAGAGAAGTAAGGGGAACACAGCTATATCTTAAGTACCACTAAGCAATAACGAATTCGATTTAATATTGAAGAGTGAAAATGTCTTCACTTATTTTTTCAGAACTCTCAATTTGGCTGGCTAAGTTATCTATGTTATTTGCACAAGGGTGATATTTAATTATATCAGATGCATTTCCTTTGATTGTATAACAATATTTCAACACAGAGAACTGCTTCGCTTCTCATGGCGCTGAGGACAACCATCACGCTCAAAATGCTGCTAAAGCAACTTGCAGGAAAGCATCCTCACTACCCTATTCTACACCGTATATGTTGGCAAATAAGGTAGTACAGGAAAAAATACAGGGGAATTCTGAATCTATTGTGTTGATCTATTTTTTATTTTTTAAGTT
>RSEF01000004.1:70696840-70715647 GCA_003993805.1 Himantopus leucocephalus | reverse complement strand
ATAGGGGAGGAGGGGAAATACACCCACAAAGAGAGAAGTTACATGATGACAGCTGCCATCTCAAACAATAACAATTACGTTAAACTGAGCATCTATTTATTGTTTTCATTCTCCCCTCCACCCCCACTTCCTTTCAGGCATGGGAATTTTATTTTTTTTATTTATTGTTGTTAAAATTATGTCCTGGACTTTTCTTTTTGTAATAGAGTCAATCTGAAATCAATGTTCATTTTTTTAAGCATAAGCAAACAATGAAGAAAAATATTTAAGCACTAGGCTTAGATTTGGGATCAGGTTTTTTGTTCCTATACCTCTTATGTTTTTTCAATGAAGTATCAAAGTAGCTGCTTGCATTGAGGTTTTGAGCTTGGGTAGGTTTGGTTTTTTTTTCCTTTGTCTGTTTTTAAGTAGAAAAGTCCCGAAGTCTCACAGTTATGGGAGCACAGCGCTAAGGGCAAATTAACAAACCCTGAAGTTCAAATCATTGATCTATGTAAATCCACTGCCAGGGAAGCCATGGCGAGAGGCTGAAGAGGGGCTCCGTGCCTCCGCATGGAGGGATATGAAAGATCCAGGCAGATTTGCTCCAGTGTCAGAGCTGCAAAGTGCACATAGGGCAGAACATACAGTAGCACCTCTCAGAAAAGAAACATCACAGGGTTTCTTCCTTTGACATTCACAGCCCATTTTTTTCTATGGGAGGAAATAATTAAAGTTATCACGTAGTGCCAAAGTCTAAGGCTGTGATCCCACACTAGCGACAGCTCATCACAAGTAGATACCCACACAGGACTCAGGTGTTATCCATATTATTANTTCTATGGGAGGAAATAATTAAAGTTATCACGTAGTGCCAAAGTATAAGGCTGTGATCCCACACTAGCTACAGCTCATCACAAGTAGATACCCACACAGGACTCAGATGTTATCCATATTATTCTCCTTGTTGTTTAAATAGATAAGTAAGGATTTCTATTAAAAAAGAAAACAAAACAGAGTTTAAATTTCTTTCATATGCCAAGAAACCAGGCTTGGGGCTAGAAATAGCAGGTGTGGTGTTTTCCCCCTTTCCCTCTCCTCCCTCATTATTTATTGACCCCAGAATTCAACCATTTCACAACAGTGTGCAGAAGAATTATTATCTATTTATTGTTTAAAAGGTATAATTTCAGGTGCCCTATAGTGAACTCCATGGTAACGTGACATCTTGTAACTTCAGAGCTTGCAAAACCAAGATAATAGATGAAGCAAGCAAGATAAAGAACATAAGTGGATGCATAGAAAGAAAAGGAAACATTTTTTACTCAGTGACAAGAACAGTAATAAGTTTTATTCCACATGTATTTGACCTACATATTCTAATTATAAATTACTTGGAGATGTGTTGCAAATGCACATCTGGACTTTGTCCATTTGGCTGCATTGTTACTTGCTCTGCTGTTTATTCCAAATTTATTTTCACATAGCTCTGTACAGTTCTTCCTCTTCCCAAGGGAGTTGTTCCTACCAGATGGTATTTACATGTCCACCTCATGGCTAGATTTCAGTAGTTTTTCCACAACTCTATTTTCAAGTGTCAGAAACAAATTTTAAATATATCACCATACACAATTACATTTTCATTACAGGATTCTGAAGCAGAAGGGCAAATATGAAGTTACTATACGGTTTTAAGTAAGAAAAATACACTATGATTACATGCTGTGTTGGAGAGAAATTTTCTAATGTTCCATATGTCCCTTGTGATGACACTTTCAGGTCTTTTTAGCTTCTATCCCAGAACATTGTATTCTATCTGTTCTTGCTAGAAAAGATCTTGCAGTCTAATCAGAATATACCTTCTGTGATCCCAAGACTAAAGAGATCATCAAGCATACAATGTTCCTTTTGGGACTAAACACCTTGCCATATAGCTTGAATCAGAATTTTTCTAAAGCTTTAGAAAAATCACAACAGATCAGAAGAATACTAATTAATGCTGTTAACAAGTCTTAAAGTTTAGGTTCCTTGCCAGCAAGATTTAAGGTATATATGTTTTTAAGATAGCTATTCTGAGTCCTTCCAAGTGTACAGCTACAGCAAAAGTGTAACCCCGGAGAAGGAGAGGAGCTTGTTCAGAAGAGAAATGCAAAAAGCATTATCAGCAATTATTTTTGAGAAGATTCAGCTGTTGGTATTTGTTTGGTTTTTTATTAGTCTTAAACCTTGTTATATACATCCTGCCAAATATCTATCTTGTATCACTTTCACGTAGCAATTCAAAGATATAAGTTTATAGTAAAGTTGGATATGAAAAACATGTATATTGGAGTGCAATTTAATACGGCCCAGATCTTCAGGTCTTAGTAAAACAGAGTATTCCAACAGAAGATGTTTTTATACTTTGTCTTGATCTTAGCACTTCTTTCAACCAGTCAGCTTCCTTGTCAAGTGTCAGTCATGCAAGATACAAGAAATAGCCAGTTGTTTTACTCGTATCTGTTAAATTCCAGTTGGATAACACTATTTTCCAGGAGAGATTTAAATATATATCTACCAGTATGTTACGAGAAAGCAGTCAAGATTTTATCCATCTTAATATAAAGTTACTAAACACCTTGGAAAGCTACTCAAGAAAATTGGATGAAAAAAGTGATCTATACAAGCCATAACAAGAAGCTTCAAACACAGGGGGACAGGCTCCATAAAAAAACTTAANGGGACAGGCTCCATAAAAAAACATAAAAAAAAAAAAGAAGTTACGCTGAGACATTAAAATGCCCTTTTATAATGTTAAGACAAGGTTTAAGAATCAAACCGTGATGACTTTATCCTTATGCCCAGCCCTACTGTGGCTCCTTATCTGCATTTCCATACAACAGCTTATTTCCTCCAGTCCTGTGTGTAATGGAAAACAAAAATGGAAAACAAATGCAGAGTGCAGAGCCAGCACTCTGCAATCACTGTTTGTTGTGTCAAGACACAAAGAGCATTTCCAAGACACCCACTGACACCTGACAGATAACAATAACTGGAGTAAATATTAGACAGTACCTGACACTCCAGCTCCCAGAAATAGGTCCCATCTGCTGTAACTCTTGTATGAGTAGCGTTACTTTAAATCACACAGTGGTCATTTTTACAACTTCCCCTTTTAAAGCATTTATCTACAGCTATTGAAAACAATCACCATTGCAAAAGCTATGGCAGCTTAGCATCTCTTACATTAACAATGCATAATACGCTCTAATCCCATTAATCTTTTGATATTGAGTAGGCAGGTTTGTTATTTGAACACCAACCTAACCATCCTTCGCCAGCCAACTACCACCAGTTACATTCAACCAAAATCAGAAATACTGGAAGTGATAAATAACAAATAAGCAAGCAACTACTGCTGTTCTCACAAATTCTTTAGAAAAATACACATTTGATAAGTTCTGAAGGAATATCTAAACCAAGTTCTCTCCAACATCTGTCCCACACCTGCAAGATTCTTGTTTCTAGCCAACACTATAGAAGACCTAGTAGAAGTCAAAGCAGAGATGTGATTCTTCATCTCCAGATGAGGTAGCATAACCACTAGGCAAGAAAGTCTCCTTTCATATAGTCACTGTATTATTTCATTCCATTAGTAGTGCTTTCATGGGAAGACAGAAGCTGCTAATCATACAGATCTAATCATGGCCCAACTCCCTTCCCTTACGAACTGCTCTACCTGCAGTTGCTACTAACTGAAGACCAAGTTAAAACGGGAATCTTTATAGCCAAAGTCAAAATACAAGTTTTTGTGTTCTGTCTACACCAGAAACAAGAGAAATAGCTCTTACCAAGAACAGTTTCATAGTCTTTAGAGAGATGATAAAAGACAAAAGCATGAATGACTTAAAAATGGATTTTTTTCTTCTAACAATGTAATACTTGTTTCTCGCCTTTCAATTGACATCCCTTCGTACTGTTGTGCTCTGCAGAACAATAGAGCCAGTTGTAGAAATGAAATGAGTCACAAACAACACGTGACTTGGGGCATGTAAGGCAGAACTGACTGTATCACTTTGTCTCAGCTGCCAAAGAGTGTAACAAAATCATGTTTGTTTACTGCTTGAATTCACAATTTTATTGTGAATATGAACATACTTTTTCTTTTTAAAGTAATGCATCATGTAACATGCAAAGTTGCTCATAATTTATCAGTACTAACTTACAGTTTAGTTAGCCCTAATGCTTTCATGATGCAAGACATTTTTCATGTACCGATTAATCATCTCATGATATGGAGGTGACAAATCTCCCTGCTAGAGCAGCAGGTAAAGATTAGTTCCTCTGTGTAAACACAGATTGGCTGTTATGGCAATACAGTTTTGTGATTCAAGATATATTAATCTTAAACTGGAACAGAATTTCTCCTTCTCTCCTAGAGCTCTGATCATTACGTACCTACACAGGTGGGCAAGTAGCTGGAAACCCAGTTTTTATTGTATTTCCTTCCTTGCTGACCTTCTTCCTACTCTTTCAGTAAGTCATCCTGGAAATAAAAATTGCAACTAAATAACTGGAGTTTTTTTTTCCCTCACCTGTTGTGGTTAAAGGGTTAACTATCTCCTTCCAAGTCTTTCTAGGCTCACTCTCCTTAAGTGTCAGAACACATGCCTATCGTACACTGCTATTACACAGTGGCAGCCTGAAGCATCCCCACTCATATCAGGTACTGGATTAAAAAAAAACCCAAAACCAAAAAACCCATGAGAAATATTTTTGTCTAACTAGTAAATTAGAAGCTAAGTGCTCTTGATCAGGAAAAAAAAGAAGAAAGTAGTTTGAGCAGAAATTAAATATCCAAAGGGAAATTTGTGTACCCAGTCAAGCCATGCCTATATGAAGCTTCTATTGCTCTTAGAGTCAATATTTCCATCCCGAGTTCAATAATCTGTGAGCGACAGTGCTCATGACTGTTTCTCCCACTACTACCTGATTATTAAAGAATTAAATTCTTAAAATCCTTCTAAGATTGACTCTAAAAAGTTGAGGGTGAGTGCTGTTAAATGATCTCTCAAATGCAGGTATTATTTCTTCCTCAAAGAATTCTAGCACAGCACTTCTCTGTCAAAGTGGCAAAGCACAGATGGTCCCACACCAAAGCTTTTGCAGGGCAGCTCTGCCAGTCCAGGTTCAGCTAAATTTTTAAGTTATTTTTGTACAGTTATTGTCCCAGCTCCAGTTAAAAAGAGATAATTGTGTTGAAAAGGTGTTCTTGTGAAGCTGTACCAGAAGATGTCTGGAAATCGTCTATTATCATTGTCATCTTATCGTGTGACAATATGAGAAATCACCATCCTTGTTGTCCTCAATTTAAACTTTCAACTTCATAGTATTTCCACTGCCAGAATAAATGAGTTTTTGAAGTTATCAAAAGTCTCAAGGCTCAGATTTAACCATCAAGTAATGCAAAAAAGAATTCTCCGTGATTCAGACATGAACGCACAACTGAACGCCTTTCAGTTCAAGCTGCGCTAATTGCAATAGTGAGGAGGTAACCTTCTCAGCTCCAGTTATGAGTTACATGCACTCTCTTTGCCACCTCCTACTGTTAAATACAGAAGTAGGACGCTAGGCTAATATATCTCATTTTGCAGGCTGGGTGGTCTAGGAGCATCCAGAGTGAGTTGCCACAGCCCAGCTGGTAGATACTTTCTAAGCTGCATTAATGCACTTCTATAAGACTGTATGACCATATCCAAGCTGTCAGAAAGAACATAGTTCTTCATGAAAGCGATTATTTCAATTTATATTTTTCATATTATCCATCAGGCATGTGTGTCTTTTTACACATAAGAAATATTTGCATTTATTACTACAAAACTTACCCTCAGGAAATCTCACATATAATTAAATGCCTAGAACAAAGCAGCTGGTAAGTTAGATACATAAATATGTATAGTCCAAGAGATCAATAAAAAGGATTATTTCCACTGACGTCTGTTTCAACATCACTTTCAGTAGATACAGGCACAAAAGTATGACTTGACTGTCTTAGAAAGAAACAAATACTTCCAAGACACTCCTGCATATTGGAGTTCATGGAACTTGCAATTGAGATTCATTGCAACTGGGCCTTAAAAACCATTTTCTTGCAAAACAGCATTTTCGTCACTAACTTAAAAAGCTTCAGAAGCAAAATAACATAACTGCATTTAGTTTGGCAAATCACACCAATGTATATCAGACATCATAAAATGATACTATGTGCATTTTATTCCACTAAGATCCCAGAAAGTGAAAAACATCAGAAAAGTAAATCTCTCTTGACTGACAAGAGTCTCGTCATTCGTCAAACAGAAGTGGCCAGAAAAAAGTTAATATCAGCTATAAAGAAAATATCAACATAGAAAGTTATGAAGCTCTAGGTTATGATTCCTTAATGAAGGCTCAAGGCTTGTATTGCATTACTAGATATAGCATTGAAGTGTGAAGGCTTAAAAAAAAAAAAAATTTTGCCTGGGAGCTATTAGTTCTTCGTTCCCCCCACCCAGTTTCTCTGCAGAGTTCTCACCTCTAGATGAGATTAGGTTAATTAAATAGGCCAAACTCTGGGAGCATATTTGTTTACAATCACTGTTATTCAAGAAATAGATGCTCAATTTTCTTCAGAAGTAGAAATGCTTTAGTTACTAATTCATGTTTGTTTTAGTGCTTAAGCATTTGCTCTAACAGTACTCTGATGATAAGTCACTTTATATTTAAAACCTAAGAAACAGCAGAACACCTGTGCCAGTCTCACTTTCTCTGGCTGGCAGCAGTCAGCCAGTCACAGGCAAAAAGAGGAGATAAATGATGAATTTCAGAAGGGAAACTATACTTTTGCTTTGGTTCGGAGCAGGGACAGAATTGTTTCACGCCACAGGATGAATCAGTAACAACTCCTGACTCTTCACATGGGGCACAGGGAGAAGAACAAAAAGAAACCCCCTTTCCTCCCCTCCCAAACGGATTTGACTCTCCCCACCTTTCTTATATTTTGCAGACCACTTCGAAGTAACTCGTGTATGGTTACTGGCATGGAAGCATTTCAACACTATCCTCAACTCAGCTCTTAAGAGCCTCGAACAAGAAAGTAGAACAAACAGTGACATCGAGTGGCAAGACTCCTGCAATACACTTCTGAAAATCCCTGTTAGAAACTTCTTCAGCAGCCCGTTTTTAAGGCTTGTGGAACTTTTAATTCTTATCTTTAACTTATTAGTATTTAAAGCAGGATGCATAAAGTGGAACCACTACTTTTTGTCTTATTTGTGCTTGAACCTTCAATGTTTCATTGGAAAGCATTTTTAAATGAAGTTAAGAAGAAGAAAAAAAATGTAACCACACTTCACAGTATGAACAGGCTTAAATAACAACTTTAAAAAGAGCAAGACTTGAACCTAGCCAGTTTTTGAAGCATTTATAAAGCCTTCTATTCTGAACACATCATAACTTCTCTGAAGTTTTAGAACATTCACATGCAGTGGCAAAAAAGTACATGTAAGCTACTTGTATATTCTACCAAATCCTCCTTCTCTCTTAGGAAGCTACCAATGAGTTGAAGTTCAGGAGATTCTAATTATTCTATTTAAGTGTCCCTTTCAGTCCTGGAGAAGAGTCATCTTTGAGTGGCACATATCACTATTAATAGAACTCTAGAGTTTCTGAATGATGTTTAACACTGCTGTAAACTTGGTCTTAAAACACATGCACGCACTGAACTATTTTACAAAGAATGCTCTGTTTTTTAAACAGTTTTGTCTCTAAAATGAGATACAGGTTTACTATTTTAAGTCTGGGTTGTTGGTTTTTTCCGTCTTCTCCTAGGAAATATTCCATAGAGTTAACTGCTTCTATTCTTCTGTCGGATACGTAGCCAGTGTGACAAGAGCCATATTTATGTCTTGAAATCTCCTAGGACATCGTAATACTCAGATAACAGGCAGGTGGGTAGTTAGTGACAGAAGAAAGACGGCTTATACTTCCCAGGACTGCAGCATCATACTATGTCCAAGGAATGGTAACGCATAGGGGACTTATTATTTGACAGCACAGGAGGTGGAAGGGGTTTACTCATTAAGTTCACAGGTCCTGGGCAAGATATTTTCTGGGTAGTTCACAGCATGCACACAGCTGGATTTTGAGTGCTGAGAAAACCATATTTGTTAGTGAGGAATCTTCTTTTATCTCCCCAGTATCACCACACTTCTTAGCTGCAAACGCTAAAATTTAATCTGTGGTTTCTGGAGGACATGTACACAAGCCATTAAAGAAAGAACAAAAAGTGGGCTTGAAAAAATAAAATAAAGGAGAACTTCACTGATACCTTTCTGAACAGCAACTGGGATAGGGAAGAAGAGTGAAAGTTGGAATAAATTAATGACAATGTGACATTAGGAGGCACATGACGTCTTTGGCTTCAGACTAGAAAGCTTATTTCATTCATTGCATTATGGGACGTTATGCCTTTGCTATTTGTCAGTATAATCCAAGACAAAGAATTACCTTTAGAGAATTCATATACAGCATAAAACAAATAGAATGTTCCTGTGTCCCAACCAGCTATACTGTGTGTCTATTTACATATGTAAAACAGAGTTATTTCTTCTCTACAGTGCTATTTGCTCCTAAGAATCAGAAAGTCATTTATTGCATAGTCACTTGTGTTTCTCATATCCCTACGATTTTCCCTGGAAGTGCTAGTTAGTACTTCCTTCCCCTAGCTCACTACTGAGCAACCAGGGCTCCTAAGTCTGAGACAATGACAAGCTTCATTTAATTTCCTAATTATTCTGTCAAATTAATCGGAAGGTAGACAACGAAAGCAATCTTACTTCATCCTGCTTCTCTTAGGTTTCTGTAGCCCAAGAAACTTGCAGAAGAAAAACCTAAACCTATTCATGCAAAACAGTCTGTATTTAATTTTCTCTTGTCAAATCACCTTGTCATGCTAGGGAGCCACCAAGCCAGATACCACCCACAGAAAGCGCCATACTCCTGTTCAGAAGTGAAGATAGTCTCCGAGAATAAAGTGTATCTTAACAACCTGTTGATAAAATGAACATTTACTACTTCTCAACTCCAGAGTTATTTGTCTTTTACACATATAATACGCTTTGCACATAAGTCCCTTGGCTTTCAAATTAGTGTCTACTTGAAAATTAGATGCTTGGGTTAGCAGTAGTATTTTCAAAACAGTGGTTAAACAGATTGGTTTGCACAATATTTCTGATAAAGTATTAAAAGAAGCTAGCAATTCTAACAAGTTACAATCTAAAATGAGCTACATGTCCTCCGTATGCAAGAAGTTTGAGCCGTCTTGTGTACATTAAGCAAATTATATCTTCAAGCAAAAGCTAAAAAGACACTGAAGACTCTCTTAATATTTTTTAATCAAAGCTTTTCCCAATAACAGGTTTAAAGCATCCAGGGTAACAATTCTTCACAAAACTAAACCTTTGGGTTTTTTTCTATTTTTCTCAGGGCTTTCAGTGCCTAAAGGTACAATTCACTCAGCTCCAAAATCCATACCATAAAAACTTCGAGTATTTTGTTACTAAGGAATCAACATCACAAGGTCTGTGCACAGGATAGGACAATCATTTTACCCTGAACTTTTTGGTCCTTTAGTTTTTGCAAAGCAGATACCAAGTGTTAGCTGTACCATATGGGCCAGCTGTTTCCTATCTGTATTCCAATCTGAAGCGTTGCATATGCATCGCAAGACTTGTGCATACTACGCATACAGTGTTCTATTTTGTCCCAAACTTCATACTTCTTGGAACTTTTCTCACAGCAGCCTACACAGCGGGAAGCCAGCTGGAAGCAAGTAGAATTAAGTTTGACCTCCCAGCCCCTTACAGATTTCCCATGACTTTTCTGCTATACTAAAATTTTTTTCCTTTACACAAACCAGGATCACTCTTGGACAACTGTCAGCAAGACAGAAACATATTCAACATCTCACCTTTAGGAAGGGACAACCTCTTACGGTTAGATACCTTTAAAACCACCAATAGCAGCTGAAATACTTTAAAAATACTGATATCTGATTTTATAATAGCATTCATCAAGCAGCTTCCATCATTTCTTACAGAAGTCTGAAATAATATAGAGAGGTGGAAAGGAACTAGATGTAGTTCAAGATTGTGGCAGTTTTTTAGTACAGCAAAACCCAAAGCTCAGCCAGAATTCATCCCTGAACTACAAGCATTAAGATTCAATTTTGATGAATACAACTCTGTTTTAGTAAAGTGTTGCCTGAAGTACATTTCACACATGGAATACCTTAATTTACCTCTGTTATAGAATAGCAATATTATTTTGCATTTCATACATTTACATTAAGAGCAATATGTTGTTCTCAAAAATTAGGAAGACCGATCTTGCAAATAAAAAAAAAAACCAAACCCAAACATCTCTAATAAGTAGTTAGCATTTTGTTTTGTTTTATCCATTTACTGGGTTAAAAATATGAAGAGACTATGGAGTCCAGGGATTGTATAACATGAGCTCATTTCTAGTCTTTCAGGCAATTGTCATACATTTTTGGTGAATTGCTTCCTTCTCTCTAGGATTAGAACCCTCCAATAGGAGTTGCTTCTGTCTAATCAGATTACTCTTATCCCAATATCATGGCAGCAATTTATGTTATCAGCTGCTGCTTCTCACCTCAACAGCCACCCTTCTCTTCTGGCTTCATCTCCTTTACAGCTGCCAAAAATTGGATGCTGCTTTAGCCAATTGCTTACTGCTTACTACCCAGTTGAATGGCAGTTTGAGAGTGAAAGAGAAAGAAACTTTGTTTCCACCCCAGCCCCTGCCAAGTAGGGTAATTTACAGTCCCTCACATTTCTTACAGGTTGATAATTTCACTAGTTTTCAGAAATAAAAATTGATATTCCCTACTATTGGGCAGGCAGTGGAATCAGGTGGATGCCGCCTTACCCATAAAGATAACAGTTCAGTTCTAGTTTGATCTTGTCTTAGCATTGCGCAAAAGACTGATAACTAAGGGGTGCTGTGAAAGGAAGCATCCACAGAACAGAACTCCTAGTCTTATTGCTGAAAGAGTGGGGAAGTGTATTTAAATGAGCACACCTCTCAGAAGGCACAAGATCATCATTTGGGTTCATTATGCCACCATCTCTGCACATTTATAGAGTGAATAAGCCTCTTGGCAGCCTTCAGTATAATTCTTGCAATATTAAAAAAAAACCAAAACCAACACACATGTTACAGTAATTTTAACAGCTAGCACATGCAGATTTGTGGAAAGACGGACTCACCGTAAGGTACATCTCACAGTAGCTGGACACCACAAAACCAAGCACTTCCTTTAGCAGCCTCTCTTCAACAACAGTTTTCCTCCCCTTGAAGCTGGTCGAGCCATAGCTGACTTCTGACACTGTGGTCTTTTCACACGTAGGAAGTCTGCAGTTTGACACCAGGCCTTTAACCTTGGATTTGGAGTTTTATAACTTCGTTTCACTCTCCTTAGAGCTCTCAAAAAGCCTTTTATGTAATTTTCCCAATATCTAACACATGGAAAATACAGGTTTGTGTTCAAACTCAGAGATGGTCTCACAGGCAAGATGTATTGTCCCGTAGGCCTTATAGTTTCTCTGAAGTACATCCAGGAAGTACGCCTGCTCTCTCTGCAGCCTTATCACCATCACAAACGTTATTATCATTCTTGCAACCTGCTGTAACATATTTTCTAATGACAACAATAGAGATAAATAAATAGCAAACCCTCTCATCTTCTCTCATCACTTCTATCTTCTAAGGGAACTCAAAGCTTTGCTTACTCCCAAAGCCCTTTATTAGTGACTACTCATGGCTGGGACCCATCTTTAATTGGACCTGGCATATCTCCAAGTGCAAGGAGCTCACTAATTGTTTAATTGTTTTGGGGTCTGGTTAACTCTTCCAAGGTCAGGGATGTTTGCATCCTCCTCTCCCAAGGCTTTACAGCAAGTTCACTTGTGTTGCTTTCAGCCTGGATAGACAAAAATTTCTGTGCAGAGAATATATTTGGAACAATTTCACAGCATAATTATGGAAACTCAAACAGAAAGTATTAAGGACCAACTGTTTTGCAAGAATATAAGGGAGTGAAAAAAAGTCCCCAAGTTGTAATATTAGATGTGTTGAAAAAGAAAGGCTGGTTCGTAATCTATATCAATGTGTTCCAGAAATTCAAGCATGGGTTAAAATCCAAAACAAGGAAATAATAAAAAACCTTTATGAAACAATACATAAATAATAGATATGGAAATTATTCCAGAGAATACAGTCACATTTTTAAGATACCACAAAATAACTAATTGCAGGTTATTTACATGAAATATGTTGCTGTGTTGATATCTGTTTTGCTTTGCTTTGGCTGTTGGGTAACAACTTCTTTACGACCTGTTTATACTGCATAATGTTACAGATTTCAGAAGAGCTATTTTGTTTTGCCTTATTCTAAATGTAAGCAGAATCATGCTCTTTTCTTTCACTCAGTTTTACACGTCTTTTTCTGTTTTCTAGTCCTCAGCCCATTAGATCTGACATCTATTCTCACTCACAAAAAAGAAAAACATCTGTTCAGTGATTGGTTTTCTCACTGGCAATTTAATAAGTGCTGTATGGACATCTTTCTTGATATAAGAAAGGGAATGGTTATTCTTTTCTCCTGACTTTTATTTTGTATATTTTCTCTATTTATTGCTGAATTTTCAGTACTCCATTATTAATGCGATACTTATATTAAGTTTTAGTACCAGATCAAAATAAATTGTGTGCCCTTACTGTATTCTTTCTTTATTTTTTTTTAGCTTTGGCTAAAGATTTCATTATTGGTTAATTGCCTCAGTATCAGCTTTAGTATTATGGTTTATGTACAACCTAGACCCAGTAGATCAAGTAAAATGAAAGCTCTAGACACCTGCTCATAGGCACTGTGAAATAACTGAAAACATTTAATATGTTCTGTCATTCATAATCATCATCCACCATCCTGCCTGGAATATAACAAATAAGGCTGCTGCTTCTTGCATTGATTTTTTTTTTTCTCCTAACTGCAGTATCTTTCCTTCTGTTGTGTATAGAAAATCAGATAAAAGTCCTGCTGCACCAGATCTGACTTATATGAGGCTAGCAGTTCTCAGTTCTCTTCAAAGGTACGTTGAGAGCTCTGTAACACTTCTCTTCGCTTAGGTTAATGTCTTACATCTACATCATCACTATTATCCTGAGCTCCACTATCAACTGTGTGAGCTTGCAGCTTCACATGAACGTGAATTTGTGTAGTTGGGAGACCTTCCTTGTTCCTGTCAAGCACATTTATTACCTTCTGGCATACTGTTTCAGCAAATGTAGCCTGCAATGACAGGGACCATTAGGTCTGTACTTAAACTTTGAAGACATAAAAGAATAAAAACCTCAACATATTAATCTTTTCACTGCACTGGGAAAGACTATAGGACCAAAAAAATAAAATATGTTGAGTTATCATTAATGAAGTCTAGACTTCAGATTCAGGAATCCTGAATTTCTGCATTGTTTTAAGGAAATCTGAAGTAATCCACTCAACCTGGAACTACGTCATAGTTGGATCAGGTGATGGGATTACTCTTGGGACTGGCTGTTCTTCAGAAGACTGTGGGAATAATTTCAGCCAGCTGTCTGCAGCAGCAGTTCTGCCTCTTGCGGGAAAAAAAATTATTTTCCTTTTTCTCTTTCTCCTCAGGGAATCCTAAGAATTTCCCTGGATATTTACAACAGATGTTATAAATATTAACAACTCTTGTATCAACAGAAAGAAAAAGAAGACTACAAAGATACATGAGTGTCTACAGTAGTGCAAACTAAAATCACTCAAGCATTCTCTTTGACAGAAAAACTTTAAGAAAATATCCTACAATTCACTTTGCTAAAATTATTATTTATGGAAAGAAAGAAATAAATAAAAAGTTGTAAGGTCTTATTTAGCTGTTCCTAAATGTTTTAGATTTAATATTTGAAAAAAACTGAAGAATCCTGGAATTCTCTTCTAGATGAACTTGAATGCTACTGTCTCTCTCAGAAATACATGTTACTTCATATAACTGCAAAAGATAAAAATGGCCACAAGACACATGCAACTGACACTTAAGTTATGCTACCTAACATATTGTCTCTATACCATTGCACTTCTGATTATGTGAGGAAATTTGATACAGTTATCTGACTAATGCCGGAAGCATTACCTGTCACACTTGACTGAAAGTGAATGTGAAGGAGTTTGGTGGCATTGAGGAGCTAGAGGAAGCATCCAACTACGTAATAGAGCACTAATTTTGTATTTTTTAGCTCATTTCCATTGTCTTTCTGTTCCCCATAATTCTCTCTTCTTCCTGTGAAGAAAAAGAAAACTGTGCAGTAAATCCTTCTGAAACAGAGTTGTTTGTGAGAGTACCTTTGTCACTGAGTTATGTCTTAGACCCTTTTGGTCTCTCCTGGGTGTACTTCACAGGTGGTTACATTAGTTTCTAGGTGAAACTCTGTAGTTCAACAACTCAATTGTGAGATATCAGAAACGTAGCCCCTTTTTGTGCTGACGTACATTCACAGGATGTTTGTACCTATCCGCCATTCATGATAAGAAGGCTGTGATCAGGCTGTTGATTAAAAGCACTCAAAAGAGACCTCTTTTAAATGGGTAGCAATCTGTTTCTACTCAAGACAGTCCCTTCTGTGCAGGTTTGTTCCCTCAGTCTCTCCCAAAGAGTCCTTCCATGATATCTAGCTGCTCAATACCTCATTTTCTTTCCACATCGTCTTGTAAAAAATAAACCTTCTTGCTGGCAGCGTGCCTTCTCTATGTGACATTTCCAGTTTGGGGTCACCTGGTGATAACCTATAACCTTATCACTCTTCCTCTTTCGCGAGACTACTATACTTTAAGTTTGCTTCCCTCCAGTATTTAGGCTGTCTTCTTTGGGAAGGGTGAACCTTGCAAGCTTGGAGAGAGCAAAGGCTTGTCTGCCCCTCCCAACTAATGGCACAGCCATTGTAACATTAATTTTTTTGAAGCTTTTTATCTCTATTTTCCGTGTATCCCTCTTTACTGCCTTTCTCTGGTTGTTTGTTTTCCATTAGCTGCCACCTTTGACTCACATTCTGACAGCCATACTCATCTGTAGCAAACTAATATACTGATGGGGAACATGACATTTATAAAAATGGGATCCATAACTACTGCATTCTTCAAACTCTGCTACAAAATTGTTTCAGTAATTACAACTCAAGCCTTCTCTGCTTTTTAATTTCTTTTACATGGCAACGTATGCAATGATGTACTTCATTTTTGTGGCTCTGTCAGTTGATGTTCCTTCTGCTGCCTTTATTTGTCAAATCCTTCAAAATTTTGCTCTGCACAGAGTTGGAAATGTCTTTTTGTTTCCTGCAAAGTGCCTGAGGTTTCTGCAGTACTGTTTGTTATTCTACTGATTTCACTTGTTCTTTCAGGCTGTTATATTTAAGACTGATGAGGCATTCATTCTCAGTCAAGAAGCTTTTTAAAAGTACACTGAGTTGTATAGATAAATTAATTACTACAATTAAATGCTTGTATATGTTTAGGAATGATTGTTGACTTTCCCCCCTAAGCACATTGTCTTTAATCAAAGACTGCAGAGGTGAAAATAATCAATTACTTGCTGCCTACTTCTACTAAAAATATCCTCATTTCTCAGACGGGTTAGCTGACTGACTACAAGATAATTTACTGTGCACAAAATAGGTAAGCAGAGAAGAGCCACAAAACCACACCAGAAGAGGAGGTCTAAGGTAATTTCAGATAATGTTCCCTCAAATATAAAAAAGGGCTCATAAAGTAAGAAATTAATAGAATTAAAGTTTGTCTACACTCCTAGATTGCCAGCTGCTTTAATTTGTAACAAGCCCAGCTACGTCCCTGAATGTGACTACCAACACAACTCACAAGGGATGGCTCTCGGTAGCAGGCTTTGAAGTACAGTTAGAATATCAGGCTATTTTAATGATAGCCTGAAAGGCAGCTTAGGAGTTACTCTGTGCTACTGCTGCTAGGTTGTCTGAAACTAGTGTGGGAATTTTTCTGCTCTAATCTGCAGTGTGGACATGTCTTTAGTATGGAAAATACTATCTGGAAAGAATGTTGAAGAAAAAAAAGTCTTTTTAATATAAATTTAACACATAAATCACCCACTAAGTGAAGAACATAGAAACATAGATAGTTAATGGCAGTTCTAATGATACTGCTGGTGCAGTTATAACAACTTCTAACTAAGCTGACAACTCTTACTGCTACCTTGTTTACCTTTTTGTCCTTTTTTTTTTTTTGGTAAGAATTACTTGGCAGCATAATACAGCTCTGTTATGTGACATTGCACTAGGGAGATGTCGTTAATGTATGTCACCTTTGCCTAGCAGATAAAAATGTATCTTAGGATACGTGACAAAGACTATAGAGGAAGGCTGCTGAAGGGAGCTGATATGGTGTTAGAGTACCCTTGGAAGGGCAGCCCTAGTAACAGACTGCAAAGACTGATGACTGAAGTCATGAATATTCACTTCGGTCCCAGGACTACTGTTTCTGAAGTGAACGTAAGGAAAGAAGATAGATGGAGGGAGAAAATGAAAGTGAAAAGAAGGACAGGAAGAGCTGGAACTACAAAGTAGAGAAAGTGCACGTCTGCATGGCCCACTCCCCTTGGCAAGTCGGAGAAGGACCTGTCTCTCAGGAACCTAGCACACGTCTGCACTGTGCAGGGAAGGAGTATGAATTTGGATCCTGCAGGACAGCCTTGCTTCAGAGCTCACACCTTGACAAGACAACTATCCTGCTTTCTGCCCAGGCCGCGGCTGTGCAGTGCCAACGAGGAAAATTCTGGCTGGTGGGTCACTGCCTGCCCTGTTAGCTGCAGGACGTACTGGGGACACTCTCAATGTACTTCCTCAGTTACGTATGATAATACTCTCCGTCTGCTCATAGGGTAGGACACAGACTGATGTGCTCATCTGTTCACAAAGTATGTACTAACAGCTTGCGGCTTGTTAGATTTGAACCGAACAGTAGGAGGGGCAATTAGTGTGTTCAAATCTAGGTTTAGCTCCAACATGAGCTGTCTAATGTTCACTGTCCTTAATTCTGAACTGAACTGTTATATTCTAACAGTAGTGTAAGGAAGTATTGTCTTTTTATTCTTTTTTTTGTTTGTTTTTTAACATCAGTAAGACTAACTAGACTACCTTGTTTCAACAGATTCATAACATTTGTTTTTGTACTCAGAAAACATTCTGTGGTGTTGGACTGTACTGGAGATATGAAGCTTAAACACACAATCACTAGGTAAAATTATTACCTAAATTTCACTGGCACAAATACAGAGTTTATCTGTTCATGATTCTCCTAAGTTGTTTCATTGTTCCTGGTAATACCATTCATCAGATTTTTACTGAACTTGTCACCCATAAACCAAAATAATGCTTGATAGTATCAAGTCTCATCTGTCTTTTGAGCCAAACACACTCAGATAACTCCTGCTCCTAAGGAACTGGAAAAATCTGTTCTCACTCTTTGTGTAAATCTATTTAAAGGCTAATTACTAGTTACAGCTTAACTATCAGCATTACTTTACAAGAATTTTTGTGTTTCCTAAATCTAATAAAAAAACAGTTGTAAACTGAAGAGTTCCTCTAAGTACCTGAGCATATCTTCTGGAGGTGTTGCAATTCCCAGGCGGACTGTAGAAAAGGAGGATTAGAAGAGGATCCTACATAGAGAGGTCTTCCCCTACAGTGGAGCCAGGCTATTGCTGGAGTGAAGTCCTACACTTGGAAGCTCAGCTCAGGTAATCTAGGCACCTGAAAAACTGATTTTTACTTCTCTCTAAGAGTTTAAAGCACTTCCTGAATTTGTGATCTGGATGAGTCTTGATTAATCAAGAGAAAGGCAAGGTACATTACTTCTCAAGTTTGTCTTTCTCTTCATTAAGCACATCATTAATTACTTTATCTGAGATTTATTTCATTTTTTGGGGGATGTCTTCACGTACTAAGAGCATTGACTGCGCCCTGTGGTTAATCCAAACCTACAATTTAAGAGCCTGATTCTCACCTCTCTGTTAAGGATGGTGTGCTGTCATCCTGTGAAGAGTTACTCAAACAGGTTGACTAAAACAGTTGTCTGAAATCAACTTTATTACAGAAAATGCAGCT
Organism: Himantopus leucocephalus; assembly: GCA_003993805.1. NCBI lineage: Eukaryota > Metazoa > Chordata > Aves > Charadriiformes > Recurvirostridae > Himantopus > Himantopus leucocephalus. The sequence continues at coordinate 70,697,419 of RSEF01000004.1, read as the reverse complement.
TTTCTGGCAGTCACGCTGGCAGTGTGTCCATTATATACTGAGGACTGGAAGCAACCAATGGTGGGATATGGTTGGTTGGCCGGGATAGATGGATGTAGCATTAAAAACCAATAATAATTAAGTAGGTTTGGAAATGATTTAAGATTTCTGCTCCTCCTACTGTACAGCAGACTGCAAAAAGGGTCCCGTAGAAGTAGGGCATGTTGGATCTCACACTGGCATTGCAAAGTGCAAGGATATTAGATAATTGTCTTCATACAATAAATAAATAATTTCTTCTCAATAATTACGGCCTTGATTCTGCAAGGTGGCAAGCATGTCATAGTTTCCCTTATGCTTCGGGTACCACTGTCCACAAAGCAGTACCTCTTTATAATACATAGTGTACCCTGTCTTCATTAACTGCTGGTGGATGCTCTTGGGTAGAGTTCTTGCAGTGTCATTATACTGCAGAGCTTTTGTAGTTGTTAAAGTAAATTTTATTGAATAATAGATGATTTTATATATAGGTTCTTCATGCTCATAAAAGGAAAGGAGGGTTCACGGAATCACGGAATCACGGAATTTTCAGAGTTGGAA
>RSEF01000004.1:70669037-70680175 GCA_003993805.1 Himantopus leucocephalus | reverse complement strand
CAAAGCAGAGAAACTTAAGCTATGTTTGTGAATAGAGAAATATTTCTCTGCCAAAGGATCTAACATGAAGCCACTCTTATGTCTTCCAATATTTACATAATTTCTGTCCAAATTATTTATGCAAAGTAGCAGAAACTAGGCCAGAACCTTTCTTTGTTCAGAATGTGGCAGTGCATTTGTGATATTCATTAGGGATTTAAACCAACTTCAGATAGTAAGCATTCAAAGTAGAAGAGGCCAACAAGAATTGATTTAAAGGGTCCCACTTTCCCTTCAGACAACAGCATACAACATTAATTTAAACTAGTTATAATTCTGTGGTTTTATAACAGGGTGACATTTATAGTCCAGTCCTTATAGACCCTATAAAACACAATTTTGTTCAAAAATAAACTAGAACACAGAAAGACTTTCGGGCTAAACTGCAGCATAGTCTTTATAAGGCAAACTGCCCTGTCAGTCATACTCAGTCCTGTTGGACTCGAATACGTTTGTAACTGCCTCTTAATTGGTAACCGGCTGTGTGATAATTCCTCCCCTGAAGAGCACGTTTCTTTTGTTTTTACTTTATCCATTTTGCCATGGGGGATTATACAGATGGTTAGCGCCCTGAGTACATGAGATTGCCAGGCAATAAAGTGGAAAGCCATTTAAAGTCAAGTTTTGTAACTGATTCTCACTCTACAGTTAAATATTCTTTCTTGTAAAAAATGGCCTGGTAAGTTTTTTATGGAACATCTCTTTGGAACAACTGGTTTGCCATCACTGGCAAAGTTTAGTCCCTTTAAAGAGAATCTTAGCTAACTGACACATATATAATATATCAATTTCTTCTTTTAATCATCCTTGCTGTTGTATTGTGTCTATGCCATGGGGGCAGGGGAGGAAGGTTAAGTGCGTTATTTCAAGAATATAAGAAAATGCTCTTTAATTAAATGTCAATGTGAATTTCGGCTAATTTACCTGTATTTCTGCTAAACTGTAACCTTTACATAAGAAAATCTGAATTGTTCACTTTCATCCTCTGAAAATACTATACCTATATCATATTTTAAATTTATTAATCTCCTAATCAGGTGATAACATTTCAATGAGTGGTGGAAGACATCCTTCTATATATAGATGATATAATGGATCTGCCAGCTTGCACCAGGAGACCTCTAATGAAAACATGTATATAATCATCCATGTATATTGATATTATTTTGATTCCTCTAATAGCCTGGCAATAAATCTACACAGTATACTTCAATATGATCTTGATACCTTGAAAAAATTATGTTCTTCTCATATCTTTTATTCAATAAATTCAGTAACTGTGCTAACAATTATGAAACACAATGCTTTCATCTATCTATAATCAAAAATAAAAAAAAGAAAATGTAGAACTATTAGTTTGGCTTCATCTGGCTAATAATAGCTAGTGGATTTTTTTTTCAACCAATACAATTGCAAAAGCCATGATGAAACACAGTTGCATTTCCCAAATTCCTGAGCTTGAATTTCTTGTTTCCTGTACAATCATCAGCAAATAGTCCTACCTCAGCTAAAGGTTTTGAATGTTAGTCATCTACCCGTTTCTTTTTTGAAGGTCTGTCATAAAACTCTATTTCAACAGTGTGCTCTTTCTAGGCCAGCACTTCTGAAGTGTTAAACATCCTGAGGGAAAAGGAAGAATTCTACTTGCGAAAAATTCTACCTTGAGTCAGCATCTGTGTAGCTTATTGTGAGAAAAGCTCTCAAATTTTTTTTAAAAAAGAATGTAAAAGGCAAGAAAAAACTTAACCATAACCTACATTATCACTCATATCTTCATGTCTCATAAATTGTACACAATTAATTCTCGCAGTGGAAGTACAAGAACACCAGTCAAAGTTTATACAGAGGGAAATGGAAGTTTTCAAAAACTGTGATATTTGCACTGTGTCAGATGAGACAGAGTTCCATACCGGTTTCATTTCGACACAAAATTGGGAAGGAGATGTTCAATTTCATTATCTTTATCTAGATTTCTTTTTATATGCTATATTAATAAAAGGTAATGAATATCCCATTTCAAAACCAGGAAGGTTGTATTTTCAAAACAACGTCCTGCCAACAAAAAGTTGCCCAAATAGAAAATTCCCAGCAGTCAAAACAAAGAGAAATTAAACACTCTCCCACTTAATTCTCTCTCCAGTTGATTTGATATGAGCTCCTTTTAAATGCCCCAGTTAATTCCTGAGCAAACAGCCAGGGACAGAGTTACAGCATTTAATCTTGCCATTTCTCAGCATCCCTTTGGTAGTACGAACCCTTTTTGTGTCATGCGTACACAATAAGGCAGGTGCTCTACATGGCAGCCCTCATAGTCCTGGCTTCCTTTTCAAGGCGTCATCCAAGGCAGCCACTTCTTCCCTGGCCCAGGCATCTGGATTTCCTACTGCTGAAGGGTGAGCAAGGAAGGACAGATGCAGTTGATCTGGTTTTCATGCCAGTGTGAAGTCAAGAATGGAGAAAACCAGAACCCAAGACCTGGGAAGTACTCTTATTCCCCCAGTACTTTCCTCTATCATTTTTCTCCTGACAAGCTGAGCTGCAAGGTTGCTATGAACATTTGAAGGGCAGGTTCCCAAATTTGTTCCACACTCCTATGGAATTTCTTCCCAATTTGACTCTAAAGGAAGCACATTATTTATACAACTTGGCACTTTTGCACCGGGGTTCTAAAAAAGGCTATATACGTCAAATACTCTGTCCATTTTTACCCTCTTAATCATTCTTTCAGGCAACTAAGCTACCAGTTCCCATGAGATGGATGAAGATTTTGCTAAGGGATTTCATTGTCAAAGTGAAGTCATTCATGGTCATGGAAGTTCCCTTCTTAGCCAAAAATGGTGCATTGTTTGAGGTGATTTTCTCTAGTTCATTTACAATTTAAATCAGTGTTCTCTACTGCCAGCTCAGTCTCAACACTTAAGAAACGCTATCCTAAAGTAAGGGTAAAGAAGCAAAAACCAAATTCATGCTCCAGATGAAGTTTGCTGCAAGACAGACCGAACAGAGTATCCAGTCTCAAATGCTATCCACCACAAAAATGTATTTCCCATTTATTTATTTATTAACCACAGAAAATGGAAGGGTTTTGCTTCCCCATGCCTTACATGTTTCAGTCATCACTTTCATGCTTTTTCACTGACTGAGGTGCTACACTCAAAAGAATTCCCTCCCAGTGTAGACAGGACCTAACACAGATTGTATTAGATATTAATGCAAGTGGCTTAATCTGAGATGATTTTAAAACAGATTTCCACAGAAGCAGATTAAAATCTAACCCTTGTAGGCAGTTTACCTTCTTCTGCATAACTGTCTTACATCAACTGTTTCAGCCTTTGCTTTAACTTTGTAAGAAGATGCCATAAATGCCACGGTCTCTTTTTAAGGTTGAAATATCTGTCTTTTATTGTGTCATATCTTCTTTTCCCTAATGTATCGTATAATATGTGTACCAGTATTCTTTTACTAATATAGATTTATTTGGAGTCATTCAATTCTACCATATTACCAGTGATTCCTGATATCTGGAGGTTCTTTTAAAGCCATAACTCAGAGGACTGGTTGAATTAGGGGTAAACTTTCTTCAAATGTTGTAGTAGAATGACAAATACAATGGAAATTTCCAAGTTCTGCACAATGATATGATGAATTTTAAAGTTCCGCTTCAGAAAATGTAAGTAATCAGTTTCATAGTGTTAATTACAATGGATTACTAAAGCTTAATTCAATTTTCAATTTTGGATTGCTTGAATAAGAAGTCCAGTCACCAAGTGATAGACTGCTAATAACTTAAAAATGCTTTCTTAAGTCTTTCATTCAGTTCCTTGACATAGATTTAACAATATTTTTTATCATCTCTGAAAGTGGAAGAAAAAGCACTGGCTTTGCTTTGTTGATGTTAGGGATAAAGGAATACACGACAGTCAGTAGCTGACTTACAAAAACTTCATAAAGATGTTTTAATAACCAAAGGTTACTTTGCACTCAAGTATTACATAGCAGTTCTGATAGGTGTAAATAGCTAATAACTGTTGTAGAAAGACTGGTGCTCGAGACAACGCAGGTTTCTTTATGTCAATTCAGGTAAAGTGGTCTTGTGTGTACACAGGGATCACTATGCAAGCTATTTCTGATGGTCTCTGCTTACTATAAAATGGCCTTTCTGTATCTGTATGCAGCAATTATCTACCTGCGCTGTCTACACTTCACTGCCATCTAAATTGAGGAAATATTTCTGATATAAAACGCTAATTGTAAGATAGATGGTAAAGTCCGAATCTTCTGAACTTTCAGGAACGAAGTGAAACAAAACAGAAAAAACACCGATATTTTTCTAAACAATCTTTTCTATTTTGTCACTATAGCACTAAAGAACGAAAACCTCCTGCTCTGACACTGTGGAAAATGAACTTGTCTGGCTGAGCTGGGTGCTGGATCTGTGCAGCTGCTCTTCTGTACCACTATCTGATTTTTGGAAAAGGCTGGGATTTTCAACACAAATATGTGTTCTGTACCTTTTGTTGCCTGAAAACGGTAAATTACCTTAAATTTCTTCATTCACTAATTCAGAAAAGTGACAGTATCATTTTTAGTTCATTATTGAGGTTAAAAAACAGGTGTTTTTTTTTTAAATAATAATAAATACATAAATCAGCAAGCAATACTGGTGTGACATTAGGAACCAATCTGTGAAACAGTGATTTGTGGTCAGAAACCTGGATTCGTGTTCATTTTAAACAGCAAAATGTTTAAAACAGCAACCAAATATTAAGTCAGTGAATGACCAACACTTTGGGAAATTAACAAATGACCATATCTTAGCTCATTTAGAATTTTCAGGCAACAATAGGGAGAGAACACATACTTGTGTTTAAAACCACAGGCATCTTGCATTTGAGAAAAAGGACAGGGTGGATAAGGCTGTAGACACAGATACATGGACTCAAAGGAAATCAGGACAATCCCAGAGTTTCTGGCAACTTCTCCTACAGCCTTTTTGGCCAGATCCATGCTGCCTTTAAGAATCGTTCCAACAAGGACACATGAAAGTGCCCATCCATTCTGGCAGAGTTTCAAACTCCTACAATTCCCATAGGCAGCACAGTCCATAGGGCCCCTTTGGCTCCTTCTGAGGCAAGCTCCTCTTTCATTTCTCCAGCCACTGGCTAACCTAGGATACATGTGAAACATAATGGTCAAGTATAAGGAACTCTGCCTCACTCCTGGAGTACTGAAAATTGTTTACAATTTTTTTCAATTTGCTAAGTGTCAGGGCTTGCAGAAACATCTCTGAATTATTAAATTTCACTACTGAGAGTAGTTCATGTTTCAGACCACTGTCCCTGAGCTGCCACTGCTTCAACTGTTCTGTATGCCTACTTGTAGATGGATTTCAAAAGGTTAAGACTAAATTGTACGGAATAATGACAATCCATATTTGTTCTAACTCCCACAATTTAGTAGAAAATAACTTTGGCCAATAAATCACTTTCAAGCATTCTTTCTCAAGACAAAACCAGGCTTTATCACAAGGCCAGCTGCCAGGGATTGTTTATTCTTTAAAGTTACAAACTTGGGATGTATAAAAGCCCAAATGATATTGTCAGTGTAAGAGACTTTTAGAGGAGTAAGACGAGTTGATCTGTCCAGCAAAGAAACACAAGAATAATACTGAATGCTTCAATTCCCGTGATTCATATCTGATTTTGTTTTCAAGAACTTGTTTCATTCTGTGCCTACTGAAATGAAACAATACACATATTTCACATCTGTAAGGCACAGGATTGTCTAATTTGGGACTCAAAATTTATATTTTTACATCATGAAATATTATCAGAAACAACAGATTATGTGGCAATTCAATTTCATTTATCAGCTAAAAAATTGAAGTAATTCTCTCAATGGTTGATCTGTTCAGAAATATTTTTTTAAATGTTGTCTCCTGATCCTCCTGCCTCACTTCTCTCCCCTTAAAAAAAGACCATAAAATGCCTAAAGTAAACAAACCGTTACTTTCTGTTGCACCAGCAAGTACATTGAATCCATATTGGCTGTCCTGTCAATTTTCAAATCGCTGAGCTTATGAGTCATTATTGCCTAATATGTAAAAACCATTCCAAGGGAGTTCAATGCTCATCTGTCTTGTATATACCGTAATTTGAATGCCTCCTTTGGTTCTCTCTGGGTTATACAATAAATATATGAACTGAAATGTTATGAACTCGTAATTTGTAGTCCACAGATTATTTTTTTTTAATCAGGCGTGAGACTGTTCCACAGAGATTAAAAAAAAAACCAAACAAAAACCTGAAAAATCCCATTTTCTTAAGATTTCAGTGCCTGATAAATCTTGTTCATTCTTTATCTAGGTTGTTCCTTCTTAAGAGGTATTCTTGGACTTGTGCTTGGTGCTCTAATATCTAAAGTACATCTAGCTAAAGGTAGTTTTTTTATTTGCTCCGATCTTATTATTTTTAAGATCTCCTGTTTTGGGAAGGCCTGGGTCTAACAATTTTGACATTTATGATATCGTTGCTGAGTTGAATTTGCTCAACAGGTCCTGAAGCTGAAACCACAGCAGCAGGTTGCAGCTTCCCTTCCTTTTATCCTCAAGGAACATATTGCATTAATTTTAAATTGGTTTACTCTCATCTTCTGAGGACAATACATTGTATTGTTGTAAAACTATGAAATTCTATATAATCTGGAGACCAAAATTAAATGTTACATAGTGTATTGTCTCTTCCTGTATGCCACGACAACAGTATGTGTCACCAAGGATATCCAAGAAGAACAGTGCATCTTAAGCCAAAAGTTATTAAAGGAGGGAAAGTAATTTCTCTCAACAGTCTGAGACATGCCTGAGTCCAATGATATTTATGAAACTAGTGTCTCGCCTCTTTGGCAAAACACAAAAAGGTTAAATTGCTACACTCATAGACTTTCAAATCAGAACAATTAATTAATCTGGCTTTCAGTATAATGTAGACCACAGAGCCTTATGCCAGTAACTGTTACATTGGTTTTTCTCCTACATCCCTTAGGCAAACCACCATGTGCTTTCCTGACTAACCAAAATTAATTATTAAAATATCGATACAGGCCAAGATTTCTGAAAGAACTGATTTCAAATGTAGGAAAACAAAACACAGGTAGAGTTGAAATCCAGAAGATTTCTTTTGAACTGCAACCTTAATTATATTAGTAGCAATGTGTAACATTGTTGTATACCTTCAAGGATTTGTAAGTTAGTGATAAACTCTAAGAGGCTGTGACGTGAGAGAATCTATGGCTGTTAAGTTGAATACCTCTACTGTAAACAGCTTGATGGTAAAATTCTCAAATGAGGAAAATTTCCCCTTGCATTAGCAAGATTGCTGTATTCAGAGAAACTGCATAAGATCTCTAGCTCAGTTTTACAGATCAAATTAGTTCTTGATGTAACTTCAAGTTTCAATATACTAACTACAGGTACCACATATGCATGCCATTTTCAATGTCTGTAGGAAGAAAAAAACATTTCAGGAAATACAGAAGGACTGAAAGTACCAAAGTAATGCAGAGAAGAAAAACAATCTGTATCCTTCCTGGCATTTCAGAGTATACTTACTAGGAACTTTAAAAGTAAGCGCAGCAGCTGATATTGCCTTAGCTTAGGATTTACTGTACATATTAACATTTAAAGATCTATCAAGCACTAAGTATTACCATTATTAGTATTTGATGAGGACAGGGCATAGACTGAATTTTACTGCTGAGGCAGTTGCCTTCCCTGTTATTTTAGTCTCTTGAATCGCACAAAGCCCTTCAATCTGTTAAATGACTCCATTTTATATCACGTATTTGCCAACCTCTACAAGGACAAGGTCTGGTTGTTTTCCAAACAAGCTTGAATATCCTTACAGAAAAACACATGGACAGATGGCCCTCTTCCCTGCTGATGTTACACTAGAAATGTGCTTGGAGGGAAATTCTGTCAACATCTCTCGAGTCATATTTTTGCCTTATTTATTTTGAAATATTATCTAATGTGGTAAAGTTCATTAATACATTTTATATTAGTGTTCAATGCAATCTTATTTGATTGATAAAGCATGTTCTACATTTCTCTTTATCTTCCTACACGAAACACAAAGCATGCAATAATCTACCAAAGTAAAAACTTTAGAAGAACAGTATTTTTATAAACATTTCTTAATCTATTTTCTTCTATAAATTCTATATTTCATTCACTTAGAATAAACACCCCCCAGCCCTCTCACACACAAATACTTAGGTGATATTGAAGGACTTTACTCTCAAAATAGTTTTAGCAACCCCAAGTTGATGAAGGTGATTGGGAATAGTCAGCATGGATTTATGAAGAAAAAAAAGTCTGACCAAACTGACAGCCTTCTACAATGAAATGACTAACTTGATGGATGAGGAGAGAGCAGTAGATGTTGTTTATCCTAAGGCTTTTGACCCTGTCTCCCATAACATCCTCGCAGACAAACTGATAGCCTACNAAAAGTTGCGATCGGTGGCACAAAGCCCAACAGGAAGCCAGTCTACTTGGGGTATTCCTCAGGGATGTGTACTGGGGTCAAGAGTGTTTAATCTCGTCATTTAATGACCTGGACAACAGCACAGAGTATATCTTCAGAAACTTTGCATATAACACAAAACCGGGAGGAGTGGTTGATACACCTAATGATTGTGCTGCCATTCAGAGGGACCTCAACAGGCAAAGAAGTCCAACAGCCTCCTGAGCTGCCTGAGGAAATGCCTCACCTGCAGGTCAAAGACGTGAGCCTTCCTTTCTACCCAGCCCTGGTGTGAACCATCTGGAGTGCTAGGACTGGTTTCAGGCTCCCCAGTACAAGACAGACATGAACATACTGGAGCAAGTCCAGCAAAAAGCCACAAAGATGATAAAAGTATTGGAACATCTATCATAAGAAAGGATGCTAAGAGAGCTGGGACTGATCAGCCTAGAGGAGAGAAAGCTCGGGGCAGAGGATCTACGTAATGTCTATATACACCTGATAACAGGGAGTAAGAAGACTGAGACAGTCGTCTTAGTGGTGCCCAGTGACAGGAAAAGAGGCAACTGGTGTAAACTGAGGTAGAAGAAATTCCGTTTAGACATAACAAAAAAAATACAGTCTGAGTGTAGTCAAGCACTGCAACAGGTTTCCTAGAGAGTTTTTGGAGTTTCCATCCTTGGGAATACTCAAAACCTGACTGGACTCGGTCCTGGACAACCTGCTCTAGCTGACCCTGTTTTGAGCAGGGGAGTTGGACCAGATGGCCACCAGAGGTGCATTCTAACTGCAGCAATTATGTGATTTTATGAGTATGGAGTAACAGTAAGTTTTGTTCCTTAGGTCCCCACATGACTCCCAATAAAGCTCCTAGCATTTTCTTTCCTCAGAAGTAAATTAATAAATATCACAAAAAAAATATCGATCTGGATCAAGGAGAATTCATTACTGCATTCACTAGGTGTGTCACCAAGGAGTGAAGGAACACTGCTATGAACAGTCATCCAGTGGCATGGAAATTTTTACACACTGAAGCCAACTACAAAGTAATTTCTTGTTTTCAGTATGGCATGAAAAGAGACACATTTTTGAAGTAATAATCCATGGGTAAATCCATGCCAAATGAGTCCTGGTAGTGTATCTGGACTGGAGTGACCTACAGCAAGTTGCTTAAATAAGAGCATCTTTAATTCAGCACTGAGAGATCAGATGTCTGCAGGTTGTTATCAAAACCACTAGGGTACCAAGTTAGCTCCAGGACATATTTGTACCTACCATATGTTTTAAGTGCAGATAGAAGGCACCGAATTTTGTCTTATATATCTTTTTCAAAACATTGATTAAAATATAAAAGTGCACTATTCTTATTTAAACATAACCTCCTATTGTAACATATGATAGCCAAGCCGTATCACATAAACTTTGAGTCATTATTGCAAAAAGATTATACAGGTATTCGATGCAATTATGTTTCCAGCAGGGAATCAGAAACTGAGATTTATATGAGCTTTTACTCTTGCTGAGAAATCTCTACAATTTTTAAAGAAGAGAAAAGGAACAGAGGCAGAAAGACTGGAACAGAAACTGATATCATGGAGAGTGAGAAAAGATAACAGGGTCTGAAAGACTGGCTATGTTCAGATTTTATTTTTTTTTTCAAGGCAAATCAACTATCATACATCTGGCAAGGAATTTTTTTTGTTTGTTTTTAATTAATTTACTCATATACTGCTGATTTATAAGCAGTAATAAACCACCAAGAATTACCATGAAAGCAAGAACTAAAAGAAATCGAGGGAAAAATCACTCATTCTAAAGGAGCAAATCGTGATTTCCATAGGAATGATTAGGGAATAAAATACAGTTTTGTTCTTGAACTGGTACCAAACACATTAAAAAAAGAAAATCACTATTCTTGACAATCTGTATTCAACTTCATCTAAGAATTTTAAGATGAGGTGCAAAAAAAGCACCAAGATATCTTATATGAAAGCTAATTTGAAATCAAACCTATCCCATAAAAATCTATTTAATCCAGTCTGGTACTTTCAGTGTTTTCCTTTTTAAAAAAAAAAAAAAAAAAAATTACTTAGGTGTTGAAAGTTTTGGTCCTGCCCATATACAAAAGTAACACTCCTGTTTGAACTGAATTATGTAGGCCCCACTGTCCTGACAAAAAACATTTGGGATTTGTTAACTACTCATGGTGATTCCTAAAATCAACCCACAAATACAGCATTAAGACTACATGTGTTGATTTCAACACTACTGCCACCCAGTTGTTTTATAGTTGTTTAATAGGTAGAGTATTTGCCCAAGAAATAGGAGATATGGTCTAATTCCCTTTTTAGCCTGAAAGAATTCAAGTGTCTTTCTCTCACTTTCCAGTCAACTGTGCCAACCAGGCTATGAGCAAGAATATAATGACGGTGCTGCGCTACTCAAAAATAAAATAAAATAACACTTCATTGTGGGAGGACAGTAGTTGTAATTTTATAACCTAATAATTAGAGTGATTTCTAAGATCCATTGTTTTGTGTCCTCAGTCCTACAGCTGGAAACATCTATGACAAGTCC
>RSEF01000004.1:70639509-70659377 GCA_003993805.1 Himantopus leucocephalus | reverse complement strand
GCATCAGGGTCATCTCTGTCATCAAACCTTTCTCAGTCTACAGCTCTGAGGATGCAGGGTGGATACCGGGTGGGTACCTGCAGTTGTGTCCACACAGGAACACTGGAAAGGAATTCTTCAGTCCAGTTTCTGTGCTCAAACCAGGGAACACAGAGCTACACACTTCTACAAGCAGAACCCAAGAATGAAAGGATCCCTGCAAACATTCTTTAGGAAACTGGTAGAAGACTGATAAGCCAAGTGGTGAAGCAGATAAGTCCATATGTTCCAAAAGGATACCAATAACATGCCAGGCATGAGGACCTCCAGTACAGAAGAATTTGACCAGCTGGAAAGGAATGCAGCAGTACCAGACATGGAGGATGAATCAGACATGCTGCAGAGAAGCAGCTGATTAGGGAAGCAGCCAATGGCCCAGTCCCCAAAAGCAAATAAAGAACCTATCCCATCATGAGTGAAAAAAGCAGCTATACATCCTTAACACCAAAAATCATGAGTCTGACTAGATTTGAGACTCACCAGCTATCTGCTTATTACCTCATGTAGCTCATTTGTAATTACAGTAATAATATAACAATTAAGGGAGAAAAGGAGATGGAAGAACTCAAATTCAGGTAGTACATCTTGTTGAGGAAGAGCAGTAAGGGAGCACGGATGAGTACACTTGTTCTGAGGTTCAGACCAAAAGGGAGAAAGAACCACTAAGTTACTGCAAAGGACGGTTATAAATTTAAACCGACATTGCCGCTTTGGGATTTCCCTCCCAGACCAGAAGGGTCAAGTAGATGATGTATTTGTGAAGAGTAAACCAGGGCACAGACCTCAGTGATAAAGTAGGTTACTGACTAACATCCTTTGTGAATGCAGCAGGAGATAGGCTGAAGAGGAAGCTCCTGAGATGTTTTCATGAAAAGAGTAATGAGGGTAGGGGCTGCTTCACATTTGCCTCTAATTAACAGAGAAGAAACAGCTAAAAACGTAACTGTTAAGCAGTAATGTAGTTGAGATTGGTCACAAAAGGACAGAATTTTGAAAAGTTAGATTAGAAGGAAAATAACTTAAACTAAAAGCAATGTATTTCAAGAAGGCAAACTTCAGTAAAAGGACTCTTAGAGAAGATTTCCTGGGAGACTTGCTTAAGGTGAAAAAGGAATTATAGTGAAATGGTAGCTCCTTAATGAACCAATTTACCCATAGGAGAAGAAAGGCTTCTGATAGATACTGAAGAATATTGACATTTTTGTTGCTTTTTTTTTTCTCTTAAAATTTCTCCTTTAGTCAAAAGGTCAACATAAATCAAGTCGCTGTTTTAATTGGTGCACAAGTGATAAAGGATTAAGATTCTGCAGGGAAAGGATGAATGCATTTACAAATGCCTGTATAAGCTAGGTATTTTCAAGCCAGCTGAGTAAAATGAACTTCATTCTAAGGTACCCAAAATCAGAAAGCCATAAATTATTAGCTGAAATGCATCTACAACAGTGACATAGCTCAAAGCAGTAGAGTGCAGCAATCCCTCTTTTTCCCCACTTACTCCATGTTGGCTCAGACTGTGGGGCAGTTTTTCTGCATGTGAAGGGGATTCCTTTTGGATGAAATTAAATCAGAAGGTCTGTTCAAAGTGCAGCAACCGTCTCTAAAAGGAACAGAAAGGTCCCAATCAATGTGTGATCTGCAGCACAAGCAAGTCCCACAGCAAGTATCAAGTGCACATGCACCGACGGAATGCTCTCAAACCACAGAGACCTCCTGTGTTCTTCTGCTTCTTGTGCCACTTAAAAGGCTAAAGATCTCGAGGTCAGATCAGCTCACACAGATGCCCTCAGGTCCTAGCTAAGGGCATTCCTTTATGTTACACCGAGACCTCTTATGGTTCAATGTATTTTTTATGCTTTTTCCTTCAACTGCTGTATCCCCTTTTCAGTGCATTTCTGAATTGCTTGTCCTACCTGACTTTTTTTTTTTCCCCCCTTTTAAAATTAATAATGATTCCCCTTTTCATCTTTCCTTCCCAAACAACTTTTTTGGTCTTATAGAAGACTCGATATATAGCAGTCATAGTGCCAGATCACTGCTGTCAAGGGTTTCAGCTATGCCCCCTTGCATCTGCAAATTCTGCACCCACTGCCAGTTATCCCCAGGACTTTACAGTTCTATCTGTCCAAACTCTGAACATCCTCTCTCATTTACCCTGCCTCTTCCTCATACAAATGAACAACTGAGAGGGTGGANAACTGAGAGGGTGGCAGTCATTACTTTTTTTGGTGTCAACTTGATCATTTCTCCCTGCCACAAGATTTAAGACACCATTTCTTCCATTCTGAGCCTCTGGCCTATACCCAAATTCAGAGTCAGGAAGCAGCAGGCACCACGTGTTACGTGTAAGTGAACAAGAACAAAAATAAGACTTGCTTCCCTGAAAAAGAGCATGAGAACATCCATGTGCTCCTGTTGCCACCACTAAATGGATGAAAGAATGCTCTAGCACTTGCTGAAGCAACATTGAGAAACTTACACACTGGAAAGCAAGAGTTTGTAAGATAACTTTCTTTTGGCTATTTTTGAGCAACACATGCAACAGGGATGTTTGGTCCAGGGGACCAGATTAATCAAAGTAAATAAATACGTATACCTATAGTTCAGCTTTTGGGTCCTTGGTACAAATTGCCCTTTGCTACTGAACCATTCCTATTGCACCCCATTAGTTTTTGCTGTGTGGCTCACAATTACACAGCCTATAAGCACAAAGTCTATGAAAGCCCATAAGAGATGGATGAGAGCAAACTGTAAAGGTGAAAACTAGAAAGGCAGAATTGGTATTTATCTTTTACAAAGCAAAACAGAGGCAGTAAAGATCAACTTACCTTGAACCCTTTCAAAAATACTATGAGATCTATACCAGAATAGATAATCAAATAAGCTATTTGTAGGCAACTGGAAGATGCTCATGAGATCAATGATATGCAAAGCAATAAAATGCCAATAACAGAATAAAAATGAAACAGTGGGGCATGCAAATAAACATTAAATAATAATTTAAAGAACAGACCAACAAGGAAGGGCTAAACTTGATGACGTTTTCAGACTGGAGAAGAGATATTAAAGGAGGCACACAATAGTAACCTTGAAGTATGAAAACACTCTCTTCATGCTCACAGATAATTAAACAATAAGCAGTGAACTTAAATCGAAGAAACTGAGAATTGGGTGGGTATTAGTAGAACATTGTGACTCTAAGAACTGGACCAGAAATATTTCGCATGGTTGTGCAATAACCATCCAAAAAGATTTTTAAGATCTTTTTGGACATACATATCTCAAGAATGACGTACAGTTTAAGCTATGTTGCAGCAGAGGGTGTAACAGGTGTCTTTTGGAGTCCCTTCCTATCATTTTGTCTATAATTATTTTTTAAAGTTCCGTGCAGAGATTATTAAACACAGTATGTGTCTTCATAAGGTCCGGAATTGGATTTTTGCCTCATCTTTGTTGAAGTCCTTGTATAAAACATATTTAAAGCTCTTCTAAGCCCACTTTATAACACTGCAAATATCTAAGCCACACAATTAAAGAAAAATCAGAAGACGCAGTAGAATACATTGGAATTTATACTCTTTCTTATTATCTTTTACAGAATATATTATTTCCTATGTTTATTATATTTGTTGTATTTTACTGAGTATATTTCTAGACAAATGGAAATAAGAATGCTGTTTTCAAAAATATCTTACAGAAGTCCAAGTGCAGCAAATCTGCATATTTTCCCAGACAGCTTTTAATAAAAAGAAAGGTAAAATTAAAATAATGAGGAAAAAAAAGTAAGATTTTAAGGGGTGAAGAATGAAGTACATCTGAATTTTGAGTTATTGCCCTCTTAGCTGTTGTAAGCATCATAATTTGTTCTGACATTGCCCTTGAATCCAAATAGAATAATTATATTTAACATATGACCTCAATTTCAACATTTATTGCTGATTTCATTAATCAGCAAAATGTATGTACACTTAACTTAGTAGGTTTAAGACCTACGCAAGTGTTTTGCCCTGACTGTTTCAGGATTGTGATAAAATTACTGTCTTGACCAGTAGTAAACACAATCAAATAAAAATTTGTCAGTAAGAAAACAAAGTACCTGTTCCTAGTCTTAATAACTGACATAATCCATATGTGTGTGGGGCTTTTTGTGGCAGAAGTAGTAGAGTAATGGTACCAGCAAAGTTTCTTACTGCGCAGATAGTAAAGCAGTTTTGAGAATACCTACATAAGGTATTCTGTAATGCAATTAAACATGCAGTAAATTATTCACGTCAACACTTTCATACATTCATTTGCTCATATTCCTCATCACTCACAGGAGAAGGATGAGCAGGGTCCTTGTTTAGATACAAGATGGAAGATAAGAGAAACAAGGTTGTGAAAACTGGGCTGACAACAGATCACAGACGGAAAACTGTAAAGATGAGTTGGGACGTGGTGACTCTCCAGGCAGCAGTGACAGGCTTTGACTGACAAATTCAGTTAAGCAGATGCAGCACAGTCTATCCAGAGAATATGGATTCAGGATAACTGTCAGTTTTAGCACGAAAATTGGGTTTTATAATGATAAAAAAAACCAACGTACAAAAATATGCCTACGAGCACAGACCCTTAGAGAGATCAAAGCAAGAAAACAGGAGAGATTTAAAGGAGGAGATTTTATGGGTAAACTGCTCCTGCTAGCACAGACAGCATGTGCTATGGCATCTGAAGAAGTAAAATAGCAGAGGCATTTCTCTCTTCACCTTAAGAGACAGGTATCTCATTCCATATGCTGAGAGAGGCTTGGGAATGAAGAAAGAGAAGGCTGGGGTGGGCAGGGGAAGAGAAAAACTGACCAATTCAACTCTGCATTTCTTGGAGAAATATGGTTTTGGAAGTTTTATTCTTTGCATACTTTTTCCTCAATGTGAACCACCATACATTTCCTTTAATCTACCAACATCCTTCACTAGAATCACAGTTTAGTCACCTGTCTTGCCAATTTTTTTTTTTTTTAGTTTTGTTTTTAATCTCCATGAAAGAACCTCAGCTTTTTACAAGGAGGTCAGACTAAATGTTGTTATGGTTATTTCTAACTGTATTTTCCGTGTACAGGGAATGTACAAAAAAGGTGTATGAAGAAAATCAAAGTTATGAAGGGAGCAAAAGAAAAAATATGCAATAAGATAATCACAAATCTTTAAAGTCAAATATGTGATCTTCACTATCTGCAATATAAGGGCATGTTGTTCTGCTGAACAAAACCTGAAAAAAGTGTTTTACAGTGAATCTGGCACTTGTTGAAACTCTAGGTAAGTACTTTGTGTCTAATGGTTCACTAAAGAAAAATACAAAATGGAGAGAAATATATGTCAAGTCACTTCTGAAGTGTCTAAAACAGCCTTTCATACCTATTTTTCAAGGCATATAATCTTAGGTATGTCTTAATTTAAAAGAAGCAGCATTCACAGGTATATTTTTTTCAAGGCTGACGATCTCAGTTCTTCTATCTTCGTTCAAAGGAAAAATACTACTTTGGAATAATGTGCACAGACGTAACCAGAAAGAAAAGATCCTTAACAGCCTACAACCTCTACAGCTTTGAAATGTTCAACAAATATTAATTCATTGGGTTGTTTCCTTTCATTTACAAGTGTCATGAAATTTCTGAATTTCGCTACTAGTAGCATTCTATGTGACCACCAGTAAGAGACACTCATCTGGAATTTAATAGCCGCATTTTGGTAATGTAATTTTGACTGCATTTTTGGTAGGGAAGAAAGATGCATTATAAGAAAAACAAATAAAATAATAAATTAAAAAAATTAAAGGAGAGGTTCTTCACCATTAAATCCATCATGTGTTTAAGGACAGAACAAATGATAAATTATCTCCAAACACACATCGTAAGCAGTAAATGTATCTGATGTCCTATGAAGTCAATTGGAATTCTTCTTTTGATTATATTTATAGTTCAGAAGCTATTTGCATGTACGCAGAGGATCAAAAAAATTTGTTTTGAGTGAAGATGAAACAATACATCTGTTGGGACATGCAAGTTTTTGGACTTATGCATTTGCAATGCATATGAAAGTACACTCGCAAAACAGGTCATCACCAAGATGCTGATGGAAAAGGAAAAAGGAAAGAAACGGTGACAAAAAAAAATACTCAATACAGCAATTGTCTTTTGGTAGTGCTACTTCCAAATTAAGTGCATTTAGGGAGAGTCAGTTTTCCAGGAAGGTTAAATAACTAGCAATAAACACTTTCTCAAAGTTAAGAGTCAGTAGAAAACAGGAAAAAAAGTAATTGAATCTCATCTCTATGCAAACACTGTTCTGCCCTAACTGCATGTTATATGCTATATACCAAAAACTCCACATACAACTACAGCAAATAATTCACTTTTTTTTTTCCAAAAGTAAAAAAGGATGCAGGGCAAGGACAGAAATTTAAGATGTCTACTGCTGTCTTGTAAGCAATATAGACAATCTAATGGGTACTTCTACTTCCTTCTGCTCTCTTATTTTCTCTACCTTGTGTTTTGGAAACCAGTACCGGTGGTTTGAATCTTCACCAATGATAAAATAACTCTCTCTTGCACTATTGAGACACAATGGATACTGTGAGAATCGTTATTAAATTAGTCAAAATATTCTTATAGAACAAATCTAAGCTAAACAACAAATTATGATCTTTTAACTGAGGTCTAATTTAGATTGAAAGAGATCACATTTTTTTTAAAGCATCATTTTCATTTAAACTCTAAATATTAAATTTTATTTCTAATCTAACTCTATCTTATTTGTTTGGAATCCGTCTTGAAAATTGTATCCAAGAGGGCATCTGGGAATTTAGCTGCATAACAAATGTAATACCATGTAAATCAGATGTTTATAACAATAAAAAAATGCTGTTGTGGGCATTAACGATTTGGCTAACAGCCCAGATGTTCAAATAAATGGCCTTGTCATGGACAAAAGATGCTTCTGCAGAATGCTGGACAATTTGTGTACTACAATCATTTTCAAACAAGGTACTGAGTCTAAGCTGTCTCTTCTGCCCTCAAATGTTTTCATAATCAAAAAGCAGCATGATTGACTACTGCTAAGCCTTAAAAATACTGGAAGAAAAACACACATAAAATTGCACTATTACCAGTCAATCCATTAATATCTTAAAAAAGTGACTAATTTATTTATGCTTATACCCATAGAGGCAGGAACTAATTAAATGCATTTATAGTATATATAAGCAATGTTTTTCCAGTTGTTTACTCAAATTTTTTTTTACATAAAAAGGGTAACACACACACCCCCCCATTTTACTAATAGAGCATGTTAACTGCCTAAATATCAGTAAACTACTACTGTACCTCGGGTAGCATTTTGAAGAGTCTTTAAACCGATTTTATAATTTGCAGCAGTGATATTACAGCTGTGTTGTTTTGAGATTTGTTTTAGGTGTGAAGAACTTCACTTTCTGAAAGTTCTTCTTTTTTTCCAGCTATTTAAGTTGGTCTCATTAAAAACAATACTCCATCTTATAAAGCCGGTCATTTTTATAATTTATGGCAGTTTATACTGTTGTACTGTTTCACAACTGACAAAGTGAGACGAGTGGGATTATGGCTAATCCTTTTGTACACGAGAAAAAAAACTCATCCATGTTACTTGAAGAGTAGAGCCAGGTTACACAGAGGTTATCTCTGAAGAACTGGAAAACTGCGTTTCTGCTCTAAGTCTATTTAAGTCCACTCTAAGTGTAATTTAACTGAGCAACATTGTCTTATACCTATGGCTTCGTTCATATGTAATAAAAACCCTTGTAATTTAATTTGGCAATTCGACAACAAAGATTACATTCTTCACTGAGTTTCCTAATTGCTAGCTATGGATCAGCTAGACAGAATTTTTACTCTAGGCAAATCTCAGATAGCTTTGGTAATCCAGGCAATCTTAAGAAACATACACTCTTTTAAAGAAGAAAATTAACTTACATTTTAAAGTACATACATGTAGACTAAAAGTATACATTAGCACACACTTTTCTTTATAGTTCTCTCATCATTCCATTCTTGTGAAGTTGAGTAGAGTAGAGTAGAATATTTCAGTTGGACAGGACCTACAATGATCATCTAGTCCAACTGCCTGACCACTTTAGGGCTGACCAAAAGCTAAAGCATGGTATCAAGAGCATTGTCCAAATGCCTTTTAAACACTGACAGGCTTGAGGCATTGACCACCTCTCCAGGAAGGCTGTTCCAGTGTTTGACCACCCTCTTGGTAAAGAAATGCTTCCTAATGTCCAGTCTAAACCTGCCCTGGTGCAGCTTTGAACCTTTCCCATGTGTCTTATCACGAGATACTAGGGAGAAGAGATCAGCACCTTCCTCTCCACTTCCCCTCCTCAGAAAGCTGTGGAGAGCAATGAGGTCATGCCTCAGCCTCCTTTTCTCCAAACTAGACAAACCCAAAGTCCTTAGCTGCCCCTTATAGGACATTCCTTCCAGCCCTTTCAGCAGCTTTGTCGCCCTCCTCTGGACGCAATTAAGGACTTTCACATCCTTCTTAAGTTGTGGGGCCCAGGACTGCACAGAGTACTCAAGGTGAGGCTGCACCAACACTGAGTACAGCAGGATAATCACACTGATTACAGCAGGATAATCACTTCGTTTGACTAGCTGGTGATGCTGTGTTTGATGGACCCCAGGATGCGGGTTGCCCTCTTGGCTGCCAGGGCACACTGCTGACTCCTATCGAGCCTGCTGCCGACCAGCACCCCCAGATCCCTTTCGGCAGGGCTGCTCTCCAGCCACTCCTCTCCTAACCTATACTTGTACTTGGTGTTACTCCATCCTAGGTGCAGGATCCGGCATTTGGACTTGTTAAATTTCACCCCATTAATCATAGCCCAATGCTCCAACCTATCTAGATCCCTCTGTTAGATGAGATATTAGCTGAGGAAAATCCTACTTAGTACACACTTCAAGCTTAGGCTTATAAAGTGATCTGGAGCAGACAAAAAACTGTACCTAGACAAACCTCAGCAACAGTTTTTTTCCACCCCTTGAAGAACAGTGTTTCTTTAGTTTGCAAGCTGGTGTCCAGCTCAACCTCTTTATTAGCTGATTTTATCTGATGTCAGATGGAAATTAATTTCTGGCTGTATAAAACTGAAGTTTTACTATCTGAATTAATATAAGCCCATTCATAAACATGAGTTTCTACCTTTCTGCAAGTGTCATTAAATACAGGAATGTTTTTATAGCAGTATACATTTCTATCAGGAGGCTTCCTTGAGTTCTAGTTTGAACAATCTGTTTGATTATGTTCTTTTAACAGAAAACTTAAGGAAAACCCCAGAGAGCATAAATCCAGTTGCGAGTAGTCTACCATTGTATGCACTGCAAAATGAAAATATCTGTTGATGCGAAAGTCTGTCAGATGGTGGACACATACTGGGGTGATAAAAATGTATTAAGATTATGCCATAGTCAGACATAATGCAGCTGTCAAATAACAGCAAGAATTACTCAAACACAGGAAAGGGCACCAAGCTTTCAAAGACATTGTGTATAACATTTGATCTGCCTGGTATGCATACGTATCAACTAGTCTCTTATACACCTGAAAATTAGGTCTAGAAAACATGGAAACTTAGAAATGTATCTTGGATTACAGAACACGTTTTCATGCAGCATCAGTAGTGAAGCATATAATTCCTCAGTCAATTAAGAAAGCAATAGAAACACAGAATCATCACGGTCGGATGACACCTCTGGGGTTTGCCTAGTCCAGCCACCCAGGCGCTCAGAGCGCCATCACCTAGAGCAGCTTACTCGGGACATTTTCCAGTCGGGCTCTGACTGCCTCCAAGGACAGGGACTCCACAACCTCCTTGGGCAACCTCTTTCAGTGCATCATCAACTTTACAGGAAAAGAAGTTTTTTTTAGGTGTGCTTTACATAAGTTTAAAGGCTAAGGTGTTTGTCTAATTTTACATTAGAAAAACAGTAAGATAACATAACATATTGTCAAGGACTCAGACTGGAATATACAGAACTAACGAAGCACATACAAAGAAATGGTGAGGCTCCTAGTACCTACAGTAAGGGAAATCTTGGGTCAGGTGAAGGCACTGACATTTCTGTCACCATTTTTTACTATAGTCAGTATGTATTTCAAATTTCATATTGATACAATAGAAGCCCAGGAGTTAATTCTCACACAGAAATGGAGACCATAAAGCACCTGAGAGGATTCCTTCAGCAATTCAATTTTACCAAGAAATAGATAAGTCACCATTTGCATTGGTAATATCTTCCACGGCATCATGCATTCTCCTTTCCTAAAAATATCCATGCAAAGACAGTACACGGTACTTCTGAACTGGTCTGATAAATACTATATGCCGACTTAAAGGCACCCTATCCCTATGTTTTCAACCCTATCTTTATAAATCCAAAGTTCACCAACATTCAGAACCATGTTAGTCCCTGTCTTCAGCATAAACAACTTAGGTAATAATGAGAGGAGGAGGAGAAAAATATGTTGCTGACCCCAAATCTCACAACAATAGTATTCTATCTCTGAGGTCCTGATTTTCAATGTCATAAAGAGCTTAAAGAACTCAGTTATATCAAGAACTTAGATGATTTTAGAAGGGCAAATCCCATTCACCATTTCCAGAATGCATTTTCAGGTTTTAACCTCATTTTCCATCAGCTAGCATAACTCTATGACACACAGGCATAGAATGCTGAGTATCTATAATACACGATAAACCAGCACCCACTCTAGGAAGACAGACTGCATTAGCTGAAGTGTCCCACATTACAAACAAGTTTTCTTGTTATCTAAGAATCCACAGTTTCTTTCAAGAAGGTATTTAGGAATTATGTCATGAACCAGTGCTGCCACTGAACCATATTAGGAGAAAAAAAAAAGATAATCCAGACTAGATAACAAAACAAATATTAACCTGTAGTAGAAAAAGACTACATTAAAACAAGCAGCAAACCACTGGAATCCTGACTGCTCTTTTGCTTTTTAATCTCTAACATGCACTCTGTTTTACCACATTTTTCAAGAAATCTGATGTTGTCTTATCTCTACAGCTTCTGAGATGAAGTATATGCATTACCATTCTGAGATTAGAGTCTATGTTTACATGTATAAGAAATTAACATCCTTTTTTATTACTCTTGCTTTGATCTAATAGGTATACATTGTATGTCAAACATTGTTTTCTTCTGCATTGGTAGATCATACAGCTTCCAGCTTTAAATAACTAAAAATTGTTGGCAGGTCCATCTGTTTTATTATTCCCCTTGGCACAGGCTAAATTTATCACATAGGTCCGAAATAGATTATATGTTGTTTTATTAGATTAATTTAATTGTGTATTGGCATCAGTATGTGTCAAAATTAATGGCTTTTTAATGACAGTACATGCTAATGATTAACTGGAAATACTGAGGAGGGGTGAAGGCATGGCAAAGGCATGGCTTTAGAAATGATTAATACAACAATTTTTTAAATATTACTATACATAAAACTGACACACATACAAGAGAAAAAAAAGGGAAGAATGAAACTTGCTTTGTCTCCCTCTTCCTTCCATCACGGGAATAAAAGGAGAACAGTAAAGTGCAGAAATAATATATTTGCTTATCAACTCTGTAAGGTTGTTCACAAAAATGTATTTCACAGAAAATGAGATAAAAGGTTTTAAAAAAATGAGTGAACACCACATCACTATGATGTTATATCTACAAACATAAACCACACAAAACAATTTTCATCCTGATCCAAGTTTTATAGCTCTTTGACAAATTCTAGCTGCAAAACAGGACAGAAGCACATTACATTCCCCTGCACACACCCCAATTTTTTAAAAAAAAACAAAAAACCCCACACCAAAAACACACAACAAAGAATGAGTTAAAAATAATTTTTAAAAACAATAAAAATATTTTCTTATATTGCTTTTTCAAAATACTGCATGAAAAAGGGAAGTCCTTAAGCTATTTACGTCAGAAGTTAAGAAACCTAATTTGATTGAAAATTTATTGAGATAAAAACATTTAGGGAAACAAAAATATCTTTTAAGATACTTCGAGTAGTGGGATTAAAAGGAGTTTTTCCCTAACCTCTGCCAATGCCTAAAATCAGTAATATATATTTTAGTTTTATACAAATATTTAATGTCATGCAGTCAGATATTTAGTTTCATCAACTGAAGTACAATATATCTCCATAGCCCTGTAATAGATGTGATTATTTTTATAAAATACAAATCTACATAACTCCTTAGATCCTAAAAACTAGTATAAAAGATGGATTTTGACACATTAAGTCTCCATTTCACACCCTTATTTACCTCTGCATGATTCTCTGCTGTTACTCTATGTCCCCTCAATCCTGTCACTTCATTCCCATAACTCTCTTTCCACTGAGCTGTAACTTAGGAGACCCATTACCTGTTACTGCACAGCTGACCTGCTTTTCATTCTTATTTAGCAATGACCTTGATAGAGATTAAATTTACCGGGTTTCGAAAACTCTGAGTGGATTGACTTTGACTGTGTTCAAGGCCTCTTACATATAAGGGTCTCCATAAGGTTTTAGTACTCATGCTTTTCCTTACTATTTTTGGAGATAAGCAATGGGTGGGGTTTTTTGTTGTGAAATTGCCTTTATTTCTACCTGTACCAGAAATGAGACTCATATTATCTCCCTTTTAAAAATAACAATTAAACCCCCTGCACATTGCGCAGTAGTTCTCTATTAATTCCATCATAACATTTTCTTTTGTATCATTGCATGTTTTGAAACTGTTGCTAGAGGTAGATTATTTTTGATTGATGTTTAATAGCAGCTTAAAATATAGAGCATTCTATAACAATTATATAATGTAGCATTCTATAACAATTAACATGAATACCGAGCTATATTCAATTTCCAGTCTCCCTAGGAAAACACTTCAGTCACTATGCAGACAATAAGAGCAGAAAATAATTTCAGTGTGACTAATAATACTTCTGATTCATATATGCTTGAAGAATTGCTTAGTAAATTCAACAGCCTGCATGTACAAAGTCAGCAAGAGATTTCTGTATGGAAATGCGTAAGTTATAGAAAAAGACTTTGATCACGCAGTCAATTTTTTGTTGCAGTATGTGCTGCCTCTAGCTCCAGAATTCAGCTTTCTTCAGATTTTTTTCCCCCCTCACGGAGTTTCATCCTTTTTTTACTATCTTTTTGAAATGCTTGTATAAAACATTAAATTCCATCACACATATATTTACCACGGCCATATATGACCCTCTTGACTTTATTTATGGAAACTGACAAATCACATGCCCTTCTAAGTAAAAACTAAACATAATGTGCAGTCAAAACTGCCTTCAAAGCAGGTCTCTGAAGAAACGTGTTCACCTGGTTCATCACTACTTGGACTGTGGTAAAACTAACCCCAGCCTGATGCTATTTAGAAAGCAAATCTGACTTCAGGAAAACCAAAGATTTCTCTACTCGACCTGAATAGCTTGGCAATTAGGGCATCCACTTTGATGGTAGGAGGAAAAAAAAAAAAACCACAAAACAACCCAAACCAAAAAACTCAAACCACTCCATTTTATTTCCTTAAAAGTTGCAAAACGTGTCCAAACCTCTAACCATTTTTCTTTTTTTTAAAATTGTAGCTTTACTTTCTTATAAGCATAAGTGATTTCCCATCTGAGTAACAGACACTGACACAGCACCATAGAATAGTTTGGATTGGAACGGACCTTTAAAGATCATCTAGTCCAACTCTCTGCCACAGGCAAGGACGTCCTTCACCAGATCACATCTGTCATTACCTGACTGCAGGTAGCTCCTAAACTGTTACATTACTCCTCCTGAACTCAGGCTGTAATCTGAAATATTTTTAATATAGTTGGATACTAAATTAATTGTATGTGTGAGAAAACATTTAAATAACCATTAATATGGGCAGACAATGGCAAAGAGTACTTCAGAAAAGGCTTTTGAGACCTCCTGCCTTGCTCTCCTGTGGAACCCGAGGAAGCGTGAACTGCAAGAACAAACTGCTTGTTGGGTAGAAAAAGACTGGACCACTAATTACATAGGGCAGTAGTCAAAGGTTTGCTGTACAGATGGCAGCCAGTTCCAAGCAGAGTGCCCCAGGCATCACTAAGTCCTACGCTATTCAAAATTGTGTTCAAGGCCTGGGTGAGGAGACAGAACACACCTGGAGCAAATCTGCAGATGACGCTAAATGGGGAGGATAATAAATGCAGAGCTGATAATGCTGAAGAGCAGAGCTTCAGTCCTGAGGGACCTTAGGGAACGTGAGGACAGGGGCAAGAAAAATCTCACAGTTTATACCGAGACATGCATAGTTATGCATTTGGGAAGAGTAACAACATGCATGTGTACAGGCTGGTAAAAAACTAGCAGAGTACCAACCCTGCTGAAAACATCTGAAGGTCACAGCAGATGCCAGGTCGAATACCAGATAACAGCACGCTCTCAGTGAAGCTAAAGCAAATTGCACATGGAGTACCAATAGTAAGAGGCATACCAGCAGACTGAAGGAAATTTCTAGCTCCCTCTACTTGGTCCTGATGAAGCCACATCTCGAATACATGGTCAGTTCCACATCCACCCCCACTCCAGCTCAATAGTGGTGTTTAAAACCAGAGAAAGTTCCTGTGCAGGGCTGCTAAGACAGTCAGGATCCCAGAGCACAGGACTTACAAGACGATGTTGAGAGAGATGGAGCTGTTTGGTATGGTGAAGAGGTAACTGAGGGGAGATATACGCAGACTTTAACCACATAGGGAGCAGTTACAAAGATGTGGAGCCTCAGTAATGGCAATACAACAAAGATTCATCACCACAACTTGCAGCCTGCAAGCCTCAGGCTGAACATTAGGAAAATCTATTTTCCTAGGAGAAGAGGACAGTGTGTTGAGCATGATGCTGAGAAACGCTGTGGAAGCTCCATCCTTGGAGGTTGTCCAGACACGAGCTGAATTTACAGGAGGCTTGGATAGAGGACTTCCAAAGGTCCCTTCTACCAATGTTCCTGTGAGTCTTTGTAACTAAAAAATTCCATTGGGAGTATCTGTACATATTTACTGCTACAGAAGAGGTATAAGCTTTTGAAAAGCGTTGCTTCCTGTAAGATAAAATACTGTAGAAATGGAACAAAAATGACTAAAGAAATGAAAGCCTTGCATATAAAAAAACACGGTTGTAAAAAAGGAAATTATTTAGAGATGCCATGAATAAGGTGGAACATGACAAGAAGATGAAACACAGTTAGAAGCAGAGAAGAAAAAAAAGTGAGTGCCACAAAATAGCTGTCTTATGATATGAAAATTAAAGAGAAGAGGAAAAATAAAATTAAAATCTGGGGGGGGAAGTCTATCTACACAGCTAAATTGTAGAACTTCATGCCACAATTCAACATTAAATCCCCCTGATTCCAAATATAAGCTTATCATTAAGTAACAGATATTTGCAGAGGGGAAAAAAGCCAGTTGGGATTTCAGTAACTGAGCATTCACTGACAGAGTTTCTGAAGTACTTCCCAAGACCAGTATTGGCCACTGCCAGTACGCAGGGCAAGGCAGTTCACTGGTGTACCTGGAGAAGGCTTTGAAGAGTGGAAAGGCTCACTCACACAAAAGACAGGTTTGAAGCAGCTCCTACCTTTTAAAAGGTTGACAGCACTGAAGTACCTATGTGACGAGACCCCGGAGTTTGATCTTTCATTTTTTCCGTAATAATAAATCAAGTGACGATACAATTTATTCTACCATGCCTTTTGAAGTCCAGCTGTTAGAATTATGTGCTCTTAGCTCCAAAACAATACATTATTACTGCCAAGTGCTATTTATCATTTCAGATGTTAAATTCTTAGTGGTATTAATTATTTATAGGGTAAAGCCAACTCAACTCTTAAAATGTAAAATAAGGATACAACGTCTCCTTTGATGTATATCCTTTGAAATTTAAAAGTGTCATAAATCTTCTAGTTGGGTATCTTTCCAGTTTAAACCCATCAAATTATATGAACTTACCAGAAATGCTTTGTGCTGTTCAATTTAAATAAGTCACCTATTCAGTAGGTAATTCAACGTGCTCTGCATCAAAATTAGATATTTGCAATTTACCAAGAACATCTTCTATAAGCAACATTATAATCCTAGTTTTGGAGTACACTTTGCAGCAAATAGGAATAACCATCAACTGTGGTGGAAGCTTTTGCAGTGAACAGCACAATATGCTTGCAAGTATAGTCGAGACAAAATAATTAAAAAAAAAAGTATTTTCCATTAAGATGACAAGGCATCAAAACTCTCTTCATAGATACAGGAATGACACTATTTTAATTAAAAATGATGGGTTTCATAAGCTATTTGACATTCCAAACCATGATAGATAGAGACTGCAAAAAATGAATATCAGTCTGGCTGGTACATTAGGCCAGGTGTCAGGTTAAAGTTTAAATAATTCTAGAGGATGATCTGCTCTTTAAATAAGCAGAAGCATAATTAGGCAAAAAAAAAAGAATCTATCTAGTAATTAAGATTTAGCTTTAGCTGCAATTATAATCTAGAATATTTTATTTTTAAACAAGAAATTCTAGGAAAAAAGAGGAATCCAAATTTATTTGAAGACTATTAAAATTACTAAATTACTATCTTATATACCTTATATACTATTACATTATACTTCTGTAAATATATATGATCACCTTTTTTAAAAAATTAACTTCTAAATGCTCTTTTATTTCCTGGTTACAAATAACTACAAAGTCAAAAATATGCAAACAGACTCTGCATCAGGGGTGAATAAATGCACCCAAGCACCCTACCAAAATGTAATGGTAACACTGCATAATGTAACCCAGCAGGTTTCTTGGGAAGGGGGAAACAAATCAGGAAATAAACTAATCACGAACTATCTTTATAAGAAAATAATACCATTTCAGAGATTTAGTTGGAGGCAGAGAAAGTAGCACAGGGAACCAATCAGACAGTCAGTACAACATGATGGTTGTACATCCCCTTTATGTAACATGCATAATTCTTCAGTATTAGGCATTTTAAGGAGTCACGTTATGTAAAGCAGGTGCTTAAATTATGTCACTTAACAGATGACAACAACACGTAAGGAGTTTATAGCTACAACTTCAGCTGAGATGTGGCCTCAGCAGTTGGGATTTGGGGAAATTGACTCCTTTCCACCTGAAGGCAAGGGAGAACTTTTTTTAATGGGGCTGTGGTCATGAGAAAATTGAGGCAATAAAAAACAATCAAAGACAATAAAGATTTTCACAATAAAAGATTTCAACACAGTCTGAGAGCTCAGGGAATTAAAATTGCTAATTTCTCAATTAAAAAGTAAAACTTTCAAGGATAGCATAGTCAGTATATTTATGGAAGTATAGGTAGTTTTTTCCATGTCAAAAGAACTCACAGCAGCCTTATGTAAAGACCTCTAATGGCATTCGCTTTCTTGATGAGATGGATACTTATCTCAGAGACTTTGATAAGCGAGACATACATCTAAAGAACAAATAAGCATCCCCCTTGATATAAGGAATGAATTCAGCTCCTTACGTATTTCATTTTAAAACCACTGCACATGTGGAGAGCTATGCCTTAAAGCTCTTTTCAGTTTATTCTTCTTTTGGGAGCAGAAATGACAGAAATGCCCCTGTATTCCTCTTGGGGTATCAACCCCAAATTAAACTCCAAGTCAGTTTGTGTGTGTGAGGGGTGGAGTTTTTTATTTGTTTGGTTTGGGGTTTTATTGTTGTTGGGTTTTGGGGGGTTAGGGTGGTTTGGTGCTTTTTTTAAAATTTTTATTTGGATTGGTTTTTTTAAATATTTCCAGGATAACACCAAGTCTCTGATCTGCTACATCAGATTATGCATTATGATTTTAAATGCTTTTTTTAAAAAAACTTTCCTTCAATATAATATCCCTCAACTTGTTGCACAGTCAGTGGTTTTTGACCTGAGCTAAATAACTTTCATTTAAGGTTGGTTTGGTTTTGTTTGTTTTAACACAGCATTTATATGAAGGTTTGATCTATATCGTGTTATAATGTACTGTTAGCAATTTGTCATCCTCAATATTTGTCACAAATCCAATGTTTGTATTATGCCCTATGTGCAGCTATCGCCTTTCAATAATAATCTCTGGCATCAATTCCAGGTCACTGATAAAAATATTGATTATTAAATCACCTGAGAGATTATGACATTCATTTATGCTCCAGGAATGACAAGCCAGTTTCTAAACTTGTAAATGCATCTCTTACTATTTCATATTATATTGAATAAGAAAGGGCAACATAAAATTATGTCAAAAGCCTTAAAATGCATTAATCACCACTACTACTTTATCAAACAGTATGCAATCTAATTGAAAAAGGCTGTAAGAAGGATGCACGTGTAGGTAAAATTTTGTCTTGAATACTGATTCCAATAGAGAAAATAATATTCTTAGAACCTGTGGTCAGAATGCAGCTTTAGGTATGTGGATGCAGCAAAGACGCAACATAAAGCTTTAGAGAGTATTCTCTTGCAGAAATACAAGTGTCCAGGCATGTCTCTATTATAAATACTACATCCCTGGCCAGAGAATAACTGCAGTAATGCCTTTGTCAAGCTTCTTTTAGGTTTTCCTTACAGCACCAGACCCACCATAGACATGGAGCAGGAGAAGATCCTGTGCTTG
Organism: Himantopus leucocephalus; assembly: GCA_003993805.1. Lineage (NCBI taxonomy): Eukaryota > Metazoa > Chordata > Aves > Charadriiformes > Recurvirostridae > Himantopus > Himantopus leucocephalus. The sequence continues at coordinate 70,640,586 of RSEF01000004.1, read as the reverse complement.
GCTGAGTGCAGGGATTATTAGGGTGACCTAAACAAGAGAGAAGACAACAGCAACTTTCAAGAGCATATCCAAGTATGTGCATAGCATAGCTCTTATGCAAAATCAAAATAGAAGCCTCCCTTTCTATATTGGATCTACTGTAAGAGACTAACACAGCATTGCCCCTTTTATTCTGTCTTCTCTAAAGGAGAAAAAAAAAATAAATCAATAATATTTGCTAAATTTTTCATTGCAGGAAAAGCTCGAGATATAAAAAGGATTTTTAATTAAGAAATTTGCAGTGTTCTTCCGCTGCTTTGAGAAAATGATATACTGCAAAACACTAGTTGAATTATTTTTGAGCTGGAACGCAATTACATTACGTTCTGTTTCTATTACATCACTGTAACTTGCCCGAAGCCTGGAAAACATGAACACTGATCACTTACAAAAATAAAACATTGGAAACTAGTGTATGTTAAATGCCAATGTTAATTCATAAAAGAATGAAGAAGCAAAAACTCCAAAAAACAGTATGCTATATAGCAAAACACCTAAATAGATGTATAGAAAAAAGACAGGCATTCCTACCTAATGGAAATGTGACATTTTGTAACGTTCCTTTGTATGAAAAAAATTAAAAGCTTTTAAAGGTCCCAACATTTTTGGCACTTTTTATTGTTATTATAAACGCTAGTTTTACTTTCTCATACCAGGGACTAAAGCGAAAGATCACATCACTCAAATAGCTGATATTTCTGTATGTGAATGGCTTATCAGTAACATGTGATATGAGATACCCCGGAGGGTAGAATCCTGTTCTGACATTATCTCACGCCCCAACAGATAAAAATAATGTGTCATAACGGCTAAACTAAAGATGTAGTCTCTGTAGGGTCCAGGGTTCTCCAACACTTCCAGCTGAATAGCCCATACAGCTTGTGACAAGTACAGAGAAGGGCTGAGCGCAAGGAGTCCTCCGCTCACATCATAGGACTGCTGCGCACACACAGTGCAGCAGATTCAGTGTGAACAGGACATCCAACCCTTCCCTTGGAGGGGCAAAGGGGTGTGAGTTGTAGAAATTGCTTGGACGCT
>RSEF01000004.1:70619561-70639409 GCA_003993805.1 Himantopus leucocephalus | reverse complement strand
GTTGATATGCTCACATTTTTCAGAACTTTTATGTCAGATTTTCCATAGAGTTAGGTAAATATAATGGAATAAGTTTATTTTGACACTTTATTAATTTTATAATGTTTTTCATTTATTAACATGTAAAACGCATGTGTATTTCCTGTTATGCATCAAGTGAACAGGGGTTGAAACAGTTTTCTCTGTCATAGATATGTCAGGAACTAGGAATCTGGTAAAAAATTTCCATAAATTCAGGTTATCAGATCACTGACTACAGCACGTTGTTCTGGGTTTTTTTTTCCTCTCAGCTAGTGATTCTAAAATAAATACCATTCAAACTCTGTAGAGAAATGCTCCCTCAATACGGAGTGGTGGGAAATTACTTTTAAATGTGTGAATACACTTTAATAGGCATAATTTTACCTGTAATGTCTTCAATCTCTTCCTGGAGTTAACTGCTGCTCTATTTCAAGTTTTAGCACTTTAAGTGTAAAAGGCAAGAGAAACACACTCTTGTTTCACTGTAACAGTATATCAAGGTTGACACCTGCACACAAACAGGAACTGAAGGACTTCTTTCCAAGATTTAAAATGGCATAATGGACTGTTAGGTTACTGTTGGGCTCAACTTTAACGGCAAAAATCCATTCAATAACTGATATACTCACTCTGCAAGAAATGGTGGTTTGAAAGGAGCGAAGTACAGTGATTCCACCCTTAATGTTTTGGTTTCAGATTTTAAGACTTGCATTGGTTTTCTACATTTGTCCTAATTAAAGTTTTCTGAGGGCTTTGCAGTTCAGTAATATAAAATTTTACTTGCTGTGTCACAAGCTTCATGACTAAGAAGTGAGCTTTGAGCGTTGAACAAGCTTCCTCCAAGTACATTTGTAGTCTTGTTATATTTCCAGTTGGGTTTTTTATAGCTAAAGTCCTATTTGAAATTTTGTTTGATCTTTAAATCAATTCCAGAAAAGTAACTTCTTTTGTCTGCTATTTATGTATCTGCTTCTGCTCTATCACTAAGGTTTTTTTATGCATGACTGAATTTTGCTGTAATAAAAATTTCATGGTGCATTACACAAAGAAGTAAAACAAGGAGATTATTTCTATCTGGAGGTTATGGCCATGGTCACTGTGCAGCTTTACCAGTGCGTGTGGCTCTCTGGAGTGCTGTGTACGATTCTTGTTGGCTACACCTATATTACTTTGGTAGGTATAACCAAGTTTGGGTAATGAAGCTGGATGATATCTGTGATTGCCTTTAGCATATAAGAAGGCTGATGTGGAAACAGAGCAAAGGTTGGGAACTGAGATAACACCCTTTGATGAATAAGAATTATCTAGATAGTATGTTTCTTGGAACCTTGCCAATACCCTCAAGTATGAGATTTCTTTCAGTATTAACTAGGGTATATTTTTTTTCAAACTATTTGCTTGTGCTTTCTTTACCTGTCTTTCACAGCTTTTCATTTCTTTGCTGAGTCAATTAAGTGAGGTACATTCCCTTCCTTGATTTGGAAAAATAGAGTTTGTATCTCACTGAATATGTGGCTCTACATCAATATTTGCTTTGGGGTTTTTTTTAATACCAAATCAGTTTTGACATAAAGTCAAATCTGCTACTCATTTTCCCAGTATTTATATAAAACTATTTATTAATTATTTTTTTTCTGCTTGCATCTGATAATTATATGTAAATCTGTCTTGTCATGGATGAATGAAATGCCTTGACCTACTAGTTTACTGGAATACTTGTCCAAACCTCCCTAATGTGCCAAACTGGTGTGAAAAAAATGTTGATTTTCAAAAACATTTGGTCAAACTTTTAAGATATCTGGAATGTTTCCTTAAAGCAAAAGCTCAAGGTGTTTATTGTGATTTTGCAATCGGATTCCTGATTCTGAGCATATTTATTAGGGATTAAATTGAGACTCTTTGTTCTTGCTCAATTTTCCTTTCTAACCTAAGAACATTAAAATCTCATGTGAAACTTTATTTTGGGGATGCAGAAATATAGAAAATAGGTAAAGTATCTAATTTAATTTGATCAATACTTATATTAACTCTTCTTATCTTGGAATTGTCCAGGAATAACTTGGACAATAAATTGTTCACTTCTCCCTATTGGAAGTACCCCTATGTTGGTACTCTACTGTCCTGATACCTTTGGAAGATTCCTGGGAATGTTCTTGAGAATAATCTTGGGAAAAGTGTATATTGGTAAATATTGATAAATAAGAATATTGGAAATATTCATGGAAAGAATACCTTGGGAATATTCCGATGAAGAATATTTATCTTTAATTTGCATTTTGACTGTCCCAAGCTCTTACAAGCCTCCAACAGTTTTAACAGAGACTTCAGTCTTTTTAAGTACTCAAAAGCTTAGCAATTGCTGACATTTGTAGGTTTGTTTTTTCTAAATCTTTCCTTACTGAAGTTCTTTAATGTTTGTTTAGTGCTACTTATAAAGTTAGTGATAGAATGTTTGGCTCTGAGGCTCCTAGCCTTACAGATGTGTAGCTTTTTAGTCCCTAGATTTTTGTCTTGCACCGCCATTATTACCTCCCCATTTGTAAGGAAGGTTGCTAAGAAACCCACTGATGTTCAAGGTCTGGGCAATGTGTAAACAGCTAAGGAATGCTCTTTCCAGCCCCTCACAGCTTCTTTGATCTACTTTCTACCCTTCTTGACTGACACTGTGTCCTTCATATTCTCCTTCCAAACTTTTTGCACTTAATTCCTCCAAGGCAGTCTTCACTCTTGTTATATCCCTCATTGGCCTGAGCTGCAGTTGTCCACGTAGTTATTGCAAAACTGCTGAGTTGCGCTTTGACTCCCTTGGGCAGCTGGACTGACCAGAGGACTGAGTATTTTCTTTTTCTTTCAGTTCTCATTTTGTTGCTATGATGTGGTCGAATAACTGATGTATTGTAGATGCTTCTGTCTGGGTCATTGACCAGACACAGTTGATCAACTTATTTATTGTCACCCACAGTATGAGTCTCTAAAGCAGTAGACAAAACGCGGTGGTATGCAACAGTGGGGAAACACGTTCCCTGTCTTTGTTAAAGTCTCGCAATGTGAAGCCATTGTGTGGTTGGCTAATGCAAAAGTACTTTGGAAATACAATGCTCATTTTGAGTCACTAGTTTACTGGGATAAGTTCGTTAAAAGACATTTCCTTAAAGGAAATAACTGTATTAGGTGCCCATGCTGGGGATGGTCTTAAATAACAAAGCAGTATATAACCTTACGTGCTCTCACAAAACAGATAGAGTTGGCAGATCTAGAATCCTGCCTACTGGTTGCATTACTTTTTACATCTATATGACACCGTGTGGAGGTCTGGAAACCTGAAGTGGTGTGCTTGCCCAAGCACAGGAATCACATCGTAAGAGAGCTAGTGCTTGCACTATAAGCTATGGTTTACATATCGCTTCTATTCCTAAGAGTGTCAAAGTGGATGGTGTTATCATAATTAACTGTGTTCTGAGCATAAGCCCGAGATTATAGTTAATTACACGTTGTACCATCTTACCTAGAGTAAACTAATGTTGTATTAAACTAACTGGAATTAAATTGCTCCATTTAAACTGTTTCTAATTTAAAGAGCGTGCTTTGGAAATGCTCTTCAAAACTGAGTTAGTTAACTGGGATTGTCTATTTGAATGGTGTACAAAAGGCATGAAATTTGTCCAACATATGTTGAAAATAATTGAACCATCTGTAAAAAATGAGTTTTGCTATGATTGCTCATGCAGAATATTTTTTAGCAAAATTACTTTATAAAGCAATCTATTAGCCTTTCATATACTTCCAGTAATCTCATCTAATTCTAAAAATAAAAGTTGATATTTACTAGTACTGCACTGTAATTCTTACTCAAAAAAAACCAAAACAAAACCAAAAAACCCCAACTTTTTTTCCCCCAGAATTTCCATTGTATTTATAACTGGATTCATATTCAAGACAGCTTTTTGAAAATATCCTATAAATTCATTTGTTTATTTTTCCCTTTATGAATCCCAGCTGCAAACCTGTTTCAGATAAGAAGTGACTATAGTAATACCATGTTCATCTGGTTTACCTTTAATACACTACTGAAAACCTTGAAGTTGTACCATTTTGGGGCGTATAACAGGAGTCATCTCATACAGTATCATGAGCACCAGCTAGTTCCTGAGGTCCTCATATCTGTCAGGGAGCAGTGAGGGCTGACTGCTCCTGAGGGGTGGGGGACCCAAGCAAGACAGCTCTGCCAGGAAGGGTTCCAATGGGGCTGGACTGAAATGGGGACCCCCATGTGTGGGGAAGGTCCCAGGAAGGTTGGGCAGGGCCAGTAAGGGCCCCTATGGCCCCAGGAGCATCCCTCTAAAATAGTTTAGCTATTAGTATATTGTTGTTATTATTAAAAGCTCTATGTAACTCTAAGAAAGTTCTTACTATGTTGCTTTTTGTTATCTACAGTATAATTTTTGAAATGGCATCACAAATCATTCACTACCTCTTTTCTGAAGACCACATTTACATAGCAGTGCAGAAATAGAAAGTTCAAGTGTTCTGTTAATGAGAAGGTGTATATATAGCCTGCTACACTTCATATAATGTTATATCTGGGTTTTTTTAAAGAAATTATTAACAAATTAGTAACACCAAAGACATTTCTGTGTCAATGTGTCATGCATCAGATATAAAGGATTATACTTCTGTACAGATTTTAAATCAGGAGAAATTATATTTGAGGCAAAAAGTTCTTACTCTGACACATGTGATTCATTAAGGATGGGGGAAAACCCCAGAAAGTTGCGTTCCCCAAATCAAGTTCTTTGCCTCAGATATTTGCTTTTAAAAGTTTAGCTTAAAAAAAACCCTAGACCTTTTCAAGACATGAGATTTGGTATTTTATTTTGCAAAGCTGAAAAATGTTCCCTATTATGATAACTGAGTTCAGAAAACATTTCCAGAAAAAAATAAAACTGAGATAATCTCACTAGCTGAAATTCTTTGTTCTTTTTGTTTTTTCATGTGTTTGCAAAGCAAGCTTTTCATTGTCCTGTAAATGGTCAATATAGCTGAAAGAAAGCAGCTTTCCACTGAGCCACTGGCTGCCTTTGGTGGCGTGAAGAATACTTAAAAATCATCACAAGAGCAGTATGACTTCTTCCACTTAGAGATTTTTCACTGGCTTTACAGTATACATGAAACAATTCCCATAAATGCTTAACAAATACAGGTAATCTCATAACTACTGCTATGCTTAATTCATCACACATTTTTGCAGTTGAAGTTAGAATTATAAGGAATGGGAAAGAAGCCATGGTTGTATGTATTCTATGCAAAAATGAAGAAACATTGAAGGAAGCTCTGAATTTCCATGAGATAAAGGGGGAGGAAAAAGGTCAACTCTCCAGATACAATTTTTTTGCATGTGCTTTTTATGGGGGAACATTTCATAATATAGATTTCAGATAGTAGTACTGGATTTTAGGGACTACTTTGCTCCAAGACCCAATAATACTGGTAATTCAAAAGTGGTTTAAGTTTTCTGTACCTCAGGAAGCTCTCTCTTCAAGTGTCCTGTACCACAAGTTCAGGCAGCAAGAACAGCTTCTGGACACAGGAGACTGGGGCTCCAACTATGGCTTGGCCTTTTCCACGGGTAGAAAGTTTTGGATGGGCAAGAGAGACCTGCCTTTATATTTATTTTTCTCATGCTTTCAAATTAACTCAGTGTCAAGAAATAATATTATGTGATGAAGAACTACTTCAAGGATGTTCCTTGGAGTTGCTTATGATAACTTTTACAGAGCAGGTATATGATTATATTTTGAATATGGAGCATATCTGTTCCTGATAGTCATAACACTGAGCTACAGAAATACATGGAACTCATTTTATAGCACTACATTACTTTATTACCTGTAAGGGAAAATATTCTTTATGTTCACCTCTAAATGGAAGATCTGATATACAGCTGCATAATTTCAGCTTCAGAAGTAATACATCTTTCCCCCTTTTTTCACGTGTGTTTTTTTTGTCAGGTACAACCTAAAGCCTTTTTCATTAAGTAAATATACAAAAATTATTTACTAATATACCAGTCTGGGGTTTTTCTATACTTTATCAACTGTTGGGTGACATCAGCCTAGAAAATTGTATCCAGAAAGTAACTATTCCTGTTCCTAGGCTTGTCTGACTTCAGAACAAATCTTCCAAATAATTCTACAGTGTTTGGAGAGCTTAATCATCCTTTCTTTTTTTCTATTCTTTGTGTTTATATATTCATCAAAACATTTTTTTTTAATTTCCAATTTCCAGGAAAAAGGTGTGATGGCATCTCTGTTCTGACATCTGAATGTAAAGTATTTTGTGGCTTATCAAGTCTATTAAATTGCAAGCTGAAATTCACATCAAAAGAGTAGCAGATCTGGTGACGACAGAGAGAAAATTATCCAACATTTTATGCTGTAGATGTATTTGTATTCATATGACTGACACTCATCTCATTTATACTCATCTTGCAGATCTATAATTCCACTGGTTTCAGCTAAGTCACCTCTGAGTTGCCAGCTCCCCTGAGTAGACTACCTTTGAGTACCTTGAACCTCTGTCTTTAGGCACTTCCTGTGGAAAACAGAAGTGCAGGTAAACAGAGTAGATAAAATGCTGGACTGCTTAAAGTGATAGTAGTTTTGCTGCTGGGTTTTCTTTGGTCCAGAATTTAAGCTTACAGCTTTATATTTGACATCCAGGAACTAAGGAATATAGATTTAAGTTCTTAACTTCTTCATCCCTCTTTTTATCTTTTAAATAAGACAAGTAAAGGAGAAAAAGAAGGCTTGGCTCGCCTAATCTTTCAGTATCCCATATTTGAGAATTTGATACCCAAGGTCTTCATTTACAATTAGAGCTGGAGCATATGAAACCTGAGAGGCAGATTTTAGCCTGAGAATGTCATTAAGTATTTTCCTAAGGTGAAAGGAAAGAAACCTTTGGATCAGACTATGAACAATGTTGGAAGCGCAAATTACTAAACCGTTAGTTGAGAAGGCAAAAATGGGTATGGCAGTACCCTCGCCTGCTAAGGGTGAGATTATTCTAAGTGAGAAGACTCTTCTCCAAATACTGACTAAGCAAAAGTGAAAAGGGCTCCTTAAAAATATACTTTGACCATGCAGCTGTCTGTCAAGACAACCTCCTATCCCAGAGCAGCAGTTGCCTGGACTAATGATCTTCAAAGGACCATAAGGAAAGTGGAAATCAAATCAAGTGTTGAGAAAAAGGTCCTTAGCAGCTGCTTTTGTTGCCAGAAGCTCCCCTGATTGCATCACATGTTTAGCTCAAACCAGTCACATTGAACACAGTGTCTCACTGAAAATTATAGCTTTTTATCTAGAAAGATGGACGAGCCAAACAGTGACTTGCATCTGCCAGATTCTGTGATGCAGAGCTAATTGGAAGGATGTTAGAGAGGTCATAGCATGGTCCAGTGAGAGATGAAACACACCTGAACTCTTAGAAATTAACTCAGAATAATTGCAGACTTCCCAGGGAACTGAGTATCATTTAAAGTTAATAAACATAGTGAAAACAACCGGGAAGAGTGTTTATTGCAGAGGAAAGCCCTGGATTCAAAGGAAAGAATTATAAGTTATAGAAAATTTAAGTGCAAACCTAATGCATCATTCAGGTAAAAATAAATCTTTATATATGGCTCCTTAACTCCTTTTCTTCTCATCTTAAAAAGCCTTCAGCAGGAAGAACTAATATATTAAGTAAGTGACACATGGACACACACGCACACACAAGAAGTCTATCTAACCCAATATACTCAATCCAGGAATGACCAATAATGGATGGCCAGGGAAGAATCTAAGAAAAAAATGCATATATAATAATTTTCAGAAATATTTTCCTAGCCCCTTAGTCATTCCTACCTAAGGCACTTCCCCAACTCTTTCTGTCAGGTGTTGTACTGGTGTTACATAAACTTACCTAAGCATAGTAAGTGCTAGAGAATTGCCAGAAGCATTAATGTACCCACGGTCTCACTGCAAGCCTCAGGTGATTCCAGGGAGGAAAGTGTCTCTCTGCAGCAGCCACCATCCCAATTTTCCCTCCTCTCATGCACCCACCCCCCCTCCATTGAGAGCATGATCAGTAAGCTCTTTTTTTTTTTAAGCTGGGTTTCTCTTGGCTCTCTGTTGAACCTCTTCCCCTTTCCCATGCATCTATCCTTCCCCTGGAGGAGCGAATCTGGCTCCCCATTCTTCAAGACACAAAATTCAATTCTGTCTTCATTTCTGAGATTCCTTAAGCTGCTTTTGGACACAGGATATGCCTGCACATATATATATATATATATATATGTAAACATTCCTCAAAAGCTTGAACCTAGTAGGATGTTGATAGCAATGTAGTCATGCTGCAAACTGACTTTAAAAATCATAAGACTGTACTCAACATCATACAGTGTTTGTCTTCATGCTCCATCAGCTTGATCACTATTAGTACCCGTCAGGTACTATTGGCAGCGAGTCAGGGTTGTCTGTTATATGACCTCACCTTCCAGTGCTCTCTTTCTTTGCTTTTTGAGAATAATAATAGCTTTTGCCTTCAAAGAAATGCATGACTGTGTGTGTAAGCTTTTAGTAAGTGCACTCCAAATATTATAGGTTGTACAGATTAATAGAATAATGTGGTATAATGTTGATTAGGTAGTTAGAAAAGTGTATGTTAGCAGGATATGGAAAAAGCTAATGAAATAGGTTTGCTTTAAGGCTTTTTGAATTTGTAGCTTTGTAATATCCTCAGGAAATAAAGCCAGGTTTATATAAATTAACTTCAAATCTGATTTCTAAAGCAGGGATTCTATGCATAAAGGTTTTAAGCTTAAAATATTATTCTTGTTATTCTTTTCTATAAAAATTTGACTTGTAAAACACTTTATGAAATTATTAAAAGGGCTATTGTATTTTACACAACTCCCCTCTCAGCATGCATGTTTATATTTAGCTCTAACTTAATTCTACCTCAATTTTTTGTTCTCTCATTTATTGTCTTATACATGTTTCCCAGGATAGCCCACTGGTCTTACAGTCTGACAGAAATGTAACAGTGAATGCAAGAAATCACATGGGACAGTTAACTGGACAACTGACAGTAGGTGAGTGTTCTTTATTGACTGTTATGTATATCAGTTTAGCTTTATGAATAGGTTTCATTAATTAACATCAAAGATAAAATATTGCAGAACAGTCAGGAAAAAATCTCATCACTATACTCAAAAAATAAAGCATACAATGGATCATAAGAGCGTGATTCAGCATTAACTGAAGGGAAAGGAAGTAGAAATGCCTCAAAATAGTTAAAACAGCATAATGAAAAATGATTATTTCTGAGACAGCTGCAACAAAATAAACTAAAAAATCCTCAGCAATACATGTTTCAACAACAATTTCATTGGGAAAATAATCATAATTTTCTTACAAGTTCTGTCAGTCTTCCATTACTGCGGTGTGAATTGGTTTATCGCCATTACTCTTGCGATGTATTTGTATCAGAATATATATTGAAAACAGTTGGAGTAACAAAGTGTAATAAAACCAGAACAAAACAAAAATCCAAATGCTTTCCTAGTCACTACAAAATTTAAACAGAAAGTGATCATACTGACAGTCATTTAGTATAATGGTGTATGATATTTTGCAAAGTATAAAATATAGCAGATCAAAGTTCCAAATGAAATGGAAGTAAAAAATCCTCTACTTATCTGTTCCATTTTTTATGTATTTTTCCCTGCTTTTATTAAATTTACCATATTATACTGCATTTTTGGTACCAATCATACTTATTGTGTTAGCAAATATGAAGTAATATTTTTTTAAAAAATTTCAGTACTAGAACAACACTGAAGATATTAACTGCTTTTTACGAACGTTACCAAAAAAAAAATCAGTACAAAGTAATGTTCTATATCTGTTAGAAAACTATATATATTGGCTGGGAATGGGATGAAAAATATGCAAACGTGTGACTGTAAGATGCTAATGTATATATAAATTTGAGGAGACACCCCTTAGACTCTATATCTTTTCATCTTTTTCGTTTTACTTCTGGATTGAGCTGTGTTGTATCCACTCTTTTTCCTCATGTGCTGAGGGTATGCTCGCAAACAGTTTGAAGTTGAGTTTAACTACACCAAGCTTTCATACTGGCTGGAGACAGTGGCTCCAAGTTGTAAAAAATCTTTGGCAAGCGCACACAGAGTGACACACCACCTGCACTGATTTCCCTGAATGACCATATCAAATGAGTGTGCAAAGGTAACCAGACTTGCTAACAGATACAGATGAGGAAAATTAAGCTAACACCTGTTCTAGCCATATTGTACTTGCCCAGTGTGTTTATGGAATGCGGTTCTGCTTCATCTAGTGGCTGTATTATCCAAACCTTTCACTTCAGCTGGTAATTGCTAAAAGGTGAGTTGCCCATGGCAAACATTCACACTGGCTGAAATAGATATGATATTCTGATCGCTGACACCATTCCTGCACAGTGAATCCAGCCCTGAAAATATATGTGAGTGTCTCAAGACTGACCTACCTAAAGGCATCACACCAGAGGTTAATATTCTTAAAACATAAAGGCCTGAAGAAAACATGTGTTCTTATGTTATCATCATTAGCGTGAACACCTGTAAGCTTCTTGGTGTGCAGCTGGTGCAGTGTCTGGAGACTGGAAGTTTGCTAAATTCCAATATTACTTCTTACACTTCCTCTTCTTTTTCATAATGGCTATATGGCCTTTATTCTTTCCTATATTGATTTACAAATCTGTTTCTTTATTTTTTAAAAATTTCTCGTACCATGTTGAATACATATTAATATAGTCTGTATTTTCTTATTTATTATTTAATATTTCTTACTTAGTATAGGTGCTCATATCTACCAGTACAATCAGTAAAAGCCTGTTGTTGGAAATCAAAGAAATTAACAGGCACCTAATAGTCTAAATGTATTATTCCTGCCCTCCTTTCCAAAAATTATTGTTGTGTAAGGTAGAGCAGATAAAGACAAATTATTGATTTTTGTGTAGGTAAAAGCATGAAAACATCTGCTGAGAAAAGGGAGGAGGAATTTCCTATACCGGGTTTGCTGACATCAGAAAATATCTTTTCCTTTTAGCTATAAATATGCTTTGGAAAGTCCCTGCCTTCTTCAAAAATGTTCTTTGTCCCTTCCCTGATGCTGCATGCTGAAGCAGCTGTGTGTGTGGCTCCCCAGTAAAAGGGATGAAAATAAACAGTGGAGGAAACATTGAGGAGAAATATTTTGAAGCAACAGGAAAAGTAAATTATCATGCCTTGGGGGAAAAATTGTCTAATTAACAGCTTTGAAATGTTCTTATCTGTTAACTTCTTTTAAAAGTTGAATAATAATAATAATAACAACAACAATAATGACAAAAGACTACACATTTATGTGCATGGCAGGAGCATTCTGAAAAGAAAGAAGGATTCCCGTGCATTCAGGTGGATGATAATGCACTTCCTATATGTGTGCTATCATTGGCATTTTATCTGTATTTCGCAGGACGTAAGTGCTGTTACAAGACAATAGTAGGCTGGTCTCTTGTCTTTGAGGTTCAAATTGTTGTCATTGGTCGTGTCAAATTTTAGGACAACTAAAAATTTTTTTCTGTGGTGTATTTGGAATTGTGCCATGCAAGACTAAGACTGCCCTAAGGGCATCTAATTAAAACTGTTAACGGAAGATAGATTAGTGTAAAGAAGTGGGGGTGGGGCTGGGGGGAAGAAAACTATATGGTCACCCAGAGAGAGGGAAAAACTCCAATGAAACTATTAGTTCTGTGAGTGCCTGAGGAAGACAAAATATTTCTGTAAAGTGCATCATTAAGATATCTTGGAACACATCCTAATCCAGAAGAAGTGAAGGAAAAGTATATTAAAAAAAACAAAAGATATCTAAGAATACTGGATGATTCAGTGGTGGCATGTTTAAATAGTGTCAAGCCAAGTCATGGCTCCAGGTCTTACAACACCAAGGGTGCATCCATTATTAGAGCACAATGTATTTATGCTGACACTGAAAACCGGAAGGAAAGTCGTAGGTGTAGCAATGCTTTCTGTTGGGATCTATATCAACTGAGCTAGAAATGTTGTTTTGTGCTTCAGTCTATTTGTGACGTATAGTCAGGAAACTGCAAAGTTTGTGTCTGGATCTCCAAAAGGACTCCACAGCCTTCAGTTTTTAGACATGTCATTTAAGACCAACAGAGCAGATGTGGCACAGACATAAAGGATATCTGCAGAATAAAGACGTAAAGATGATCATTCATTGATTTTTGTATCTAAGCTAGATAAGGAAAAGTAATCATGTCTCTCCCCTCCCAACCCTTACTTAGCAATATCCTTTGCATTATGCATTCTACCTTGACAAAACCTTTTCACTCTGTTTAGTCAATGCCTGAGTAGTTTAAAGCTATATGTAAAAAGATCTACTAATTTTCTGACAATCTTAAAAATGTACAACAGTTGCTCACCTCAAGCCAGAAGTCTGTTGTCTCCATGCTCTCTGCACAGATCATACACAGCTCTGCCTTGTTTTGTAGAGGACATTAGGCTGACAAGTGCTGAAGGGATCAAAAGTAAATATGGCTGAAATGAGACATTTGAACCTCACACATGTACTTACCATAACATTATCTTCAGATTTGATTATTACTTTGCCAACTTTCCAACTTTCTCATTTTTTCATGAGGATTTTTGGGATTTGTCTTGTTTTGTATTTTTGTTGGGGTTTTTTTTCCGTTGCTGCAATAATTGCTTCTGACAGGTATTTCTGCTATTGCTTGACCCTTTTCCATTCATAAAGATCCCCGGGGATATCTGTAACCTTTTTAGAATATGGCGTACAGATAAAGGCACACTTCAAGTTTGCTAAGCTTTGAGCTCTTTAAGACAGAATCATAACTCTCATAGAGGTCCAGAGCTGTACAAGTCACAGCTTTAGAGAGCTCTTGAACCTGTAGCTCTACTCATTGAGATCTCTGCAGTCATGAAAATTGAGAAAAAGTATTTTAATGCCAATAAAATTTACATCAAACTCTTGCAAATACTTTTTGAAGATAGCAGGCGGGTGTATAATTTTCAGTTACAGCGCTGGTAAAGACTGATAACTGTACTAAAAGATATAGCTGTTCAAATAACTTGTCAAACTTGATGACACTTTCTACCCATTTACCACAACATTTTGTTTTGTATTCAAGATATTTTTTTCTTAAAAATGAGCTTGCTTTCATAGAATCATAGAATCGTTAAGGTTGGAAGGGACCTTTCAGATCATCTAGTCCAACCAGCTCTCTTCTTGCTCTCTTCCACCAAGAGTACACGTAGTATTTTGCAGAAATTATTGGACATTAGAAACTGCAGGTATGAAACCTTGTGAGAGTGGAAATAGTCCCCTTCATCATTCTTAACTGCATCATATATGCCAATGTCCTGTGCCTATAGCTACTGTTACCTTACCAGGGAACACATCCTGCTACTTCTTCCCTTTTGAGGTCATCAAAGTAACTCATTACCTAAATGTTGCTTGTGATGTTCCCGTTACGAATACCTCAGTCCATTTTATTGTAGTTTGGTCTAGATATCAATGAAGATCTGAAGCAAGAGACAACATTTCAAGCATTCTTGTTGTTAGATTTACTGTGGTAGAACTTGTAATAATATGTGTGCACATAGGGCTCTAAATCTTTATCTGTTGTCAGACATTTACTTATTTAAGATTATTATGAACTTGAACTAAGTGTCTGTTAAGGCAATGGAAGTAAAAACATGCTTAAGTAACAATGGACTAGAAATGCTTCTGTAATTTTTAATCTTGTTTGCATACATAGGAGACTCAAATGTAAGGTCTTTTTTCTGAAGTGTTGCAGGAAGAGGGTGGTTTCCGAGCGGTCATACACAGATACCCTTTCCTCAGAGTAGGAAAAGGGAACAAAAGGGCTCAACTCCTCTGTCTGTGGGATCTGTGGGATTGTTCTTGTATTGTTGATGGTAGGGTGCTGGTGAGAGAAGGAATGACGTTGTTTTACAGTCCCTCATTAACTGCTTCTACCCTTCAACTCGGCAAATACGGATCAGAACTTAATCACGAGGAACATGTGAAATAAAGTCTTTCTCCTTACCCTTACAGGGAAGTTTGCCTACCTGTAGTCCCAAACTACAGTGAAATTTCAAAAATCTAAAATATATTGAACATTCTGCTTGTTTAATTTTCATATTAAAGCAATTGCTCTTGTAACCACTGTGGTGTGGTAGGATCATGAATATTGTTAAGAAGATATATTGCAAACCCAATGTTAGACAAATGAGTTATCCATTTCTCAGCATTCTCTGAATTTTTATTCCTGAATGAAAATACAGACTGAAACCGTCCCAATTTTGGTCCTTGTAACCACTTTAATGTGTGGAAATCAGAAACGCAGGCAATTCACTTCTACCATACCTAGATGAATTACTAGTCCAGCTCTTGCAGTGATGTACAAACAGGACTGTTTTGTGTTGAACTTCAGACTGAATATGTAACAGCTTCAAATCTTCTTTTGGGGGATTTTATCATTAATCAGGCTCTTCTCATTGTAGCAAAGGTTTTTAACTTATAGTTAACTACCTCTTCTTTTTCTAATCCAAGAAAATGAACACAGACTCTGTAATTTCTGTGCTAAATTACTTGCATCGCTTACATTTTTTCAGATGATTTTGCACCTTAAATGGAATTTTCCTTTGAAAATTACTCCGTTGTCTAATGTTTTCCCTTGTTTTAAGTCAATTGCTGGTCGATTCAGAGAGTATTTAAATAAATTACACAGCAAAATATTATACATTACGAGTACATAAATTTTGCAGTATAATGTTTCTTACCAAAGTTTTATAGCCAGATAAACACTCTTTCCAAGTATAGGAATATAAACAATTTATCAGCAGGTGACAATACAGCACATCTGCTAGTCTATGGTACAAATCCATTGTCAGATCTTTTAAACGGAGGTAAACGTGAGATAACTTGCCCTTTTTTAGTACAGGTTAGCTACCTTCTACTTAACTGCAGAGTTAAAGGATCTCGTTCAGCTTCAGGCATCACTGCAGAAGGTACGACGGAGCGGTGCCTGAGAGGCCATATGGCTTTATGTCTCCTCCTGGCAAAGTGCGTGAGATGAGCCAGGAGGCAGTCAGAAAGCGAGCCATGTTGCTCATAACAGTTGAAATGTCCAGCTGGAATCTGAGTCTCATCCCTTCTCATAAATTACAGTGCAATGTGACGTAGTCTCTGTTTCTGTCTGTCTATTCCCTGGAAAAGTCTTTTTACAAACCATCTGTGCTATAACAGGTTTTGTAATAGGAGCTCACATAAAATATATTCAGATATACTCTTAATGACTTTGGCTAAGCTATCTACTCCCATTAATTAATTACCTTGAAGTGTGGTATTAGGAAAATGTGAAGCTCTGAAAACTGGTCAAAACTTCAGCCTCTTTGCCAGCACTTTGATGGGTCTGCCAAAGTGGCCTTTTAAAAATTAACATGTTATTTATTTGAAATTCGTCCATATTTCTCCTGCAAGTCTCTAAGTCATCTTCCAATAATAGAAAGCCTCTGGACTTGTTTGTTTTGATTCAGCATCAAGAGGCAGTAATAGTTAATGGACTAGTAAAAAACAGTTGCAAACAACTCTTTTCTAGTTTTTACTTCTATTTCAATTGTAAATCAGTTGCATCTCTCTGCGTTAATTTGCATATGTACATTTGACATTCAGCAGTGGTGAACTTCGGGTCTTGTGACTAGCCCTTGCATTAACTGGATTAAAAAATAATACTTTTTTTATACATCCATTACATAATTAACTCATAAAACTATTAAATATACTTGGTATCATTAACCATTTGCAATCCACTTTGTGCTTGGGTAACAAGATCTTTTTGAATGAGAGAGATACTTTAGACTACTTCCATTTGCTTTCAATCATTTAGGCACATTTTCAATTTTTAAGTAATATCTTTCATATCATTATGATACTTTTGCTATATATTATGTGCAGACATAACACTACATTGTTGTTTAATATTTGAAATACCTTATGGTGTAAAATATAAGTTGCAATTATGAATTGCCACATCAAAACCATGCTATAAAAATCGAGAGGAGTAAGCTATTTCTTCTGTCACTTATTAGACCGGTGGTACTTTCTGGTAGATATGGCATTATTTAACCTGAAACACAAGAGCATATCGTGTCAGCTGATACGTCAAGAATTAAAAATTACCCCATGAATAAACACAAATGCAAGCAACGCTAGGACAATAATTAAATTCTGTGCAATTTTGTTATTTCAGTGTTGAGAGGGCTTGCGCATTGCTGGTTCTAAACAGCTGTAGCAGAGAAGGTCCGTGCTGTGGATATGATCCCCTACTTTAAGCTTTATCATCCTCACTAGTGTGTTCTACATAATCTTCTTTGAATCTTAAAAATTATCCCTTTTTGTCAAATTATTTAAACAATACATCAGTACTTCCAGAGCAGGGGTCTTGAGAACTCTTCCTCTTATTTCTGCATTCAGTTGTAATTTTTTTTTTCTTCTTTCTGCCTTCTTCAGACTCTAAAAGTTTTCAACATTTGAGTGTTGATCCAACTTTTCTTCTTTTCTTTTTCTTTCCCTCAGTCTGAGCTCAGGAAGACTATTTGTAGATAGGATACAAGGTACATCTCCTGTTAGTTCATATCTGAAGTTTTGTTGATCTCGTGGAGAGCACCTTTTGCTGTCTGTAACTGACAGAAAAAGAAAAACATACTTTGTACATTTATAACGCATCTGATACTTCTCTCTATGATATTTGTAGCATAGACAAAATACATGCATGTTATTTTCTCTCTCTTTTTCTGAGTTTATTCATCATCTGTGTTTGGAAGGAATTTTGAGGGCCACTACCTCTTTTTTGAGGTATTTTTCAATCCATACTCAAGAGCTGGTTTGGAAAGGACAAGCACGTGGAGGAAACCATGCTTTTTCAAACTCAGAATATGCATTCTTAAGTTTGGACTTTAGAAATCCTCCAAGGCGTATGCAGCTACTGAGCAGTGTGCTTTCTTTTTCCTTCCGCAACGGCTCCAATTTTCTTGTATATATTCACTACAAATCTCAACNGAGCTGGTTTGGAAAGGACAAGCACGTGGAGGAAACCATGCTTTTTCAAACTCAGAATATGCATTCTTAAGTTTGGACTTCAGAAATCCTCCAAGGTGTATGCAGCTACTGAGCAGTGTGCTTTCTTTTTCCTTCTGCAACGGCTCCAATTTTCTTGTATATATTCACTACAAATCTCAACTTTTGTTGAGCTGCTGCTATGAAACTGGACATTTGGAGCTGGATATGTAGATCTTAGAGACACAGTTTAGTGGTGGACTTGGCAGAGTTAAGTTAACGGTTGGACTCGATGATCTTAAATGTCTTCTAAAACCTAAATGATTCTATGATTTCTTCTTTTACGTGTGGACAAGGTATGAAGCTGCTTCAGAAGAAGTTCAGATTGGACTTTAGGAAAAGGTGCTTCACTAAGAGAGTTGTCGGCCACTGGAACGTTATTCCTGAGGAAAGTGGTCACAGCACCAAGCCTGTAAGGATTTAAGGAGCATCTGGATGATGTTCTCAGTTGTACAGTTTAGTTTTAGGTAGCTCTGCAAGGAGCAGGGAGTCAGAGTCAGTGATCATTATGTGGGTCCCTTCTAACCCAAGATATTATATGATTCTATGATCCTTTCCAAGGGCTACAGAATAAATCCGTGGAGGAGAGGAAGAAGGACAAGTAGCAGGCCTTCCTCGGGCAGCCTGCTGGAAGCCAGGCTTCAAGTGAAGCGTCAGGTCCCAGCTGCTGATGGTTGGTGCTGGCAGGAATATCCAGGCTCGCAGAGGACTAGCTGCATGCTGTCTTCCTGCAGGATAACCTTCAGAAAAGCAGCAGCCACAGGCCGCTTTTCTCGTGAGAGGGCAATAGTTTATGTTCTGTACCCACTGTCACTTTAGGGATAATGGGAAAAGGGTGAAAGGGAATACTAAAACAATGATTTCCAGGCAATGGTGGTGGAGGGTGGAGGGGGAGAAAGAGTGTAGTGGTGACCCTGTGTAGAGGGATGTCTCATACACCAGGTATAAGCCTCAGCTCGGTCCCTTAGTATTTCATCTCAGTGCTAACTTTGACTCCAGAGTATCTGTTGGGAGACTGAGCATGCACTGAAGTAGAATTTCAATTATCAATGGCTATTTTGGCAGTGGTACATCAGTCCTCCGCTTACCTTTGTGCTTTATAGGCTTTTTATTTTACCTCATTGTATTTTAAGTGCAAGTCTGGATGTTTCTAGAAAATTGGCACTGAAAATCAGGAAACAGAATATTCTGTTTCAATTCGCAAATAATTACTCCTCAATATTAAAATACAGTAATTTTTTTTCCCCTGTACCATATGAGAGGACATGGAACTCCGAGAAGTGGTTGGAATTAATTGTAGAAGTAGAGTCTGAGTGGGAAGAGGTCATTAATGGTTTGCATGGTGGTACAGAAGTGTTAGTGTTTAAACATTAATCCACTGCCATCTGTCCCACTGTTGTTACCCACATGCTGTTGGCCAATACAGACAACATAACTACTACCCAAATGTTCAGAGTAGGGAAAGAGAAGGGGAGAGATCCCAAAAATCAAAGAAAAAGACATTATTCGGAGGTATTTATGTAGGTTTTGAGGGATAAAGCATACAGATCTTCAAAAGATGGTTCTAATTCTTTGTCTTTAGCTTTATCAACTGCTAATACTTCATTTAACTGCAAAAACAGGTGCTGTGCATGCATTGTGATAGTCACAAGGCTGCTGCTGGGTGCTAAGCATTATTAAATTACCTACAGCATCTGGACCTTTAGCAAGTCTCTGATAGGACATTAAGATTTTATTTTTACCCCTTTTTTTCCCTGATGTTCAGACAGCTCATTAATATTGGTAAGAATATATTATTCTGATAGGAGTGGCCTAGGTGAGGGACAAAATAAGGGCAAATAAATAAGAAGCTGGTTTTAACTTAATTAAATAATAAAAACATAATTAAAAAAAAAAGAGAGAAAAAGAAGTGTAGTGAGACCTTTCTGATGTTCTCCTTTACTTCAGAGCTACAGAGAACACTTGGAAGAAGAAACTCAACAGCATGCTGCTGCTGTTAAAGATCTTGAAGTGACAGCAAAGAGATTTATCAAAAATACATGTGAGAAGTAATTTGATTGTACTTATTTACAGTATTTATTAACCTAAGTTATCTTTAAAAAGTCTGGGTTCTATCAGTTATCTTTATTGAGGCAGCTATGGGAAATTAGCCTGTTTCTATATGTAAAAGAGATTTTTTTAAGTGGATTGTCAGGCTTGTTTGTCCAGGAAAATTATTTGTCCGTACAAGATCATGAACCTCTTAGGTCACAAGTTCTAGTTCATATCTGTTACATGACTTTTATTAAAAAATAAATAAAAAAAATTCTGTTTTCTAGAATTTCCTCTCACTTGTCTTCCAACTGTCAGAAATTATATCTCACTGTTATGTTACAATTATTATATGTTTTTAGAAACACTGATGTAGAAGTTTACTTTCTAATTATTGCACTGCTTTGTCTAAGTTCTATAAAAATATGCAGTTCCAAAACCAGCTTCGATATCTAACACTGAAACTTTAATAACACACTGGAAAATACCAATTAATATCTATAACAAGAACATAGCTGGTTTGTTGTGCTTATCTATCAAGATAATT
>RSEF01000004.1:70589392-70619461 GCA_003993805.1 Himantopus leucocephalus | reverse complement strand
ATATCAACATATCTCCGTGTCAGCATTGTAGAAATACATGTGAGGATTTTTCTCACATTCTCATTTTTTCATGAATTCAAGAGTATGTTAAGGCATTTTTATAGTGACTTTTAAAATACATACTAAAAACTTGCACATGATGAACTTTTTATATGTGTATTAGTGCCCTCTACAGGATGCACAAATGCACTTATCTAAATATTTTATTATAATTTATCAATGGCATGTTAATTCCTATACAATAAAAACGCTGTAGTAGAGCTATTTAAAAAATCTGGATAATAGTCCTGCTGCTTTTTCGCCTCCTTTTGCATAAATAAAACAATTTAATACATTGTAAGAATGCAGCAGTAATTATCACATAACAATTTTTCAGCACGCTGCAGTAATGGTAAAGTAGAGAACAGAAATAAATGCACATTTACATATGGCATAAAGAACTGGCCACTAAAACCTGTAGAAAGCACCCTATGAATCAGTTTTAATGCTAAAGGTAACTTAGATGACTTCTGATATAGCTAAAGTGAGATTTCCAGAGTGGCTTTACCAATTTAGATAAAATTCAGATGTGTCAACTGCTGACCAGATATGGGAGGCAAAAACTTCAAGGTGCTTAGGTTATGGTCATTGTTGCTCTAGTCTCAGTCCAGTATCAGTAGTTAACTAACCCCTAGAGATGCCAGTTTCTCTTTTTTTTGGCTATAGATAAAATATAAATAATCTGTACTCCTAATTTAGGCAACTAATAAGATGTCTAGCCTTAATGGAGAATATCCTGATAAATTTCTCTGTTTTTTTGCCTTTTCACATTCAAACCCCTTATTTATGGGATATCTTAAGTGAAGGGCAAACACCACTTTCTTTTGTCAAAAGCTAATCATTAATTCTTTTGTTTTAGAGCTTTTTGAAACATTTCTGGCTAGGTTTTGTAGGTAGGCAGCAGTACATTATAGAATTTTCGGAAAGCTTTGAAATAGGAAATTATCACTGATTGTTCTTGAAACAAGGTGAGAAACCATTTTCTCATTCTCACATTTTCCCCCCTTCAGCTTCCAACGTTTTTCCATAGTATCCTGCAGATGATATTTTGCTTTTAGTAAAAATCTAGATAAAATTGTAGGGTAATTTAATTAGCCTTGAAGTTAAAGCCTTCTTTTTGTACTCAGGATTTCCAAGTTCATCGCCCATTCTTTTACATCCCAGGTGAGTCCCCTGGTTATGAAGCTATTGACTGTTTCATAGTCTTCTCATTCTTTGANATTTTGTACTCAGGATTTCCAAGTTCATCGCCCATTCTTTTACGTCCCAGGTGAGTCCCCGGTTATGAAGCTATTGACTGTTTCATAGTCTTCTCATTCTTTGATTCATTCATTTTTCATCAAGGAAACAGCAATTCTGTTTTGTAACTGATAAACTATTTATTAGAGCATAAGCCTGAGTGTTCCAAATCCTAGGGTTATCTTCTACAACAAAGTGAAAATACAGTCTTTTTTATCTATTAAATACAAAAATAATCTCATTAAAATTTAATTTTCTGAATGTAGACGAGGATAATTTTTGCTCTGTGTTCCACTGATGGGAACCCAGAATCATTTACACCATTTTAAGAAAAATGCAAATCCAGAGTATCATATATATTGAGGAAAAGAAGCTGATTTTTTGTTTTTTAGGAATTATTTACTGTGAAATCTAAACATAAGCTTTAAATCTATTCATATATCTAGCTGCTGTAACTTTTCAAGGAGACTGTAACAATTCAAGCAGAAAATGGTTGTAGTTAATCATTTTTATTGTCATGTGTATCACCATCTGTCATATATCACAGGGGAAAAAAATCTAAAAGATGTTAAGAAAATTATTATTTTTAAAAACTTTTTCTTTGTAAACCCCTTATATATTTTTCAGTTTCATTCATGTTTTGAAGAAATATTCAATTTTAATGTGACTGCTCAGCAGTTTCATTCAAATATGTTGACTTTTTTCATCCCAGAAGTAGCATTTAGAATAGCCATTTCCAATTATCAATTGAATTATGTTATTACTATGCTCAGTCCAAATTTTATTCAAATATATTCACTTTTTCAGCAGAGTAAACCAAGTGGTAGTCAAACATGTGAAACTTAAAGTAAGTAAGTGGATGAGGAACTGAACACATAGGCATAGTTCAGTTTTATTGGCACTGCAAGACAAAAGGTGTCTTAACTGCCCACCATTAGGAAGCAATAGTTCAAATATTTGTACTCAATAGAAGTTAGGATGATATTTAAGAAGATAAATACTGACTGCTGCAATTTTGCAAGTATTTTCTGGAGTAGCGATTTGCTTTGATCAAAATTTATCATACTGCAGAAGCTGGATTTAATTTATTGGGGAACTCATCCTTCTTATCTGTATGAAAAGCTTGGTAGAAGTCTTGCTTTAGTAAGGTTGCCATGCAGAAAATATGCATCAAACACTAGTCATGTTCAAGGGCCTTGAGTAATGAATCTAAATCATTCATTTTAGAATTTACTTATTAATAACAGCTTACCTCTGAAGACATTGATGCTCATGCTTTAGTTTACAAGCAAAGTGCTGCATCTAGTCAGTCCATACTACAGCTTCCGACCTGTAAGATACCTCCAATATGGCCACATCGATATCATACCTGAAACCTTCACTATTTAACATTAGTCAGTTTTGCTGCTGAGGAACTTTGCAAGATTGAAATCCCAGAAATCATGCCAATCGTGTTTTCATAAAATAACCTACTTACTTTCATATTAGTTATGTACACATCTGCAGCAAAAATCCAGTTTCATCACGTTTTTTTAATAGAAGTACCTAGCTAAATTACATTTCAAGCCATTTACTAAAATTGCAAGTCTTGAAGAGTTGCACAATCAACATGTGGTCCAGAAGCTGCATTCTGACTCCTTTGGGTTTCTAATGAGCCCAAAATAAATTATAATAACTGCACTTTTAAAAAAAGAAGCAACAAGCATTTTCCATGGTCTTTTTAGATTACTAGTTGAATATTTCTGGTTTTTTCAGTCTGGCAGTGATCAGGTCTTCCAAGGTCTTAGTGTTGAACAAGTTAGCTAATCTTGCAAAGGCACTTTTAAATTTTAGCTATGTATACGTGGTAAAATAATTAGGATTTCTTTTTTTTTACTGCAATTGAACTTTTAGAACATAAAGTCCATGTTTTCAAGGTCTCTTCAATGGTAAAGCAATCTTGATTAATCACTCATATTTTTCTGTGAAAACTGTGGATTCTTTAACTTAATAATGAGTTTGCAACAAGTAAAACTGCAAGCTTCAAAAATGATAAATATTTTACAAACTCTTCTTTAAACTCTCTAACTCGAGGGCAAATTGGCATTACAGTCTAATACTTGCATAATCTTAGTACTTCATCATATTGTTACTTGACATTTCTGAAAAACCTAGAGAAAGATCAAGGCAGTGAGATTCAGCTGTGCGTGTGACGCTGCAATGCCATATAATTTGTACCCATCAAAATGCTACACAATTCCATTGTCAGTGTATTTGAGGTGATTTGCTTACAAGAATGATGTGAAGCAGTGGGCTAATGCTAATATATGGCTCATATGGCAAAATAATTTATTAGTTTTTGATTCTTGGCTCATCAGTTCTTCAGCCAGCATTCTCTTTACAAAAAAAAAAAATTAACTCTACTAATCAACATGCACAGGTGCTGGTGTTTTCATGCTAGTCAGTTATTAAGACACTGAGAGGTACCAGTGTTGTTGTGTGAGCTCACTCATAAATTAAGAAATGCTGGTTAAATAAATGAGAAAATTTCCTCAGCGTGCACATACATAAGCAAATATAAGCCAGTACCAAATGCCAATGTTGTTCTTCCACTGTTTTTATGAAATTGTCATTTCCCAAGGGCTGAATTTCAGTAACCATTAAATTGAGGAGAAATAGAATCATAGAATCGTCTAGGTTGGAAGAGACCTTTAAGATCATCAAGTCCAACCATCAACTTCACACTGCCAAAACCACCACTAAAATGAGTAGTTTACACTGGTCTCTCTGAATATGCAGTTTCAGCAGGAACGTGTGACTAGTTTTGCTTGTAGAGAAAGGGTCACTTTGATTTGCTCCCTGTCAAAAAAAGTATGTTTTAAAGGTCTGTTATTTATAAATCTGCTATGTATAAAGAGGTTTCTCTATAAATACACAACTGGACTTTTTGCCTTTTGCCTGACTCGTGCTACTTGCTGAGTTTTCTCCAGCAATCTCTATAGCGACTGTTCTTCTTTGACCAGTAGTTTGCCTTCACACAGGTGCTTCTTTCTTAGTTAAGTCTTTACTTAACTCATTCTCTTCCACTGGAAGCTGGAGGTGGGAGTAACTTTATTCAGTTACACTTACAGTTTTGATTTTACATCCTTTCCACATACTCCATGCCCTTGCTATTTTATTTCCTCTGAAAGGTTCACTTTTTATAGCTATCCATTCTAACTCATGTTCCTTTGAATTCAGTTCCATAACTACTTCCTTTTGAGCTGTACTTGAAAGAGCTTGAAGGTTCAGGTCTTTTCTTTTTATTCTGTTTTTTTTTGTATTCCTTCATCTCTCTCTAGAATTTCTCTCATCTCAAAGTAGGTCTTCTGTATGATTCGGTAAGTGAGGGAATACAATTAATAGATCATAGTCTTATTTCTGTAAAAAATAAGTGTTTTACAATTATAAATTATTAAATACCTAAAGTATATTTCTTTCATTAACAAAATAATGCTATTCACTTTGAATCCTAATTTATAATGTTATATTTATTATTTATAGTGTTTGTAGCACCATTTCCTAAGCAGTACTGAACTACACGATCTAACATCATCACCATCAAAGCACTACAAATTTACATGTAGTAAATTAAAAAATAAATAATACCTTCTTATAGTTTTTCTTCTGTTCTGTATTTTTAAGTAATGCTGACCCATATCTTTTATTTGCTATACAACCCCCTTCCATTTTTCTTGATCCTGCTGTTTAACTGCTGGATACACGTCAGTAAATTCTGGCTGGCTGAGCTTTTTCACCTTTCTTACCAAAACCAGGATAATTTTAAGTGCCAGCTTTCTTCTATTATAAAATAAAAGGGATGGGAAATATTCTTGAACTTGTTTATAGCATATTTTTTGAGGATAAAGCATTTACCACAAGAACTGTTATACTTACTATATGTGGGATTGTATCTTCAAAAAGAAAAAGGAACAAGTTTGGTTTGTTTTGAGTTTTAATTTTATTTTATTTAGTTATATCAGTTTATGCTCAACTCTGCCTGCCCGAATTTTCAGTCTCCTTGGACAACTTGGTCTTTCTTTCCAAATTTCTATTTTTTTAGAGGAGAAACGCCTTCTCATTTTTTAAACAAATGCTGTTGAAAGTGAGGAAATACTAAAGCTGGCTTAGAACCAGCTGTCATTTATCTTTTGTTATCTTTCTTTGCCTGATATTATCTTTGGAACTTCTGATTGATTTAGTGTCTGACCTGTACTACAGTGATGTTTTATGCATCTTTGGATGAATTCTGCGATTTCAAACATTATAGCTGTGATCTTCTCATAATTAAAGACTGACAATTCTGCATTCTGCTCAATTATTTACATCTCCTTATCCCGTTGCCACTTGCAAAAATATAAAAAGCCCTGGGGCTTGGAAGTATTTAATATTGCTGATGAAAAAGGTGAATGGGATCTGGAAGCACACTCTTTGGTTTCTGATATTCAGCTCCAATAGAATTTTTTGTGTGCCATTAGAGATGGGGGTGAGATTTATTTGGAGCGGTTATACAGACATGTTATTTCTCTGTCTTAAAGGTAGCAGAATTGCAAGGCACTGTCAGGTTTAAAAAGCAGATTCTGCACAGCACCTCTGTGGATACTTTTAGGTAAAAGGATATGCTGCTTTCTCCCTCGGTGGTTCTCCATAACGCTCAGTGAAGTTTGGTTACCGAAAGTAGCTTTAGTTATTTTCTTTTGAGATTTTCAAAACAGCAGTTGTAATGAAATTGTTTTCAGTATACTTTGCCAAGGTATTTGTAAAGCTGATAGATTTCTGGAGATAAAAACTAAGACTTTACTTCATTACTCTCAGAAATCCCCTATTCCTGTCTTGCATACTCTTTACACGTAGAGTATTTTACAATGAAGGGGGGATTTTTTGCATGTGGGTTTTTTTTTTTTTAAATGAACATGGAGTTTAGAGGATGACTTACAATGATGATTTTCTGACAGTAACTTAGTTTAACGTTTAATTATATTTTTTTGGCTTTTTGCACAAGACATTTTCTCTTTAACACTGTAAAACAGTATTATCACATTCTATAGCCTCATTCTGCTTTCAGATCCTGGTAAGATCAGTTTGCTAAATGTTATTGTCTAACTGCAAAAATATCTAAATATCCATCTCCATTAACAGCTAAAATTTCTGAAAGTACTTGTGAAATATTTAAATAAAATATTGAAATAATTGAAAACATTTTATTGTATTTAAAATATTGTAAAAATTAGAGTGGTGCCTCTGTTGTGTTGAGCACTTCTTACACAGCTACTGTGAGATATTTTTGGTGTATTTTTAAGTTTACTCAGGAATCAGGGCTCAGAACACAAGAAAATTTCTGTTGTCGAAATATGGTAATTAATTGCAGAAGATTTAGAAATCAGCTATAGTTATCCCAGACAGTTTCCTTCTAGTGATAGAAGGTAAATGCATGACCTTTTTTACATGTGTTTTTATTCAGTTCTTTCATCTTTTCTGTCAGTTCTGTGTTGGGAAGTCTTTCAGACAAGAGTGCCAGGCTATTTTCATTCACAGTGCCCAGTACACTGTCTTCAGAGAAGGAAAGTAAAAGCTTACAGGCACAGGGATTTTGTTTAAAAGCAAAAAAGTTAGAGTAAGTTTATATGTGGAAGACAAAAATTGTGGCATTGGACAAATCAGTAAACAAAAACAGACATGAGAATGAGATTCAGGAAAAAAAAGAAGACATAAACTTCCGAATGTCTAATGAAACAGGTAGGCTATTGTTATCTATTCAATGTAAATCAAGTGGTATAAATTACTGTTATGCATTCAGTCCTTGTGTCTGAGAGTTAAGAGAAATACTGATTTCATAGTGCTGTTCACTACATGTCAGTTTCTTGAGTTTTCTATTATTTTAACAAAGAACTTGTTGTAATCAGTTCTTAATTTATTTTTTTTTGGTCTTTTCATTCTCCTTAAAAAATAATTGCATTAAAAAAAAAGGATTGTGTAAATATCTGTCATTTTTTCAAGTAACTTCAATGAACATTTATCAGAACCCTAATTTTTTCATTGAAAATTAGTTTTTCAAAGAAAAATCTCAGTCATGTATTTCAAAATGTAGAATTATCATATGCATCTTGGACCTAGTTACAGAAATTAAAATTCAATAGAGAATCAATTCAGTTTTAGGAAATAGTTACCTATTTTCTTTGCCTTGATTTTGAGTGCCCAGTAGGAGATACGTGCGTATCCACTACCAAGACCAAAGGACATTCCAAATAAGTCTCTCTAATTTATTTGAGAACAAAGGTTTTCAATGAGAAAAGTCTGATAGAAGGAAACTCTTCCTTATCTGTAAAATGATCCATCTCCAAAGTGTTGAAGCGAGCATTCAGGCAAATCAGTGCTGAAAAATTTAAATATATAAATATCTTCAGGTTTGTATGTGAAATTCATCTGCTGATAAGCAGAAGTCTAAGGTTTCATGTGATGTCGGTCTAGATTTTGATGTAGAAATGCAAACATAAATATAAAGAATCATTGATAGTCATTAATAAAGGATTCAATCAGATAATTTGTCCTAAAAATGTCAATTTGTGGTCATACATTTCAACGTGTTTTCATTTTCCAAAGTAATTGTACTGTATTTTATTTATGTATTTTAGGCACGGAAGGGGCAGTGTTTGGGCACTCTGTGGAGACACCCCATATCAGAGCAGAACCTTCCCAAGACCTCAAGTAGGTGGTGTTCAAAAAGTTGTTTTAAAATCAAATATTCTCAAAAATTATTGAGTCTTAATTAAAAACAAATATCTGTATAGTAATATATGCTGCCTACTTAATGACTCATACATATCCAAAATACTGGTACATTCCAGTTTGTTCTAACTAGTCAAAAAAACCCCACAAACTTTTATTGGACAAAATGTAAAATACATTACTTTTTATAAATTACTTGCCTCCAGTAGCAGAATCCTTGAGAAGTACACTTTCCCCAGAGATTGGAATAGTCAGGCTATTTTAAGGTCAGTTGAGTACAGTATTGTTTAATAGCATCAGACCCAGATTTTGATTTTTTTATGAGCCATTACAGAATATATAAATCAAGTTAAAGTAAACAGTCCCAGATTATTTCTTCAAGTGGTATTTCTGGGTTGTTGGATTATTTGAATGCTACACACACACACACACACACTTCAAAAATTTGTTACCAAGTGAGGCTACATTTGTAAATGCAAAAAATCAAAAGTTTTCTGTACATATTCACAGGACTGGACAAACAAGCAAATAGTAAAAGATCAAGTCTGAAACTTACTAAAGCATCTGTAGACTGAGAAAGAGAAAATTTAGAAAGGTTTATAGTGAGAGCTTTTTCTTGAAGTGCACCTATGTGCATTGCTAAATACTGATCTGTAATTTATATGGCTGACTAATGAGAATATATAACAATTGTAGAAAATCAAAGGTCCTTTCTTGTGTTTCTTTCAGCAGAACTGGTGAGAAACAGTACAGACTTTGTTTCAATTCTATTCTGATTCCTAAATATTACATATCTATCCCTTTACCTGCCCTGCGGTGTTTATAATGAATTGCTACAGAAAAGCATTGTTAAATGCCCTTCCCTATATTTGCAAAGGCATTGAGGATCATCAACCAGTAATGATGGTGCAGAAATCATGTGCAGGAAGCTACCCATGTGGACAAGTTTGACCAATGTACGTGGGGTGTAGGAAGTAAATGATTGTGTTCGATTATTTACACTAAATATTTTAAGGTAATATGATGGTTTGGGGTCTTCCAGAGGATCCTACATATTGGATTTTTATCTTAAAACTCCTTATTCCCCACCAAGACTCCTGTCAGTCTTTTGTTGAGAGTAGTTGTAAAGGCGTTTATTAGTGATGACCACCAAGATGGTGTGGTCTCTAATCAAAGGGAGTTCGGCAGAAATCAAAGTGGAAACATGACAAGCTTTTCTTTGTTCAAGGGCCCAAAAATTTGAGTGAGAGGGTGGAACTTGTGCCACTCAACAGAGTGTGGAGACACTGTTTTGACCACTTACTTCTAATAATTAAATAATAACAATAGAGTGCAAATAGACAGTAAAACAGATACTCTTGTGTCTTCAGGATTAATTTCACTAGAATTAAAATCACCTCATGTTGCTTCCTGTCTTTTTGCTTTATTCATTGCTGTGATGATTCACTGCCAGGTCTAGTGGGAGGTGTCTCCGCCCATGGCAGGGGGGTTGGAACTAGATGAATTTCAAGGTCTTTTCCAGCCTAAACCGTTATATGATTCTATGATGCCCATTGTTGCTTAATGTTTTCCACTGTTCCTTCAGCTCATTTTTCCAAACTGGACGTAGTTAGTGTGAATTTTACTGAATTTTCCAGTCAATGTTCTGCCCTGTCATTAATTAGGAACTTAACCCAAACTTTTAATGAAAAAAATTGACAAAACAGAAACGCTTACTGTCTGGTCCAGCAGCATTAGCTTATGTGTAAGTGATTTTATCCTTAGTATGTTTAGTCTATATTGTGTTCTGCAAGTTTTTCTACATATGTGCTCCTATATATTAGTTACAATTCAGTGATATTCTTTTTTTTAAAACTCTCAAGTCATTTTATTCTTTTAAAAATTATGAAAACTACTGTTAGGACAGAGATTTCTTGACTTTTGGTATTAACTTTTCTAGAAGGTAACCTGCTGACCCTTTTTAACCTTGTAGCTTGAAAGAACTATAAATAATTGTGGGTTTGTGTGATATGACAGCAAAATACAGTTAGACACCCAGATCATATATATCCCTTTGATTATATACATCCAGTAACAATATGCCTTTTAATCTTATATAAAATTATTTAAAAAAAAAAAATCTGTTTGTTTTTTTTTTAAGTTCGAGCCCCCAAAAAACAAAAGGGCTTCTTTTTGCTAATTTAAAAAATGTTGTCAGAAAGCAGGGATTTACTGTCTAGATGATTGTTTGCCAAATACGCCCAAATAGGTCACCAGCTCTAACATGACCTTTCCCCATGGCCTCAGAAGCTACCACTGTCACAGAAACAAAACAATACCAGAACCCATTTTCTGGCCTCAGGCCTAACTGATACAACTATGTTGATATTGTAAAATCGTTTTATCCCCTAAAACAGAATAGTTGCATCCTGTGGCAATGGTCTTAGACTCATGCTACCCTCCAAATTGTGCCTGCAAATTGTTTGGGAGAGTCATAACTGACTGTCAAATATGCCAGAGACTATTTAGCTGCATAGATGATTGAATTCCAGTGCTCTGGCCTGGGTCCTGGCACTTTTTAATGTTTTAGTATAAACTTAGCCAAAGCGTCCAGTAGACCATACTGGCAGTCCTAAAATGCTCTTGATTGTTTTTCCAAATATCGCATCCCTGTCTTGGGACTTTTGAAATTAACAGTGACATGGGAGAGTAGGGAGTTTGCTGAGTTGACATTAAAGTTCATTTTTTTCAGTGGATTGTAGTTTGACAACAAGCTGCAGTGAATAAATAGAAATATATCAGCTTATGCAAATACTTGTATAAAGGGCTGAAAGAAAATAATTTACATTAGATTGTTAATTAGAATATAAATTATCCCTTATTTTTAATGTTAGAGTATGTATTTTTGGTCAAGTAATAAACTTCAGACATCAAGATATGAGTATATTTAAACAATACCCTTTTAAAAAAAAAAAAAAGATGCTGTAAAACTATTCGTAACTTTGGATATGTAAAACAATTCACTACTGAGTTTAAAAAGTGGAATTCTGACCACATTGATTACTGGGAATGAAACTGAACTATAAAATTTTGACTGAGATTTTGATACCCACAAGGCTCATAGTGTTTGTTCCAAAAGCCCTGGGATTTTAGCTCAATCTATTCTGGACAGGGAGCCAAAAAGAAAAAGTCAGATTCATATTACCTTGACATATCTAAAGTTAGCCTCAGCCACTCTTTTTTCTATAGCCAGATTTCGAGGTCTTTGAAGACACAGAGAAACATCTGTAATATTTACTATTAAAGATGAGTTTTGTAAAAATAAAATTCAGTTGAGATTTAAAAGAATTCTTTCCTCTGTGCCCAAACACTTTGGTCACATCTTTCTCCTGTCTTACATGTTTAAATAATAGCTAGCAAGTTTTGCTTTCAGAAAATGTTTTTCTACAGTTCTTTGTGAAAGCTGGTAAGCCTTTTTGTGTCAAATCCCAAAAACTAATTAAATCTGAGTTTTATTAGCTGGGATAAGCAGCATAAAAGAATCATGCCTTAGAATCAGGAAAATTAATTATATCTTAATAATTTAATCTTCATATTTCTCTCACTACTTTTTCTCACAGGAACGCTGTTAGGAAATCTAAACTGCCAATGTAATATGTCCCCAAATATTGGTTTTAGGCTAATAGTGCATTAAAACATTGTGCACTAACAGGTAATATCCATGCACAAAAGAGGCAGACAGTAGTTAAATGCAGATAGCTTTGCCCTCAATAACCTCCTTAATAAGGGGGTAAATTACTTTGTTGTTGTTCTCTGGGGATAACTGCAAGATCAAATTTAATAGTTTTTTTCCCTTCTACGTCAAGCCTTCCATACCATTGACTACCAGCTAATCCTGCGAGCTAATGCTGGGCGTAATGAGATGAACATTGATCAAGCAGCAAAGAGCCACCCAAGCGAGTAGGATCCTCCTTTGCCTCTGATAAGAATTAAAAATGCACAGCTCTTGTGCAAGGGGTCTGTTTCACTCACAGTTGCCTGATGGTTTGCAAGAGCCATCTTTCGTGGCATTTAAGGGGTGGTTAACTAATAGGGCAAAGTATCTATTCTATAAAAGCCTGGAGCCAGAGAAGGCATCAGAAAGGAATTTTGACATTTACTTGTTAGTCGTGTGAGCAGGCTGAGAGTAACAAAAGCACTGGGACTCTGTTCATCTATTTACCCAGAAAGCAAGTAATAAACCAAACCTCATCAAAAGGGAGAAGATATAGTAGAGTAAAAGAACGCAGCTTCCTTCCTGTGCTGTTCTGATGGTGTTCTAGTTGCTTTCTTCATATTTGTTTTTAATACAGTGGAAATATTTACTATTTATGTTTTCAGAATTTGTGTTTGGAGTTTAAATAGTTATTTCAGTGTTTAGGCATGTGTGTTGACAGAAACTTGTTTGCTTAGTCATATCCCTGGCTGTTGAAAATATGATATTTTTTATTTTCGCATACATGTTCATACAAAAATAGAGATGGGTGTAGTAAAAATTTTAAAAGCTTCTTTTTTTTTAGCTATATATGCTTATATATATATTTAAAAGAAAATAAAAAGTAAAAGACACTGAAATAAATAGAGAAGAAAGCCAGTAATAAAAAGTTATAATTACTGTGCAGATAGGAGACAGTAGGAACAAAAGATAACCAGGTTAACTAAGCTCTTAAACTGAAAGAACAATTTACTTTAGTGTTCAGTGTTTATTATTATATTTGACATTGGAGAAGGGAAAAGGCTTTCATGGAAACGGGGATATGAAGGAAGAAAGTATTGCTGTCATGATAGACAGCAAAATTCATTGAGCATCATGTGGTTAATTTGGGGTGCTAGATGATCTCTGTCCCTGATTTGTGACTGAACTAAAGGTGAAAATAAGGTCAAATAACCAAAATTTATAATAAAGCTTTCAAACTGGAAAACAGACACTGTGGGACTAATGGGTTGGTAAGGGACCAAATGTTGGTAAGGGTTGGTAAAGGACTCTTTTAACCCATTTTTTCCATCCATTTCACTAGCAATAGTAGCTAGTGAAATGGATGGAAAAAATGGGTTAAAAGAGTCATCTAGTATGTGAGACCTTTTAGTCTGAACTCCCTAGTATGGAATGCTTTACAATATTATTTTGAAATATTTATCAAAGAAAAGAATTATTAAGAGCCTGAAGACAATTAAAAATTGGGATGAAATAGAAGGTGGGTAGATTGTGCCAATCCAAATAAATATTTTTCCCTTGGTAAGATACCCGATATTCTAGAAAATGGAAAACAGGTAGATGTCCCATTTGGAGTTTAAGTACAGAATTTGATATAGGGCTATATCTACTGAGAAAGAAAAACGCAAAACAGAGAAGAGTGTATTTAAAGAAACTTTAAGTGGTATATAATAGGCATGTATTGTTCAAATCCTTCCTTCAACCTGGAGGGAGATTGCAAATAGAGTTTCTTCCGGACTGATCTTATTTCTGGATATAATAACTCCCTTTGTGCTAAAAGGAGGTACACAGGTTTGAAAGCACTGGCAATCAGAAGATCTTGAGCACTAGAATAAGAATATCATAAAACTCAATAGCATGACAGTTTAATATTAGATAGAAATCAACATTCTGCCTCTCAAATGCAAGAGGCTCTGGAATAGCCTTTCACAAGGAACAATTGGAACAATTAAAATTCTTTATTATCAGTGACTGGATTATGTTTACTTTATGATTATGCCATGCCATGGTTTCAGGAACACACAGATGGGCTCCAAGCATAGCTGTGTCTGCCTAACAGGGTTATGAGTGTAAATATAATACTCTATGTATCCTATCTCAAAACCTGTATAAAGCTTGGAGTAGTAGAAAGCATTTGCAGAGTGCTGAGTTAATGGAAGACAAGGCAACTTTACACTCTGCAGGTTAGTGTGAAGGCATCTGAGTATCCTTCTTTACATGAAGCCCGCTCAGGTCTAACAGCAGCTGTGACCAGCAGAGGCACCCAGAGTCCCCGGGGGAGATGCTCAGGGTTTCAGTAGCGCCCTGCTGGGTGCTGGCAGCTCCAGGGAGGCTCGTTGCATCTNGCAGCTCCAGGGAGGCTCATTGCATCTGAGGTTGCCCCAGGGCTGTTATACCACTCCCAGCCCCAAGCTGCAGCTGCATGCTCAAGAAATACTAGCTTCCCATAGTTCCAGCCTGGGACTAGATATGAAAGCACATGCTGTGTTCAAGTAGTTCGTTTTCATGGATATTCCAGGTAGAAGTGCTTGACTTTTTTTTTAATTGAAATTGAACAACACGTCTCAATGCCTAAGGGCTGATGCTTGTGACACCAGAACTCATTTCTGAAATGTTTTGGACTCTAAACCCAATTAGTCTTATTCTACTTCTAGTCCATAAGACATGTACTACACATCAATAAGGCCAAGTCATGCCGCTGTAACAGCCGTAATATTTTCATTTCCTGTCTTTCTTATGGTTTAAATGAATAAGCTTACTACTGCAATAATACAAAGGGATAAATATATTTTTTTCATTTGAGCAGCATTCAATTCCCTTAGTCTTCCCTTATACTAAATTTCTCCCCAGAGTTTTTTTTTTTCACTCTAGTTGTTCTTTTTCCCCTTTCCAGGAGTATCTACATTTTCTATGCCACTCTTTAGCCACTTTCCCAAGAAAACAAGGCTTCTTAATTTTGCTGTCTATCTATTCTCTCCCCTCATCTCCCTGATAATTTGTGAAGCAGGTAGGCAGTGTCATCCATATTTGATAGAAATGCAAAAGAGCCTTAAGTTTCTATGTGTTTTCTGCAAACCAGTGCCTAACTAGAGATGTCAACATCCTTTAATAAGAAAATCACCTAGTATTATTAGTATTTACTGCTGTCAGTTTACGCATTTGTATACACACATTGTATTCAGTCTACCCTCAACTTCTGACATATTTTATTTCATGCTCAGGTCGTGTTATAGTACAGGGAGGACATGGAGTTTCTAGCAGTGTTGTGGTTGTGGGTGCAGAGGGTATGGTTTGGGTTCTCGTCCTAGCACCATGTTGGAGCCAGACAAAGGATTTGAAGCTCATGCAGGTGGGGTATAAGAAAAAGGAGGTTCGGAGGATGGGGGGTTGTGTGGTAAGTAGTTACAGGGAGTACATGAGTTTGTAAAAATATTAGTTCCACCATTCACCAAACAGGTCCTGTTGCTTGTATCTGTAATTATATGGAGAACTCCAGAGGTTGCCTAAGCAGTAGAGAAGAATGAATGATTTTATGTGTCTTATTCTGCAATTATTCTTCTGTCCTCAGTGATGTTTCAGATAAAATTCTCTGCCAAAAAGAAAGAAAAAAGCTATTTGGCTTCTTCATAGTCTCCCACTCTATTTTGTATTGCAGAAGGTAAAAAATCTCTGTCTAGTTCTTTCCAAAATGGCTCTTGCCCTAAAAATGTGACTGAAATTAAACTCACCAAACCTTTTCTGAGTTTTATTTTTTTATGGGCTGTTTTCTTCTTGGACTGTTTAGATATAGTCCAAATATGAGCCACTGGAGAGTGCATTCCAAGCTCTCTGCTATGCTTAGTCATTTTCCACATGAGGTGCAGTTTCATCAAGATGTGGATCAAAACCATGTCGCAGTTTACCTCAGCTAAAATATACCCACTTTTATCAGCTTAAGGCCCTTTGGGGAAATAATATTGAAAATATCAGTAGAAA
This sequence comes from Himantopus leucocephalus, assembly GCA_003993805.1. Classification (NCBI taxonomy): domain Eukaryota; kingdom Metazoa; phylum Chordata; class Aves; order Charadriiformes; family Recurvirostridae; genus Himantopus; species Himantopus leucocephalus. The sequence continues at coordinate 70,603,731 of RSEF01000004.1, read as the reverse complement.
AGTACAGGTGGTCTGGACTGTCATTTCCCAATCACGGGAAGCTAATGGTTTTCAAAACTGAGAAGATTATATGTCACCCAGTTCTGTGTGTTTCCAGTTGTTCAAAGTGCCCAGTTCTGCTCTTCAGCCTCCCCCAGGCGCTTTGTGTTCAGATCTTACTCTTGACAGCCACTTGAGCATTATCTGTGGGCATGTTGCTTCAATCTCTTTCTGACAAGATAGATTTCTATTTTGAGAAAATATATTCTGAGAGACAACTCAGGTAATGGAACTATTTCTGGAAAGAAAATCAACTTCATGTAAGCATGTTTAGCAGAGTGGCAGGGCATGTGTAGAAGGGGTTTCAGGTCAGAACAGAAGTAAGGAAGATTATGGGAAAGGGAATGTTTTGGGTGGAATAAGGGTAGCTCTAAAATGTCAGGGCTATGAGGAATCCTTTTCCCAAAGCTTTCCTTAAGGGACTATCTTGCACTGTCTCACATTCTGATCTTTGTCTCACAGCCTGAAAGTTTAGACTTTCAAGCACGTTGTGGTATTTCTCGAAGAAATGAAAGCTCACATTCAAAACCTTACATTTCTACTAATTTTCTTGATTTTCAAAGATTTGAGCTTTAGTGGACTTTACATTCTAGAATGCATGACTTTTTACTACCAGCGTTTCCAGTTAGGCTTTTGGTTTGTTATGTTCTTAATATTATTTCTGATTTTCATAATTTTCCTGTCTTTAGCTGTTCTGGCTATGCCCTCACTCACTCTAAGAAACAACCATATATTAAGTTCATTTTAACCTTCCTCACATCACCTGCTTACTTTGTCAAGCTCTTGCTTTAAACATTTGCTCTCTCCAGCACTCCTCACCTTTCCTTGATGCTTCTTCACTTTTTCTAGTCCTTTAATAACATCACTGAAAAACTCTTCAATGACATTTTATTCCTTACTGTTCCTCCTTAGCAACTAATATTTTCTATGTTCTCAGAAGAGATCCTTTATTTCCCTATGTGGGAAAATTGTTTTTCTGATTTATCATCTATGTCAAATAACATTAAAATATTCAGTTGTTTCAAGTGTCGCTGTGATAATGCAGCCTCACCGAACTGAAACCAGTGGCATGTACAGGGCAATTAGAACCCAGATTTGAGCCCAGTGAGGTGATTTCTGGGGTAATGAGAATTTCAGGAATTATAATAAGGGCTTGCTGACACATGTCAAAGTCAATGACATGCAGAGCATCGACATAACATGAAATGATATACTGAATGCCATTCTACTATTCTAATTTAAGTCAAGAAAGTTTCCTCTTTATTTAAGTTTATTGTCCATGAGTTGCAAAATTGGATATTGGAAAAAAAAAAGACATGTTGATATTTACTGGTTTAGGCCATTACCTATTGCATAAAACATTTATTTAACCTTCTCTTACTTAAGACTCATGTTGCAAAGTCACAAAATAGAGAGCCAAATTGTGCCCTTAAAGGTTATGTTCTTACATAAATCAACGAGAGCTTCACATGAACATGTGAGAATTTTTCTTCTTGATAAAGGATAGCTGATGATCAGTGAACAATATTAAGGATTCATGAGGCCTGCACATTTACCCTTCTATTTCAATAAAAACATTTATTTCATCCTGAAATTACAAGCTTTTGGTTATAAACATTGGAATACAAGCTTCAGGAAAAATAACTATTCTAGCAATGATTCATATGCATCTTGCAGAGATGCACATTTTGATACATGTAAACGTATCAAAAAGAGACTTTTTGTCACTTTTATATATATGTTAAAAAGTGTATGTATAATCTCATAAATAATATCAATAATGAGATTGAAATGAGTGAATAGTAATTTATTTTTATGGTATTCCTACTGTAATGTCAAATGCAGCTAATCAAGAATCCTCTGTTTGAATAGTTCCAGTATCTTAAAAAAGGGCTTCCAGGTTTTTTGTCATCAAGATCATAAAAGTACCTGGTTATTCTCTATGGACACCACTGGAGTTTGCAGCCTGACTTCCAGGATATGGACTGAATGGAAACCCTAATTGTATCTCACACCATCCATGTTCACTGGACTCCTTTAAGGACTCTTGGTCTCACTGGAGGGCTCTTGAAATCAGTTTCCTTGAGTGTTAGGACAGCCAGCTGTTCTTTTTATAATAATAGAAATGAAAAGAATATATATTTAAAATTGTTTGAGGTTTATGGAAAAACACATTTTCAAAACTTGTTTTTTTCTTATTCTTAATTCTAATTTAGAACAGAATAGTTTCACTTGTGGAAGAGGAAGGCCCCGCATTCTGTGGGGTTTTGGGGTTGGGAGTGCTCGTTCACAAGGAAGAAGTAGGAAGAGGGATAGAGAGAGGCTTGGCACATCTGTTTGCCTTCCTTTCTCCTCTTTGTGTAACTTGCTTCTCTGCAGCCCCAGTCTGCCACAACTCTACCTACAGGCAGAAAGATAGATGTCACAATCATTTTAATCTATAGAAACCTACAAAAAGGGTACCTAGTCAATATGTAGGTTTTCCATTGGTTTTATATTTGCAAAACTTTTTTTTAATAACAGGATTCCTATGCTAACTGAAAAAAAGCCACAACAACGTATGTTGGCAAGACCATCATATATAAAAGGTAAATACCTGGAAGTATTGAAGTGTTTCTTGACCACCAGGTCTAAAGGTGCCAGTAAAGGGGAAGTGAATACCTGCTTTACATGTGCAATCTCTAGTTGACAGCATATTTTTTAATCCCCTGTTTTGAATACAAATTCCAAATTGGTAAAGGTTCATATCAGTCGTTTTACCAAGTAGCATGGATTGGATCCACTGCTTAAAGAGACATGAAGCAAATAAATTATTCACATTTGCACAGGGGAATCTTTCATTTTCTTCTATTTTAAGAAATACCTCCTGCTAGCCCACAGAGCAAAATTAGCATAGATAAATTATATCCCATGTGAGTATGAGGGATATAAATGAGGTAAATCTAAAATATTTCTAAAACCCAAAATGAAATCTTTTGGTTTATTTTTTAATTTATTTTTCTCTAATACAATCTAGGTCAGCTTGTAAACAGAAAACACCAAATGAAAAATAAATGTTTCTACATTTCTGACGAGAAATATTTTAATGCCTTCAAAGGAACATATTCAAGATATTTGAAAAGTTTCCTTTTTTAGCAATAATTCTTTAATGAATTCAGCTCAAATTCATATAGCTTTGATCTTCTGAAATTTATCTTTTTTCACAAATTAACCATTGATAATTAAAAAGACCAAAGCCCTTCTCTGCTCTGGATAGATCATCTGTCTGCATCACATATAGCAAATTGACAGATTATATTATTTAAAAACCTCTTTTAAAAAGCCTCTTTGTCTTTCCCACAGTGTTGTAGCTTCTGTCTAATAATAGCAGTAGTTACCTTTTCCATAATAGCTGTTTGTTGTTTGGGAAAGAAAAATTAAATTGTATGAATAGGATTCACTCACAGATGTAAACAGCACTGTGACAGCCCATCAGTAAATCTGAAAGGAAAGCAAGTTCTTGATATGCTTTTTCCTTGGAGGGATGAGTATTACAATGTGGAGTGTTACAATAAGTTTATAGTAGAGATTAAAGCTTTCAGAAATATTACAAAGAAAAAAATATTATAAAGCAGCTGCATATCAAACATAATTTATCTCAAAACATTGAGAAAATAATCTCTCTGTGTGTATAAACTTTTGCAGTTCCAGTAACATGTTGCAGGTTGCACAGCTAAGTCACTTTTCAGATGTAGATCATCAGAAGAATAATAATAAGAAAAGTAAACTAGTCACTGTAAAACAGATTAGACATTCAATTTTACTAATAGATGGGTGGTATTTTAAAAAACTACTCTGCTGATCATCAGTGATTCATTGACATTTCTACCATATTATTTGATTTCAGAAAACTGCTAAAAAAATCTATTATGTGAAAAAGAAATTTCTTCTCCACAGTATGTAGAAGACTGATATTAACAACTTCTTCTCAAGTTCAGAAATTAATTGCCAATTGTCTTCATTTTAGACAGACTGGAAGTCATTTATGTTAGTGTAGTCCATGAAAAACGGTGCCGAAACTAGAAAAAACAACTCTGAGCTATAAACTGTCATGTGTTTTGGGAAAAAAAAAAAAGTTTATTCTTCAAAAAAAAATCATAGTTTCTTGAAATATATTCCTAAATAGTTTTTTATTGTCCACCTGCTGAAAAAATTCAGTCAGGTCTGAGAGTGGTTTTGATGCTATGAAACCAGAAATATTTGTGACTTTGCTAATACCCATCAATTCAATGCAATAAATGTAGTTAAGAGCATTTTTATCTCTGTGATTATGAAATGGCAGCTGAAACTACTGAGGAATGTTAATATTCCTGGAAAGTAGGTTAGAAATCGCAAAATATGCTACTAAAAAATATGGAATGGAAGTATCCAATCATTTAACACTTATACAATTCATTTTCCTTTTAAATTCAAGGTAAAACCTCATTAAGGCAACAAAGTACTTCTGAAAACTTAATTTCTAAACGTCATAATTTATATGGTTTCTAAAAGGAAGCTCTTTTTCTGCTGTCTTATATCCATCAGAAGTTCATAAACCACCACCTGAAAAACACTGATTAAATTATTCATGATATTTAGATTCTTCCCTGGTACAAAGAACAGCAGAACCTTCTATTAACTTCTTCCTACAGATTGTCCAAAAAAAAAAAAGAAAGAAAATGGCTTAGCACTAGCAGAAATACAGGTTTTTCTACTGCTCCTATCTAGACGTACCCCATGCATGCTTTTTTTTATATAGGTAGCTACAAATAGTGTTTTCCTCTAGCTGGACACCCGCTTTTAATAGTTTCATTTTGTGTTACCAAATAATTGCTTTTTTTTTTCCCCCTTTTCCTGTTGAGTGTCAGTGACATGTAACAAACAGAAATATTTCATAGACACCATCTCCGTGAGTTACTTTGCATGCAAATGTGGCATTTTGGTTTCAAAATGATAATCCGTCACTATTCTGTACACTTAAAAAATTCAATAGTTGAAATGCACTGAAATTCTCTTGTTCCATTGTTGATAGGTCTTTCATTTGGCTTTTCTGTAGCAAATTCTTTGTCAAACTATTCTTTCCTTTATACATCTAGTACCTCATTATATTTTTGGATGGATGTGACCTAACACTCAAAATACAATTTGTTGAAGAAGGAAATACAATGTTTTCTCCAAGCTACTCATTCTAGAAATTTCTATCATTAATGTATTTCATCTTACAAAAAGCCTTTGTGCAGGTAAAGTGGAACTATGTTCTGTCATTATATTATTGGGATATAAAGAGATTAAAAGATTTGTCTCGCTCTTAACAGGGACTATGCAGTAAGTCTACAGCTGAACACAATCAGAATCCAAATTTTTGTTTCCTAGTTCGATACAGTTTTCATCCGATCTTTCCTCTTCAGTGTGTGTGAGCACGACTGCTATGAAATCCTTGCATTAGTACATCCCTTTCAAGAGAAACCTGTACAATGCTGAGAGATAACACAGCTAAGAAAGTATCACAGTTCTGTGTGCAGGTTGGTGGAGGAGTATAGAGAAAAATGGAAAGACTGACAGGAATAGAACAGCAATAGCTGCTTTGAGGAAACATGCCAAAGCCCAGGGATAAGCATCTTAACCCTGTTATAACAGTTATAACAGGGTTAAAGAGCATAATGAGTATTTTGCAGAACAGAAAAATAGCACGCAAAAAACCACAATAGCAGAGACATAACAGATTTTCCTTTCCTCTCGTCTTTGTACCTGGTGCTGCTACACCTATCCGAAATGCGAACGAGCCTATGAAGATTAAGTCATTCCAATCAGTTTTACATCATTGTTTAAAACTTTTTAAGTGTTTTGGTTTCTTTTTGTTTAGATGAGCACTTGTCGTTGGTCACTAAGCAGACTTTAGTTATTAACCTGTCATTGCAGAAGCACTCACAGAGACGTGTGGAATCTTACGTACCCATATTTCAGTATTAATACAGTCAAGTAAAGTAGGCACTAATGCCGGACACCATCACTAAGCAGACAAGCTTACAGCAGTATATGCTTAAATGCTGTCTTAGACATAGATTTAAACACACACTTTTTTTTTTTTTTCTTTCTCTGGGTCATAAAGAATAGTGAGAGAATTACACCTATTACTAATTTTTACTTCTTTGCCTTTCAAAATATGTTTGTATCTACACGCATTGTGGTTTTTGGGGCTGGGTGGTTTTTTGGCGGTTTGATTCAGTGGATTTTTTCTCAGTTGTTGTTTTTGTCTTTCAGACTTGAATCTCCTACTAGATCTTTGGTGATGGAAGCACCCAGGGGAGTGCAAGTCAATGCAGCTGCAGGAGACTTAAAGGCTACGTGTAGGAAAGAACTGCACTTACAGTCCACAGAAGGGGAGGTAAGTTCAACCAGTAGAGAAATGTTCTACAGCTCTGCCTAGCACAATGCAAACAATGTGAGGTTAGTTTATTCAGCAGCAAGGTAAACATCACAAGAAGCGTTCAGCAGTTACCTATGTTGAAGTAATTTTGGTTTAGCTTGGGTTTAGCACAATTATTAATACTTCTTTGCTTTTTGCAAATATTAGAATCACTAAGTTTCATTCACACTGAAAAAAAAGTTCGTTAAATGAATATAGATAAGAATTTTTTTTAATCTAAGAGTCAAGGAAAATGCTACCCAGTCCTTTAGCATATCCCTGGGACAAAGACAGCTAAGTGATAGTGGTAAAAAATTTCTTTGGATGAATCTGACAAACTAAGAGAGAGAAATGTGGATTAATTTGGATTAATGCCTCATTAAACCATCATGGAGGCATTTAACAAATTTCCTCTACATAGGATTTATTTCCTTGAACTGTTACTATCTCTGTAAGAGAGACAGAGTGCTTCAATGATATGTTCACTGTACTGTTTCATCAGCGCCTTTTTCAGTGATCAACTTGTAAAAAGATTTTGGTATAGATTCTTCATGTGTAAACCTCTGAGAACTCATGAAAATGGTGTTAAATTGGGTCACTGGTTTGGTTGGCAACCCATGTATTGCAGGAATGCATGAAAGATTACTGGTATGAGAGTCCTTTCATCTTCAATCCTTAAAATGATATAACATTAAAAAAAAAACTTATACAAGAGTATCAAAGGCTCTCAGATTCCTATTAGGCCCTTTGGACACATAGATAGGTTTTCAAATTGTTCTCAGCGGGACGTGCCAGATTACAGCATTTTTGGAAAACCAGTTGCTTAATGTAAATAGATAATTAGGAATGGCGTTTTTTAGAATTTTTGTGCCTTTTGTGTTTGTATTTTGTATTTTCTACCAAATGTTCCCAGATACTTTACAAACTGTCCAAATAAGCAACAACAAACAACACCAGCATTCACATCTCTGACAGATAATCCCCTGCAATGCACGCTCTTTGCATTACAATGCAGAGAGGAATATTTTTTGGCCAATATATTGCATCAAAGACCTACTTTGATAACATTTTTCTATTGATGCAAGTATCTGTCCTGCATAATTAAAGCACAATATTTTCCTGATTCAGAACCTCAAATATTTATATACCACATCCGATCTTAGTTCTGATTTTCTCCAAAAGCCAGCTCTTCCCACAATCCCTCATCATTACTTACCACTGCTGTAAATACGAAATCTTTGTTACAGTTTCCTAAAGTCTCTGAGATAGCAGTAAGGATAATCTAATCCTCTTTTAATAGTAAATATTGTCCTCCCTCACCTTTCTGCTTTCTGTGATTATTTTTGTTGCAAGGGCTACAGCTTCCTGTAACCTTTCCTGCTTCCCCTCCATAAATCCATACCTGGCCAAATCTAGTGTGTTTCCTACGTTTATTAACAAATCTTTCACCTAAAATGTATTTCTTCAATCATTCCCTTCATGTTATTGCCAGAGGGAAAAAATAATACTCAAATGAAAATGAAAAAGAAAAAAACCACAACAAAACAACAGAAAGACTGTTACTTTTCCTCAATCCCCCCTGAAGTAATGATTGTAGCTATAATGTCTTGGTTCAGTATCATGCATCTCTGTGGTGCTATGTACAAATATTTAATCTATGGATTCATCAGGAATTTTTGCCTATATCAACACTGTGAGTTTATTTCGTGACTTCTTTTTTTTTTTAAGCGTTTACTACAACTTATTGAAAAGGTAGTTTTGGAAATAATGTCCTATGACCTCAGTTGGACTTTGAGAATGGGAACCCAAGAAAAGCTATACTGACTATGTAATGTATTATTCAGAACTGGAATTCAATTCAGTATTAAATGCTTTGTAGGAAAATAATGCCAGGAATGTAGGAAAAATAATGTAGGAAAATAAGTGTAAAGCAGACTCTGCTGAGTAAAAATAATAAGTAAAATCATAGTAAAAATAATTGTATTCCTTGAAAAGGTAAGTAAGATTTTGCATATCTGTGATTTCCCAAGTAGATGTTATATTGATAGTTATCAGAAAACAGGATACCAACCTTTCCTCACCTTTTCCCAAGGAGCTGTTCTGTAAACATACATCCAACAAAGTTCAGTGTCCAATTATCTCTTTAATACTTGCAATTCCAGTAAGATCTGTAAAGAACTGTACCTTAAATGCACAGAGAAATTCCATCCTGAGGTCTGACCAATGCCTTTATAGCCTGCTATTTTATCTCTTACACTGGACCAGGTCAGGGGAAAATGCAGAAACACTTTGGAAAGAATACGATGATTTTCCAGAGCATCAGAGGTTGTGCAAATTTACCACATTGGGGCCATTAGGTAATTGCTGGACTGATTACAGCTTGGTGTGAGAAATCAGAGTAAACATTTGGTGGATAAAATGTCTACATAACAAAATATTGATTGGTGTCCTTGCTTACAGCCCAACCGATACACCACAGATTAGCAGACAGTATGGAATAAACTGTAAAGGGTTTATTATTATTCATTTTTAAGAAAACACATTCTAAAAAACCCCAAAGTACCTATGTGAAAAATAGTCTTCATTTTAGCATAAAAATATTCTTTATCGGTCAGGTTTCTTTCTCAAATAAAAGAATGCTGTATTTGTGAATTGGATCTGTGAGCCATTTTTGTGATAAGACATTTTTTGTACTAGATAAAATACAAGTGTTTTGTATTATCCTCACACTGGTTAACTAAATTTAACTTTTTAATGTTTGTAAGCTTATTCAAAAACTCGTCAAAGATATGTGAATTAATGTTTTTCTTCTATAGCGTAATTATTGCCCTTTTATGCCAGAAAATAACTATGTGACATCTGGAATCAACCAGTTAGGGCCATGTAGCAGAATATTATGAATTTACTGTGGATTAATCTATGAAACGTATATTTTCCTTTTATTTAAGAATAACTTCGGAATATTTTTTTAAGAACACAAATGTGTTTATGAAATCCTTTTCCTCCAGCCTTATTTCTCATGCAGTATAATCTCTAGCCTCCCACATCAGAAACTGAAATCCTTTGCAAACATTCTGAATTCTGCTGTTTGATACATTTTCTTTTTATTTACTGCAGTATTATAATAATCCTTTTAGCCCTATTACGCATTATAGTGAGTGATCCCAGACTGAATACTGGGGGCTGTAATTTAGACGCAGATTCTGCTGCCCTTTATAAAGCTCTTGAGCTGCACCCTTGTGAGCCGAGGCATCAGCAGAATCCTTTGATTCAATTATAGCTTGGCATTTAATTGTGAACTATGTATTATTCTATAAATAAACCATAACCAATGGTTTAAAGCAGCAATCATTTACAAGGAAAATGAAATGTGAAGCTCCAGGCTCTAGCTGAATCTATTGGTTCACATAAGAAGAAAAAGAACATTTCTCGTCTGGAAATTCAGCACGAGTGCTAGTTGACTACTGCTTTTTTCGCATATAAACACAATGCAAAACTACAGATCAATTTTGAATTCCATAGATACTAGATTTTTTTAGGTATAAAAATATGTTAGAATTGAACCTGAAAAACATTATCATATAATGATAACAAGCTTAAAGGATTATTTGATGTGGTCCACTCATTGGTCTAACAATTCATTTTAATGGGTTCGACAATACATCACCCTTTGAAGGAGAAGGCTGCTAACTAACCTAGCTTTTTTGAGGTTGTGCAGCTGCTATGTATTTTTGCAAGCAGCTTCTATGTAAGCTAGGATCTGCACTTTCATTACATCCCACTGACTATCAAAGACCAAGTAAGTAAGAGGAGAAAGACGCACAGAGGCTTCTCATTTTTACAAACATATTCATATTAGTCAACCTGTCTGTGACCTTTTTCCTATTTACTTCTTTATGCCCTTGTATTTCCTTGTCAAATTACACTCCTTCATAGTGTCATTTGTAGACTATATTTGGTTGTTTCTGGCATAATGAGGCTGATCCCTTGGTGAGGCTTATAGCTGTTACATTAATAATGAGAAATATGCTTCAACAGACAAAGTTTACTCAAAATCAGTGTAGCAGATGAGGCCAAGTTTATGTTTACCATTTTAACACTGCACAGTTTATGAAGCATACACCTAAGATTATTTTGTAGAGACTAACAAGTATATATAGTACTAACATTTGATATAGAATACTATCCAGTTGTCTCTCTAAGTCCAAGAGATGTATTTAACACAGAGATTAGCACTTAATAAAACTGGAGTAATCTTCACTTCTAATCCCAACAAACACTATCATTTTAAAGCTCTGGGTTTGGGGTGGAGTGGGGTGTTTAAGTTCTGAAAAAAAAAAAAAAAAAAAANTCTCAATACACTGTAATGGAATTACCTTGTTCTGCAAGCTGCTTGCCATGACTACAGAGGAATCACTGATCAAAGGCAACAACATTGCCTAGATTAGTTCAATTCAGCTGAGTTATGTTTGTCTGAGATTAAGTTTTTGCAAAAAAAAATGTAAATTAAGTCAGTTCAATAAAAAATAAGCAATGGCAAGCTGTAGAGCTCAAAGATCCACTGTTTACTCTCAAAAAATTGTCTAACAATTGCGTGCTGCATTTTGTTTTCAAAGCCCTTTTTCATGGTATTAACAGTTGACCTGTCACTGTTGTCTGGGAGGAAAACATTAGTGGAAATGAAGGGAAATATTTCTGTATTTTTTAAATTATTGGTTTCCAAAATTCTGTTAAGATGTTTTGACAGATATTCAAAATTATTAAAATGCCACTTTATTTTTAAACAACTTTCATTTTCAGCTTAAAATGGTTTTAATGTGTATGTTAATTTACAACAAAAAGCGCTTTTATGTAGAAGTCTACAACCAAAACACAGTGTTCCCGAACTACAAAAGCTAAGTGTTTTAACTGACAACACACATCTTCAAACTGCTTATTCACAGGCAAATTTTGAAGACCAACACCATAAGCCGTTTTATTAGAAAGAAAAAAAGAAGTGACAATGAATAATTTATTATATAAATTAAACATTTTTCCATTAATACCACATTTTAATCTAGTTCTGATTTGAATGGTAATTAATTAATAAGTTTTTGTACTTGGAAGACTAAGCACAAATATTCCAAATACATTTCCCTTTCTGGGTTGGGTACATAAATCACAAAGTCACATCTGCCCCCTGATTGAATGAATTTGCAAAGACGTTTAATATTATGTAGAGTTTGGTTCTGGGAATTCTTGTGTACAAGACTACCATTGGCACTCCATAAACACTGGAGCTTGTAAACTTCTACTGGTCAACATTCAGAGCAACCCCATTTGATCATCTCTGAAAATGATTTCCTTAATAGAAGGAATAAATAAACCAGAAAGTTTTTGCTTCAGTAGCCGCCTGTATAAATTGCATTGGAGTTATAACTCAGAAGTTACAATGTATGTTTGTCTTTATTTAACATGAATTTACAAAATGTGTACTTAAGATGAAACTTGGCTCTCATAAACACCAATTCAGCATTGAAGAGTTAAAACATAAATTCTTCCATTCAAGCAGGAACTGTACACTTCACTAATGTACAACGTTTAACATACATATATATGTTAGTTTACAAATCACTTTCAGTTGTCAGTAGTTCCATGCATAACATGGAGGTGGGAATGGAAGCAATGTTAACAAAAGAAGAAACTTGCCAGGGTGGCCCTGTCCAGGTGTATCCGGTGTGATCTTTAGAGAGAGAACATTCACCTCACCAGATCACGCTTTGGCCTAAAGGCCTCATTTGTTTTGTGGTCAATTAATCCTGCTCCTGTAGAGAATATATTTTCAATACACAGGTTGTACTAGATGTTTCGATCTTTTCTGAATTTTTAGTATATTCAGTTTCACCCCAGGCGCCACATTCATTTCACTGTTTAGCTGTTCCTCAGTACTCTTTATTGTGACAGATATATTTCCAGATATTGTGCCAGCATATGTTTAGATTTTACAGTATATATGCTATCGAGTTAATATTTTAATTTTCTGCTATGATTTTTTTTCTCAGAACTATCTTTCAGATTTAATGAAAGTTACTTTAGGTGAATGGTTTTAAAATAAATGTCAAAAACAAAGATAAGTGTTAAACCAAATGGCCCACGTGAACTAAAGTACTGCAATTTATCCTATAGTTCATCTTCATACCAGCATATGAAAATAATATAGTTGAGTCAGGTGACCCATTTATATAATCCTATTTGTATGTATGCTTCTGAGAGTGTAAGAAAAAGAGCAAAAAGACTAGAAAAAATCTTGCATTGTTATAATTCAGATTAATTCTGAACAGCCTAAGGGAACCCAAAAGGTTTATTTAGTAAGATGTCATTACACTGTCTCCACAAACTGGTTGATGAACACCAACCTTTCAGCTTTCCTTCTTTTCTTCCCCATTTCCTCCAGTTTCTTGCCATTTCTTACCTACACTAGCCCTGAAATATGCCTTTGCAGCTCTGTAGAATTACCTGTCTAATCAAACTGTACATGCATATAGAAAATTCTTCAATATTTATGAATGCTAACTCTTTCATATGGCTTTATCAACTTAGCTTATCATCTTGTCTCTTGAGAGGACTTACTGAAGCAACCAGTGCAGAACTTTTTTATACATGACAGATTCATATTGCTGTACGAAACGGCTTGTAGGAATATTTGATTTTTTACCTCATGCTTATATCTTGCCCACTGAAAGTTCTCTACTTCAATTTAGTTTTTTGGTTTGCAGATAATCTATATTTTATGGCTTGCCTTCCTCTCCTTTTCCCTCGCACTGTTCAGATTAACAACACAGACCGATGAGCAGATGACTTGCAGATCTCCGTTAGCAAAAAATATATGTAAAAGAGTAGAGTTTATCCATTCCTATCACCCACCCTACAGGCTGATTCAGTTTGCTATTTTAATTAGTCAGAAACAGGTCTACTTTTAAATATTATAGGACTAATATTTTTTTCTTTTTCAGCACTAAGATGCACAAGACAAAGCAGTAATCTCGGATTTCTAAACCTTAAATATTTAGAGGGAATGATGCTGCTCAGTGCTCTCTGATGTGAAATAGCATTTCTCTGAGTAGCGACAGCCTTTTCCATTTTGTAATCTCTCAGTCAGTCTCCTACAATGTTTCAAGAATAGATAAAAGTTTTGTTTTTATCCTTGCCTATTTGTCTGCTGAGGTATGAGACTCTCAGAAAGAGCATGACTGACTTGCATGGCTTTGATGCATATGAAGGATTAAATGGCTTATCTCGCACCTTTCGCAGCACAAAAGATTAGAGAAAGACCGTGTATACAGGCACTTCCATTAACTACTGTCATCTAGCAACAGTGGTCCCAGAGAACACAATACTCTTCAGGTTTTTTGTCTTGCCACTTCTTCCTTTCTCTTTAAACACCTCATAACAGCAGGTATAAAACAGTAAGTAGTTTAAGTTCTACTGATGTTGGAGGACTTTTCAGCCATGAATTTCAGTTTTTAGCAGAAGATAGGAGCAGATCTATTCTCAAACATGGACTACGTTCCTCTGAAATTCCTTGTGTGTTGGGCTATTATGATGATATATTTGGACCCCTGCTTAACTAACAGACAGCAATCTATCTTTAAATTTAGTCTTTTATTTATAACCTTGACAGCGTATATACAGAGTAGATTTTAATGCTGGCTTTAAGCCATCTTTATTAATCCTCTTCATCTTGGGCATCCCCAGGGATTAGTTATAGGAGTCTGTTAAATTTGCATAGCCTTCCCATCTTTCTGCAAAGGTGTAGAGCTTGTTAGACACACCGCAGCAGATACACCCTCACAAGACAAACCTGATCTCCTTCTGTGATAAGGTGACCCGCTTAGTG
>RSEF01000004.1:70554770-70589292 GCA_003993805.1 Himantopus leucocephalus | reverse complement strand
TCCCTTCCAACCTTAACAATTCTATAATTCTATGATTCTAGGAAGCCACATTAGTTTTTCTCAGACTTCGTGCCGCAATATCCACGTTGCTCACTAGATGTTCTGGGATGCACGCTGGGACAGGACCTGATAGCTACTGCTCAAGATTATGGTATCAGAAAAACCTGGATTGATCTACAGCACAGTGTGAAATTTGTAAGCACCAGTGGAAAAGCATGCACAGCTATGCTTAGAAAGATAATTTAATTTAATGAGCAAAATAACTCAGCTACACTGTATTGGAATGCACACTAGAGTAAGGTCTGCTGGATTAAAGGCTTAGAGCAGTACACTACAGAACATCTGCAATGAGGGGCTGCAGAAGAGTAGCTGTCCTGGTGTAAACAAACACATAAAAATACTGAGCTCCTAGTAAAAAAGATAATAAAGATCAAGAGATTTTAATCTAGCCTGATCTCTGACACATATGCCCTCTGATTTTTTCTGAGCTAATTCATGTCTCTTAGAACCCATTTAATTTTGATTTACAGATTTCCCATGATCCTTCCCAATCACCACTGCAGTTAAACTGTTAAAAAGGCCACTCACACACTCTGTCGAAAGTACAAATAGCTAATCTTGTATTGTTGTTGGATTCGCTTACATGTATGTCTTCTACACTGAAGTGCCTTTTATTATCACATATATAATATTCTAATATCTCCTGCTTCCATTTTTTTTAAAAAAAAGCATAGAAATAATCTTTTTCTTATCTTCTTTGATATTCCAAGCATGTCAGGGCTTACTGAAAATCAGTATTAAAAGTCCAAAAGGCTGCTCAGATTTTTTTTGACATCTATTTGTTGGAAGTTATCAAGAGCTGCTGATTAAAAGTATATGACAGTACTGGGTCCTGTTTAATATCCTGTTCGGTTACTGTTGAAATTGAAAGTATTTTATCACAGTCATGTTCTGACATCAATACTTGATCTTTCTCCAAATACAGAACTACGCTCAGCACTATTCGGTATAAAAGATATACTTACACTTACATAGAGCTTACACTGTTGAATGCTACTGGATTTTTACACAAGACTATTGATAACTTGGCCATTACTACATTAATAGAGGACTTTTAACATTTCTTTTATTCTTAATGTGAGAAGTGAAAGAGTACTTTTCATTACCTGTCACTCCACTGACTGATGATTATGTCCTTTGTTTCCTTCCTAGATTTTACCAATTCCTATCTTCTAGTTTGCTATCAAATTCTTTTTCTCTCCCATCTGTTATTTTGTTTTCTTATTATGCTTTCTGTAGTTACTTTCACATTTACTCCTAGCCGAGCTGAATGTTTTAACGTGTGTAATCTTCTTCTTCAGTTGTAATTCTAGCAGAACATTATTAAATTGTTCCCAACACCATCCACATTTCTTCCATCTAAATTATTCCTGCGGGGGTTTGGACTCCTGCTTATTTCATGTCTATGATACAGGACTTTTAAAGTAACAATGTGTGTATGTGTATGTAAATACATTGTTCCATTGTTATATAAATCACAGAACAAAGACAATTATTTGCTGTATTTTAGTTTTGTAATCAATTCCCCTATCAATCACGATGTGAATTAAAACCAGCATTGTGCCATGCAGTTGTCACCTGTGCCTCTGAGATTCTCTCTTTCTGTCCCTTTTAGTGTAAATTCCCAGAGATGATATTACCTTACTCGGGAAGATGTAGAACTCGTAATAAGGGGGATTATACTGTTTGGGGCTACTTTCAGCCCGTGTTCCCTTAGATGATCCCAGTCATTTACAGTGCTTCTGCTGTGAGTGGTAACATGGCTGTGCATCAATCTTTGTATGGGATTTTATCCAGTCTTCTCTCCTCAAATTTTTCTCAGCCTGCTTTCCTTCACTTCCCTCCAGCAGGGGCTTAGGAGTGTTTCTGCACTGCTTTTCTGCCATACACCGCTGATTTTATCATAAAATAACACTTGTCTCCTGTAGAAAAAATAACACATGCACTGTTTCCCCAGATTCTTTACATGTACTGCCAATATTGGGATATAATGGTATTGAGTTGGTTTTGTTGATTTTCAACACCTTATAAAAAACACTAGGTAGAATTTAAGGAGCTCACCTTTTCCTAAGCTTCGTGCTGTTATCTGCAGGGCTTAAAGCTGTTTTGATTTGTTACCTGTCTCCCTGAAGTACATAGTCTGCACCGGAGGTAATGACTGATCTTACTTTGGCTCTCATTTACACCTTCTATAAATAAAAAATAAACTCTAAGCAGCTGGAAACTCATCTGTTTGTGCCAGTGGAAGACATGGGTTTTTCCTGCTTTACCTAATTTCTTGACGTTTATTCAACACACTGAAAATGTAACATAAGTGTAAATATTGCAGAACTCGATACAGGTTCGTGAACGTTACTGGTATTTACAGTCTCATACTGATGATGTTATTTCCAATGGAAGCATATGTCTTGAGAGGCTTGAGACGTAGGCCTACAGGCTTGAGAGGTGGGCCTGTCCAAACCTCATGAAGTTCAACAAGGACAAGTGCAAGGTCCTGCATGTGGGTTGGGGCAACCCCATGCACAAATACAGGCTGGGCAGAGAATGGGTTGAGAGCAGCTCTGAGGAGAAGGAATTGGGAGTGTTGGTTGATGAAAAGCTAGACGTGAGCCAACAATGTGTGCTCGCAGCCCAGAAAGCCAACTGTATCCTGGCCTGCATCAAAAGAAGCGTGGCCAGCAGGGCAAGGGGGGTGATTCTGCCCCTCTACTCCACTCTCATGAGACCATGCCTGGAATATTTCATCCAGCTTTGGAGATCTCAACACAGGAAAGACATGGACCTGTTGGAGAGGGTCCAGACAAGGGCCACAAAGATGATCAGAGGGCTGGAGCACCTCTCCTTTGAGGACAGGCTGAGAGAGTTGGGGTTGTTCAGCCTGGAGGAGAGAAGGCTCAGGGGAGACCTTATAGCAGCTTTCTAGTGTCTAAAGGGACCCTACAAGAAAGCTGGTGAGGGACTTTTTACAAGGGCATGTAGTGATCGGACGAGGGGTAATGGCTTCAAACTGGAAGAGGGGAGATTTAGATTAGATATTAGGCAGATATTTTTCACTTTGTGGGTGGTGAGACACTGGCACACGTTGCCCAGAGAAGACGTCTTTAAGGTCCGTTCCAACCCAAGCCATTCTGTGATTCTATGATTTTATGATATTAAAAAAAAACCCAATATTTTTTAATCATATTCAATGTTCAGAAAGAAATGGGAATAGCTTGATGACCTTCTTAATAAGACTTTAACCTGAAATCTTTTCTCCTCTTAATTTAGGTCAAATAAGCTCTTTATTTTATGCGTATGACTCTGTACCCTTATTTAATTATTCTCTGGATATAGCTATTGTTAAGCCCCTACAATTTAGCACAGTTCAGCACATATTTCCAGCTGCTTACAGGAACACACTGGGGAATGTGCTTTAATATCACTTCACACTTATTAAAATACAAATTATTCCAGAGCAAGGATAGGCTACTGCCATGAATGAATAAATTTTAATCATAAAATGTACAAGTGAAAATTCAACCTCTTCAAGAATATTGTCAAAATGTTTTTGTATGACACTGCTTGTATCTGGATAAACATATTGGGTGAAGTATTTGCATATACTGTAGTAATAAGTATTAATGGATATACAACTGCACAAGAAATGTTGACAGCTTTTTTATTTCTAAAAATAACAATTTCTAATTTATATCTAATATTTCTAATAATCTTTCTAACACTTCTAATACAATATTTCAATTTTTTCATATATTTCTAAAAAACTCATGACTGCCTTGAAACACGTCTTTAAAATATGTTACAATGCTGAAAGAAATTTACTTACTCTTTTTTTTTTCTTTTCTTGTCTTGTAGATATTTTTAAACGCAGATACAATCCGTCTGGGAAATCTACCAGTGGGTTCCTTTTCCTCCTCCTCCTCCTCTTCCTCCTCCTCCTCCTCTCCCAGCTCTTCAGCTCCTCGCCAGACTATCTATGAGCTCTGCGTCTGTCCCAATGGTAAACTTTACCTGTCCCCAGCAGGAGCAGGCTCCACATGTCAATCCAGTAGCAACATCTGCTTGTGGAGCTAGAATGACTCCAATTTCTCCTCACACCAGAATAGCCTTTTGTTACTGTCCCTCTGCTTCACAGTTCTGCTCGGTTTCCCTTGTGACAAGTTCGACGCTTCAAACGGCCTGCAGAGCAACTTCTTCCAGTGTAAGCAGGAATACAGCGCTGCCTTCTCTTGTGGTTTGTGTTGCCACTCAACGTAGAGACGGGAGTGAGATATTCAGAAATCAATGTATTCTTCATCAGGAAACCTGGAACGTAATATCACCTTTTGTCCAAAAGGGAGAATAACACAGGTGCCTTTGCTACATGAAGTGAAGCACATAGTTTTAGATTTTTGCAGGACCTGGATATGAACTGCACATATATATATATACAGTACATAAAAAAATTTGCCCAGAATCTGACGGTGAGATGAATTGGTTCCCCCTGTATGATAAATAACTTTACTGTCTGAAAGCACAATTTTCCATTCATCTTTTTGGATGTAAACTTTTATCCCTGAATTTTAAAATTTTGAAGCATTGTGTGATGCTTGCTTTACTAAACGATTAAATTCAGTAAATGGTTTTTAACACAAAAAGAGACAGAATCCCTCCCCGAGTTTGGTTTCTTTAAAAGTGTGTTGTTACTCTTTGTCTACTAAGTCTAGGGTTTTGTACACTAGGTAAATTTTGGAAGTGCTCAGCAATATTACCTTTCAGAGTTAAAAATACATCTGCTCTTGTTTGTCAGATCTGAATGGCCTTATATAGTATTTTTGTGGCTACTGCATGTGAAGCGATTGCTTTAAGTAGGATATACAGTTTCTGGAAAGAACAGGGTAAAGAGGGAAATACTGATGATATGTTTGTTGATCAGTGTATTGCTCTTCACAAGGTATTTATAATTGGCAAATGCAAAATCAAGAGAAAATCTTCTAAGGGGCATCTTGTCCATTTTCTAGCTATGTTGAACTGCTGCCATTTGAACACAGTACAAACGTTAGTACTAATGTAATGTGTAATGCTGAGAAGCAATGCACTAATAACTGGTATGACATTCATATTTATTATTCTCTTTTTTTTACCATCTGTTGTTAAGGTTTTCGAAGTAATAGTAGTATATATAAAAACACATATTAAATGCGATTCAATATTAAAAAGTACATTGATATTACGTTGACTTTATCAGGCCTGTGTTTAAATTATGCAGCCCCATTTGCACTCAGATCTCACTACTGACTTCCTTTTTTGACAAGTTTGATGCGGGGTTTTCTTGTATCATTGTTCTTACTTGTTCGTCTTGGCTGGTAATTGAAATCTTATAAAAAGTGCTTTGGTATGCTGCTAGTAAATTCATCGCAACATTGATTAACAAAACTATCTTGAAACTTGCAGAACCCAGGAATGTAAAACAGTATAAAAAATGTTTCCTATTGTGGAAGATGGCTTGATTATATGAGGTAAGTGTGCTTTTTAATTCTATCTTTTTAATTACGTCACCTAGCATGTAGCTTTAGAGGCTTCTGAGTGTAAGATCACCAATGCGATGGTGGCTTTTCCAATGTAACTCTGAAGTGAGGACAGTCAGTGCAAGGTGGGTATTTCTACGCAATATTTTTTATTCTTAGAGAAAAAAAAAATTAAAATGAGCAAACTAATACTGTGTTTAGCTTTCTGTTTTATTACCACCTAATAAAGTTGATTCTGTTTTCACTTTAGGTGAAATTCACTCCTATGCAGAAGACCAGCACAAGGCGTGCCCACGGCTTGACTGGTGCTTGCCATTCCATTGGCCCTCTTCAGAGGTGTGAATTTCACCCCATAGCAAGAACTCTATATTTGCTGTTTCTACCAGTTAAATGAAGATTTTAAACTGATTATTTTATCTCTTCAAAAGAAAGCTGTTAACAGCTGATTTGTTATTGCTTTGAGAATTTTATTTTTTTACTTGGAAAGAAAATAAATCAGAAAATATTGCAAGAGAATATATTAGAAGTCTGAGGATTTTTAGTAAGAGGGACAGAAAGAGATGCAAATGACAAAGAAGGTGATAATAAAACAATAGAAAGTGTAGCCATACAATATACCCTTAAAATTGTCCGGAAATAGATGTCTTTTTTTTATGCACACAAGTAATAGAATGATAGTGTGACCGTCATGTGGCCAAATAGTATTTCAGGAGGAAATGTATACAGATCTGTGTGAGGACACATCTATATGTATTCATTATCTGTGCATACCTACATACACAGGTTGCTTAAAAGACGGACAAACAGATTATAGTGACTAATTTATTTGGTGAATTAAATTGTGGCTTCTTACAAACTGCACACAAGTAGACTAAGTTTTTTTGGGTTTTTTGTTCTCAAATAAACCCACAAGGTGGCTTGCAGATACTTTGTCATGAATTTTCCATTGAGAATTTCTTATTTGTTTGCTCTTCACCTTAAGTGATTACTTACCTGTAATACATATGAAAAAGGTTTCTGCCCACTGGATGGAAAGACACAACCTTTTTAAATTTCACATAAACATGGGCGGGAATGGGCAAGTAGAAAAAAAAATCTTTTGTTACTAGATTCGTTTTAACAGCAAGGCTGGAATAATTTACCAATTTGTATGAAGACTGAGGGCGGAGCTGTGGATGGCACATTGGACTCAACAAAACCAAGCCAGTAAGTCCACGTAGCTCTGCACTGTCGGGATTTTCTTGCTTGGGGTCCCTTCAGTCTGAAGTAGAGAGTATTTGAGAGCTTCAGCAATCTATGAGATAGCATAACCAGTTCTCATAATGTCTTAATATTCTGGTGAGCTTCATAATATTGATGTTTTACTTTAAATCCATTGAAAACTGTAAAAAGGGGAAAATCTCAGTTTTCATTTTAAAGAATATTTCTAGCCCATGTGATTTCAGAGACTATTGGAAAAGTCATTTCAACATATTTAGAGAACTAAAAATTTAAAACACCGATAATCTGTAAGCGGCGTCATTATTCCTGAGTGGAAGGAGAAACACCCAGAGGTTTTGAATGTGGCTGGCAATAGTGAAAACACCAATAGTAGAGCTCTTTCACTTATAGTGCACCCAAATATCAGAAAAATGGCATAATCCCACAACGTCATTTCAGATGGAAGGAAACTAGAAGATCTCAGCACAAATACCATGTTAAACCATGGAGCCGTAGCTGTGCTATTTCAGTGCTGGTTTTATAATGCTGAGGTCATTGTGTGCAAAGCCATAAGAAACTTTCAGATTCTTTTTGTCACCTTCCTCACAGATTCCTGGCCCTGCCTCCAAGTTATTTCGGTCTTTGTTGGCCATTTATAATATCTAACATACAGATTATGATTAAACCCCAGCTAATGTTTTTCTAGGTAGAGTGCTTATCTGACTGAATATTTCGATAGTGTATTTTAGAAAAGAGATATTCCTTATTCTGGTTAAGGCAGGAGTTTCCCATTAGCAACTCACTCTGTTGTGACAATTATAGGGAAAGATTGAAGACCTTAGGATATTTTTAAGCATTACTATTAGTTCAAGTAAAAAAAAAAATATCTGTGGCTAAAATATTCCTCTGAATTTTTTTATAGTATATGAATACATGTATCAAATAAAGCTTCTTTTTGTACTAGAATGTTTGTATGGGAACCACTAAGATGGTATTGCAGCTGTTTGACTTCTTCAAGGCTATCCTTATGAGAACAATGAAATATATGAAAAGACCTTATTAGCTACATGTATTTAATATATATGATAGATTTATCTTCTGTAAAAATATCTGTGTCATGATATTATAGGATACTGTCTCTTTCTTGTTCAAAAAAAAAGAAAAATAAAAGCATCAGCCAACCTCTCTGAGCACTGTTAGCTGTATGGTTTTGTATTGCAGTTCATTCATTGGTTAAGTGATAAGACCAAAGACTGACACTTCTATTATATCTAACACTATGACACTGCTGCTTCTACTAATTCTGTTGGAATGAAGAGATGACAAGTTGTAATTACAACATGAAATTGTAACATAGTTTAGACTTGTGCAGCATTTTGAGCTGTAGATTGTTCACTTTTTTCCAGGGTTTAAATTTTTTGTCAGTGTGGTGCAATTACGTTACTGTTCATGCATACGGGGATCTTTTGCTGTTCCTAAGAAAACGAAAAAGTGTGTATTCCAAAACGTGCCAAGACATTGCTTGTTTCAACTGAAGTTATACTGTTTTGCTTGCAAAACAGTGGCTTGACTGGATAACGGAATTCACTTTAAATCATTTTAGATGCAGAGGGCTTTTAAGTCTGGGTTGAAGACACAGCCATAAATGTCTAGAAGGATTTAATGAAGGATGTTTAAGATACTCAGTTGCTAACACCAAGTATTATTTTTTATGGGGTTTTTTTTTCAGATTCTAAATCATTGTCTAAATAAAAAAATTAACCCCCCCCAAACCTTGGACTTTGGAATTGTTATCAGCTGATTCACTGTAATGCGTATGTAAGTTGGATTGAAGTTTGAGTGTCATATTGTTTCAATCAGTACTCAGTAAAGGTCTGCCAAGCATTTTTGTTTTGTAACCTTCATGTTAATGATTTTCTTGTGTATATAAATATATAAAAAGATGGGAACTATTTTCTTATACATACTATGCAATATGTTTGTAAAACTGCAATATTACCAAAATTACAAAAGCTGTGCTTTTGTACTCTTGCTTTATGTAAAACAAATCTTTTTTCTATTTAATGGACTGTCTGTCTTATAATTGTAAATAACATTATTCAAAAGCAGTACACTGAAACTTTAAGATTTTTAAATTTATTTTCCTTGGATTTTTTGTTTTATGAAAATAATAGCAAGGTTTTGGAAGTTGGACATTGCTTTTTCTTGGAAAGCTAGAACTTTTACAGCATGTAATTAACACAGTCGGTTTGAAATCTCTCCTGTACTTCTTTCATTTGGGCTTAGCGTTTTCATCTGGTGCTACTATATAACCATAAATAAATGTGATACATAAAATAGGAAATGTATCAGAATTATTTCAAGAATAATCAAGTGGGAAACTTTCTAAGGGTAAGGGGAAGATGTAGGATAACTGATGAGAAATTTTGGGTTTTTCTGTGTATTTCCATTTAATAGATTTTTTTTGTTAGTGTGCATTTCCTTACTTCTGTCTACATTAGCCGTATGGTAATAGCTTTAATTTTTTTTCAATTTTTTGTCCTCACACACAATATACTGAAGTTTTATTTCAAAAATGTTGTTGAAAACAACAGACACTGCATTTCAATGCAGTGCTTATGTTAATGAAATCCAATTTTAAGGAAGTATAGGTTTTATTTCTACATCAGCATTAGTAAAGTTAAAATTACAGTGCTGTACCTCGTCTACTGTAAAAGCATATTACACTACTCAAGTTCCTTTGTACCTTGCCAGCATAAGCATAAACTGTATGTTTATGTTTAAACTGCACCAATTTACAAGCCACTTGACAACTACACAGTCATGTAAAAGGTCTCATGGTGATGTCATCAATGTGAACAAATCCAATGTAATCCTACCCAGTTTAATTTGGGTAGTGTTAGTTCTGCAAACAGCATAGCCTTGCACAGAGCTCTGGCAAAAAGCAGGATGAACGTTTGGATGGTTTGTTTGCACTAAGCTCCTTGAAGTCATGCTTCGATTTCAGCAATATCCACAGTAGCCAGACAGTAGCTAGCTGCATAATGTCTAAAAACATCGTAATTTCTGTACAAAAGCAAAAGTTGTAAAGACCTATAAGTAATCTGGGTTCTGCTAAGTGTCAAGTGACTGAAACACAATATCTGATACAGGAAGAAAAATTATTCTTAGCCGTTTTATTCAGGCTTGGGCTAGTCAAATCCAGGAAAACCTGATGACACTAAAAAGTAATTAGAAGGTATAGTGAAAAAAAATCTACCATAAACATTGTTTTGATTCCACACAGTCCATACTGAGACTAGAATTTAATACAAGCTCTCTGCGTAAAACAGAGTCTCTGAAACTTTGAAATGACCTTCAGATTATGTTGTTTGAATTCAAAAGTATTATTTGATCTCTAACCAATACATTTCTTATACAGGCCAGGACCAGGAAAAGTTTCAGAAGAGCCAAGGTAAAAGCATATATTGTTTGTCTGGTATGATTAGAGTCAACTTTACATACACCGCAATTAACCCTAGCCTACTGACCTAAGAAAAAAATAAATAAATTTCAATTAGAAAGTTTTCTTCAGTTTTGGGAAAACTTAAATCTTTAAGGGCAGTTGAGCTTTACAAGGAGTGTCCAGCTCTTCCAGTGTCTCAAATTCTTACGTGTTTAAGCACTGAGAGTAATTTATATCAAAAAACTTGGCCTTTGGCTTAACCAAGCTCATTTAATGTATGACTTGATCTGAGAAGTAAAGGTGCCTTTTAATGACATGTATACCTCCTTGTTTGTGAGACCTATGAGGGAGAAGTTCAGCTTCCAGCATCATCTAAAGCACATTAAAGAATAGGACTTAGGCATTAGAGAATCATTCCTGAAGGCAAGACATATTTTTTTCTATGCTTTATGGTATTTTGAGAGCTTTCATACAGTCATCCTTCACCACTGAGAGATCTGCTTTCTAGCACAAAAACCTATTTCTAAGTACGTGTTTCAGGACTATTCTGAAAAAAAATGCATCATTGTTTTCTTTCTAGATGATGTTTACTCAGTTTTCTTGTCCCAAACACTACAGCAGTTAGTGAAAGTAAAATCCTTCCCCTTAACTCCCACCCACTCTTACCTCTTCAGTTGAGCTTCAGTTGTCCCCGTTAGCCTCCTCCTTTCTTCCCAAATAACAAAAGAATAAACAATGGAAAGGATTTAGCTAAGTCTCTTTATCAGGCTCCTTCCTGTGTAACTTACTGGAACTGTATCAAAGGGGAAGTTTCTATCAAAGAGGAAGATTATTTGTTTTGTGAGAACAGAAGTTCTATAAGAAGCAAAACAAACAGGTAAATATCAATTTTAGTCTGACTTACCAGAATGAACAGGGAAAGTTTTTGGACTATAAAATTTGTAATAACTTTTAATTTCTCATAAGTTTTATCATTGAACGGATGTATTTAAAATAGTGTAAAATAAATATGCAAACTATCCTATCCTGTTATATATTTCATTTTTGAAAACAGAAAAGTAATCACTGAGCTAATTATTTGTCTGTCTCTACTATTTACTTTTACAAATTTGAAAGGAAAAAAAAAAAAGACCTAAAATGATAAACACTATAAACCTAACTTTTAAAAAACGCTACTAATAACAGAATATTGTTCCTATAGCTCATGGGTGATATTCTCTTTCATCCTAGGTAAATTAAGAATCTGATTCCTTTTACAATGACATGTCTTTCTGTAGTTTTGTGTGATCTTTGGGAGCTTGGGAGCCCCTGCTGAGAAAGGAAATACAGTATCTATGTAGTAGCAGAAGCAGCAGCCATGATAATATCTCCCACGCTACGGTGGAGCTGAACAAGATGTGGGGGCATGTACTCATGTGAGGAGGGAGGGTCTCCTACAGCAGTTTGGTGTTGTGGAGACAGCAGTCAGGATGCTTTCCAGCTCTATGCTCTCCAGGGTGAATAAGACCCGGCATTACAATAACCTTGGACAGACCGACCGAAAGGCAGTGGGGTTTCTGATCTGCATAGGAATGTGTAGGACAGTGGTGCGTGGGTGGTAAGTCCTAATCAGCCGTGTTGCAACAGTACACAGCAGAAATAGTTGAAAGAAATAGGTGAAAGGTGGATTTATTGGGGTTTTTTAAGTGAAAAAAACAGTCCCTAGACTTCTCTCTATGCATAATAGCAACCCAGAGAAACGGACAGAAAGTCAGGGGGAGATGAATCATTTTTATGTCTTTATATCCATGGAATTTTCTTTTTCCTTTATTTTCCTGACTTTTTAAAAACACCATTGGAAAGGAGAAAAGTGGTAACCTAGATATAAATTTTGTACTCCTCAGTAGAGGAGTGACAGGAGTGTAGAAGGTGACAGTGAACTCTGTTTGCACGTGTATCTCTGTTTATGGCAGAAAGAGACGAAAATAGTCCAGTACACTAGGGTGGATTCAGGCCCTGGTAAAGACAATAGGAAATGCTTACAAATTCTGTGTCTTTGGATTAGGCTTTAAATGTTTATTAAAAGTTTGTGCAAAAAATATATCATGGTCCCTGACTTTTTACATTGCATTTCTAAAATGCATCATTAACATTAGTATAATTTTCCCTCTGAAAATTGTTCCCACTTGTAACTGCAGGTACCACTTTGACTCCCACACATGGAGAGCTCTAAATGATTGTGCAGTCTTCACTCATTTGTCAAAACCAAATTAACAATTTACGAGATGGCCAAGATGAGCCATAAAAGGAAAGTGTAAAAAAATCTACTGCCACCTCCTTTTGCATGCACAAAGGGCAGTCATGGAAGAAGAAGGGAGTCACTGAGGCTTACATTAGCCTACAGCAGTGTAAATAGAAAATAGCTGGAGCAGGAGTTACGAAATGGAGAACAGTCTTCAGGTTGGTGGGGTTTTTTTTGTTTTGAGGAGGTTTTTTGAGGTAAGAGACTGGGCTGTAAGGTATTTTCTTATTTCACTCTCTTTTTGTTTTTCTTTTTTCCCAAACAGCATCTGGGAGCAAGCATTGACTTCTGCTGTGATTTGTTTCACAGCACTCAAGAAATGTGTATACATATATAAAAATATATAAGAAAACAGACCTACTTACAGGCATCTCAGAAACAACAGCAGCTTTCTTGTGTTGTGAAAGCTAAAGAACTGGACTGGTGAAAGCTTTTGTTTGTGTTGAGATTTTTTTAAGCACATAATACATTTATGTCTACCCACATGACATTTCGCAGTTTTAGAGGCCAGATGAGTCCTTTTCTTATATCACCTTTTGAAGAAATAGTTTATATCTTTACTTATGAATTAGATCATATGCAGTGCAAATTTTATATGAAGGTATTTATTCTCTATGATGACCATTGCCACCTCGTCTTCATGTCTCCTAGCATAAACTGCTGGACTACAGTAGACCTACTAAAATTCTTATATTAAGCTATTGGTACTTCCATTTTTCTTTGGGAAAGTCTAGGACACCGTAGCAGTCCTTCCTACAGTGCTGTGAAAATAAATGTCTCTTCTCATGCATGTTAGCAGATGTTTGTGAGCAAAGTCACCACACGATTAACCAGATTCCTGGAGCTGCTTCCTAAAGTGATTTATTTATTTACCTCCAGTTTCCAAAATCTTGCATGGCTTTAATATAATGTGGGTTTTATCTTTTTCTTTAATTATAGTACATTATGTACTTTTTAAGAGATTTAAATTATATATCTAAACGACAAAACTTTATTAATGGCCATATGTTTCTCAGAACTGAAAGGGAAAAATACATTTAAATCACATCGTCTCACATTTTACAGAACAGTATAATTTCAGTTGATTTAGGCAATTTTCCTATCTATTTTTAGGAAACCTAACAAGCAAACATTTAATTAAATTTGACACTGTACAGTTTGCCTAACAAATATAACTTCAGTTAGACTATTGTGATGACAAAGTATTTGCATTCCAAAGAAAAATTTCTAAATGGTGTATTATTCCCTTTTAGAAGTATATAATGTATTATCATGTTGTGAAGTATGACAAGTTAAGTTATATCGATTTTTAAATAAATGTAAATAAAATTCTTTAGTATAAACTTCTGTGAAATGTGCACCTTCAATTTATTGAAGTTTTCGATTAACATAATTAATCTGGAAAATAAATTAAGCTATAGGCTAATCCTTTTTATATTTTATGTTGTTTTCCATTGTCTTGCATATCCCTTGTATGAGTGACGTATACTTTTTGATGTTTGGAACATTTTTTTTGTGCAGAGTTCATATATTTTTGCTCTATTATTTAATCCATATCAGCTTATCCTTTGGATTTATTTATCCTGAACACAGTTTTGTCACTACACTTAACATTTAGGTTAAGCTCCTTCAAAGCTCTGAATATATATTTAAATATAAGTATGTGAGTCATTCCAGTAAACTTTATGGAACTTCTGAAGTTTGACGTTAGGAGCATGATAAAATATTTTGCTGGATCAGTCTTCATAAATCAAGCAAAATAAGGCAATACCCTGCGGGTTTAAAAATTACTTACCTTAAAATAATGAAGTTGAGAGACTCTTCTGAATATTCCAGAGTGCTTCACTTTTGCCTAGCTTAGTTAAGTAAAGCCACTCTTGAGAAGATACGTTAATCAATAGTTCCCTTTTCAGATCTGTGTGTGACTTCTATGCCCCACTGTCTGTCTGCATCATACCCATTTTTACTTCTGATTTGAATTATATCAACATCTATTATGCTGGAAATGTTTTGTGCAAGTCCTAAAAAGGCCTGCTGACTGCCCTGCGGGGGGGGTTGGAACTGGATGACCTTTAAGGTCCCTTCCAACCTAAACCATTCTATGAATCTATGATTTATACAAACATACTCTGTTGTGCCTTTGAGGATAAGTGCCATCAATCAGCAAAGCAAATCGGTGGCATTCGGCTATGTTTCACATATACAGCTCTAGAAATGATCTATATTTGAAGGCTGGAAACAGGCATAGAACCTTTACCCTGCACTTAAGGGGTGAAAGCAGCTTGATTCCACAGTTCATCTGCCACAGTGCAGTTTGCTTATCTTGACAGTCTCGTACTAAAATTGTCTTCCCAGATACATTGGACAGTGTGAACACACATCATCAGGCAATGAGCACCCCTCAACTCCACATGCTAGGCTGAAAAAAATCAATTTGAATTCTCGAAAGATGAAGGTAGTGCAGATGGCCACTGTATGTAGCCAGCTGTTCCACAGCACTGGAGTCTTGGAGAGGGATTTATAAAAACAAACAAGAAATTGGTTTGTAAATTGTAACAAGCTACTGAGCTGCATGACTACCCTATTTATTATCATGGGACACAGAAGGGCTCAGACAAATGGAGAATGGAGTTTTCTTCACACCTGCGATAATCAGTAATCAGGGTATGGTGGAAGGGAGAAGAGGAAGTAAATAACAGGTTTCACAGTCTTGCCCCCATGAAAATGTCAGCTCTGTATTATAAGACTGTGTATGGGAAGATCTGGCTATCAGCTGTGTAAGAACTGACTACTCTATCTGTCAGCCGTACTCTGGGTAGAATAACTTCCTGAAAGATATTTTAGTTGCGTGTTTTCAATCATGGTGATTAGTCTGCTCATGCCTTCTCTTTTTCTACCCACTAGTCTTCAAACTCCTTAGGACTCTTTCTGTAAGAGTCTGTAGTAAATACTAATATTCTGAAAGTTCTCCAAGTTAATGGCCGAACCTTCTCAAGTTTAATAAAATAACACACGGAAGTAATGCTTCATTTTATAAGCCAAGTTTAAAGATCTTGTCATAATTCCAAATCAAATGATCCTAATCACCTTTTGGATAAAACACCTTAGATATCACTCTTGTTAGCATTTCCATTGGACTTCTATGGACTACAGAGAAAACACCCACTCTATGCACTTAGGCCAACCAATGTCCAAGTCGAGGTCAGACTAATCTCTGGAAGTGGCAGTGGCAGCATGGGATGGTATTTGGGGACAGCAGAGGGGTGTGGTTAATTTACACAGCCCCTTCCCCACAGACTCCCCTAGTATCGACAGTTGTATTCCCCACCTTGTGCCTTTGGTATCAGTTTATGCATCTGTTGTCCGTGAGTTTCTGTAATCCTCTTTCAAAGCTACTGACCCAGATGTTTTTTGTGGCAGCAAGTTCCAAATGTTCATCACCTGCTGCTCAAATGAGAGCTTACATTCATCTCTTTTAAATTGATCTTCAAATAATTTCACTGAGTGTCCCTAGTTCTGATATTGTGGGATTTAGAATAGAATAGAATATTATATTTCAGTTGGATGGGACCTACAACAATCATCTAGTCCGACTGCGCAACCACTTCAGGGTTGACCAAAATTTAAAGCATGTTATTAAGGGCATTGTCCAAATGCCTCTTAAACCCTGACAGGCTTGGGGCGTCGACCACCTCTCTAGGAAGTCTCTTCCAGTGTTTGATTAACCTCTCAGTAAAGAAAT
This sequence comes from Himantopus leucocephalus, assembly GCA_003993805.1. Lineage (NCBI taxonomy): Eukaryota > Metazoa > Chordata > Aves > Charadriiformes > Recurvirostridae > Himantopus > Himantopus leucocephalus. The sequence continues at coordinate 70,573,060 of RSEF01000004.1, read as the reverse complement.
GTTTCTTAATGTCAAGTCTGAACCTCCCCTGGTGCAGCTGTTTGATGAATAATAGCTCTGCAATCACCTTCTCCATCACTGTAAATGTTAAAAGTCTCCCCTTCACCCTTTTCTAAAGGCTCTTCAAACTGAAGAGTCCCAGTCTTCTCTTCTGTTCCTTCTTAGAATGCTCCAGAACTCTCAGATAAATCCCATCCAGTTCTGGTCACTTACTAACACCTAATTTATTTGGTCTGGTACTACTTCTCCAGTGACCTAGCCCCTCTGACACATCTGCTACAGAGAAGGCATTGAGTGTGAGAATATTCCCAGTACCATCAGTGGTAGAGAGCTTACTTTCCCCACCCTCTGCATTAGTCTTGTAGTCCTGGCACAGAAGCACTTATAAATTTTGCCCTTGCCCCACCGTTTGACATTGCACGTGCCAGTCAGCCAGCCTGGCTAGCAGTCTGGTTTGTCTACTCTATTTATTGTGATTGTGATGTTTATTCCCTCCTGGTCTTTCAGAGAAAATGTTGAACATTAACCACATCCTCTCAGGGGTCACATCGGTCTGAACCAGGTGCTCTTATGTGCCTGTTGGCTTTCACCCAGCTCCTAGCATAAATACTCCTCCACAACCTTTTTAATTTTCAGTGCCGGCAGACTGCCTCCATTTTGATTAAAGTGCAGTCTTAATAGGACCACTGAGGAGTTTTAAAATCTATTACTCTCAAAGTGTTGCTGCAAAGGGTACGCATGTTCCTCCGGCATTGTTCATCTCTCCTTACAACAAGGGTCATGCACCCTCCAAGGTCCCAGAGGTTCTATGGTTGCATATAACCACCCTTCTGAATCAAGTTTTGCTGGAAAGCGAGAAAAATGTGGTCTTAGACCATTATTTAGACCTTTTGCTCTCCTTTTCCAAATCTGTATTAAAAACACAGCACTGAAGCAACATTTTTAGTTTTGTTTCGCCGTTTTATAGTTCAGCAAAATCTGGCTTTAAGTAACTTCTGGTCATAGTTCCTCCTTTCCTAGTAATTATTTTTCTAATTTTAGTTTGTTTATCCTCATATTCTTAAAATGTTTATTGCAATAAAACATGTCATGCATATTCAGCTGGCATATAAATGATGTTTTTCTCTCAATATTCAGCAAGTTCAGACACAAAAGATTTTTTTTTTGCTGTTGGGAGGTTTTTTTTAAAAAAGGGAGTTTTTTAAAAAAAAAAAACAACATACTACATTTTGAGAATTTTGAGAGACACAGGGAATATTAGAGGAAATTTTATATTTTGGGTAGCTTGCTGAATTTTTCACTTTCCAAGTTGCCTGTCTAAGTGTTCATATTCTGGTTGATCCAGTGTGGTTTCCAGTCCTGTCAATCTCATGGAAGGTTTCTCTCCCTGACTAACTCAGTGTCTCTCCAGCAAATGTTTCTAATTTCTCATCAGTCCAGCCTAGCTTCTTGTCCAACCAATCCTATAAAGGTCAAAAGGTGTTTGAAGGGCTATATAAGACTCCAGGAGGTGCTGCTGGGTCTTTGTTTGGTAATCAGTGGTGGAGTTGTTGCAGGTGGTGGCTTCTTCCTCCTGCTTCTGCCTTCCTGGCTTGATTTGGGTGTAGTTTTTGATCAAGCTCCCAGCCCTAGCTCTTGCACTGGTTTTTGCTGCCAACTTCTGAGGCGGTTGTCATGCTCTGCTTCATGCCATCAGTGTTACGTGGGGAGTGCCGTGGTAAGTACCACTGGAATGAAGGCAATTGTCTACCGGCAGGTGCCCTGTGGCTGGTGCCTTCTCCAGATGAGAGCTCTCCAGAGAGCTGGATAAAACCTGTGTGCAGCAGCCTAGAGTTTTTGGCATTCTAGCTGAGAAAAAGACTTCTGCCCTTTTTTTCATCAAAAAAATGTGGTGGGTTTTTCTTAAGTTGAATTTCTGCTGAAAGTCTAATCATCATAAGTCGTTGCAATATGTTGTTTAGTGTTTTCTGCATGGAAAAAAACAATCCATTTTCAAATGTCTGGTTTTCCATTATTGGGGGCCATCATAAGTACTTTGCCCTCTCTTAGCATTTTACTAATGTTCCAGTCTTATGAACAAATACAGAATCCTTTAACTGCTGATAGGCAACAATATTCAGTAAGTTTTATGAGACTACTCACAGGGTTAACAGCTAAGTGACCAGTATAAACATCAGTAAATTACTTTGTACTACAGGTTTTACCCTAATTCAGAGAACTAAAATAATGTGCAGTGGTTAAGACCAGCTTTCTTTTTAATGCCTTAGATCCAGTTTTAAGAGCTATTCTGAATTATCTTTTAAAAGACTCATGAAAATTACATGAAACTAAAAAAATCTTCAGAAGATTAAAGCATCACAAGCTTTAAAGGGAAGTACATTGTTTTTCTAGTGGTGTCAGCCTGCTGCCTCCCATTGTGTTTTAAATATAGAAAATCAAGGGATAGTAGATTTTCAATTAGCAAATTAACAGCTCTTATAGTTATTAAATTAAGTAAGGCATTACATGTTTATAGTACCTTGGGAGCCATGTTTTTAATATCCTATGAAGTAGATTTTATGCAAAGGCTCTTCCTTGTCTTTCATGCTTGGCAAGAATAATTATCAAAGGGACGGGCGGGAACTGGTTAGAAACTTTTGTCATGATTTTTAAGAGTCAAGTATTTATCTTTTAAGTGTATGGGTTTTTCTGTATGTCTGCACGAGCGTTTTATATGAGAATCATTGGCATTCATTGTTTTCAATTAACAATGAACAAACTTCAAGAGTTTAAGAATTTGAGCATGATATGCAAGACCCCTAGCATTCAGATACGCTTTTATAATTTATCCTGACTTGTTTGGGCATGTTATTTTACTAGATTGAGGAAGACTATTAGAGAAGACTTTTTTTAATAACTTCCTGTTATTGGTTATTTTTAAAGGACACTTGCAGTAGTCTATTTTTCTTATACATACAAAATAATTTTATAAACCTCTGGATTATTTCCTCACTAAAAGAAAAACTTGGTGCTCAGAAAAAGTGGTGTGATAATCCAATCAAAACTATCACTAGATTTAGTGATATGAAGCAAAATCCAGAGCTAGTCAAATAAAGCAAAATCCAATAACAAGCTCACCTCATGCATAAATATTTATGCCAAAGGCAAAGATTTATGCTCAATTTCTTCATAACCTCACATGCAGGGATTTTTCTGATTCTCCTGTTCACATAGTTGATATTTCTTCTCCACAAAACGTATATGCCCTTATTTGCAATATTACTGATTCCTACTTCAGTAATTAGATGTAAAATTTACACTGTAGCACATAGTACATTTTATCTAAATACATTTGGTACTTGGCATTTGTGAGTTTTATAAGAGGCTTATAATTTTGTATAGCCTGACCATTTCTGAACTATTTAAAGAGCTTCTTTTAAAATAAAGTTCAGAAATACACATGATATTGCGGTTATGCTCACCATTATTTATGAAATCTAATGTCTTTAGATATCTTAAATTGTATTTTCAATAATTATGATGGGTAGGTAACAAAAATATAGGGATTACAGCTTAACAGGTGTCAGCTAATATCATGCTTGAGTGCTGCAAATAGCCCAAGGGGTATATTCATGTCTAATTGTCTACACTCCAGAGCACAACAGCTGCCACTTGTAGCAGATGCATCATCTGACTGACGATATTCCCCAGTATGTCGACAGGCTTTTCTGGTGCAGCTGATTATATATGATTGTGTTTGGCATAGCTGCATACCCTTAATAGACACTTTTATCATTGTGCACTGAACATTGGAATACTTTAGTCAGCTGTTTATTATGCCAGCTATAATGGACTATCAGCCAAAAATTTTCATTAAGATGGCTGTTTACTGGACTTTGTAAAATGAATCATTGACCTTAATGAACCAGTGTCCACACATCAAAAATACACTAGAGTGGGTAGAAAGAGCAGCCATGGCAAAAAGAATTTACGCAGAGAACCGAGTATCTTCTAATCTTTATGGGTAATTCCACTAGTATTGGGCTGGAACATAATTAGGTGATCGTTCTAGGAAACTGTGCTGCTGCTACCTGTGTGCGTTTGTATATAAAAGCCACATTCCTACAAAGTTCTTTGCAGCATGATCATGTTTGACAGGCACTCATTCCCCAGGTCTTTTGTATGGCAGCATTCGGAGAGAGGAAGGGACGGAAGAAGAAGAAAAACTAAAAATAGACTTGATATAAAAAAGAGAAAACTGTAACTTGGTTATTTCTTTAAAAGTGTACCTTGTGCCCAAGGAAACAAAGACCCTAAAGAAGGTATGTGATGCATTGACTGATTTAACGAGTAAAGAGCACTAGAATCCAAAGTTTTCCAGAGGATGAGTCTGAATGAGGCTTTGGAACACCGGGGGGGGAAAAAAAGAATGCCAACAACTTTGAGATTTGTAAGAATGAATATTCCTATGAAGGAATGGTCCATATGGCTCGGTCCATTTTCTTGATTTTTCCTGAAAAGTTAATTACCCATCACTTCCTGGATGAATGATTAAAAACTCATCATCAAAACATCACTTCCTGGATGAAAAACATACAATGACTTATCTAACATTAGTCTGACTTTGCCCCCCCCTCCCCCTCCCGGCACGGAGCAGGCTGCAAACCNAGCAGAGGTTTCACTTTTATTAACTACTGTAAATAGTTTATATAGCTACTCAAACTGGGATTTCTAGATTTCTTCTTGTTTTCATGCCAGAACTCCATCTTTAAAAGCAATCTGAAGGAGAGGATCTGTAATATTAACCCCTAGTAACCTAATAAGGAAGGAAATCCGTTCATAGAAGCTACTATAAAACAAAATCCCAGTAGTGGGCTGGGAAGTTAGATGAACCACTCTCCCACCATCCAATACAGTTGTCAGCACCCAGGAAGGAGCAGTCAGAGACTGTTATTCTTCACCAAGTGTAAACTGTATGGGTTTATTTAGTTTTATTGGCTAAATAAGTTGAAGAAAAAAATAGAATAGATCCAGGACACTTTTTTTTGGTCTCTAAAATACTGAAGTGGAGGTTTTGGAAGGAAAAAGATCAAATCACTTTGAGTTGATGAGGTCAAAATAGTCTGAATTAAGAAATGATTAAATAATCATATTTGAGACCAGAGGTATTTGGGGAAAATTGATTTTGGAACACATGGTAGATAATAGTAAGATAATTGTTTACAGCTGCTTCTCATAGGTGTCCAGGATAGATCTCATGCCATGCAGAGTTTGATTTCCTGATTACCAGAGACAGATTAAGGCATTCCCTTAAAATAAATAAAAAAAAAAAAAAGGGACAGAGATGGAGCTTTTAAAGTCAGCTACTAAAAAGGTAACAAAGCGGTGGGTTTTTGGAAGTAAGCTACTGATAAAGGTTAAGTAAGACTGATAAAGGTCTTCCAGATAGTGATTGTGATTAGTTATGGGCCTGCACTGTGTGAATTCTTAGATGTTCTAAATTAACAAAGTTGAAGTCTTAGTAAGTCACAGGTCTTTATTTCTTGCTCATCATAGGGAGTCCTCTGTAGAACAGAGGTAATAGTAAGGCATCAGGGTTGTGTGGGCATATGGAACACACAACAGCATGTTAGACCACGGTGATTTATTAGAATTAGTTAGGGAAGGCTACCTTCTACTCAAATAAGTTTGATTAGTCAAAGCAAGATCTCAAACAAAGGACACCTTTTGCATTTGTTGAGGTTGGTGGTATAATCTTAGTGTGTGAGGTACTTCAGACTTTGGTAGTTCAGCCTCATGGAGGTATGAAAAACCTTCAAAATGCTGCAAAAGGCATTTTTTTACAAGGAATGTCAATTTTTAACAAGGCTAGGAGGAAGGCCCTGGAGGGGTCATTGAGAAAGCCCATATTCTGTAGGACTTTTGTTTAGATTCTGAATGGAAGACAAGTTTAGCTGTAGAAGGTGAGTTTCTCATCCTGGAATGACTCCGATAATTTAAGGAGAATTCCATATTTTAGGTGGAACAATGCAAACCAAAACTTTCTCTGTAAGGATGAATTAAATTATGTTGACATTTTAAAATTTTCCCATATTATAAGCATCAAAATACTGAATTAATTAATAATGGGGAAAAAGGAGTGCTAAACACACATGCTTACACTACAATGCACAGGTACTGCGCCAACACATGGAATATATATATGTGTGTATATATATAATGCAAAGAATCTGTCAGTGGTGTATCAGATTCCAAGTAGTCAAAAAGGTGAATTGTCTGTTCCTTGTCTTAAACCTGTTCTTACCATTGTTTCTAACTTGGGTGAAATTTTGCAGATTGTTCTTTGTGCTTAATATAATCTTCCCAAGTGCACAGAAAGTCTTCAGTTGGGACTGCATTGTTCTGAGTCACTCAGTTTGCTTTGCTGTCATTGTGTTTTATCTTAACAATGACAAGCATGTGAAATATTAAGGTTCTACATGTTAATTATTATGTGATAGAAAATCTCAAAACTTCAGTTTTATCTTAACAGAACTGAATAGAGAGAGTTATCAGCTGTGTACAGAATTGGTTGCAACTTGACATTCTTAGCTGTAATGGGAATTCAAGCCATATCAATCAAATCAAGCTGTCACTCACGGGGTTAGGCAAAAGAGTGTCTGACACCTGGCATGACTGGGTATCTTAAATTCCCATATTTAGGAGCTGTTTACTCACAAAACTCTATTACTTTGTAAGAGTGTTAATGTCGTGTTGTGGCAGAAACGAGGTAGAAATACTATTGTACTAAACTTCTAATATTATGGAAAGACAAAAAAATGCTTATTTCTGTGTTCTGCACTTTGGGCAATGCGTCTTCCTGTAAAAATGCCTACCCTTCACTTCTGAAATGATTTATGTGTAGATCTGAACTGATAACTCTGAACAGGATCATCTGTTTAATAGAACAGATGTTTGTTAACATCAGAGTCAACTATTGTCAAAATATGCTAGATACAATGCTGGTCGTGGTCAAAGTTTGTCTGCCTTATACAACGTCATTTGCACTGGCAGGATGGCATCACAATGGTGCATCTAAAACTGTAGACACCCAGTGGATAGTACAGAGTCAGAGCAGTATTTGATCTCACCCTTTATGACTATGTATTTGATTTTTTTTTCCTCCATACCATGTAAATACTCTGTGCAAATAAGAATTAGCTCTGCATCCAAATGTGTGGTTTTTAAGCTCTGCATCAATATGCACGTTTTGATGATATAAATTGATCATGGGTATTGCTTGATGGTGAGTACCACTGAAACTATATAACTTTTTTCATAGGCCAGTGTTTTTTCCCTACTGTTTACATTATCTTCAGTAAAAGCTTTGATTATAACATCTGCACTAGTGACTCAAACTCCAGCTTTTTCTCAGGCCTTTTCTTTCTTTACAGAGTTAAAACACTTAGCTATCCATCTCTTTGTTAATGTACAGTTGGTAACTCAGCTTCAGGGAAACAGAACTTCTTATTTTGAGTGTTCACCTTAATATTCGTCTTTTCCTGCCATTATTTAGCATTACCATTCTTCAACCTACCTGTGAAGACATTCAAGACTTGTACATTACAGGAAAAAAAGCACAGCTGTTTTATTTTTTCTTCCAGCATTTAGGTTTCTGCTAAATCTACTGTGTCTCAAAAAGAAAAAAAAAAAAGAATCTCTTCTTTTAATTTACATCTCCTCAAATCTATCTAAAATGTTCTATGTTCCTATGATTGTCTTCCTCAAACCCTTTCCGATTTCTTCATTAACACCACCTAATTTCTCCGAATCCTTTTTAGAAGGCTTTACTTTTCAAGGTCTTAATCCACTTTGTTTTCAGTGTCCCTTTTTCCATTTTATCCCTTTCCTTTCCGTGCTCTACAGACACTGATATAAACCATTTTTGGTCACCTTGCACTGGTATCCTGTTTCTCCTTCTCCTTCCAAATAATTTTTTTCCATTTCAGATATTACAATGTCCCTGCTATTGTGATATTTGAGCATTCCTAAAGGCAATAGTCACAGTCATTGGAGACTAATAACTTCCGTGATTATTTTTCCCAAGGAAATTTCAAATGCAATTCTGAAATGCTGTGTAAGGACTATATGCTGCTTAACTTCACTCTCCCAAATTTGTCTTTGGTATTCACTGTTTTTATTGCACAGTGCTACATTCCTAAATCTGAAATTAAATTTTCAAGGAAAAAGTCTAAAGTTTAACAAGCACATTAACAAGGAGAGCATAAATATGTGTACACCTCTTTCTTTTGGCAACTGTCATTCTTGATGCAATGTCTCAGTATTTCAGAGCCTTTTAGAAAGTATTTTGGACTTTAGTGTTCTCTGATGCTGTATGCCAAATGCTTATTACCAAATGCTATATGGAGAAAACATGACCTCTAGATTTTTCAGTTGACAAAGATAAATTTAACATTTGTCACTACATAGGCAGCGGAAATAGCCATTGTCTATGGAAGGCTGTCAGGTTAGGTTTCGTCCAAGTTGATTCCTGTTCCAGCAGGCTATATCTCTTGGGGCAAAAAGCCACCCTGATTTCAAATCTCCATTGTCACCATAATGCCTAGCAAATTTTACCAGAGCTTAATGAATGTTTCTACTCAATGTACCTTATTTCTAGTCTGAATTTTAGTTCCACAATTTCTGTTTAAATGTTGACTGCTAGTAAAAAACATTCTTTTAATCAATTTCCATTTTCAGTAAATATGTTCTCATTTGTGGTTAGTCACCTTCTCTTTTTTGTCCCAAACAACCTAAGTTCATTGAGCCTTTTCTATTCTCCCTGCCAGTCCTGTGTTCATTCCTATCTCTCGTCTCTAAAGATTCCTCTATCACACTTTTAATTTTGGAAAGTTGACGTTCTGTTACAAACTAAAAAGGTGATGTAAGATTTCAGGGATATACTCAGGATGGGTGAGACCTTTCTTGAAGGTCTAGGATGGCTTTGCATCTCACCTCAGGAGATGTATGTGTACTTGGATTCTTGACACAACAGCACACCAGTGTTTTGGCTGTATTTGGCACTGCTTCTCTGATTTTTTTTTTTTTACAGATAAGTAGATTCACTGTTCAGGATTCTGAATCCTAATCTCTGCAGCCTGTTTAGATTCACTATTCTTTCCCCCTTTTTTGGCCTTACAGGTATAACTTTGTATTTTCTGTATAAATCTTGCACAGTGTTTGCCTGGCTCCAAGTTACAAAATGGTTCAGATGGCAGTGTAATTGACTGCTGAGGTCAGAGAGAAAGCTTCAGGTAGCAGACCTATGCCATCACATGTTCAGAAACACATTTGTTGTTCTTCTGCTCTTAGACATGTCCCCATAAGGGAGAAGTTTGAAGGCAACTGCACCAGATAGCTGTTCAAGACAAATTATTCCACCTCATTCCTTTGTGGGTCTTCTTATTTTATACTGCAAATTCCTTTGCTTTATTTATTTTGCAGAAGAAGGAAAGATTTAAAATTATATTATCGCAAAGAAAGAAAATTTATAACTAATGGAAATACTTATTGTCTCTTATCACTTTTTTTTTTGCCTCTGCACACCACACTCCACTCATGCTTGGTTTCTCACACAACTTTCTCTTAACATAGGAACCAGAATTCTTGCAAGTCTGTTTTGCAGAGTTGTGTTGGTTCTGGTTTTTGGTTTACACTCCTTCTGGGCATGTATAATGAAGAGGCTGAGCCATACTTCTCTCAGCCAATGGTTCTGACTTTGTCCTTTAACAGTACTCAAATTTTTTTTTTCGCATCCCGCCTGTTTCACGGACATCCTAGCTGAGGTATCTCAATGTATTCACACTGTAAACATTCCAAAGTATTTGCCAGTATGTGGCATTCATAACTCAATTTAGAGTGCCTCAGATCTGTCACAGCGTGATGGATAAACCTTTTGTCTGAGGGAGATGCACTTGCCAGCATGATATCCTTTTGAGATAAGCAGGTCAGGCTACAGGCATGCTGGTGAATAACCATCGTTATTAAGTTACTTTTTACCCTTAGTCAATTTCTCAGGCTAGCCTCCCATCTTCATACTCAGCCTTCATACCGATATTACTATATTTATAAAAATTAACATCCAATTTGAATGCATGCTTTCAAAGAGAAGAGATTATCTTTTAATTTATGTTTAAATCCTCATGTCTGCCTCTAATATTGTATAAATAATAAAGGGGTGTAAGACTTAACTGAAATCACTAGTTCACAGGGTAATGTTTTCCCCTTTGCTTGAGATATGCCAAGCTGTAAGGTCAAATACTGAGGAAGTTAAAGGCCTTTCTATGGCAGCAGGCAAATTTCATTTTATTCAGCCTTTTAGCTAAACTGTCAATCCCCTTTAACATGGAGGGGAAACCCAGCAAAATGCCTCTTGAAAATTATCAGGATTATTCACTGGGGCATTCAAAAGGTCTGTTTTCAGTGAATTGGGACACTCAGAAGAAAATAATCAGTCTGTTACCCCATGTTCACCTTTGAAAGTACAGTGACAATGAGAGAGAGCGCAGCCTGGTGGACAGAGCAACTGATAGAATAGCTTGTTGAGTATTGGCAAAGGTGGAAAACGTCTGGCTCTAGCAACATCTGTGAAGAGTGCATACACTGAATAAACCTTTGAAGGAAACCAAAATAAATGTAAGACTTCAGAGAAGGATTTTTAGGAGAGGATGGATTGATCAAAATATTAAAAGAGCTGTGTTCAACTCTTCGGGGAATGCTGAAGTCGGAGAGCTACAATGTGCATTGACAGAATGTGCCAAGTAGGTCATTTAAATACTTTGGATACTTCTTTTTTTTAAGGGAAGGCACAGTAATGTAATACAACCTTTGCCATTCGATGCAGGCATTTTTCTAGATAGAAGTCTTTGACATTCTTGGCATCCTACACACAAAACAAAAATCCACAGCAAGCGGTGCTTACGGATATTTTTATTCTACACTTCTGCACTTTAGCTTTTTGAGCAATATAGTCTGCTGAAGTTCTTATGTGCATGTGATTATATCTCTGCCTTCAATACCAACCTCACATGCAACCATTCCTGCAGTGCTTTGTGAATACTTTGGTCAAGTTTCTGTACATGGGAGCTCAGGGATCATTCGAATTGGAAATCAGTCTGGTTTAAAATTCCGTTTTCACCTGTACAAGCAAGGCTCAAGCAAGCTAAAGATAGACCTTAAGCTGTAGTATTATTCAGGGAGAAAGTTCTAGTTTTCCTTGAAAAAGCCTCCTATGTGTAGAGAGTGGAGAAGTTTCTGACTATGTGCATCACATACTTGTAAAGAGCAGGAAAGATCTGAGGTTGGCAAGACCAGGGCTCATGTGAAGCAGAAAGAAAAGATTGCAGCAGACTTACCAGAAGAGGAAATTAGAGCAAACTCTAACCTCAAGTTTCTCACTAGGTTTAACTCTAAGCCATAGTGAATTAGGTTCCCATCACCATCTGGAAATCAACAGAAGAAGCTTTTTAAAAACAAGGACTAGTCACCACTAAGGCTAGAGATACTGGTATTAGTGAACCATGGAAAAGCCAAGGCTGGACAGACCTACACAGTCAATGTATTGGTGGACAAGGGAATGCTGCAATTAAAAGGATGGCATAAAAGGGGGAAGAGCTTCTAATATTCTTCCTTTGAACCATCTTCTGTCACATGCACAAAAAGAGTACAGTTTGTTGGCTCTGCTGTTGCCAAGTAGAGGCAAAAAAGACACTGGTAGTGTGTTTATGCACTGATGTGGTGTAGAAACCTATTTAAGTGTTATGAAGAAAAATGTTAGACTTGTGCAGAAGCCCAAGATAAACTGATGTGAAGGCTTGTGCATATAATTTGAGGTCTTGGAACAGAATAAATGACTAAGTATTTTGTTAGACATCAGAAAACCTAAGTACAGATCAGGGTGTTTTTGGCTATCTGAAATAACAGATCAAGAAATTACGGATTGAAGCACCACAGAAAAAAACATTCATCTGCCTAGAAATACTCAATTCAATTCTAAGTAGGATGTACCATGGGCTCATATATTTGCATCGAATAATTTCTTTACTATTCTTAATTATGCTCGACAGTCTACACTTAAAAAGTGTATTCATCACATGGCAAAACAGCAGTGCAGATCCCCAGAGCAGTACCACATCTTCACAGAAGTTACTAACTGGAGATGGCTTGCTGCATAACAGTGACTTTTAAAACTTTCGTTAGTGGTGTGCTGCCTGTACTGGTTTTATGCAGGATATTCAAAAACACCCTGTCTCCGTCTTACCCAGACCACTGCATATCCCATTGCATGTAGTAGCATCTGCAAAAAATATTTCCCCTGCTGAGATCATGAGCATTTGCTACATGCTGTTCAACCAACCAATTCTCTGCTGTCAAAGCCGCTTACATCCCAGGGAGTGCCTGCTGAGGAGCTGAAGGGAGTTTGTCACGCAACTCCAGGAAAATGCCTCTTTTTTTTTTTTTTAAGGTTCTGAAGTGATGGCGGCGTGTCACAGATCGACATCACAGATCGGTGCACGTAGCAAGGCATTAAGCTGCTGGTTTACCATAACGAGTTTCTCGGAAATCATTTACAGGGCTGTTGATCTTCACACACTGTCATCCTGTTCCTTGCTGTCCCCAGCTATTGCTGTTAGAGTGGGTTTTGAAATGCGAACTATTTTGCCTGAGCATACTGAGGAGCACTGAAGTCTTTCCCCCCGCCCAGAGTCCAGGTTTTTGACAGTGAACTAAGGACATCAAAAAAACCCACAAGAGATTGGGGTAGAGATAAAAGGAATATGACACCCCATTTCTGTTCTCAAAGAAGAGATGACACACACATGGAGAGACCACCACTCTGTGCCAACTGGTGCAGATGGACCACAGGCCCTTCACTGAGCCTGAGGCCATGGTATCTCACATGGCATTGAAATTGTCAGGAACACTGTTTAGGCGCAGGCAGATCAATGTGGATGCGGGCTGCTTGGAACAGTTCTTCCAGGGCAGTTTGCTGGCAGTGTATTTCCTGGTAGAGCTCTACTGGGTTTTTTTTTAAGGTTTTAATTTTGTGCCTTCCAGTCTCGTATTCCTTGCCTTGGTCTATCCACACTTGGTGGATGTTTTTAGCTGTGTAGAATTCCAATAATATTTGTAGGTCAGGGCCCCCCTTTTTTGATCTTGCCAAACAATTTGCAGAAAGATCAGTTTTCCTCTGTTGACGGCCGATGTGAGGGAGTTTCTCCCCATCTCCCTTCCAAAGTGGACACTGGTGGTATCATCAGCCTGAATGTATCTGTGCTGCCTGGCTTCTCAGCTGGTAGGATGGTTGAGTAATCAGCCCTTTGGACCACTGAAGTAACCTGGTCCCTGTGTAGCCCACCGGATGAGCTGGAGGTTGGGCTGCATTCATCTTGGCTCTCTGTGGTGTTGCCCATTGCCTCAGGTAGCCATCTCTGCCACTGGCTGACTCCCTCAGTTGTGTGAAGAAGGTCTGGGTGGTTTCCCAGCTGCTGGGCTCCCAGACCTGCCTGCCAGGGGATCGGTGATGCACTGCATTTGCCAGTTCCATCGGTGGCAACTTCCCTGGGGCTAGCCAGGAAGCCAGGCAGCCCAGCTGGTGGTCACCCAGCTGGTGGGCTTGATGCCCAAACTTCTGGTTGCCAAGGACGTGGCTGAAGGACTTGAGTTTAAATAGCAAATGCAGTGTATGCTAGCTGCATGAACTCTCTGGGCATGCCACTTTCTGCTTTCAACGATGTTTTTTCTGGGCTTATTCTCTTGCATAAGTAAAGATTCAAATGATTTCTGCTCTCTGTTGATCTGATAAAATGGTAATTTTTCTGGCAAGGTACATCATTAAGTTCTGTATGTCTTTTATTTCAATAGTTGCACAAATAACATTGGAAGTGATGCTGAAAGCTGTATTTTAGCTTTGACCTTCAATGCTGGGTGCAAACAAAGGAAAGGACCATGGTGCAGATGAAAAACAAGTCTTTTCATATTGTGTTTATCACAAGACTATGTAAACTGACCAGACAGCTCCAGATAAAAGGAAATTATTTTTTTTCTAGAGCAAAAATGATACAAAGGATTATTTTACTTGTTTTGTTTTTATGTGATGACGGTTTTTTGAGTGATATTATTTATTGTATCTCTTTTTATGATGACCAAGTAAAAAAGTGGTTATAAAAATGTGCACACTTGGTAGATATTAGGGATAAATCTGAAAGCATTTGAAGAAAATGAACTTTCTATTTATTTATAGTTTCAGCCATAAGGTTACTTTGTCTCTAATGTCATATTCAGAATCAAAAGATTAAGAAGTTGCTGTAACTTTGAGTTCCTAAATACCTGGATATAGATAATATAGAGTTATACAAATGTGAAGGTACACAAATAGTCAGGTTTTCAGCTGTTACAAATCATATAGCATATGATGCTTTAAATTGAAAAGCTGTCTAGTATACCCAGAGATCTGTATCAACTAAGTAAAGCAGAAAGTCATGTTCTTGTCTGCTTTTGGATATTTTGTTCATTGTTTTCTCACCTGCTGTTTTAATCTACAACATTTTGAATAACTTAAGTTTAGAGGAGAAAACTATCAACACATGGCTACCAAATATTCTTATGCTATGACTGTAGGTGCAATAAATAGTAGATGATGGCATTTTGTTCCTAATACTTAGCTTTTAATTGCTTTCATTTTCCTCCTTTTCTAACTGTACATAAAACTATGAAATTTGAGAATATTCACAATATCCTGGTTGTGAGTAGAAAGCTTGCTGATGCACACTAAAGGATAACAGTTGTAATATGTACTGGATGGAAACAAACAAACAAAAAAGACTGATGGCATGTCTCATCAATATTTTGTAGCCATCTCTGTTCAGAGTTAGGCAGTACGAGTGCGGAGGCTCAAAAGCCCTAAAAAGCAGATTTGTGAAGCACTGACAGAGAAGCGGTTGAGTGTTTCAATACCAGCAGGTTTTTTAACTGGTGCTTTGCATCTTCCTTTTCCCACTTTCATAACTCATTCAAGAGGGTGGGTGGCTGCTCAATGACTGCTTATGGTTAGGACTAAAACCTTTATTTTATGGATTCTCATGCTCCTCCACGCCTTCTTAAATGAACAGTACATCACAATATGACTTATTTTTCACTTTTTATTTATTACTTGCAGGGTTAGCTAAGAATCCTGAGTGAGACTGGAACCTCTTTTATTCTCAAAATAGGGAACTTTTATGAGACATTTGAGTCAACAAGTGCAGAGCTCCTTAATCACGTGCTCTGAGACTTGCTTATGTCCCATTGATAGTGATGTGTGATATTTCTTCAGCTTCTAGGACTGAGATAGAAATTAGTGAAAAAGGTAGAGCAAAAATATAACTAATTAATAATAGCAATATTTCTACAAAGGGCTTAATTTTCTGATTTCCACATTTGCCAAAAAACCTTTCTACCCTGAATATGGGAAATGCATCAAAATACCTGATCTTAAACATACTTAATTACCTTTAAGTTCCATCTGAATGCTAAACAAATGCCTTACCCACCAAAACATTCATTTCCCATGATAAATCTGTACAATATATGTGAACTTGCAAATGATTTTTGAATCTCTTACGTTGAGATTTGGTTTTAATCAAGACAGGTAGATTTTTGCATTTTGCACATTTCTGTGAGATTTTCTTGAAGTTGTGGAGGACAGTCTTTACTGCAGGTAGACCAGTTAATATAAACAATCATTTTAGTGTTTCCATACAACTACAAATATTACAAACATTCAGTGAATTTTCAGTTAGACGTTTCAGTTTAAATATATTTGTCTTTGTAAAAGCACACAATAAGATACCATATCTTAATTTCCTTCATACCAACCTATATCTGGGATAATTCAATTTCAGCAGAATCATTTCAGATTTGCTTGGACACATCTGAGTTTAGTATGCACCCTGTAATGCCTGGTCCTTAAACTACACTTTTCACAAAGGAGAAACAAACAAGTTAAACTACCAAAATACTATCATAATGCAGAATTTGACAATATTCCATGATTATCAAAGACTTTAATTACATATTAAATCTACCCATGAGGTATTTGCTTCTTTTACCCTCAGAATCAATTAACTGTATTGGGTGTTTGTAAATAGTAATTGTTCAGGTCACATGTGAATTACATTGCCAATGTTTAAATAGTTTTCAATACTTTCTTGCCCCTTATTTGTTGGTTGGGCCATCTTCACACATATGCTCAGCACTGACAAAGCATCAGTTGCAATTCTGTATTGTTTTGTTGCTGCATTTAAAGAAAAAATAGTATCTATTTGGAACAAGTCAAAAAGAGTGTAACAAAAATGAGCGGAGATCTACAATATAGCACTTATGAAGAAATAATGGAAACTTCTTAAGTGTGACCTGAGCAGGTTATGAAGCTTCCATAGCTGGCAGTGTTTCAAAACAACTTAATGACCAGGGGTCAGACTAGATAACCTTTTTTTTTTCTCGTTCAGCTCAATGATCCTTTATAAAGTGTTAGAAAATGAAAATGTCATTGGTCTCATAGTTACTGATAGAAAATATGCAATATAGCAGGCGTTTTTAAGTCCTATAAATAGTATTATTGAAAGATTCCTCAGAGACACAAGCGATTCTTTAGAATTGCTTCTCGACAAGCTCTTACATGTGAATTTTCCATTATCCAGTTAGAACAGTTCAGCATACTTTGCCATGAGGCATCCAATTTGCGAGTATTTGTCTAGAGAGCTATTACCAGGGCCGGTGATTTGTTTCCTGGAGGAAAATGGCACTACTCTATCTAATCAGTATTTGGAAGAATGTTCCAGTTTTGAGGCAGGAATGGGGGAGACTGGTAGGCACGAAGCCATCTGAGCAGCTCCTGTGAAGGGTTTCCATTCCTGCTGCTGTTGTAAGGTGTGTAACACACAGTGTTAGGACAGACAGGATGCAAGATGTGGCACTTCGCACGCTCAGCGCGGAGCTGTCGGGAGACTGGGCACTGGGATGCTGAGGATGAAGGGAAAGAAAGGTAACGCACACGCCTTCCAAGTTGTCTCATTCTCCTCAGCCACACCTGAGGATCTGTGATGACAGCTAAAGTAGAATGGAAGAGAGGAAATGCTTTTGGCGTGCTTGATCTTGGCCTCACTGGTATGTGCAAGCGTAATAGCTCCTAAGTGAAGAATATAACATGGAACTATACGTATGCAAAATATATCAGGGTCAGGTTTGGTGCCTGTCTTGCAGAATGATAAGTGATCATTGTAACAAAATCCCCACAATCTCTCCTTTATGGGCATCTTCAGATCAGTGACTTTGATTTCTGTGTTAATGCATATGCAAACACGCTCTGCTCCACACGCTGTATCCAGTCCTCTTGCTATAGATCTTCTTGATTGTAATATCTTCAGAGGGAATCTTGAGGGCTAATCCTGGCACAGTCGAGCAGTTATTTATTCCTGACAAGTCATAATAAAGAGGCGTTGTTAACAGAATTCTGTACAGACCCTAGAGAAACTAAAAGTGAGGGGGGAATTTTACAAAATACCCCCACAAAACTGCAAAGCATCCAGGCAATGTTAGCCGTCCTGAGGGAAGTAGATTTTTGTGTGCGAGTCTTGCTTTACTAGGCTTTTTCAAATTAGACAGATAGCTTAGCTCTGTGCAGTGAACCTAGCGCAGTAATATATGACAGTTCATCTTTTCAGGTACATTAGCCCTTTAGAAGCCTACCATAATACTGTTGGTCCCTCTGGACTAATGACAAAAAATATTCAGAATAAGAACTGTTCTTTCACTGTTCTTTTGCAAACTAAAGTTATTAAAACTTTGGGGGGAAAAAAAAATAGGTTAGGGTTGGTTCAGCAGTTCCAATTAATTTGTTGTTTCATCAATTGCTTTAAAATTAAAGGTGACACAGAAATAGCTGCAGCTGTTTTTAGATACTTGTTTTCCTACTTTTTCTCCAGGGTCCAAAAGACTATGACTGAAGCAGGTAAATCTTCATTAGTTTCTTACATTGAATAATAAGTTCATATACCTTGAACTTTCCTGCTAAATTTTGAAATTATTTTTCATTAAGAATATAATAGTAATCACATCTTCATTAGATCTGTTTTTCTATGTGGATTAAAATGGATGCGCAAGTCCTTTGCATCTAATTTAAACAAATTTTGTCATTGAGTCCCTTGCTGCTACCTTTTGGGCATTTGTTAGATAACCATAAAAAGGTGGTGATATGGTGGAGGAAAAAAAGAAAAAAAAAAAAAAAAAAAAAA
>RSEF01000004.1:70535386-70554756 GCA_003993805.1 Himantopus leucocephalus | reverse complement strand
AAAACCAAAAACAAACCCTGATGGTTCTAAAAACAACTGGAGCAATCTGTTACTGGCTGCTTACAAGAGCTAGGGTGCTTTTACATTGTTGTTTCTCTCTATTACTACTGCAAAGACAAAAGAAAAATACTGTAATTCTACTTATTTTAAATGTACATTACTACTTAGTTTTACAGGTACTACCTTGTAAGTATAGCAGAAATGCAGCTAGTACCTCTGAGTATCTTTTTTTTTTTTTTCTGTCAGTTGCCTCCGGGCTTTTACTTCTTTGAAAATGTACAATGTTGCTGATACAGGACTTCTCTGCAAAAAGACTCAATATGGAAATTCGTGTTTTAGACAAAAAGCATTGTGGAAAATCCTTTGGCAAGAAAAGGTTTTGATCTTAACCCTAAAGGTTAATTTTAATAGTTTAGGGTGAAATCCAAACAAAATTAACATTTATTTCATTTGACTTTAATTTAATCATAAGTATAATTTGTGCAAGTATAATGTGTTTAAATGGAACTTTATGTATAACCCTTTATCCTTTAAGTCACCTGAGAAGGAAGAACATCTATCCTCTGACATCCTAAAACTTCCTTCTATTCAGCAAATCTCCAGAGATTATAAAATGAAGTAGCAAAATCTGAGTTTTATTCAGAGATTCTTCAATATTTCTTTTCTGTTTTTTTCTTTGAATATTCTCACAGATAAAACAACAAAACGAAAACAGTATATATTGTTATCTTCAGTTTCTGTGTTTCATCACTGCACCTGTAACTGACGAATGCAGTCAGTTTATAGAAGAAAGTTAAGGGGGACTTAAGCTTTGTATAAAAGTTCAAGTTCTTTTAATATTGCTCTGTCTTTAACATTGCCAAGGGAAATGTCGCGTCTTTGTGCTTACACAAATAGGCGGTTAAAAGTCTCCTTAACAATAGAATTGATCTTATTTATTGCATATTTTATATTCTATTACAGTTGGTAATATCTGATTCATACCTCTGTGGGATTTTTTTTCCCTTTTCACCATCCAGAAGGAACATAGTCAGAAATTTTTTATATAGAATAAGGACGTATTCTGGAAATATTTCAAAGTTTATTTCAATCTATCTTCTATTCGTATCACAAGGAACAGGATCACTGGGAATAGATTTTCTGGGTGTTCAGAACATGGCAATTATTTCTCCTTGTCATGTACGTGTATGTATATGCCATTAAAATAGTTCACATAAACTACAGTATTTTGGGGGAAAGGAATGTCCTTATCTGAACTTGTTAATAATTTGAACACTAACCCTATTCTAACACTACTTAATGGTACAGGCAGTTTTATAGATTCCTTTTTTAAGAGGCTTTTTTCCAGATTTTTTTTTTATTTACAAAAGCTAGGCCATATATGAGTGTCCAGCATAGGTGATATTTGACATGTCAACTGTGTCAACCACATATGATTGAAAACACGTTGTATTTCATGTGCTGTGATATCTCAGTTGCTCAGGAGGGACAAACGAGCGGCTGGGCAAGAACATAACTTTCCCCACATTGTTCTACCCTTTACATCATTTTTCTATATGGCAAAGACAATCTTAGTGTCCGTCCTCCAGTAAGACTATGAAGATGGTGGTATTGATCACCTTAGCAGAAGTAAAGGAGAAGGGTTATATCCTCAAGGATTCAGTATTGGCCAGATATCAACAGAATATTATGTTGTAACTCTTTTTTTTTTTTTTAATGGTCAGACCTGCAGTAAGGTGTTTTTTTCCGGGATAAGGATTCAGTAGGCAATACCTGTAAAATGCTGACTGAAGCTTCCTTGCCCTCACCTTCAACCTGAGGTGGCATCTTCTATAGGGGTTGTCCATACCTACCTCTGTAAGCTCATTAATCTACCTGTGCAGCGCCAGCGATGCTCTGTCACCGCACAGCCCCTTGGCCTTTCTCCAGCTTTTCCTCCTCCTCAGCTGTTCAGCTGTCGCACAGCGGGTGGGGAGCGCTGCCTGGTAAACCAGTGCTCAGATTGATTGCGAATGCAAACAAGAAACAAATAAGCAGAGGTCCTTGGCCTTTGAAACAAGTGAGTATCGTCTGCCAAGAGGATCAGGTTCCCAGTTACACTGCCCTGTCCTCTGTCCATTTCCAGTTGGCTCCACAGAAGTAACTAGGTCTGGACTAAGGCTTACGATTTTGGACAGCAATGAATTCTCTGTGTGTGCCCTATTTTTTGAGGTGTTTATATATAAACACACAAGTTCCCAGTATCTCACAGCTTTTTGTCTCTGCTGCATGAATAAGGGTTATTCTTGTATAGCCTTGGCACTGTTTAGAACAGGGGCACGTTTACAGTAGGCTGTTGTCAAATGGTAAATTTTATTTGAACCAAATGTGATATCGCATGCTTTCCTTTAGTGATTTTATATTTTTGTAATATGTCTGCTGCAGATCATAGAAATGAAGGGAGCACGTAACTTCTGGTAGGCCCAGGACCACCGAATCTAAATACTGCTGCCTGGTTACTAAATTTTGCTTAAAATTGTCTGGCTTAAAATAAAAAAAGTACTTATCAAATGAAGTAATTGGGTAACCTTATTCTGAAGGCTATAATCTATGTGAGTGAATAAGGACACTTAGAAACATAAAGTGAAAAGAAATTCTTGGCTCCAGTTATTTTATTCAGGCAGAGCTGCACTCCTTTAATCTAATTTAACAAAAAAAAAAACAGTAAGCAAACTTTAAGTTCTTTTGCCAAAAGAAGCAAGAAGAAAGCCAAACCTCTTTCCTCTGTGACAGTAAAAAGAGAGACAGGAACAGAAGGCATCGCTAGTCATTTCACACTCTCCTGTAGAATTATACTGAAGGGAAAATACCACTGAACAGTACGGAAAATACAGAATTCATGAGCAAAGGAATATTAGCTATAATCTTTTCTTCCTAGTGAAATTCTCAAAGCAGAAATCGTGAGTGCTGCATTATGATTGTAGAGACTTCTACTAGAAAATATCTGAAGTGCAGTAACACTTTCTAGTCTCCTCCATTTCAATTCCTATCCAAGCATCAGTTCTCTGTCCGATAGAGAACTAGCCCTTCTCTGACACTGCAGCATCTCATGGGATTGTAATGGTCAGTCAAAACTGGTTTAAGGTGGCCCTGCTGTTGCTCAGGTATGTCTTCCTTATACTTACAGGTATTCGGGTTATATGCTTCTGAAAATATAATATCTTGCGTGGAGTTAGTATGGCTTGTTAGAGAGCTGCTGCTAAATTACCTCATACACAGTAATATTAGCTCTGGCCTGATCTGACAGGTATTATTGTGATTACAAATTAAGTGAGCTCCCTGGAAATATTTTCTTTAGGCTTTCCCTAGCCCATATGCTTCCTCTTATTTTGCTGGTTAATGAAAACTCCTTCATCATCTCTCTTTTTGTTCAACAAGCGAAGACGGGGAGCATCCTGTGCCTCTTCCCACTGCCCACGGTGCAGTCCCCTCCTGAGCAGTCTTGGTTCATCTCTACAAAAGCGAATATGAATTCAACAAAACGCTGTTGATCTGACTTTGATTTTGCAATTTATTGATCATTTTACAAAGCCAGATCATTATTCTCAACATGAACACTGGTGTTTTTTTTTCATACCATTGTATGTCATGCGCTGGATCAGTGGAGCACAGCTTCAATTTTGCCCACTTTATAGAACTCAAGTCCATATATTTTATCAATAATGGCCATTTGAATGAGAAATTACACAGTTCTTTAAGGGTTTTTTCATTAACTAGCTATCTTTAACTTCTTGCTGAGCAGAGGATTTTTGTTTGTTTTGCAAAAGAAGAAGAAATTTTATTCCTCTGTGGCACTGTACTGGAAAATATGGGTTTTCCTACATATAGAACTTGTCTCAGATGCTTTCTTCTGTACCCATAACACTTAACAATACTTCCTAAAGTTTGGTCATACCTATGCAATTTTAAAATACACATGCTTATATACATTGCTACTATACACCAGAGCTTTTTGTATGTGATAACAGATATCGGATTTCCACTTCTCTTCAATGTCTAAACTCTTGAAGGCAAATATTAGCCTACCTAGAAAAGACGGAAAAATCTTTACAGAAACTCATGCATCTGTCCTTATGAATAAGATCATCAAGCAACCTGAATTCTCCAGCCTACATGGCCTGAACTCGAAAATTATTCTGAACCAGAAAAGTCCATGGGATAGATATTCCTGTAATAACAAAAGAAAGACTGTTCCATAAATACTGGTGTTTGGGGCTGGGGGAAATAGGGCATGCTGATCTGCCTGTTTTGTACTCTCTCATTTCACAGGAAATAGCTACAAAAAATAAGAGGCACATTAGGGTGTTAAGGTGATAATAGACAGCAGCAAGAAGGGACTCCAGTGGGCGATAAACCACCACAACACAAATGTGTGCAAATGGGAAATAACAAAGTCTCTTGCTGTTGCTGCAGAATAGATAGCTTGAGATGATCTTAATTTGATGCTGCCTATGAAATATACACAGCATGCCAACCTGCTTAGGTTTGTTCCCTATTTGATATTGTTTATTTCAGAGACTGTAATGCTGTGCCAAATATGGTTAAATACACTATTTTTTTCCAAATGTATAAGTCAATATTCAGTGCTGTTCAGGTAATGTATATCTAAGTAGTAGTAAAAAAGCTTAGGGACAAGAACTGTCCTTTTAAATTTTCCTTGTCTAATTAGAGTGAAGTAGAGCTCTGAGCAACATTGAAACTGATAGGAAAAAAAAGCAAATCAAATAAAATTCAGAATAATTTGAGAATATGTGGTGAAGAAGGCAGAGGGATAAAAGAATAGTTGATCATTCATGATAACATTGCACTGTAAACAAGTGTTATGTGACATGAACTTGAAACACTACAGCAATCTTTTCTAATCTTTACAAATATGTCAACTAAATGCACCATAAACAGTTTCCATGGTTTGATCTAATCCACAGAAGTTTGATCTGTTTTTATTAAGGAAAAAAAATAATAATAAAGGAACGCAGTTTAATTTCATGACAATAGAGGTGCAAGCACCTGCTGAACATGTTCTTTCTATATTGCTTTTTTATATTGTTTTGCTTTGTTTTACTTACGTAAGAATGATCATGGTGTGGAAATTACTGTAAATAATGCATTGCCTTTCTGCATATAGACAAGAGCAGGCTGAATCTGCCAGGTGAGGTGTTTGAAGCAGTATATTTACTAAGTTGTTCTGGCTGCTTGCATTTCATCTTATTTTATCTCCCTTGCCACTGAACAATCTGAACGGACAAACAGAGTCTGACACGTAAAAAAGGGAACTAAAAAGGGTAAGAAAGTGTCAAGGATAGTCAGTAAGAGTATTGGACTACTGTGCTGTCAGCTGAGAAACTAAGACAAAGAAGGCTGTATCACTACTTCTAGCGTTATTATTAATAGCATATGTGGCAAATTCATTTGACTCAGATGAGATAAATTTGATCAGCAGGTGATTTTAAAAAATACTGTAGTTCATTATTCAATTTATAAAAAAACTTTCTCAATCCAGTATATTGGAAAATAGCATAAAAGCCAGACCATATAAGCAATCTATCACTGCAGAGTATCACTTTTTTGCTACTGATAAGATTATTCTGAAGAAGTATGACTGAGATAAACTAAAAAGCTACGAAGTAGGTAACTCTTAACTGAAAACCATTGTCATGGTAAAATTTAACATTCTTTGGGGAGAGAAATATTTCTAGGGTGGCAGTCATGCTAGTATAAATCACAAAGGAAGCACTTCTTTAATTAGGCACATGTAGGGAAAGAGAGATCTTATATAATTGAGCTATTGAGCAGCCCAACCTTTCAATCTGAAATGTATATTCATTCTAGCACAGGTCAGCAACTGGCTGTCAAACCTTTCAACACTTCTCTGCAGGAATGGTCTGTGTCTTTCCAATTCTGGGAAGATTCAATTTGGTCATTGGCAGAAGTTTCCAGTATTACTTGAAATTCATCCAGTCAAATGAATTCTACATTTCTGAGTGTGAATGCCGACAGCCAAGAGCAGTGCCAACATTAATTTATCCTTATATATGAGCATAACGTCATGGAAGGCCAATTTACCCAGTCTGTCTCCCAGACAGCACAAAATTGTTACCATATTTCTAGCAGGTTCTTTTCCTAAGCTAGTTTAAAAGATTGTATTGTCCTTCAACATTGAGTATGTGATAAGAAGGGATGGCTGATACATATCTAAGACTTTTCTTAATTTGCTTTATTTTACATCAGCAGGCACATGGCAGGCAATTTCTGCCTTCTTTGCATAGAACTCTGCTATTACTGCTGAAGAAACTGAATGTTAATCCTGGATTTGAAAAGAAATTTAGCTAAAACTGTACCCTCCAAATAGTTCAGAAGAAACTAACTGTAAACTAAAAATCCTTGTTTGCAATTACTGTTCCAGTGCTCTTGAGGTCTTACCAACATCCTCCCAAAGAGAATAGAAAAAGATTTAAGCACTCTAAAGTCAAGTCAAAAGTGTTCAACCAAGTTCAGCATGCAGAAGCATTAAATGGATTTTTTTTTTTCTCCTCCAGATTTTCATTCTCCTTTTAGTCAGGACTCCACTGGGTTGCCTGGACCTCTCACCCTCACTTTCTGTATTATCTTAGTCAGACTGCACATACCCATTTTTTTTATTTCAATTTGCTTTATGTAACTGCATATTCAACTACAGTCTTAGAAATGCAATTACCAACACTATGGCCAAGACTTGCTACATAAGTAGCCTAAAAAGGCCCAAACACCAGTAATTTCAGGCAGGGAAAAGACATTTTTTTAATGTATCTACATCTACTGCTGAATGTAGATGCACTAAAGAATTTAAATTACTGTGACAAGTCACCTACTCCTGATAAATACCGCAGTGAGAAATTGTGTCATCAGCCTAGTTATCCTTTTTACAGAAGTGCATAGGAAGGGAGATATACCATATTAAAATAAAGAAAAAAGCAAACGATGTTTTTTGCATATTAAAATGATCTCTTATGAAAAAACGGCTTGGTGCTTTTATATAGAATCAGGTCAGAAAGGTTTTGTTGCTAAAATTATATTTTAAAGATAATTTTGGTGTTGTGAAGTAAGAATTTAATTATATGGTTGTAGCACTGTGAGTGGATGTTCCCATCTGGAGAATACTCAAGCTGAGATTAGGAACATCCTAGTTAAGTTTACAGACATCAGTAGAGAACACCTCGTATAATAGCAGATCTGTATTTACTTTGCAGTGTAAAGGGTGCCAATAAGATGACATAGCTGAACATTAAATATTATTCTATAATCACGTTAAGAAATCTACACAAGATGCCAAAAGCAAAATGTGACAAAAGTGTATTACATTAACATAAACCCTAGTGTGTTCACATTACCAAAGGGCAGAAAATGATACCATGTAGTCGTTGTCAGCGGAGGTTGATGTTGAACTTACTGGGTGTCAGTATTGTCACCAGGGGCCTTATGTCTGCCGTTGTTTTGCTCTCCTGTGCTGCCTGGGCTCACGTGCTTTTGTTCCTTCCCTGCCCATGTCCTCCCGCAGTGCCCTGCCCTCCTCCTGTACCCAGTTTTGCAGAGTTGGGGTGGTGTTACTTGCATGGCTTCTCAGCTCAGGAGTGAAGATAGGCTGAGCACCTCTTTCTCTCTGCCTACACGTTGCCTTCCTCCCCTTAGTTAGCAAAGTGCAGAATAAGCTGCTTCACATGTTGAATTGGTAGCGGTAAGATTCAGCTCCTAATTAAAGCACTTGTGTCTACAAATCAGGGTCTCGATGGCTCTCACTACTGTCAGTAGCAATCTACAGTCAATGGAGGTTGGAGCGCTTGTGGCTAAGGTTTCCCTGAGGTACATGCCAAATTGCTGCTGAGCAAAACTGACCAATATTGAATTCTGGAGTCCATTGATTGCACTGTCTGTATTGCCGTTGCCTGTGTTGACTACAGCTTCCTTGATTATTACTGGAGTTTAGATATGCTCAATGTGGACACTCTAATATCAAACCAAATCTTTCTTAGTCTTTGATCCCAGAAAAATGTTTAAGGAATAAGATTGTGGAAGGAGGAGGTAGAGGGCGAGGGTTTTGGTATCAAAACACGGAGAAACACAGTGGGGATGCCAACACTTCCTTGAGCTGCTGCCTCTACCATGGAATAAGATTCCCAAAGAAAAATCCCATCCAAGCAGCTGCACTAGATTGGGTGAGAATATGGGACACTCTTCCCCTGTTGCGCATGAAATCCTAATGACTGTTTCAAGTAGGCTTAATAGCAGCAAAGCATGTAATGAAACCATAACTTACCCACAATGACATGGCGCATTGTGGATTCAAAGAATAAGTCTTACAAATAAGTGTCCAGCACTTCCGTGAGGGAACTACATTGTTGGAGGGACACAGGGGATTTTGTTTATTTTAAAATAGTGCTTCTTAGGTTTGCTCTGTGATCATTTCCGTTGTAAAGGACCTCTGGGGGTCCAACCTCACTTGGCTCAAAACCAACTTCAAAGATCACATTGATCTGTAAACTGTGTCAACAGCAAAATCAAGTTCGTGGGGTTGTATTTAGTGTACTTAGCCCAAGCTGACTCAAATTGTACTGCTTGCAGACGGCTAAAAGCAGAGTCAGGAAGCGTTCTAACTGGGAGCCCGGGACTTCTTGCCGAGTTCCTTTGAGAAATCCCACAAGGAAGAAAATCTCTTCTGTTATACAAATTCCTGCTCTGCTTTGCACCTGCATCCTGGGGCTATGATAATTCAGTTTATGCAACAAGTGGAATCTGAATTATTTCTTGAAAATCCTTGCCTTTTTTTTTTTTAATAGGATCTGTTTTACATAAATTGTCTTGTTTCAAGAGGAAAAATATTAGTGCTTGTAGTGGTTTAACCCCAGCCAGCAACTAGAACCACATAGCTGCTTACTCACCTCCACGCGCTTTTTTTCCCTCCAGAAGGGTGCGGGGAAGAGGGGGGAAAAAAAGGAGGGGAAAGGGAGAAATAAAACTTCAGGGGCTGAGATAAAAACAGTTTAATAGAAACAATATCAGAAAAGGAAAAATAACAATAATAATAATAATGACATGGGTCACTCTCACCACCTGGTGAATTGGCACTGTTCTGAGTGAACGCAGATTCCTGCCCCCCCGCTAACCCCCATTTATATACTGAGCATGACGTCTATGGTACAGAATATTTCATTGGCCTTTCCATCCTTCTGTCTATGCTTCTATGGGAAGCTGAAAAAAGTCCTTGAATAATGTAAATATCTCTAAGCAACAACTAAAACCAATAGGTATTATTGACATTCATTTCACAGCAAACGCTACAAAGAAAATTAACTCTTTCCCAGCTGAAACCAAGACAGTGCTCCAAACAGTGATGATGAATATATAAAGTGTGTGTGTGTATATATCTCATACATATATGGTATGAATATAGGAACTGAGTATTTATCATAGCTATTACCACTTTTCACACAGTCCTTGGATAGATCCATTTTAAAGGCAAATAATGTTTCGGAGTCCTAGATGAGCAAATTGGCTGAAATTTTTTTCCCCCTTTATTTATGCTATGACGTATTTTGGTGTTCTAGTACAGATAACTTGATGTCCTGTTTCCTGGCTTTCCTCCAGTTCTCCCATTCATGACCTACTTCCACACCATTTTAAACAATAAATGGTAATAATCTCAAAAAGAAATATGCTTATATATAACGTTATCAAAAACCTCAAAAGAATGAAAGCCAATCTGAAGGCAAGAATAGTGATATAGTTTTGGTCCATGTTGTAATAAATATAGAGAAGTGATACAATTTTGGCCGTATGATTCCAACACAGTCCACATTACATAGTTTTAATATTTTTAGAAGAAATTTATACTTTATAATTTCTGTAATAGAAGAATCAAATTCTTTCCTTTTAGCCAACCAAAACCTATTCACTTTTGCTGTGCAATTTAGTCTAATTCATTTAAATTTGGTGATTTTGATAAGCATTATTTGGCACAACAAAGTATTGGCTGTGTTGGTTCATTCCTACAGTTTCATATCACTTTGTTACATAACATTAGTTTTTTTAAATTGTTATCACTTCTGATTAGTTCAGCAGACAATTTTGAGTGGTTTTCTACGAGGTAAACCTTGACTTCTTTATACATCACCACTTACGTATCATCTCTCAACTAAGCATCACTCCATTGAGTCTTTTCTTTCATACTGCACAATATGTTTTTATATGCTCTATAATCTAGTATATGCTGTTTTACCAGGCTGTAGTCTTGTTCACAGCTGTGTGCCTTTTTTAGCTGTTAATTTGTAGACCTTTTTAATTTGTTTAAAAATATGCTCAATTTGTTGTTGTATTATTCTCTCAGTAGGAACAGAATCATCTTATTACAGGCCTTTGACCTAAAACAGTTAAGAGGAAGTTACTATTACAGTCCTGTCCATAAAATGTTTAGAATTATCATTACAATGTTTTGAGAACCCTTCTTTCTTTCTAAATGGAATGCCAGCACATTACACACTGCCATGTTATTAAGACATGCAACCTGCTAATGTTATCTACCTCCTCTGTATCAGGAATCTGTGCTTTTGAACAGCTTTGTTAATCTGTTTTCCCATAAAAAGCACTAGTATGAACTCACAGAAAATGCATAAATTCCATCCTGGGCCTGAGAAATGAACGCTGATAAAAAAAGGTATATTATAAAGGGACATGTATTCAGAAATTTTTTTTTTATTTTCTAGTAGACCAATATTTATTTTCTGGACTTCAGCTCTCTCTTTCTCCTCCTGGCCACTCCCTCCCCCCCTCCGTCCCCTTAGAAATGGTGCAACTAACAGTGTTGCCCACAGTAAACAAAAACAGAAAACTAAACAAAAAAGCTAAAAAGAAAAAATAGGTTGAATTAATTCTGGCTTGAAATAGATTTTGATGCAGACAAGTGTGGCCCAGGTAACTGACTTTGTACAAGTTTCATTCTTCTCTAATATTTCGTTCCTTGGTAGATTTGTGATGAGTTTATTCAATTGTCAGCTGAGCATATTTTAGGATCCCAGTAAAGTTACTTCATTCCTGATGGAAAAATTACTTTTTCAGTTATGAACAGGGAGGAAACAGTTTGCTAAGCAGAGTCTGCATTTCTTCTCTTCCAGTCATGAAGCTGTTGCTAAGAAACAATGGTGATTTTACTTTCATGAATATATTTTTCATGATGTCTGAGAAAGAAGCCTAATCACTTTGGATCTAGTTAATATTTTTGAAACTGAATTTAAAATGTTGTTCCTTCATGGTGGTGTTCTGCTCACTTTAGAACCGTAATGGATTAAAAAATAAAGATGATTTCAGTGAAATGGTATTCCCATGTCCCACAGTTAGGGGGTGATAGGATAAAATGAATGCCTCAAAATGTGATGGTAAAAACCAACAGGAGGTATGATTAAAGCATGCACATGTCTTTTGTTAAATGGTATGGTATCTTTTATTCCCATCAGACTCAATTAGAAACCAACTGATAAGTCCTTTCACTTATTCTTGTTGTATGGGAGACCTCTCACATAACTGATTCCTCCTTTCTTTTATTGCTTTTGAAAGTCTAATTTCCCTTGATAACAATCAGTTTTGTCAAGTGACAGAAAAAGTAATTAAAGATGTTCATAACTAACTCATCTCTCTGCCAACAAACTAAATAGCTAAACAACTGTTTAAGAATGACAACAATAACTAGACTTTATGAATGATGGAAAATTGGTCTCATATTATTTGTCCCAGTAGATATAGTGGTGGTGGTATTGATTTCCATACAACCAAAGTGCAATGATTCAGAATTATAGATATTGCCCTATTGAATACTGATGAAAGCATAAAAAGAGTCATCTGTATTACAAGATAACATCATGTTCCTCAAACTGCACTCGTTTGCTGCACTGAAAGTGAAGAATAAATTCAGACAGTCATAAGGTATGATAACCTGAAAAAAAACCCCTACTTAAAAAAAAAAAATAAATTAATTGAGTACCGATTTCTTTCTTGTGAAAAGAAGAGCTGGATATGGTGACCTTTTAAAGGACACTGAGTAATTGGTCTGTACATTTTTCTTCATTCCTCGAGACGGATATATAAGGCTAAGAAAACTGACTTCTTGATCTCAAAGCTTAATCATTGACCCAACCTCTGTTTTGAATATCTTTATTACTGTGTTTCAGAGATGATGCTTAGCAAAAACTATTATGAGAAAATGTTGGCTGTGTTTTGTAATATCATTAGGGAATGCATTACAGAATAAGTCCAATAAAAATCTTAGTTAACCTCAAGACTGGAGAACAGGTACATTAAACAAACAACATTTTTTTGCATTACAAAGTAGACAACATCAGTAGAAATGTTTTAGATTTGCAACCATCATAGCAAACAGAACTGTTGGGTGTATCACTGAGACAAATGTAAGTCTTGTATATGTGTTATGCAAACAAATGGTAAATGTACTGCTTAAAATCCTGACACATACCAGTGTGATTGCACTTACCATGTTATCTGAAATTGGAGCTTGCATCAATTACTTTTCTCAAACTCTCAAAATACTTGCTCAGAAAAGTCAATTGCAGTTGGCAGCCCTATTTCTTTCTACCATGTTATGAGAATTTATATCTGTACAACACTAAACAATATACATTCAATTTGGTGGTTTCTAAAAAAAAAGTCACACATGTATCAGTAAGTACNCTTGTCCTTACAAAATGTTCATTTGATTTTTGGTTTGTCTTTGGCAAGTTTATTTTCTTGGGACTAGTTTCCCCCTGAACTCACTGATGTTATCTACATATGTACTTATATATCCAGCAAGAATAGATATGTATGTGTGTATATATATACACATTTCCAGCGTATACGTGTATATATATACACATATGCTGGAAATGCTTACGGCCATTGGGGTGGAATAGATGTGCTATGCACTGGTTAAGCAAGTCAAGTAAAAGGTTTTCTGACCCCAAAATCTGAAGGAAGGTGACATAATGTAGCCAAAAAAAAGGGGGAAAAAATTACTTATTTTCTTAGTAACTGCTATACCTACTACAAACTAGCTTTTATTCTGCCTGAAGGTAAGGACTTGATGATAGCTGATTAGCCACAGGGAGATGTTAATTTGTTGATTTTATGAGTTTCCAAAGCCATATATTTTTTGAGAGTCTTCCATGCAATCAGTTTTGAAGTATGTGTTGCAAGCCTGTATAATAATAAATAAAAAAACCCCCCAAACAATTAAAATGGAGAACTTCTGCCAGAGCACCATACTTTTTAGGAGATTAGAGGACAGGCAAAGCTTAGTGCCTTCTGCGTGAAGGCAGGTTGTTTATAACAACACAGGAAGAAGCAGCCAGGGAAATTTGGAAAGAAAGAGATGTGGTAAGAAAAATTGTCATTGTAAATACTTTTTTTTTTTTTACTCCTTTCCCCTTACTTCTTTTCCCCACCTCTTGAATTTCAAACTTCACTCGGCACAGACTATTTTTGTTAGCTAGTAGCAAATGTCCCATTAGTCTATTTTATTTTTGATCATTTCCATCATGATTTCTAGATATCTTAATCTTTGCAGATACTGTACCTATATAAATTAGCACTACTGAAGGATTTAGAGGGTTTCTCAGCTCAAAGCTCTAGAGGACAGCAGGGGTTAGATAGAATTTCTTTACATTTCCCGGGTGCTTTATTGCTAAGACTAGAAAAGGTGCACATAAAAGAACAGAAACTCTGAAAAAGGTAAAAGTACAGGGTGTTAAATTGAAGATCTGCCTTGACTGGAGAAGTTCATTATACCAGATTGCCTTTAATAAATAAAAAAAAAACCCAAACAACAAAACAACCAACAACAAAACCCTCAGCAGAATTTGTGTGGGATTGTAATCATCGTAAAATCAATTACAATGGCGATTGTAATTGTCCTAATTCTCAAATAGCTGCTTCTGTTTTGGTTCCAGGTTCTACTTCCCCCTCCCTGGATAGTCAGGGCTATTGCTGGCAGTCCCCAGTGGCTCTGAAATTCCTCGCTCCTCCTACTGGTGGTTTCTACCACCGCATGAGAAGCACCTGCACACAGGAGCCATTCACCCTTTTCTAGCGCATTTTGACCATATTCTTGAGCGGCTTTAGTAAATAACTGAAGCACTTTAAGTAAGTAAATTTTGGTCCACCTATATCAGGAAAACTGCACCCAAACCACAAATAGCAATTTGCAGTCCTTATCACAGCTATAAGGGAAAAGGCAACCGCTTCATGGTAAGAAGATTTCTGGAAGACTTTGTTTTTTGTTGAAATAATTGTAGTATATTCCACAGCAAAGCAGCAGATCGCAGACTAAGCCCTTTATACCGGGAAATTGTCTGACAGAGCAGCTTGTGTGGGGACAGAAGCAGATCTCACTGAGGGGAATCTCTAGCCAGGAATCAAATGCATTTTTATTTTTATTTTTTTTAATATGACGAATCTGATGTATCTGTTGGGGCAGGTTTCAGGAGTTCTAATAATTTAAAAAAAATAGAAATAAGGGGGAGAAATTTCATAAAAGTTGAACAGGCAGTGGTGGAAATAAAAAGAGGGTGGCAAAAGGAGCCGGACACCAGAGTGCTATCTGAGTAACTCCCTGCCCCCATAAACTGCCAAGTAAGTCCTTGCTTGCCATACAATTCTGTTTCTCCCTACAGAAGAAATCAGGGCTTGTAATAATGTATTTTTAGAATGTTAAATAGTAGACAAGGGTGTAAGTTATCACATATCTTCTTTTCCCATGTTTTCTAAAGCTCTATTAATATTTCTAAATATTTCATAGCCTCTGGTATCATCTGAAGTCCCACTCAGTAATATTTTACTGCAACAACACTGAAACAAGGAAGCTCTCTCTTCCCTCTTTCTCTTTGGCAATGGTATAAGCTAGAGATGTTGTTAATGGAGTACAACAAATGTAAGCATCAGTTTCTGTAAACACTAAGAAGATCTNCGTAAGCATCAGTTTCTGTTAACACTAAGAAGATCTACCTCCTTTGCACGGTGCTGGGCAGCACACTGTGCAGATTACTCTGACTGCACTGAATTTCTTCTTGAAAGTAGTGTTGATCAAGTCTTGTCTCATAGTACTGTGCTGCATAACATTTCTTCTGCTTCGTTGCCCCCCTGCAAATTTGTGGTAAGTCAAAGACTAGCGAAGTGCTGGGATTCTGATAGATGAAAGGCACCAAAAAAAAAAAAAAAGTCCAGTATTATTATTCAGTATTTGGTAAGAGAAAGAGAAGATACAAGATATATCAAGCAGAAGAGGGTGAAAGCACAGAAGAGGTCAGAACTAGAATTGAAAAGAGTTTTGAGTTGTAAAAAAAATGAGCTTAATTCAACTGTGGGGAGTGCAATCCACATAGGACTGTGGCAATCGGATTTCTAGAACACATAACCCATAAGAAAAGACTTAAAGGAACAAGGTGGTTCACTCTAGAAGTCTTTGTCTAAGAATGAGGGCAGATAATGGTCTCCATGAAAAGCATCTAAAAAGAAAAGGATAAAGATTATCCGTGCCCTTTATGGACAAATTCAGCAAGGATAGGTTATACATTATGAAAATCCAGTTAGAAAGGTTGCTAAGTCTGAAAATAGATTGGATGGGTATATTGTCAGCCTAGTTACTGGAACTACTTAGGCAAACAAAGCAGAAGACAAAGTAATCTAGATGCATGCAATTGTTTATATGTGACAGATTGCCTTTAAAAGGCATGTGCTGGGAAGGATAAATTTACTCTGTGCAGAAGGCTGCAACCAATTTTCTCTGAGTGTTTGACCCTTCCTATTGTTGTCGATCCCAACGTGCCCGCCGTTAATGCTGAAGTAATGCAATACAAATAAAACAGATGCTCTGACCTTCCAGTGTGCTACACAATGTTCAAACAGGGTGGGTTTTTTTGCTGCTATGTAAGTAGAAAAGAAACTACACTACAGTCAGTAAAGTAGACTGAAAATCCATTTTGTATAGTGCTCAAAGGGCGTAGCCTTTGACAGTGTAACACCTTAAAGTCACCTGAGAAAATTTTTGTCTAATTCTTTTCTCTTATTTCACAACACAGAGCAGAATAATTTCTTTTTCAGTGGAGCACAAGGACAATAATATCAGCTGGCAGTATCCAGCTTTTTCACCTTTCTTACCCTACATAATGTTGAACTTTCAAAAAAAAAAATGGCAAAGCTCCTTAAATTTTATTTCTATAGTCTATTTAAAGAGCATGTTAGTCACAGCAGCAGGTCAAATGATGTAAGAGCTTGAATGTTGCAGCTAGAGAACACATTGCACTGTACAGTCACCCACTGTTATGCTATTTATGAATAGTTTGTAATTTAAACATAGCTGGAAAAGTTCACTGGAATAAAACATGCTCAAAACCAATAATGAACAATTTTTGCAGTGCTTTTTCCTTAAGGACGTAAGATACTCTCCCCCCGTCATCAGTCCAATTAGTCCTTAGCTGCTGAAAACTTTATAAGGAGAGGGACAGGAACTTCCCTACAGGAAATACCTGTATCCAAATAATTAGCCCTTCATGCTGTTAAATAAACTAACGTACAACCTTTTTAAAATTATCCTATAACATCATTTTTCTCTCCCTTTGCACTCCATCCCAAACTGCCATTGCACCATGAGTCCACCTCGGTGGGGCACTGGGAAACGGTCTCTGTTGGTTCTTTAAAGTGTCCTTGCTCTTGGTATGCAACACTATTTTGTTGGCATGTAGCAAAGACATTTTTTTTGATCTAACGGAATAAATGATTCTGCGTGATGCTCAAAAATGTGTAGAAAACCTCTTTTCTGTTTTTTTCAAGCAGAATTATTGAGACTTCACAGAGGACACCATGGAGATTTTCCATTTCATAGAGATTATGAATAATTTAAGAACGAACAGTGAAAGGAGTTGACTACATTTTAAGACAAACCTTAATCATTGACTTTTATTTAAGTTTTGCCTGATCTATCTTTCAGAAAATGGAATTTTAGAAATAGTATACTGCATCATAGTTCTAGTGTCAAGCATACTGGCATGTGCATCTTTTTTGTATTAATCTGCAGGTGCAAACAATTAAAAAGTTTAGCTATATTACTTATGAATAGCCTCTCTTTTTTTTTTCCCCCAAATAATTCTGTCTCCTTCCGTTTTATTCAGTATACATTGAAAAATATAGCTTTGTTTGTTCAATTTGTTTTTATACATGCATTACCTAATGATCCAGTGGACTCCCCAACTTCATATTTACGTAGAGAGGTAACTTTTACATTATCTAACATTTTCTTTTAAAGTCAATCCATACGTGATCTGTAACTGTGACTAACTCAGTCAATAATTAGTTATGCTGGACTAGCTTTTGGAGACTAGAAAATTAACCAGTCTACCATACACCTGATATGGTTGTGAACAGAAAGTAAATTTTCTCTCAGTAAGTATTGATATTAGGCTTTGTGAAATCTGCTTTGAGAACTCAAATATATATCCTGGCTTCCTTGGATCCACACTATTCAAGATTGTTTGGATTAACGAGTTGTGTGAATCACAAAATATGCTGTGTACATTATAGGATAATAGAGTTTTATCATTCCCTTTATCTCAACTAATCCTTGTTCTGCTCTGTTCCTGGTGGGAGCAGCTTCTTCTGCTTCTTATGTCAGAGGGGACTTCTGTGGGCAGTAGGGTAGAGGTTTTTACAGATCCTACAGAGAGATGAGCTGTGCAGCACAGACGTCCCTGAGACTTGTGTGGGAAACCCTTGTGTTTCGGCTTGATTCAAGATTAATTTGGAATACATACTTGTTAAAAGTCTCCTAGAGGCAGGCAGTATCATGTCTTTAATTAAGAGGTATTGTGAAGATGCAGAAATTTGAATAGGGAATAACTAACAGTTTGCATTCTGTGAGATCATTGCTCAAAGAGGATATAAAATCTCCTTTTAAGAGATCACNGCTTTTAAGAGATCACATTGTCTTACGTTAGAAAGAGAACCCGTTCAAAAGGAGAAACATCTTGTTTTGTGTCTCCTGCTTATGCAGGAGTCCAGTGTTGAAGGTCAGAGGAGACTGAAGAGCATTTTTACAAAGTCTAAAATTTCAAACTCATTCTCAGGTTAAGCTATANATTTTTACAAAGTCTAAAATTTCAAACTCATTCTCAGGTTAAGCTATACATATATATGTGTATTCTGTTTTGGTACGTTTTCATAAGGGTGTGACTGCAAAATTCAATTATCTGACATTTTTTGATTATTCAGTCCTCTCAAAGTCTAGTTTACTGCTTTGGTTCAGTTCAACTCCAGTAAATTCAGTCTTCCCCTAAATTAAAGGAACATTTTTAGGATCTGAGAGGGAGGGGGCCTGTTAGTGTATTAATTATTTAAACTATTTATGCAAGTGTTGACCAAGCCTCTTTTTCATTTGGTCTTTGTGGAAAGGGCTTAGCTTTTCCTCCTTCACAAGGCAGTTTGCTTTCTGGTTCGTCGTGGTTTTGGGGTGAGTTATTATTGCACATCTATCCTGATGTGCAATAACTTTTTATGGTGGTCAGTACTTATTCATGAGGGAAAGGGCTGAGAGACAGCACTCCCAAAATATTTGTCCTTCACTCCTGCCATGAAAATTGCTTTTGAATGATCTTATCGGGCCTATCGGGCAGGGCCTGGGCATCAGGGGGCCTGGTGTGAGAAGAGGCTATGGCTTGCCTTGTGCTGGCCACAGACAGCTCTGAAACAGAGCCAGCGGGTGACGTACCAGCTCAGGGACACCCTTGGGGACTGCAGGTGGCCCCATGCAGGGCAAGGACACTGAGAATCATGGAGCCGTGGAGGAAAGGCAGCAAGAAGCACGGTGAAGTGGCAGAAAGAATCCAACGCACACATAACCCCAAACTTCTGCGCCACCACTCATGTCGCAGGAGGAATTGGGGACGGGCTGAGTGCCACTGAGGCAAAAAAACAGGGCAAGCTGAGCCTCGGAAAGGGGGAGATGACTCTGTGAATGTGCTTAATTGAGCCTGGAGAAGGGGGAGGAAGAAGGCTAGTTTATATCTTTGTTTAATTATTTATATTCTCTCTTTGCCAATACCTGAAGCAGTGATTAAATGGTTTTGGGTTTGGATTTTTATTTCCTTTTAATTGGCAATAAATTAAGTAAATTTATTCCAAGTCAAGACCATTTTGTCTGTGACAACAGGTGAAGAACTTTTTGTTTCACTTCAATGTACATTGCTGAAGGCACGCATGTTACTTTTTTCCTGACCTTGTTTCTGCAGATCATAGAATCATAGAATTGTTAAGGTTGGAAGGGACCT
>RSEF01000004.1:70480557-70535286 GCA_003993805.1 Himantopus leucocephalus | reverse complement strand
CAACATACCCGCCTAGCTTAGTGTCATCTGCAAACTTACTGAGATACTTACTCGAATCCATATGGATGAAAGCTTTCCCTCGGTTTGTTTTCAGATGTTTCTCCTTTTTCAGATGATGTGCTGTTTGTAAAAACGCTCAATGTGCATTTTGATTTGCTGCTGCTTATGGGAGGATCAATCATCAGACCAGCATTTTTATGATAAAAATGATAAAACTATATATAAATATAATAACTTATAAATTTGAAAATGTTATCTAAAATTATTCTTTATATAGAACAAGATGCTGTTCATAGGTTAGAGATTTTAAATATAAGTTACTTAAAGTAGCAAATCTGACAGTAGCTTTCTATATTCTGTTACATTTTCTTCTGCGCTAGTTCTAATAGCTTTATGGACTATGTTACTAAAATGCAAAAATTCCAGTTAAGCCAGAAATCTCACAAGCATTTGGACTATCCTGTCTTATAATGTTATATTACAGCAGGTAAAGAAAGTTTGAGTTGTCTGGGTATTGAGAAATTCCATATTTTTAATTGAGAAATCCCCTCATTTGGGAAACCTGCAGAAAAGAAATGTTGCTTATGTTTTTGCCATTAGTAGTAGCATTCTGGTAATGCCTATTTGCTTAGCTTTGTTTCTTTCTTAGCCCCTTTTCTATCTCAGTAAAAGGGGCACACACTCACAGCATAGTTTCACAGGATCCTGCCTTGGGGATTTGATTTTAATTATTATTGTTCTTGAAAATAATATAACTGTTTGAGTTTGCTACCTGCACACTGCTTCTCAGAAATTCCTTTGCCATTTGTTTCAAAGGACTTCTTTTTTTTTTTCCAGCTGATGAGCTTTATTTGTGGTTGATTTTTATCACCTGATTATATGTTAAGCAAAGTCTGAACACTTCTTAGCTAATGAAGGAGTCAGGCTGGCACTTTTCTCATGAGGAGCATAAGAAGAGCATCTGATTTGCATGAAATAGCTGATTGTTTTTACCCTAATATTTAATACTCAGGTGCTATTCATATAAATTACAGGTGGAAACACATACTATGCTGTTTTGATGTCAGTGTCAACACTATTTAGAACAATCAGAAGCCTCTTTTTGCTAGGACTGCTCATTTTAAAAGAAACCATTACAGATTAAGCAGGGCTTGCAGTGAATGATAGACATAAGGGAAGACTGAGCTGGGAGGATGCAACTTCATTGGTTTCATGGCAATAAAAGGGCTGTTTTTACTTTATGCTTCTCACATACAAGACTGAAGGAGGCTCCGTGTTGGTTTACAGCCTTCCACTGTATAACCAGTACCTTGGCGAGCTTCCCTTCAGTCTAATCCTCAGAGCTTTCTCTGGGGAAGTTCTCGTGCACTTGCTCCCCTTCCCCACTGTCTGGAGGGCAGCATGATGCCATTAGACAAGCTGAGCAGGCAGAGGGCTACCAGCCACATCACCAAAGCAATTATCTCTCAGGGATGGCACGCTTGCCTCTACTGTGCTTCAGCTGAAAGCTGCCAAGAGTTTGCAGCTTCTTGCTAGCACTGAAATTCCTGATTTTACTTCTTTTATCTATGCCTCAGCAGTGAAGTCAGGAAGATGAACACCCGTCCTTACTCCAGCACACACTCTAATTAACTGAAATCATTTGACAGTGAGTGGCAGTACTTCTATTTCTGGAGTAGAACATCTGCATGTGATATTTACCATATGAAACATTTAAACATCCTGATCTTGTAATTGCTATATAAGCAGGATGAATTTGTTTAAAAATTGAATGTGTTAGAGCAAGTAGTGAAACCTAAGCATGACAGAGGAATGACATAGTCCCTTAGTTTGCAGCACAGACATATGAGTTAGAGTGTGTCTGAGCGTTGCTAAACTAACCATGCTTGTCAAAGCACCTAATGCTGATTGAGGATGTGAGTAGATAATAGCTTGACTAAGAAACTTTACCTTAATATTAGTGCAGAGGACACAGAAGAGCGCCCTGGTGCTGTTCCAGTCAGTGGCAGAGCTGATGACATCCCCTTAGGAAAAACCCATTTATTCCCCCCGCTCTTCCTCCATCTCTCTGATTCCTAATGTTTGCATGATCTGACAAACGGAGCTAAAACCTGTCCCTGTCATCCTCAGACACAACCATGCATCGCAGTTCATGTGATGGTAACTTTTTTTTTTTCCAGGAGTTAAATTCCAACCCGTAATCAACAAAATACATATTGTTGTCTCGTGGCCATTCATAATGTTACTATTTTTCCTCACATTCTCTATTTTGTCATTTAAAACCTGGAGTATCATGTGTACTTGGAGACTGTACCGTATGATTGTTCCTCACAGGCTGTCATTTCTGGCACTAGGATCCTTCCAGTTAGCTGTTACACATACTATAGATTAATTTTTCTTTGCCTGGGGAGGGAGACCTTACTGCATGTTGCCTTACTAGAGAAAAGGTAATGTGCTCATCATCATACATCAGGTATCTGTCAGATTTTCTGTCTTTAAATATAGAAATAAGATAATTTAAAGTCTGCTCAAAAGGAAATGGCAATTTTCCAGGCTGTACAACCTGCTTCTTTGGTATGGTAATCTACAGCCAGGAACTGTTCATTTGCAGGTATTAAAAACCAGATCATTTTAATTACAGGAGCTTTCTGTCCATCTTCAGTGCTTTCATTTCTTCCCCTTGCTTTGTTATCCTTCACCGGCTAGATATTTCTTTTTGTCACACAAATTTTGTTGTATAGAAAACTCTGTGAAAGTCCCTGTTGCTATGTTCATGCCAAAGCCTGACAAAAAGTAAGACCGTAAAATGTTAAAAGGGTATAAAAGATATCCTTACCTTAGTCCCAATTATTTTGCACCAATAAAAACCTCAAATTTAATTCTTCCCCTGGAGAAGTAAGCCTGCACTATCCCTTGTAATCAAGTCCAAATTCATTAGACTTTTTCAATAAATGTTTTCCGTGGGATCCCTTGCATACCAATGGTTACTGTGGCAACCATAGTTCGCCCATTCAGGTTATTTTCCCAAAGCACAAAACAAAATTATCTCTTTTGCTTCCAAAATTTCACAATACATTCAGCTCTGAAACCTGGTGTAACTCCTTCATTTTAGCCTTTATTCTTTCTTTTTGCTCTGCTTTGCCTCTGATGTCCTATGAACTTGCCAGACATGCCAGGATTTACAGATACCTAATCCACCTCTACTGCTCTCTTTGATAGTGAATTCTCAACAGGTAGCCTTTGCTAAAAATTTGCCTTTTCTAATTTTAGATGTGATTAATTTCACCACTTCCAGTAGAGTACAAACATCCAAACTACCTGTAAACCATGCTTGTTTCTTTGTCCCTTTATTTCTTTAGAAAGTAGTGGAATTTAATTTGCCCCATTTAATTTCTCCCTCTATAATTTAAAAAATATTTCAGGATCAGATGAATTGTTTCCCACTAGGTCTGTTGTTTGACATCAGAATTGTTTGATAGGTTTCATTCAAACATGAAAATAGCACATTATCATAATAAGCAGTTTTCCAGAAAAGTGTTAAGTTTTGGCATATTTCTCTGACTTAACTGTTTTTCACATTTCAAACATGCTTAAGTAAGACATGTCAGCATTTCTAGGGTAAAATGAATGTGTTCAAAACTATTTTCCTTTTAAATACAGGGTATGTAACCTTCATAAACAAAGCTTCTAATAAGATATGAAATTTCTACATCCTTCATATAAAAAGTTTTCCACTGTGTTGAGCCTAAAAACATTGTCAGTTTAAGTCATTTACATTTTTGAGCTTCTGAATTTCGCCACCCCCCAAATTAACACTAAAATTTCAAAACCTCAGGTTTGTACATGTTTCCTGTCCAGATGAACTTAATATAAATCACCTAACCACACTTGCCTCTGACTAGTAGGGAACATAACCTGCATTACGTGGTGGTAACAGCATTTTCCTATGCTGTCTGAAGAGGCCAAGTACATCATTTACTTTTGACCACCCAATCAATGTATTTGTTATTTCAAATTTTACCAAATAGGTTTCTCTTCTAATCTCTCTTGCCACTAAATGTGAGTTTATATTCTCTTAATAGCCTCTAGCAGTGCCCTAATCTTCCTACTATTCAAGGGGTAGGGACTCTTTCCTGTCTGGGATTCCCCACAGCTCTTAGGATGGAGCTGGCGGAAGACGACAACTCGCTCTATTCTCTTGTCACTTCCAATTGCACATCGCTGCATGCTGCCTTTCTCTGCCTTGCCCTCCCAGCAGCTCCCCTTCTCTTGGCTCCGCATGTGTAGTATACCTCTGGCAGATGTTTGGTGGAATCGGCATTGGCACGGGTTTGGTTCTGCGCTGTCCCATAAGTCTAGCTCAAGAGTAGCATTATTACCAGGGGGATGGATGAGTCACCTGAGATAGAAATAAACTAATAGATGTTACTAAAAGCAGGACCCTTTCAAATGAAGTGCCCATCCTTACACAGCGGTGCAGAGAAAGCCTTCCACTTCCCACATTGTTTTTATTCTCGCTTTTGAGCAATCCAAAGATACGCCATGCAGAAGCTGATGGTCTTTTTGTTTTTATGTTGCATGATAAATAACATAACTTGGATATTTCCAGATTGATGATATGAATTATTTTGAAATGCCTGATTTATAAAATAACGTCAAATGATTATGAACCTTCTGTTCATATTCTGTATATAGATTGCAATAGGAAAAAAATTCTTTTAAATATTTTACCACCTTTGTGTAAATGTTATCATCCTCTCTTGTTGGCATGGAAATACATTTTTTTTCCTCTGAATGTGACTCAGAGCTTTTGCCGTGAACTCTCTCTTCTATTCATCTATATGTATTTCTGTGTTTTAGAAATGCAGCTTCCTTATTTGGGGTTGGGCTAGATGATCTTTAAAGGTCCCTTCCAACCCAAACCATTCTATGATTTATTCTTATTTGTTTCTTTTCACACTAGCTAAGCTGTTAAGAGTTTCAGTCCACTTTTAACATCAGCTTTCTATCTGGAACATCTTTATCATAGCTAGAAAGTTATTTTGCATTCTTTCTTCACCTAACACCTCAAAATAGCATAATCTTTCATCTTCTTTCTGGTTAGTAAAAGTCTGCCATTAACTAGGACAGCATGCCTCTGACTTCTCTGCTCTAATACCTAGAAAACCTTTCATCTGAAACAACATTTTTCCTGTCTATTTTTTATTTTGTCAAGGTTCATTTTTTATCTTTATAAATTACAACATTTAACACGTATTTTTGCAACGAATTCGTTATTACACTGTAGAGCTCCCAATCTGACAACCATTATAGATTTTGCATGAAATCCTTCTGCAGTTACTATGGCTGTAATACTACCGTTGTGTATCTCTTGCTGTTAGCAGGCATTTTGAGAAGAACTGTGCAAGATTTTTCAACATTTGTTAATAAATAAATAAAAAACATTTTTCAAATGTACAAGTACATACAGATACATCTGTGCTGTGGTATGTACTACAATTCACTTGTATTCTTTATTATCTAATCCTAATCCATGTTATATGTTGCAAATGGTACTCACAGGGAGCTGCGGTTAAAGCTATGCTGTACCACACAGGAAAAAAAAGATTGAAAAATCAGCTTACAACAGCTATTTACTAATTGCTGTACAGTTAAACTACAAAAAACTGGCGTCCCTTGCTGATGCTCTTTCCAAAAAGTGAGCATTCTGCTAGTTTGAATCTGCTCAACTATCCTCTAATGAACAATCACAGGCAGATGAGTTCTTCCCCAACTGGATTCCCAGATAATCAGAGTTAATTGTGTTTTCCTGTCCCAAATTTCTACTTTATGTTTCTTTCTTCTCACTGCTATTGTCAAATAAGTTGGAAGGACTCCCAGAATATTTTGATCTTTTAGATTTTCAGGTTAGTAGAGTTTGCCATTCGTTTTTAAATGATAATATATCATTCATCTGTTTACTTACTTGTGTCTGACATGCCTCTCCACAAACCAGGAACTTTGCAAAGAGAAAAGATGAAACAACTCTTTCTTCAAGAAGCTGAGGTCTTGAAACAAGAGATATTAGAAAACATGTATGTGTATTCTAAATATAAGATTTAATACAAGATATAGTTAATTATCTTGATGCATAGTCTATATTCTCATGCAATAGTGTGCCCACCTTTTATTGATTGCAGGCTACCTCTGCACCTTAAAATCCAAGACTAAATGAAGACATTTGTACACAAGTTAGGGTATGTGCATATAGTGTGGGAACTCTACTTTGGAATCTCAAATTTAAGTCCTAAAAAAGGAAGTGGCTGAACCTGTCAATCCTGTTACTTTTGAAACCCACAGGACCCTCTGAAGTCAGCATGAGTAAGTGAATTCAACCTTGAATTTATTT
This sequence comes from Himantopus leucocephalus, assembly GCA_003993805.1. Classification (NCBI taxonomy): domain Eukaryota; kingdom Metazoa; phylum Chordata; class Aves; order Charadriiformes; family Recurvirostridae; genus Himantopus; species Himantopus leucocephalus. The sequence goes on along the minus strand of RSEF01000004.1, from coordinate 70,528,898 downwards.
GTACTGCAGTGTGTTTAATTGGACTAGCTTAAGGCTAGACTCTTTCAAATATCCTACCTGTCAAATTATTTTCTTCTAATTTTCTGCTACTGCACACTTCCATTAAGATGACTGATCAGCCTCCTTAGTACTCACCTGTCAGTCCACAAATTATAACATAATCATTAAAAAAAAGTTTCTGTAGAGAATCAAATTATATAGCTATTAGGTATTTGAAAATTAGCCTACTTGTAGCTGTACAAATACCACAAACTACTTATTGCTAAAATGGATTTGCAACCTTATACAGCAAATAGTCAAGAGTAATAATTTTTTAAAAATAAATGCAATGTATTTTATAAATATTATTAGCATTCATTGAATACGGAGAGCCTGAGCTTCTAGTTCTATTTTAGACCAAATTACCATATCCACAGACTCTAGTTCTGACCCTGATCAGGCACGCTATATGACCATATTTGAAATAGTGAAACTATTAGTGCAACTGAATATGTGCATTAATAGATCTGCTTAAAGTTGGTCTCACAATGTTTTTTGGGTGCTATTTAGGTTAATATATGTAGATGTTATCTGAAGGGATTGTGGTGTTCCCTAGGAATTTCCAGTTTCTTGGCCTTTCTGTGCTTGTAGACAGATATTCTAATTCCTACTATGTCATTTCCAAGATAATTGTTTTTGCTATGCATTTTGAAATTCTTTCCATACAGCCTAGTAATTATTTCTTTATAGGGCTGATTGAATTTTTCCTCCAAAGCAAAATCTTAATGAAAAGTACCAACTTTCTAGAGAAACTTTAAACGTGTCTCTTCTTTTTCAGTCAAAAAGCAAAAATCTTGAAATACCAGGAAATATTTCCATGTTATCTTACAAAAATTACAGTCCCACTAATCTGAGAAGAATTAAAGTTTTTGGTTTTTTTTTTCCAAATGATGTGCAACCCAGTGCTTTTTCTAATGTAGGGAAATAAATATAAATACAGTATCACATTTTTAGGAAGATCCATTGAAACACCTTCCAGTATAAAACTGAGGATGTAGGTTGCACAAATTCATAGGTTTTTATATGCTTTTGTTCTTTAAAAAAAAAACAACCAACAAACCAAACAAATATTATGCAGCTGAACAGTTGCTCAGATGGTCTTGAACCTGATCTACTACAGCGGGTGCTTCCTCATTCTCCCAGTCCCTGCCTGCCTTCTGTGACTTGGGCAGTGTGGTGAGACCGCTTGCTGGTGAAGACTAAGGCAAAAAAGTCATTAAATACCTCAGCCTTCTCCATATCCCAGATAACCAGGTCTCTAGTTCCCTTCCAGAGAGGGCCTGCATTTTCCCTAGTCTTCTTTTTATCACTGAAGTACTCGTAGAACTTTTCTCGTTGCCTTTGACGTCCCAGGCCAGATTTAATTGTGTCTGGGTTTTAGCTTTCCTAACTTGATCCCTGTCTTTGCTTCCACCCTCTGTAGGCTTCCTTTTTCTGTTTGAGTTTGTTCATGCAGGCCTCCTAGTGGAGGCCCAACTTGCTCTTTGTTGGGATGCATCGCTCCTGAGCTTGGAGGAGGTGATCCTTGAATGTTATAGCTTTGCTGGGCCCTTCTGCTCTCCAGTGCTTTATACCATGGTACTCTGCCAAGCAGATCCTTGAAGAGGACAAAATCTGCTCTCCTGAATTCCAGGGTAGTGAGCTTGCTGTGCACCTTCCTCACTGCCCTAAGGATCTTGAACTCCACCATTTCATGGTCACTGCAGCCAAGGGTACCCTTGAGCTTCACATTCCCCACTAGGCCCTCCTTGTTGGTGTGAACAAAGTCCAGCATAGTCCAACTCCGCATTGGCTCCTCTATCATTTGGAGAAGGAAGTTATCATCAACACATTCCAGGAACCTCCTGGATTGCTTATGCCCTGCTGTGTTGTCTCTCCAACAGATATCAGGGTGGTGTAAGCCCTCCATGAGAATCAGGGCTTGTGAAGATGAGGCTGCTCCTGTCTGTCTATAGCAGGCCTCATCTGCTCAGTCTTCCTGTGGGCAGCCTGTAGCAGGCCCCCACTGTAACATCACATGTCCCTGCCTTCCCTTTAGTCCTGACCCATAAGCTCTCAGTTTGCTCCTCATCCATCCCCAGGTGGAGCTCCATTCACTCCAGCTGTTCACTGACATAGAGGTTGACACCCCCTCCTCATCTCGCCTGCCTGTCCTTGCTGAAGAGCCTGTATACTTCCATTCCAACACTCTAGTCACAGGAGCGATCCGACCATGTCCCTGTGATGCCAATAAGATCATAGCCCTGCAGGCATGCACATGTCTAATTTGTCTTGGTTTTTCCCCATGCTACATGCTTTTGTACAGAGGCATTTAAGTTGGGCCCTCAATGAAGCTGACTTATTGGCTGGAGTGTTTGGAATTCCTTTGTGGTGCACTCCAGGCACTCTTCTGCTGACCTGTGATCCTTCTCCAGGCTCTGGGCATCTATTGCTGGCACTGGCATCAGTAGGAGTGGAATGGATTGAGGTTCCCCTCCCTCAGCAACTCTAGTTTAAAGGCCTCTTCACAAGCTTGGCAAGCCTATGACTGAAGATGCTCTTCCCTTTCTCTGACAGATGGACCCCATCAACTGCCAGTAGACTGGTTCCTCAAAGCAAGTCCCATGGTCTAAGTAGCCAAACCCCTGGCTGTGGCACCAGTCCGGTAACCATTTGTTGACTTGCCAGCTTCAACTGGCCCCTTCCCTTTGACCGGGAGGACTGATGAAAAAACTACCTGTGTGCCAGAATCCTTTACCGCTGCTCCCAGACCTCTGTAGTCCTTTTTGATCCTCCTCAGATTGCTCCTGGTGGTATCACTGGTGCCCACAATAGCAGCAGATAACAGTCAGTGGACTGTACAAGGCTTAGTAGTCTTTCGGTGACATCCCTGGTATGAGACCCCGGTAAGCAGCACACTTCTCTACAGAGTGCATCAGGTCGGCAAATAGGTGCCTCTGTACCTTTCAGAAGAGAGTCACCTACTGCTATATAGCCTTACTTTATTTTATACTAAACAGGTGGATGAAGGAACTGTATATACTAGGTGGGACGTTACACAAGGCTTGGGGCACAGTAATTCTGGAGAGGAACAGTATTTCGGGGCAGACTTGCCCAGGCATCAGTTCGAAACCTAAAATAGAGTGCTGTATCTTGTCTGGGGCTGTCAAGGCTAGTTTGTATACGGTAGCATGAACGACTTCACTGGGGTAATAGTAGATCAACAAGAGAAACTTCCCCACTGATATCAGGAGTCATGGGATGGAGAACAGCAACTATATTTTTCTGATGAAAGTCTAACAGATATACTTGTGAATTCTCAGCTTCTTTCCAATAAGCTATTCTTAAAATCTTGCTTATTTTATAAACAGTCTGCGTGACCATGATCACATTAAGTTCACATTTTTAACCTCTTTTTAGAGTATTTAAATATTTAATTGTCTAAAACATTTTGTATTACGGGAGATAATCCACTGACCAGATTTGACAGAAACTAAAAGTCTAGCATGAAATATCACACTTCGTTGGCTACTGTTGACTTTGCAGTGTAATTTGACAGGAAAGACAGGTGAATGATCTCCTCTGAGATTTGTGCCACTACATAAGGCAGCCTCACTGAAAACAAATGTGCAAAGAAAAAAAAGCAAACAAACGTGCTTTAAGACTGTTAAAGCTGTGTGAAACTTGGTGGGTTGGTTTGAAAGTAGAAACATTTTTTTTCAGTTTATATTGTCTCACTCTGTTACTAATCATTTTCATTTTCAATTTTAATGTAAAGAAAAAATAATTCAGCCAAAACAAGTGTTTTCAGAGGGAAATCTTGCATCTATGAATAGAAATAGAGGTTAAAATAGAACTAGAGATTAAAAGTGACCATCATGATTACTTTTGTGCTTTCTACTAATAATTTCATTTTTTAAATTACATTTAATCTTGATTTAAAGAGTTCTAATGAAAAAAAAAATAATATAGGCTTAGGTATTTTTCTTTTAAGGATTACATAACTTTTACAAATATTTATTTATTTATTTTAAATGAGTTTGGCTTTGGCTCGCAATGTTCACTCTTGCGCCTTTGTCACATTTCTATGCTAAAGTTCTGACTAATCTCTATTATATTGCATATTAATTCCCTGAAAGAAAGAAGTAAATTACGTTTTAGCTTTCCTCTCAGTAGATTGACNAAATATTTATTTATTTATTTTAAATGAGTTTGGCTTTGGCTCGCAATGTTCACTCTTGCGCCTTTGTCACATTTCTATGCTAAAGTTCTGACTAATCTCTATTATATTGCCTATTAATTCCCTGAAAGAAAGAAGTAAATTACATTTTAGCTTTCCTCTCAGTAGATTGTGTTGCTTCAGTCCTTCATTTTTTTCTTTGATTTTTTTCGTACTATTTTAGTTCATGAGTAGTTTTAATGACTTTTTCTGAGTTCTGTTCACTACCACAAAGAAAGTGATTATGAAAACCTGACTTAGGAGCTAGTTTTTCTTCACTAACTATAGAGCAAACACGGGCTTCTAATGTATGTGTTTAAAATGTTTAAAGCTGATGCGGTCAGTGTTGCCTACATCTTTCCAACTGTCATGTGAAATGTAGTCTGAAATGATGTCTTTATGGAAATCTGGAACAAAAGCAAACATTATAGACAAGATTTCTCACAGTATTAACAAAATGGACAGGATCCTGGAAGCTTTCAAGACACAAAAGCACAGTGATGCTGGGTAAGCCTCTGGGATCTGCAAAGCTTTATGAAAAACACATATTTCAGGAATCAATGCAGTCTTTATAGAATCACCTGGAACATTTGAAAAACAAAGCAAACAAACAAACAGTGACCTCCAGAGACATATGAGGGCAAAAAGATTACGTTAAGACTTTTCAGTTAGTCTATAGTAGTGAAATTACAGGAGCAAGACAACCTGAGGGTGTTTGGATAGTTTCCATTCTCCCTAGAGGGTTTTGCAGCAGTGCAGTTGCTGTAAATAATGATCTGTGCTTTATGGGAGTTTGACCTTTATGGAACGCTGCTTAGAGAATTCATTAAATATTTGATTCCTTTTCCTGCTGGTCAGGTTCCCTTCCTTCCTGGACAGATAAGTTAACCTTTGCTATGGTGTTGAACCTCTTCTGAGGAATTTGCTAAGGGAGGGATTGTAGCTGCTCTTGCTTGCCAATTACAGGACATATATCAGTAGACATTGAACCTTGGCAAAGGTCCAGAACCAAATTTGATCCACTAATTTAACTTCACTTCCCAGTAAAAAATAAAATATAGCTTACTGGCTTGAAAGTTGGGAAGAATCTCTCTTGATGAGAGGTTACTGAATTGTTTTCCCAATGTATTTTCTCAGACTTTAAATGCCTAGATATGAAAGCAAAAATCAGTTAAAGAAATCAGCTCCTATTAAGAAATGTTTATTTTTGATAGTATAAAAAAGGCAGAATGGCAAATTCAAATGCTACAAATGTCACAAACATATGGCATCCTCCAATTTTTGAAAGATACAAGGTTTTCAAAAACCTTACATTTGTATGTATTTGTTTACATGGCTTTGTCTATGGACATTTTATACTTGTTTTGAAGAAAAAATGTTTGAAAAACAATGTTAGAAACTATTGAAAACTAATGGCTGCAGCTCACTTGGAACAGATCAGTGATAAGGGAGGTTTATCTGAAAAAAAGCTTTTAACATTTAAAAAAAGCTGTGTGTGTATGTTGTGTGGGGTTTTTTCCTGCCCATCTATCTACCTAACTGTCTATTTTCCGAGACTTTCATCCTTCTAAGCCACCAATGAAATGACAAATTTTATTTATAATAATGATTTCCATATAGATATATTTGACTAAAAAGAAGGTTTCAGTTATTGGAGATAATTGGATATATAGAAGACCAGATCTGGATTTAAAATGAAAAACCCGAAACATTTCCTGAAGCATTGTCTACCTGCTGAACCAAGTTCAAAAGTAACTTCAAGTTTGGAATAACACATAAAATCTCTGTATTCTTATGCAACACACAATATCTGATTCTGCCTGCAGCTGGAAGCTGCACCTTTGGGGCAGGTTTCATGACACATATACTTTTGGTTTGAAATTTGAGATGAGAAGTAAACCTGATTTCACAAATTATTTCTTTGTAGCCTATGAGGTCAAATAAATTGCAAAGCTTAAAAAAATAGAAAGGACTATGGTGGGACTTCAAGGCACAACTCCTGTATTTTAGAGCACGAGTGACTCTTGTCCCAATCTCACTGCTTCCTTCAGGGTTGACTTTCGCCTCAGAGAAAGGGGAAAAAAAAGAAAAAATATACAGTACATGAGCTATGACCAGCTCACAGATCTCTTCAGGACAAAGTTATCTGCACAGCATAGTCATATAAGGAGCTGGGATTTTTAGCTGCCGATTCTTGGAAATTTTCAGTTTAAGACAGGGAGGGGAAAAAACCTCTGCTACTCAACTGTATATATACCACCTGGGAATAACTGCAATATATTGCTATATTGCCTTCTCACTCAAAAGCAAAATCCATTTTGGCTTCATTTGCATTTTAATCTAAACCTAGACGAAAAAAAATCCCAGGCTTGTCTCTACTAATGTATATTTGTTTAAAGAAAAAAAAGTCAAGTCACAATGCTTATCTAGGGACAGAAAAATATTTATACATACAACCAATATCAAAATCAGAATAGCGCTATCTTACCTGTTCAGAAAATCTTGCCCTCTCTCTTTTTCTATCTCTCAAGTATAATCTGGCAAGATGGTTTCTGCAAGCATTTCCGTAAAACATGTAATTCACACACAGATTTCCAGGCAGGTTCTTCATGTCCTATGTATTGTTAAAGCAGAATTTCTTTTTTTTAAAAAAAAGAAAAAGAAAAGAAATAATAGATAAACGGTGCCACATGGGGAGAAAAGTAAAGCACAAAATAGATCTACAGCTTCTGTCTGGTAGCAAACTGCACACGAACAATCTGCTAACAAGCTGGAAATGAAGAAGAGGCCTAGAGGTCACATCCAAGTTCAGCTTTTTACTCATCAGTGAATGGTCCTGTGGGAACCCAGTGGATCTCGAAAGACAGCTAACGGTTCAAGGTGTCAGGTTCAAAATGAGTACAAATATGAAAGCTGGATAAAAGCTCTAAGATTCTGCAGATGTTGCAGTTGCACAGACATGATACAGGAAAAAAGAAAAGTCTTCGAGGTTCCAAATAAGAAGGAAATCTCAGACCACACACAAATGCAGAAATTCAAGTTGGTCACTAGTTCTACCTGTAACAATGACATTTTTCATCCAGAAGTAATATTATTTATACATTATGCATTTTGTACAGTAACTTCTCCAGTGCAAGGCCGCATACTCTATGGGATAAATTATATAGATTTATAGACATTTTACAATGAGTGAATTGAGGCCGGGATTCCTAAGACCTGAGTAGGATGGGGAAGGAAGATGTACTTCAAATATTGGAGATTTTAAAAACTGTTTATTTTACAGAGCAGACAGATTCTAAAGAGTTGTGCCAGGACACAACAATATCTTGGAAAAAAGGTTTTGCACTTCACTTTCCAGCCCTCTCTCTTCTCTGTGAAAAATGGAGGATGGGTTGCAGAAGTTTTTGAAAACTGTGATAACGTTTTTGAAAGGATTTTGAACTTAATTAGCCAATGAAATTTGAATGCATCTCACAAATGGCAGAAGGTGATACGGCTGTGACCAAACCAAGGACTACATTGTGCAAGGTGCTCCAGCAAGGGCTAAAAGCAGAGTATTGTGGGGCTAGACCTCCACNAAAGGATTTTGAACTTAATTAGCCAATGAAATTTGAATGCATCTTACAAATGGCAGAAGGTGATACTGCTGTGACCAAACTAAGGACTACATTGTGCAAGGTGCACCAGCAAGGGCTAAAAGCAGAGTATTGTGGGGCTAGACCTCCACCAATTATAGCATTGCATTTCAGCCAAGTCATGAAGAAAGTTGGTAGGCACCCCAGCAGCACTGAAATACTATAATCCTTTATTCTAGTGAGTCAGTAGCAATGCAGTTTTTTGTTCTGGGACAACTAGTTGCAAATAATATGTTTAGCTTTTCAAAGACACGAGTGGTACTCATTCCGAACACAGGCTTCACAATTTCTTGCCCATGCTAACAATATTGCTTTTCAGGAAAGGGATCTGAAACAACCAATCCGAGTAAGAAATAAAGAGACAGACCCTAGCTTTCTGAGAAAGGTTCAAGAAATGTGTGATGATCAAAATCAGTCAGGAGAATTAAGTATTATTTTCAAGGCTGTAAGGTTTTCACTATTTCAGCGGTACTGCACTACAAACAGCACCATGACCACAGAGCTGTTTGCTGCAGAGTGAAAGAATTTTGATTATACATTTGTATAAAATATTTTCAGAATCCCATATGAATTCTGCATGTTACTTTTGTATTGAAGTTATTTTTCTCCCTTCTGAATTTTTTTTTTCCTTTTTCCTCCACAACCTACATATACAGCAAAATACAATGTGCTGATATTTACACAAAAACATTATTTAAGTATATGTATGCTGCATACATTTAGAAATCAGATCTTGTTTTGTATTTCTGGCATTCATGTATCATTCTTTGGTCCACAGTAAAATAAATGTTGATATTTTGGTTTGTTCCGCTATAGCTAATTTATTTTTCCAACAGGTGACGAAGTAGCTGGTGCCTTAGCTACCTAGTTACATCTCATGTAGGTAACAGGGTCAGACACCAGCCCTGCCGGAAAGAATCCATCTTGCCTGAAGAAGTCACATTGCTGATTTGGTAGACATACTTCAGCTTGTCAGGAGAGTTCCACTACACTAACATGAATGTGGCAAGACACAGGTTTTAGTGTGATTGTTTTTAAGATGGGACATAAATGTACATTTTTTTGCTGGAGTACAAGTGTGAGCCCACCTGTCTTGGTCATATTTTAACTTAAAATTTCTTTGGTGAGCTTCAGTTACTTAGTTTTCACCCTTTCTGGTGCAGTGTAGCCCTGTTTTAGCACTACATATGTCTCTTTGTGCCGCTCATAACTATATCATCAAGATGGGTAGAAAGATTGTTGTATTTGGTCTGAAGGTCTTCAGGATTCACTTTGAAGAAATCAAGCACATAGACAAAACAACAATGAGTGGCCGTAACTACTGTCCTCACAGCTGCTGTTTTTCAGAGGTGCGCTGCTTCTCTATCGCTTGCTTGGTATAGCTATAAATTTGAGCTTCAGTGGTTGATGCAAGAGTACAGATTCACCTTATTAATTCATATATGTTCAATTATAGTCATCTCTGCTATAACCTGTCTGATTGGGCTGTCTGTCTGTCACACAAATGAGAAAAAGTATCCTTCCCTCCTCAACCTGTGAGATTAGCAGTGCTTAAAAAAAAAAAAAAGGATCTGAGAAGGAAATACAGAAAAAGTGTCATCAGTTCCTTTGATTTTTTTTTTCTTTCCCAGAGGAATGCTTGGAGTGTTTTTTCCCTCTGGAGGTAGCAGGGGTTGGCGAGCAAGGAGAGAAAACACCAGGAGCAATCTCAGCAACAACACTACGAGGTCCAAAAGATCTCCCCATCACTGACAAGAACAAGAGACTTCTCTCTCCCCAAGAGTAACCAGAGAGAGATGAGGTGCCCAGGTTTAGTCTACCCTGTGGCTGGACTTCTGGAGAAGGCAAGCAGAGCTATACGAACTTTACTGATCTCTAATTAAATCAGTAGATAATGAAATAAAAACTACTGAATGCTTTGTTCTGTAGGGCAATGGTGTCTAAATAAATATGCAGAGGTTTTTAATTTTTCAAGCTTATTATTCTTTTTGTTGTTTAGATGCTTTGGGATTTTTAAATTTTTAAAAAATTTTTAATTCCCCCTTACCAGGGGATTGGCGTTGCCTCCAAATACATTCTCTAGCAAAACAAAATGTAGTGCTGGTTTTACATATCATGGAAAGTTACACCCATGGCCTGTTCAACAGAGCCCAGTAAAACAAATTATGAGCCCTTCTTTTGGTGTCTGCGGACAGTGTTCAAAAATCCTGCTTAGATATATGGAAATATATTTTGGAAGCAGTTACTCTAAAGATTTTATTTAGTCTAAGTGATTAAATTTCTCTGTTTGGTGATTTTGTTATTTTTAAAGGATATTGGAAGGCCTGCGATCCTCATAGAGTAGACATTAATCAGATTGAGACAAGATAGCTGTGATAGAGTTATTAATTTAGTGCCAGGTTTGGAAAGCATAGTGATCTCCACTCAGCGTCTCAGTCTGCTGTGGGACGGGGCTCTTTACAGGGATGAGATGTGCAGCACAGCCGTTCCGGAGAACAGCTACAACCTGCATTGCAGACTGACTTTTATTAAACTTCCATTTAGTGCCCTAATCAAAATACTTGTTCCTTGATATTTTTGTATGATAGCTTTAACTTTTTCTGTTGGTGTTTAGAATGAATCTGTTAGTTGTTAAGACAGCTAGACTTGATAGCATTATAAAGCAAACATACTGCAAAGCCAGGGCAGGCATGGCAACCACAGCAATACCAATAATACTAGTTTTCTTACTATTGCCTAGTTTTTAAAAGTTGAGAATTAATCTCAACTTAAGCTACAGTAACTGAACAGAGAGATTCAGGACATGTCTTTCTCTATGAAGTGATTAAAATTTTAGTGGCTTCTTGATATCCATCAAACAGGAGAAACACATCGTCTCAACGTCATCGCGGCAGACAAAAAAAAAACCAAACAGATTGAACCTACTGATTCTGTTTAAATGAAAATTTTAATTAACATTCTTTCTAGCAGTCACTAAGAGCATCTAACTCCATTTTAGATACTGGTTTGATTTTTAGTCTTTGTTGCTCCTCTGACGAACCCCTATGTCGGTCAGAGCTTTGAAGAGACTGCACCATCTTCTTTAAAACTGAGCACACCAAAAACTGCCCAGTTTTCCAAGCTAGGCCTTAATAGAAAACAAACAAAAATAAAGTAGCTCTGAAAGCAGAGAAGAAAAAAACGATCCGCTAAAAGACAATGCAATTCTAGATGGTCCGTACACAAGTTTTCCCCCTGCCCAGCGTGCCCTGCAGGTTTCAGTGTGTTCCCAGAGGCAAACTCCTGTTTCATTCCCTCTGGGTCCTTAGGAAAATTTCTTTATGCTGTTGCTGGGTTAGGGATCTCTTCTCTGCCATAGGCAAGTTGCCTGCTCACTCACAGTCACCCTCCGCCTTGCACTTATCCCTCCACCTCTGACCAGCTTTTAAAAAGAGGTTTTCTAAAACCTTCAGGCGTGGACTCTCCTTTTCCTGCCCTGTTGCAGTCAAGCCTGCAAGCAGAAAACTTTCTCCTCCAGTTCTCAGAAACAGAACAAGACTTTTAGCCGTATGTAAAAAACCATGAACAAACCACACAATAGTAGCATCTCAGATCCTGTAAAGCACTAATGTAGGATCTCAGCTTACTGAACGATATCAGTGTTGCTTGTGGATGCCTGTCTGCCTTTTTCTTACGGGTGCACTGAATATCCTTGCTAAGCCGTGACAATCACAGTGAGTAACCCATCTTTGGGTAAATCTCACATAAAAATATTTGTGTCACTTTAAATTGTGTCCTGTGTCTCAGCTTCAACCCAAACTTAAGCTTCTTTAAAGATATTTTATACGGTTGACAGAATCAGACGTTTGTGTTGTAGTTACAAAACAGAATTAAAATAGCTCTTTTATCACAATTAAGAAATACAATGTATGTATTATATATAGTATATATATACATAAATATTGCATTAAAAGTTATCTACAGCAGCTCTCCTATAGGATTTTGATATTACCACTTCCAACTGATTACAGCGCAGTACTTTGTAGAAATCTTTTTTCTCCATTCTAAAAAAAAATCAACTTTGCACTCAGTCTCTGATTTTCTTACTAAACTGACCCTGTATAACTTCCCTGATATTGACTAGGAGATTAGATAAGTGTACCTCTTTTCTGTTGAGATTTGACTACAAAGGAACACGAGAGATAATATTACATTATCTCAGTTTAAAAGTCTCCTGTTGGCAATGTTTGGCCCTAGAATGCGGATTATGTGCACACTGAAATCCTTTGATTTATAAGACCTTAAATTGCTACAACTACATTACTATGATGTGTGAGCTCATGAGCACACAGGAATGAAATAATAGTCAACCATTTTCAGTATTAAAATGGGAGACATCCATGGAAAACTTCTGTTAAAGTGTTAGAGCATCTCTCAGCAGAGCACTGAGTCACATGAGTTTGTTGGGATGAAGCTGGCAGCAGCTCAATTTAGATCATACAGTTATGAATGCTTCTGAACTTTCATTTTCTTACCTATCAAATCAACTGAAAAATTCTAACTGATGAACACAAAGCAGCCTTTAACCCCACTTTGACATACAAAACATCTATACTTTTCATATACTACAGAACTGAGGAACAGGGCTCAAAGAAATCACATAGTTATTACATACATTAACCCTGAGACTACAGACAAGATCTGAGCAGGTCTCAGACAGTTTTTGTAACTCATGTGAATAGATGCAGCCTCTGAACATCTCCTGGTACCAGCTATGCACAGTGTTATATTTATAGCGAATATCTTAATGTGCATGTAGAAACCAGCTAGGAGAGCCATGTGCTCCAGAGCATTTGTGTTATATATTTAAATCTATTCATGTAAATGGAAAAGTTTGGCAAGAAAATGGCTGTTGCACTGGACACAGTAACTGCATCTATGCGAGCTAGTTTATGTCAGAAACATTTTATTACACCAGAGGCAAGCTAGCACTGTTTTGTCACATCCAACCTAATCAACTCTCTCACCTTCCAAAACTGATTGTTGAGAAGAATCACCCTGGGCCATGCTGATCAGCAAGACTGGTAAACTGGAATAACGGACAAGGAGAAGGCCGAGGTACTCAACTCAAATTTTGCCTAAGTCTTCATTGGCAACCTCTCTTCCTACACCTCTCGAGTGGATGGACTGCAAGACAGGTACTGAGGGAGCAAAATCCCTCCCACTGTAAGAGAAGATCAGGTTCGTGACCACCTGAGGAACCTGAACTCTTCTGGAGAAGAGAAGGCTCCAGGGAGAGCTTATTGCAGCCTTCCAGTACTTAAAGGGGGCCTACAGGAAAGATGGGGACAAATTTTTCAGCATGTCCTGTTACAATAGGACAAGGGGTAATAGTTTTAAACTCAGAGAGAGTAGATTTAGATTAGATAGAAGGAAGACATTTTTCACAATGTGGCTGGTGAAACATTGCAACAGGTTGCCCAGAAAGGTGGTAGATGCCCCATCCTTGGAAACATTCAAGGTCAGGTTGGACAGGGCTCTGAGCAACCTGGTCTATTTGAAGATGTCTCTGCTTATTGCAGGGGGGGTGGGCTAGATGACCTTTAAAGGTCATTTCCAACCCAAGCTACTCTATGATTTTGTGATTCTATGCTAATTCCTAAATCGTGGACAGAAATTGTCTGAGAAAGCAGTAACTGACCTCAGAAAAAAATACTGGTTTAATCTTCTGCATCTGATTAATGGAATAAGCTGTCTTAACAGAAGTTATGGGTTGGTTTTCATTTCCTATAAACATTTTCCTTAGTTTTGAATTAATTTCAACCTCTCACCCAGGTATTACCCAATTTGTGACTTAGGGTAGGCAGTGATCAAGATGGAAAAAATGTTTCACAGGAATCTGATGCTATTCTCTGTCCAGAACAACCTGTCAGAGGGCAGCTGGTCATTTTCCAGCTGCGGACCTGAAAGCAAAATAGTTTCACCAATGTGGTACTGCAGGCAGTCCCTACAAGTCAGGGTACATCTCCTTACCAGTGCTTTAGGAAGTATGTTGGTAGTATCTCTGTACGTCATTGCACTGTATCTTGTATATATACCAAGCTATTCAGAATGACCTTCACATGCATCTGGAGACTACCAAAAGTCTGGATTCTTCAAACGAAATCTCTGACTACTGACAGTAAGAGATTTTGCAGGTTGCATTATGCAGATTCGGGGCATATATAAACAATAATAACAATTATTTCAGCCCTGTAATGTCAAGTAGATATTAACTGAATTAACTGTAATATATTATTCAATGGCTTACACTTTGGTCTGTTACAGAAATAAATTTGAATATGGATAATATTATGAATAAGCTATAAGACAACAAAAACATGTAATTTTCTTTTACATGACTGCTCAATTTTTTTTTTCTGAAAAATGTTGAATATGTTTTCTCCAGATATATGACTTAAGAAATGTGTAAATCAAAGATGTAAATGTAAATTAGCATATGCTCACCCATCAGTGCACTCTAGTAATTACATGAAGGATTTTTTTTTATTGGATCATGTTTTTCAGGCAAGCTTCCAAAAGCAGAACATTGATAATAATGTCATCTGAAGTCAGGATTACCTTTGTGGATCCCAGCGATATGCATTTTTGAGTAGCTAATGATTCATTACTGTCATTTCATGACTAAAATTAAGAATGGTATCTGACCTTCTGCTCTATGACTTAGTGTCATTGCAGGCACAGGAGCTTTATTTGGCCAGGGCATAGTTGTGTGCATTTAGCAGCTTGTCAGTGGAAACCAGGCAATGGAAGGATCAAATGTCAGACTTCTGAGAACTACAAGAAAGGCTTTCTTGCTGCAGGTCAGAGACTAGAATAAGGTGTCATTCAGACTGCAAGGTTCTTACAAAGGAAAAAAAAAATAAATTAAAAACCCACAATTTCATACTGAGGGTTGTAAGGAGAGAAAGGGTTCACTCCTCTTCTGTGTGATTTACAATGAGTCTGAATAAACTTTACAAAGGAATGGGAATATTTGTCAGAAATCTCTTTTTATAAATCACAGGTTGTTTAAAAAATTCAGAAGCTGAAGTGTTTGGGGTGAGGTCAGCCTGATCAACGCAAGGTGAAAAAGAAAAAGGTAGGCTCATATTTTCAAAGACAAACTTTGTATGTTTGACTTGCAAACACTGAAAAAAAAAATAAAATATGAAAATGCCTACCGGTATGTTATATTCTGCTAAAGTTTGATATTGAAGCACAGCACAAAGTTGAATTGCTCATATAGCACAGGTTGCAATTGAGTTGGAAAGCTGATCTGTTATTATGCAATGAAGCTGTTGGGAAATTGTCTTGCTTATAACGTGTCACTGACCAACTGAAGTAGGCATGCAAATGGATGAGTCAGGGCATAAAGAAGTATGCAATTTATCAGCATATGCAGAAAAAATAAACATGGTTTATGGTTTCCCAAAGCTCAGATGCACTGAGGCAGTTTGGGACAAATTCATTACTGAAGGAAGCAAAAATAGTTCCAAAATCAGTGACGGTTCACCTGCTTATGCAGCAAAATCCAGTAGCCCAGCAACTTCAGTGCCTGAGACTTGAATCCCATACGTCCACCATTTACAGCAGCCGTTCCTGCTTTTGTGCACTCGTGACTCCTTAAATTAGCTACAGCTGGCCTTGCTTGGGGCCCAAGAGCTTCCAATTTTCAGGAAATAGCTGACACATTTAGTCCTTTTTTGTAAATCAGTCTGGCAAAGGGAACAATTGCTTGTCCTTTTCCTCTATCAGATGCGAGGGTCCTTACCAGCAGAAGCTGGCAAAAAGGGAGGGGAAAAATTAAACAGAGGCTTTCTCATATTTAGGAGATACTAGCCCTTTCTTGCTGTGCTCATCCCTAATTTTGCTGAGTTACAACCTCACTGCAACTCTCCACTTCTGTCCTGAAACAGGTAAGCGAAACATAAAAGTTAGTTTTCTCTTTCCTGTGAAGGAGGCTTTACAAACATGGAACTTTACAAAGGTCATAGAGCAAAAAAATGCTTTTGTGTATATGATGGTATGGTTTAAAGCCCACCACTGAAATCGGGTATGATTTGCAATGCCAGTTTGAACAAAAACTTGAAAGGTTATGAGGAAAGATTAAATGGTTTGGCAAAAACAAACTGAATTTAACCTAGGTACCTTGAATTCCAATTTAAAGCTGTATCCACTAGTCTACACAACTCTTCAATTAACTTCTATATCACTTGCTTTGAGTGAGTGAACTGAAAGTCTTGTTGTACAGGAAAGCTCTAGTAATCTAATTTGTTGACTAGGCTGGAAAGCAAAGATACAGTACTTCTGTTAAATCAGTGTTTCTGATCAGTAAGCGCATACAAAGGTAATGTTGCAATAGTAACTTAGTTGTGGCGATATGGTAAGCGTTAGCATACATTTAATAAAACTATAATCAAGTGATTGTGTACCTGGTAAGATAATGTATTACTCAGAGATTGTGAGAAATATTTAAGGTGTGCTTTGAACTTTAAAATACATTAGCAGGGATTAGTTTTTCAAGCTTTTTCTCAATTATGTTTTGCTTATACCAGGCCATCCCACTAGCCAGGTTTTGCAGACAAAATTGCAAGTGTGAAGCCAGATAATAAATGCCTGGCAGGAAGAGTAATTCCTGTTCATCTAACATTGGGCAAATATGACATTAAATATTTTTAATCTGTCTGACATAGAATAGCACTAAGAAACTGTGAAACTGCTAGTTTTCTTGGGAGCTTGAAATATTCCACATCACTAGTTTACTAGTGGCTTTCACTCAGGTAAAAGCCAGTCATTGCATGGTCTTCACTATAAATGAACTCTGAGTGTTTCTCTTACTTCCAGGTTCTGGAAGATAGGGTCATAGATTTATAGAAAAATAGCAAATAAATGTTGTTTTCAAATGTATTAGTTGGGTCATACTGGATGAGGATAAGTGATCTGACCACAGGAGAGCTCAACTTTAGCAGTCTAGACCCCTAATTTCAGTCTGGACTCTTTAGCCCACAACTCCACTGCTAATAGAGTTGATTTAGTTTTTGTGGGTTTTGTTAACACACGTTAATCCATAGATACAAATATTGGAAATACAAATATTCTGCCTATTATTTTAAATATCATAGAATTTATCTTAATATCAGAGTATTGCAGCTTTGTTTGCAGCTTGATTCTTTAATTGTACAGTCATTAGTGACACAGGAAGTAAGTTACTGCCTACTTAGAGATAAAAAAAAGCTGATTTCTTTACTAAGGTGTTCAAGCTGCTTTATTGGAATGAAAATCTGCTATTTAAATGTAAAAAATCTTTTTAAAAAGTATTAATAGAAAAAGCAATTAGCATCCTCCAAAAAGGTTAAATATCAGAAAGTAGAATGATTACGTTTACTCATTCTAATTTTGATAGTTATAGTAAATGAACAAGACAGTATTTAAAACTGTCATGCAGCAGCTGCAAGAGACCTTGTAACTTTCAATTTGTCTCAGACATCATTGACTCATCCCTGAGGAGGAATTGTATGAAGAGATAAATACTTGCTCTGAGAAGCAACATAAACCTTTCTTTTAAACTGGTACCATCTCAGAGGAAGTCACCAAACAATAGAAATCAGGGTTTTCTTCTGTTAAATTTTACAGGGAACTATTGCTTTGTAAAGTAAATCTGCATCACTTCTGAGTTGATATTTTCTTGCTAAACCAGTTGGTTTCTGCATTATTAGGGCTACTTTTTCATTAGAGACTCTTATCTGAAAAATAAACTATTGCATATTTTCAAAGCTAAAATGTATCTTGTGGATCTATTGGTTTTCTATGAAAAATCTCTCCATAATACCTACCCCAGTTATAATTGGTGATACACAAATTACTGCAAACCTTGTTTCCATTTAATGAGGTTTTTTTGTCTAAATTGTATCAATAGAAAAAGATATAAATATGTCACATGAATCCACCTGTTTTAATACAATGTAAGCTAGGAAAGTTTATAACATCTAGACAGATATTTCTGTGTCAGTGAGTTTTCCTTAGGCCTCGTTGTCATCTTGCATTGGGATAAAAGCATTCTGCAAACCTGATAGCGATTGTATTTTTTCACCAGCCAAAACTTACTATCCACTGGAGGAAACTTGTCAGGAAAACTTTGGTTTCTGGAGAAAGGAAGCAGAAAAGACAGGTGCATAGAAATTGTGTACCTTAACTGGAAACAGTCTCACATCTCTTCTTAAAATATGTCTCAAATAAATGTATTTGTCATAGCATGTGACAAGAGAAAGGCACCAAATGTCCATTATTTTTATCTATAGTGCAAATGTGTGATTCCTCAAAGATGTGAAGAATTGCATAAGACGTAATAAATGAACATTTTATGTGAGGTTGTGTTGTAAGATCATTCTGTCCGTATTTGAAATGTACATGTTAGAGAAGATTGTGGGTATACTAGTAGTGGACTGGAAGAAATACTTTATAAGCAATGCACTCTCCCACTCAGATGCACAAAAGATTAACAGGGAAAGAAGGACAAATATAGTAACTCATACAAACCCTCTTACGTTGTGAATTTCAGTAACTGTTAATGTCGTCTTAAGCTTTGAGTATCCCCGTGTCAAAATGAGTTCAATTTCAGAAACACTTACCATTAAACATCTCAACTAAACAGAAGTTCCATGAATTGCTCATAAAATGCTTTACTTATTTAATTCAGATTAGTACATTAAATCTTTATCTACAGTATCATAATGACTTTCATTCCTGATAAAGCTACATAAGCTCTGTAGTACGAGGTTAAAAACTTGATAGTTGTTTCATCAAATAAAAAAGGAACAAGATCATATCTTTAAAATGGCTAAAATGATTGCTGTTTCTAAAATATGCATTAAAATCTACATTGTGAGTACCAGTAACTTTCAGAGTAATGCAATTCAATTTAAGTTGTAGGACTCAGCCATACTTTATAGGATGTTTTTTTTTAAAGTTCTTGCAGAACATATTAATATCTGGTTGACCAGGCTATAGAGTGTAAAATTCTCTTTTAATGTTATGCATTCCATGAACTTAACTGGTTTCCATCAGAAGAAGAAAGATTAAAAAGATAAAGCAAAATATACGTACATATACCACGCCTTACTATGTTTTTTTACTTAGAAATGTGATCAAGGTATAATAATTTAAAAATGAGAGGACTACGATGTAAGGTAATTTATAATTAATACTACTTAGTAAATTAGTGCTTCCTTTTTTTACCTTCTCTTTTAGTGATACTCTAGCCCTGTTGTTAATGGCCTGGTTAATCATTAACTGCATCTGAAAGAATACTCTGAAGTGAGTTATAGCCCTTATAGCCAACAGCATATTCAGCAAAATCGTCCTGGAAGCCACAAGCTAATTCCTTACCATCATTGCCAATATTTCTGATAAAAGGTGTTCAAAAGAAGAGCCTTTTAATGTAAAATGTAAATGATTTTAAAAGAATTATAAATTCTACCATGAAATGTTATCTGTCTTGATTGTTTGACATCTAAAAGTTACTGCAGAACATCCATTCCCATACTGAACTTAATTGGAGGCTGGAAAACATCAGTTCCAAAGCCAAGATGCACAGAAACAAACGAACATGTTGAATTATTTTTTCTCCAGTTAGGCATTTTCAATAAAGGCAAAGATGGCAAGTGATAAGTCGTCTCCTTTTGTCTCAGCAGGGCACCAGACAACAGTTCAGCATGACTCACCAGCCTTGCCCAAAACATAAAGCTTACTCAGCTATTGGTAATACGGCTCTACCTACTTAAAGAAAAATGCTATTTATTTTCAAAAGCATGTTCCCTGCTACTTATTCAGTTCATAATCTGAAATGATTCCAGAGGGAAAAAAAAAAAAGATCCAGTCAAGTGTGTTTGATTAGTACTTTCACACAAAAATTAAAAAGTGAAGATCCTTTCTTAATAGATGTTGAAACAAATATTTGTAATGCCAACAGAACAGGCAGACGTGGTGCAACTTCCAATCTAATGGGGGCAGGACCGTTCAGTCTGAATTTGCCCTTCTTTAATTCCTAGTGATATTACCTAACTCTTCTGCAATGGGAACTGTCTCTTGCTGTTGTGCGTTAATTAAATAACCTTTGGTGAGGAAAAAGAAATTTGGAGTCAACAAAATATTATGAGATCTATTTGTCTCTCATTTCTTTGCAGTATTTTTTGGTCTTGTGTGTCAAAGTCCCTCAAAGCTGTCAAAGTTCAGACATGCTTCTGACAGCCCTATGCATGTTAGAGTTTTCCTAGCTGTCCCAAGTCACCAAAACAAATTTTTTCTCTCTGCAAATCCTTGTGATGCAATCTCACAAGCTAGGAATGTGCAGCTTCTGCAGAGGCTGCTGGAACTCCTGGGCGCTTTAACAAGGTTCAAGGCCTTACCTTTGGGTGTGGGAAATCTCAGCACTAGTCAGTGAGAAATATTTTTTAGGTCAAGTCAGGTTAAGAATATATGTTACCTTCAATTTTTGCAATAGCAGAGTGAGACAGCCCAGTTACATATCTTCAAAGAAGTTAAAAAAGAAAGAAAACTGTGCTTACCTACTTTTCCCCAAGACCAGATCCAAAAGATGTCTTGTCCTATATTCATCTGACTTGCTGTGGGCATTTGGATCACTCACGTCATCAGAGCTTCTGATGTCTGAATGTATCTCAGCTCGGGTTGTAGTCATAAGGCAGACTCCACTCCTGCTAAAACACACTAACGTTTGTAGCAAATCCATNGCCATTTAAATTGAATTTTTTTTCACACTGTCCCAGCTTATCAACACCTTACTTAGTAAAGGCCTCTGACAGTTCTCCTGTCAAAAATTGCTGTCTTCTGGAGCTGCAGGTTTTATCAGGCACTAACATCTGATAACAGACAAAACCTGCCTGATATCTGACTAGCCTAGAAACAGCTCCTCCATTCAAGCGACGCAGCTGCTTCTATCCCTTACCTATGCCCTGGTGAGCAGTGTTATTTATACCAGTGTGAAGTGAATTTCAGAGTCTCATCTTTTATATTACGCCTTAATTTGACAAATATATTGGATATAATCATCTAAATGGAATTAATGCATTTATCTCTTTATCCGGTCAAGACTGATTTAAAAATCACACATACTTCTTGGACAGATAACATCTAAGCAGGCCAATAGGCACTCGCTCTCTATTTCTCTTACGGTATTTCTGTACCCTTGCAGGTCTGCCGGATCCAGTGAGCAGTCTGATCCCTGTAAGATCCTTTGCTTGTCCCCCCAGTTCCATGTGGCTGTCCCAGCTTTGTCCCCCAGCCCAAATTGTATTCACACTCTTAATAACTCCTACTTTCATAGTCAGAATTGCAGATTGATAATGATCTTCTGTCATATATCCTCTTTCCATGTCCTTAAGGAGTAAGCCAAAATGCATATTAGTATTCAGTCACAGCTTTATAAAATAAAGGTTGAGACTGAGGTAAACTTGAATTAAATATTAGGCAACTTATTAAAAGAAAAAAATTATGGAATATAAAATGGGTTCCTTTATTGCATAGACATCTAAGGCAGTAATAAAAAATTGGTTTTCTTTTAATCCAGTAATGTTAGATTCAAAAGTGTTTATTTCACCTATGTTCTCTAGAAGTTAATTACACTTACAAAGACTGCTTGTCAATAGTATAGATTTAGAAGTCCAATTAATCTAAAATTTTGCAAAACATTTCATACCATAAATGCTCATTGCTATAAAATAAATAAAAAAAAACAAACAAAAACATTATGGGGAGCGTAATGTGAAGGGTTTTCTAATAGATTTCCAATTATCCTGTCTGAAATACTTAATAACATCACCTCTTAAGAGGCAGTAAAATTGTACTCCAATGAAAATAATTAGATCTCAGCATAACAAATGCCATTGCAGTTACCATCAACACAAGTAGAAATTTATGAACAGAGATGTATCTACTTACAGCAAGAATGAACTTGTGCTTAAAACATTAAAACTACATGACCTACACTGAAGCTTGACTTTCTTACTGCTCAACTTAACTATGAGAGACTGAGAAAGCGTTGAAAATTGAAAAAGTTTTGCGCGGTTTTCAGAGAATGGAGTTTTAGATTTCATTTGAATCTAAACTCTGAAAGCATCTATTCATTTTGGCTTCATGAACAACCTTGAATAATTGCTTTAATGGTAGCATACTACAATATGTAGTGTGACTTATTGTAAAAACCTACATCACACTCAGTGAAAAACTTTGGAATAATTTCTGTCTTCAGGACAGGAAGCACTACTGAAAATGCAATTTTTATGATGAACATCAGGAAAAGCCATGCTAGAGAAGTCGGTGTATAATTATCTTGTTAAGCAGAATTCATTCATTACCATCACTTTTTATTTGTGGAAATAAAATGTACATTCTAGTAACAAATAGAAAATTCTAGTGATAAAATTTCATTTTGTAGAAAACCCTAAATTCATACTTAAAAGTAAAGACAGATGGGAGGAAGACAATTATTAAAAGCTGACAACCCAAGAACATCTGTGTTATGCTAATGCACATAGTGGAAAAAATAGTAAGAATTCTTGATTTATTGGCATTGTTCCTAGCCAGATTTTTTTTTCTGACAGCCTCTCTCTGAGGATCACTGGAAACAAAATCTCAGTTATAAACATTTTACAGCATCTAGCAACTACATATACCTGTATCAGTTACAAAAGCAGTTACACACTTTTTTTGCCTGGCACTTTCATGTTGAACTGGCAGTAAAATACACAGATAACCAACATGAAAGACTATCTCGATCAAAGATGCCCCGAACTTGATTTATTTTTTTCAATAACTGGAAAGTTCATAATGGACACTTAAAGGTAATTTCACAATAGAAGCAAAGTAAAATGATGTTCTACAAAGAAGTGTTTGAAGTTAGATAGATGACAGCCTGACAAAGGTTTGTTGTGAGAAGTATAACTCCATAAATTGTTTTATTTCTTTTATCAGCATGATGCTCTAGCTGTTGACAGTCTTGATTTATTTGTAGCTGTGACCTTTCAGACTGAGGAAGGTTGCTCTATGGGGATCTAAGAAATAGCTCTAAAACATGAGAAATATTATTTTCAAATCTTTTTTTTAAAAAAACACTTCAATATTTGTTTCAAATATTGCAGCAGTCTCTTCTGAAAATTAAATAAATCATTGTCATTATTGTATTTAAATCTTTGTGAAAGAAAGTGAAGTAGTTTCAAGTGCACATACTATAACCTTACTGAAAACAGANTTCAATATTTGTTTCAAATATTGCAGCAGTCTCTTCTGAAAATTAAATAAATCATTGTCGTTATTGTATTTAAATCTTTGTGAAAGAAAGTGAAGTAATTACAGGTGCACATACTATAACCTTACTGAAAACAGAAAAAAAAATTTTCTTTTCGGTACCTGGGTGAGTCCCATCACAATAATACATAGGCACTAGAAATTTACAATGTTCTTCCAGATCCTGTGATTTACCTAGACCTTGTCATTAGGTTTCTTATAATGTTTCATTTCTTTGTTGTTGGCATGACTAGCTCAGACAGTGATGTAACATTAATTCCCATAGTTCTGAAGTTACCTGACTGAAGTCCTTAATTACTGCTCTCTTGATTACAAGAATGTCTCTTCCTTTCATTGCCAGTAAGAATGTCATTTTAGTTTGGGTTTAGGTGGCAGTTTGGGATTATTTGTTTTTGTTGTTGTGGGGCTTGGGGTTTTGGTTTTTTGACAGCTAGTAAATCTGTCTGGTAAGTCTTTTAACATCTTGACAGGTAATACTTTCCTTAGCAAACATTTTGTTTAATGGTGATTTTTCTGCTGTTTTCTCTTTATTTTTAGATGGTTTTTTTTTAACCTTACAAGAAAAAATTTGAATTATCTGAACTTGATTCCATCCCTTACCTATTTTAGACGTGGCTGAACTGTACATATCACAATAGGCGGCTAAGATTATCAAATAAATGCTAACCCTTAGCTTATAAAGTTAAATATAATGTGGTAGATTTCTGCTTTTTTTGCAAAGGGAAATCACTGCTGTATGTGTTCTACAGGTTGCTTTTCATGTTTGTTTTAAGATTTTCATTGAAATATCAAATACTTTATGCTGTTCAGTATGTGAGCTGCCATATTACCCGCCTTGCAACACATTTTAAAACATGTGGTGAACAGAACAATGCCGTGGTGTAGAATTGCAGCATATCATTTATTTATCCTTAGTGAGAGATTTTCAAGTATGTTGGGTACTTCTGTTTCACTTAGCCAAGTGGCACGAGTTCTTTCCTCTTCCTCGTGAACATTGAAAATGTTGCCTGTTTTTTGATTTTGTTATTAATTACATAGGCAGTCATTTTTAAGAGAGGATGGGAAAGGGAAGGAATGTAGTGGAAGTACAGCATCCTTCCTACACTTTACGTAGTGTTACCATTTGCTATCCTTGTCTACCAGGTGCTGAGCATCTTCCAGTGTTGGCTGAATGTGCTCAGCAGCTCCTGCAAGGTGCTTGGTCTCGCACAGGACTGTACCCTCTGCTGTTTGGAGCGGGCAGCTTTCTTTGGTGTTTTGGTGAAAGAATAGGAAACAAAGCTACAGATTGTGTCTGGCTTTCTCTTCTCGTTCCATTTAGAATTTGGCATCAGCTGGTGAAAAGAAAGATAATGCTGTTATTCTAGCCCCACAGTAATAAGGAATTGTCAACTGGCTAAATCAGCTCCACCACATTGAGCTGTGAGTGAATTTAGGCTACTGGCTGCTTTGATGACTTCTTAAGGTGATGGTGCCATTAGTGCTTCATATTGCATTACTCTCAGTTTTCAGGTATTCATTTCATCATACCTTCTGCTCTGCCCCTGTCTCCTTCCCCAAGGGAGAGCTAGTTTACTCACAGAGATCAGCCAAGTTGTTTGTTCTGTAGTTTGTTTACTCTTGGTTGCCTGTTTTACCTGTCAAACTGCTTAAGAGACTCCAATAGTTATTTAGTCAGAACAAAGACTGAGGTGTTTGGTATACTGGTAGAAGGACTATTCTTGTTGAAGATAAATTAAAAAGTAATCTTTGAAAAACTGAAATATTGCACAGTCTTCAGGACAAAATATAAAATGTTTAATTCAGGAGATTAAACCCAAAAGCGTCCAGGCAATTAGAACTTTTCCATAAAGTTTCTAGTTTTAAAGTAGATTTTGGTGTTAGCCAATTTTCATTATATTGCTGTGAAAATTCAAAACACGATTGCTGTATTTTTTTAATCTACCTTCCCAAGACAAAATTAGCTGTGGCTGTGTTAGCATTTTCTGTTTGTGCTGTGTATGAGTAAGTGGGTGAACATGAAAATGAGGTAAAATCCATGCAAATGAAATTATTTCTAACTTCCATGTTAATACAAAGGCTGGATGATGGGTGTTTTAGTATTGTCAAGTCATGGTTCAGTGAGAGTAAAATATTTCGATTTCTTGAATTAGAACTGTTAATCTCTTCATTTTTTGCTATCAGGAGACTTATAGCACAGATTGACCTGTAAACTATATGTACAAGAAATTTCATGCATTATGTATATTCATAATCACTACTACATTTTTGCTCATCCTAGCAACATCTGTTTAGAATTGAGAAAAAGATCTTTTGTGTGAAATTTATATCCTTATGTCGTTGTTTTCTTGATGTCTTTTAAGCTTCAAAGTGGAAAAAAGAAGAAATGAAGAAATGTACAACTACAAATTATTTTCTTAAAAGAAAGTTAAATTGCTTTGTTGGTTAGGATTCAAGTTACAAAAACTTTTCCAAGTTTTTTTGAGTCATAAATATTGTAAAATATGTCAGGCTATCACTGAAGCTCAATTATAGGATACATCAACAATTAAATAACATTGCAATGAAGTTTGTCTGACAAGATGTAGTCAAGTTATTAACCATGTACAACTGGGATCTCTGCTAACTGCAATATAATGATTTTTATTCACATGAAATTTCTATATACAGTTCAGATGCATTTTTAATATGTTATTGAAAAGAAAAATATGAAATATTCATGAAATTGTGTGCACAGGCACATTTTGAGAATGGGTAAAACATTGCTTACAGAAGAGGTGGGTGGCTACAGAATTGTTACTCCAATAGAGATATATTCATTACCTGTCTTCACTGGCATTAGAATTGAGGCTTTTACCTGGTGTGAGACAGTCTCTTTCATGTATTCCTATTAAAAAGTGAACAAAACACAACAAAAACCCAACCAACCAACCAAAATCTTTAGCTGGCTTTTAGTGAAACCTTGTCCACCTGGAGGATGGGCTGGATTAATACAACCCTTCCCTTTGGGTTGGAAGAGTCATTTTCCTCCTTGGTTAGGTCATCTGGTCCTCTGTTTCTAAATCAGAGAGTTGTGCTTGGGAGAAGCTCTTTGTCCACCAGGGAAAACCGTAGGAAGAATTAGAAACCCCAGGGATCGCAGAGCCTCATAGCTACAAAGGGCTATGGGATATAAGGCATTTCCCCAAATACAAACTGGTATTCTGGAGACACGGCAAGGGTACATCTGAAGTACATCAGTAAATGTTGATACTTATGCAGGTACTGGTTATCCCAACCAATGGGCTGTTCTGATTAAAGCTGAAAAAGCAAAGCATACATTCGGAGCTCCTGGAGGTTTAAATAGAAAAGTTAGATTCCTTTTTTTTTATTCCTTTTCTGACTTCCAAAAAACCTCAACCCAGTAATGTTTAGGTGTTTAGGAGTAGTATTTGCTTTAGAGGGTGTTCAAAGTATTTGAAAAGAAAATACATGAGGCCTGGATGGAGTCACCTTTAAGGACTGAACAATTGGACAGCCTCAAGTTCCTAGCAAAGAGTGGTAGTGGCTAAGCAAAGTTATCATAAACTGGAAGTACATACAGACACTCAAACTTTATACACATCACCTAGCAAGGTAGGTACTTCAATGAGTTGGATTGTTGCTCTTGGGAAGGAAAAAAATGTACCCATATGTGTTTAGTTGATAATATTTGTATAGCAGTGTTGTTTTTCATAAAGCTTTTTTTTCCTCTTTAGTAGATTTCTAAGTGCTTTGTAAGGATATTCATGCTTCCTTTAACTTAATCTCTCAGATGGCAAGACTGAGGCAGTGACAGTTTCAGTGACCAGCAAAGCTTTTTTGTCATGCTGAAAGCGCAGACATTCAAGACACATTGGCCGCAGTTGAATTTAATTCAAAAATGCTGTAAAGGTCTTAAAATATCTGATGATTTCAGGGAAAAAAAATAAAATCTCCATTTTGACGGCTTTGAGATTGCACATTAACTGTTCTTTGACACGGCAACAATGCCAACACCATAGGAATGCAGTAACTTCCATATCACTACAATATCCTGCTGACTTTTTTATACTCTTGTTTTTTCTTTCAGCTCCCAAGGCACCTTTCTTCAACATACCATTAATTTTTATAATAACTTGCAAGGCTTTGCTGTTGGCTTACTTCTACCTCTTATAATTTGCAGAAACAATAAACTGAATCTGAAACAATTTCTTTGTGCTACCCTTCATAAAAGAGCAAAGCTAAATTTATGTTCAACTAGAAAATATTGAAAATGTAGGTCAAAAGACATATTGTCAAAGAAACCCCATATTCTTCTTTTTCCTCTTTCCCAATAGTATCGTTAACACTTTGAATTTATCTCTTGCCAATATTACAAATTAATTGCTGTCATCTGTGTCACCAGAATTACTGAAGACAACATGGTGTGAGACACCAGCTTTACAAGAATAGGAAACTTTGCAGAAATTCACATAATATCAGCTAGACTTCATAATATCTATCCACAATTTTTTATTGCTTTTTGTATATCCTTAATAAGTGATTAATTAATTTTAAAATATAATTGGATTTGATTCTGACTAAGTAGGCATAGGGGAACAAAAAGAGACTCTGTCTTTAGTGCCATTAAATTGAAGGGATAGAATAGATCCTTCCACAACTGAGGGATAGTATTCAGCTCTATGTTTCTATAGAAAAATTATTTTTAAAGAAAAAAAAAAGAAAACAAATTTAAAAAGACCAATAGAAAATTAACTTCCAATACTTGTTTGGTTTTGGTCTGTTTTGTTTTTCGTGCAATAAAATGCCTTTTTGTAGTTTGGTTTGGTAAAATTTGATTCAGTAATTTGGTTTGAGACAGAATGGATTGGATTTTATGAACTTTTTTTGAGTTTGTCCCCAAATCCATATTAAAACTAAGTAAGGTAATAGAAGATTGCATGAGGTTATATGTGAAGAAAAAAAAAAAACCAACACAATAAAAAAACCCCAAAACCAAAAGAAAACCACAAACCTCCAATCAGCAGGCATACTGGGATAAAATAGACAAAGTAGATCAGAGCTGTCACAAGCTATATCAAATAATCCTTTTTGTTCTCTTACTTTTGAGGCTTCTGCTAGCATTCTCTGTCCAGGGCACTGCACTTCCAGTGCAGACATGAACCAGCTGGAGAAGGTCTAGGAGAAAGTGAGAATAATCAAAGTTCTTGGGTTGAAAGGCTGAAAGAATTGGAAATCCTAAAAATCTATATAAAATAAAAAAGAAGGGGAAGAACGTAAGTCTCATAAAGAGATCAAAAGTATGTTAGCACTGCTGAACTTGGTCTCTATGTTCTGTAAGGATGTTTTGTGTCAATATAGTTTAGAAAAAAATAGAAAAAGAAGCAAAGAAGTAGGATTTCTCATTTTATAGAAATTCTGTTTAAATCTATGAAAAAGCAGATAAAAGCTGTCCCATTCAGGTGGAAGGGGAAGAAGGGCACTGGTTTCTTTATGTGTTCTAGTTGCAGTGATGTGGATTTATTGTGAGCAATATCTGTTGCATTATATATCTTTCTGGTATGCCAGAGATAGGCTGCACGGATGTTTGGAAGAAACTTCACCTGCACTGTGCACAGCCTTTTTGAGTGTATTCCGTCACTTGTCCACGTATGCTATTAGAACATGTGTCTGTAAACTGAATCTCTATAGGATACCATTATTTTTCTCCATCTTATTTGTGACGAACTCCCTTTAACTATCCTGTGTTCTAACCTTGATCCTATGTCAGATGTACAGTCCTACTCAAAAAATAGCCTCATTCAAAATAGGACCATTAATAATTGTATTGCTGACCAGTATCAAATTTGTGCATTAGAAGATTAAGTTAATCTAGCAGAATAATTCAGCTTTCTCTTTAACTTCTGACAGCTCAGACTCTCTGAGGAGGTGTGCCCTTAGTTTATACCTCTTACCTTCAAGTTCCATTCTCAGTAAAGCATGTAAAAACCTATTAACTTTTCAGAGTTTGCTTCATCGTTCCCTCCATCCAATTTAAATTAATGCTGTGTTCAGACCATCAGTCCTTCATCAAGCTCATAAAGGGGAGAGAATAGACATTTTAAATAATTAAAAGCCAGACTATTCGTAATTCTAACGTCTTTTAAGTCCTCTTGTATAATTACATGGGAAGTATGGACACTTTGGAGAAGCCAGATCATTTAATGTGACATAGGCTACTCGTTGCATGTTGATTTCATAGGAAGCCCATTATCTAGACGTTTACTTTACATCGTTAGTGTTTAATGTTTATTCAGTAAATAAGTTTTTGAAATACTGATATTTAGTTGCATAACATGATATATTAAATATTTTTGTCTGTCAGTATTTTTGAATCAAATACTGCCAAACCCCCATTTCCAGAATGCTTCTGTGAGTCTTGTGATGAAAAACGAAAGAAATCCTCACTTGCATCCTTTTTATCTACATACAAGACAATTTTAAATTTAATTTCACTGCAAAAATTCACAAATATAATTGATTGACAGCACTAATATTAATTCCACATTATTGCAATGTGTTTATTGTATTTGCTGAAGTACATGCTGTCGGGAAAAATACTTGAGCAGTGATCAGTGGGTGGATATAAATGGGGTGGTAACAAAAAAAAATTAATGGGCCAGCGTGAAGAAAATAATGTTTTTGCCAGCAAGCTGTTGCATTGTAATTTAAACTACATTATAATTAAGAAGTAATAATAAAAAAAAAAAAACAAAACCCAGCATAACTCATAGAACTACAGTTTTGCCCAGAAAATATCTTCAAAGCAGGCTAGACAAGAACAATGGTATTCCACATAAGAATTTGAGGCAGTTTGACTCATCCATGCATCAGTTTCCTAAAACTTACTAAACAGCAGTGAATAACACTTGAATATCTCTGTTGTCCATGTGCTAGCCTTGCCAACATTTCAGGCTCAGTACCAGCCAAGCCTTTGGTCGAGTTCTCAGGCATTCTCTATCTTGATGCAGTTGGTCAATCAAGTCAATGTTATTCATTGCCATAATTACAGACAGGGAGAAACAAAGCAAAAGGAGGAGTCATTAATTTGTCTCTTGAGGATGAATCTATTCCCCCGGCAAATTGTGCGTATCGCCAGAACCTCCTCAGGTAAAAGGCATTTGTGAAGGGGAAACCATGTATGACCAACATGATACCCTTTTATGTTGAGATGACCGCTCTGGTGAATGCGGTGAAATCTTTTTGAAAACCAATGAATACCCCGATTTAAGATTACAAATTGATATGGCAAATATTTTGCTGATTAGGAAGTTGTAACATTAAAAACAAGGCCATAAACATTTTCTTTGTGACAATTCAATGCTCTGAAGTTCTCTAAGTATCTGCAGTGCCTGATGGAGCTGTGCTGTTGCTGTGGGTACCAACCCCAGAGGAGAGTGGGATTGCAGAACTTAAACGTTATCTTTCATGGAACGTGACAAATTCTCCTATGTAGTTGTTGCTGTTGAGTTTACCTTGGGGAAAAAAACCCCAAATATTTAATTAGAGTTAACTAAAATAATTCCATCCAGATTGTTATGAAGTATAATTAAATCAATTGTTTATATTTTCCTGAGAGAAGTTTTATAAATTGCTGTAAAATTGTCAAATCCCTCTGAAATTTGCAGGCACTGCAAATTCCTTTGGGAGAAAACTACTTGAGGAGACACTTGACTTACAATAAAAATTTACATAAACCTATGATTTGTTGGACTTGTGCTGCAGTCTTCTGAATTGATTTCAAAGAATTAAACATAAGATATTAGAAAAATAATGGATCGCCATGTAAAAAAGAGAATGAAAGGTTACTACTAGAGGTCTGGCAAAGGGTCTAACTAGCAGCTCACGAATTTTGTGTAGATTTCTGCTAAAATGTAAACTAAAATAAAATATGTAATAAAATAATAAAATAAAATAAAGTTTAGTAAACTAAACTAAAATATTGTTGGACTAGATGATCTGAAAGGTCCCTTCCAACCTTAACAATTCTATGATTCTATGAAAAGAAAGCGTTAAGAAGCTGTTTACCCACAAAACCAAGGGGGTCTGATAACTTTTGTGGGCTGTGGCTACCATTTTAGTGTTACTTTCTCTATTGTGAGGTATAAATATTCCTTATAATCCTCATTGTGAGGCATGAATATTCCAGTTCTGAATGTCACAGTAGTTGTTATTGTTACCAAGCCATAGCTCTTGTCTACTAATGTAGTAGATTAGTTTATTACTATTCCTGTTTTGTCATTGTTTTATAGTGATATTAGAATACGCCACATATCATCAAATGTAAATTATTATTTGGGTATATAAACTTCTTTTCCCATAGGTATTCAAATTCCTCTAAAAAGCTAGATGTGGCTGGAAAATACTATTAGTTTATGAATGAAACTGTAGCTGTCAGTAGATATACGCTGCTCGTGCTGTGTCAGCAGACAAAATGCTTCCTAGAAATGAAACTACTATGCTGTCAGAGTAAGGACTGCTGGTATGGCACAAGTTCCTCCATCCTTAGGGCTTTTGGCAAAGGCGCTATAACGTTTCCTGTGCTCTTGCGTTCCTTCTAAAGTAGCCACAGTGCTGTGTGAGGAGATGATTAGGGCCCATAGAGCTCAGAAGGAAAGCTAAGGAGGCTTAAGCAATTTTATCCTTTTACATCAGAGCAAAGACAAAGACTTTTGCATTGATTCTGTGGAAAACAGAAAACAAATAGCTCCACTGAATGTAATTACTATCACTAAGCTATGTATTCATCTGGAATACGGCAGACCTAAAATGAAGTTCTTTCTCTGTCTGGTTTAAACAAGAGTCTGTAATTCATGTCTCCATTTTCCAGACAAGGATTTGCATTCCTAGGTTAGTAGCTGAAGGACTACAGACAATTCTTTAGAAGGTCCTATTTCAACTGTATTTAAATGAATTATTTAAATGATCTTACAGATGCTGCTGAGAAGTTTACAGGTGAGAAAATTCTCAATCTGAAAAACAGAATTTCATTGAAATCTGTGCTGTTCTGTGGAAAACTTTGGTGCAAAGATGTTTTTTGAAGAAAGAGCTTGGTCCAAAAATATGTTTTAATATACTCTAGTGCATAAGCCATACATTAAAAGTAGGAAATTCAGGCAAAACTTTCAAAGAAGCTACAAAAAATATAGAAATAAAGAAGATGATAAGACTTTTTATTCTTGAAGGCTATCAAAAGGCGTTCCTAGAATTCCTTGTCAGCTAATGCTGAACTTCCCTTAAGCTTTGGGGAACTACTGTCTGCTAAAAAAAGCCCGCCATTAAAAAAAAAAAAAAGTAGGAAAAAAACCCCAAACAAAAAATCCCTTCACACTTAAAAGTTAAGCTTCCTAGGATCTCTTAAACTATGCAGAAAATATAATGCAATCTGTATTTTGAAAATATGTATATATACATCAGAATATATATACACTAAATAGTATAGTGTACAGGCTTTTTGGCAGATATAAACAATAAAATGATGCTCATTTCTACCCTTTTTAACTTCTCCTAATTACTAGCTCCTTACTTCCTCTTTATCTGTGACAGTCTGTGTATATATTTAATCCACACTGAGAGGATACTGATTTTGTACATGCATAATTTATTACTGAAATTGTTATAGAATAAGTCTCCCTCACTAGCAGATAATGTATGTGAGTAGGTGAAAGACTGAATGTCTTCATTTTATAAGTGTAAATTAGTCTGTCTGAAAGCTAGGTAATCCACCTTTATTCTTGGGTCTGATTAGAGCTGTCACTCTAGTGCTTTGCCATTTGAAAGAGAATTAAAACTTATATATCAACATCAAATGGAAGAAGGAAGGAGTAACAGGAACTAGAATTGTTAAGGGATTAGCTGCAGTGTCTGCCTGTATAACAGCTTGTGCTTGTATTCCTGAGTTCCAGAATACAAAATTCTCCTTGATTAAGCATTAAATGACGAGAAGTTCAGACACATCTACAAAACTCATCTACATTGTGTTTACACCTCTCCTTGCTTCCAACAGATGTATAAATGGGCTTAGCAAGTCTTGTTTTTCTATATTATTGACTTCTTGAATGCTGTTCTCTATTGGAAAGAAGGTTATGTCTCTACTGAAGGTTGTTTCAGAAAAAAGATTGACATGATGTAAGTGTACCTTTTGACTCTGGATTGAACTGAAGGTGGTTTTGTTATGCTCTAATTCTCCAAGTGTTGTGTTGAAGAAAGCAAAAACATCCAATGTAGATTTGCTATCCCAAAGTGAAGCACAGCAGTTCATAAAAAGAAGCTTTTAGACTTTAAATAAAAGCACATGGAAGCACAGGCTTCATCATTTATACTGAAATGTTTCCCTTTCCTACACCCACAAGAGCAAATATATGACATTGTTTGCAATATTTTGTTCAATATATTACCAAACAATTCTTTCCCAAACATCAGGTGTACACTTTCCACACTATATACAGAAAAAAAAAAGGCAGTCTAACAACCTAGTAAATCCTTCTGATTGCTTCCATAGTGG
Organism: Himantopus leucocephalus; assembly: GCA_003993805.1. Lineage (NCBI taxonomy): Eukaryota > Metazoa > Chordata > Aves > Charadriiformes > Recurvirostridae > Himantopus > Himantopus leucocephalus. Next base: position 70,495,144 of record RSEF01000004.1, on the reverse strand, counting down.
TAATGAAGTACTTCATACAACATCTTGAGGTAGATGCTTAAGAAAAGATTTGTTTCAGAGTACATAACTTCAATTCTCTTGCTAATTCCCCAAAATGCACAAGTCTTTTCCAGGAAATTACTTTTTCCAGAAAAACATAGGTGTATCATTTTTCCGATATGAAGATTTCTTTTTCAAAAACCTGTTTCTAGGATTTTTCAGAAATTGAAATAACTCAATGGAGTAACAAACTGAAAAAAAATATCTGGACAGTGTAGGTCTCTTAAGCTCCAAAAGTATTATAACGCCTGTGGTCACTGGGTAAACACTTTTTTTTCTACCCTGGAAATAGAGAAATTACTTTATGCTTAAATATGGAAGTTTCTGTAATTATAGGAATTGGACAGTTATCACTAATTCATGTAGTCTGTGGTTTTGATTATAAAGCAGCTCATATGCCTTTGTATCTGTTGATAAAGGCAGGGTATGAACCAGCAAAAGAAAGTCCTATGAGATCCATTTTTAAGTCCCAAGCCACGATGTCTGCAATACAGCAGTATGAGCTGCCTCTTCCCCAAAGATTCGCCTATGTGGATGTCATCAGCAAAACCTTGAACTAAATCTAAAACCAGTGATGGTCCAGGAGGTTCTGCATATTTCTGCTGGCTTTATTCCCAATTTCAATACAGATCTTCATAAAACACATGAACTAAGTTATATCATATGCTTGTCAAACAGAAGGGGTAGGCTTAGAGGTCCAAGATTTCTTTAAGACTTGAAAGGGACCCCTTGTTTTCTATCCCCTTAGGCTGTATAATTCTAGTACTTAATGAAAATAATGACTCTTAGCTGAGTCCAGTTCAGGTGTTTGACAATATTCATACTACGTAAAGCTGTCTTAGAAATTTCCTGACTGCTTTTTGATGGCTAATATCTTCTTTCCACATATACTGTTTGCCAAAACATAATCATTTTTTCTATGTTAAGATTATCTCTGAATTTAAATAGTACTTCCCCTACTCTAGTGCTTAACAGTATATTTTTAAAGAAGACATATCTTTAGATTGTCATCTTCCCCCTCGATCTTAATTTTGCTGAGATAAATGAGATAAGCATATTTTAGCCTTCTGTAGTGAGATGTACAAGCTAGTTCCGAAGATGTGGGTTTTCACATAGTTTTCCAAATCTACATCACATAGTGTGCTTTATTGTATGCATCTATTTTGCCTTAGCCAATTATGTCTTTCTCATCTGACTCCTGTAAATGTCTCAAAGGTATTCTTTGACTGACTAAGATACACATATCTTTCTCTGTCTTTCCATTAGAGTAGCTCTGTTCACAACAGAAATTCTGGCTGCCCCTGAGTGCTTGACTTCTGCACTTTTGACTTCATATTAATACTTATTTCCTTAGATAAGTAATACACAATGAAAATTCACCATTCTTGCTCTCACAGCTAGCAGTCCTAACCTGGAATACCTATGTTGCATTGCAATTGCTATTCCAAGTTTTCTACTATCCTTGACTTAAAACCAGACTAATCCAGCTCCCGTACTTTGAAACCGTGACTTCAATTAGTATACAAACTTTGCACCTAATCCCTTCTAATTTCATTAGTACTCTAGCTGTTTTGGGACAAATCTTTTCATTAATCAAACCATACTATGTGAATCGTGTTGCTACCAGTTTTAGAATATATTTTCCTCTTGCAAAGGGATAAAATGCTGCTAGGGTATTTATTTTTTTAAAATGTCAATAAGCTCCATAAGGTGAAGTCTTACTACGTTCATAGTTCACTTTCTGTGTCTTTGCTAGCAGAGGAAAAATCCCTTCTCCACACTGATAACGTATAAGAAAAAAATCAAACAAACAAAAAAATCAAACAAACAAACCCCCCCAAACTAACAAAATACTTTAAGGCTGCAAACATTACCAACTGAAAACAAGAAGATAAATATTGCAAGCAAAAAGGCATTAAAGATGAAAGGTTATTAACAACCTAACAGTAAAAAGCTCAGACAACTCAATATTTCACTTGGTTTATGACTTTCATCTTGCACTATGATTTACATCAGGAGCTGTCATATTCTTGGAGGCATTTATTGCTCAGACTTATTTGTATTTGAAAATATGTAAGTATAACAAATAATAGTCTACATCTATAATTGCCAAATTCTGTAATGGATCTTTCTTTAGCTTAAATCAAAATAACAAAGTATGTGTCTATCCACAAAAAAATAATGAGGGTATATATATGGCAATAGATATATAAGTTTCCAAGCAAAATAATGCAAGATTATTCATTTTTAACATATAGTATAACTTATGGTTAGCTGATTTATGTAACACATGAGAAGCTCGTTATAATCATTTTATATACAGCAATGACATTTTTCATTCTCCAAGATAGCTGCAAGAATTTTTACAATTTAATAAAAAATAGTATGAAGTAAGAACTGTATTTTACCCACCCTACATCAAAGCTTTATATGCATAAAATGCCTTGTTTTGTGGATGCTGAGATGAACCATTTCTTTCTCTCTTCTGGAATTTGCATATTATACTAGAGTCTGGGATATAAAAGATGACTTGCAGCCAAGATTATATATTTTAAAAATTAAGATCGCTGCACATCTCTTCTGTCCTGCCTCCCCCCACCAAAAAATATAAAAAAATCAAGTTTCCCTATTCCTGGTAAGAGAGAGGAGAGACAAACAGATTAATTCTATAGAGATTAGGGGGTTTACTCAAGAGAGAAAAGTTCTATATGTTTTTTATCTGCATGTTCCAGAATATTTGTAAATTAATCCCAAAATTACTTAATCTAAACCAAAACTGGAACATCACACTGATAACAATAAAGTTTTCATGTTTGGGGTTTTTATTGGGGTGGTGGTGGGGTTTTTTAATGAATCTACTGCTGCTGAGTTGTCCCATTATTTCAGTTCTTTAGATACATTCAGAGCGCATCTACTAGAATTAGATCTCGGGCACCCTAAATGGTAGCTAGCGAAAGAGTTTAAGTACTTCAGCTGACACAGTTGCCGCATCATCTTCCTGGGCAACAATACATCTACATGAAGATTCTGTTGTTTTCGTTACTGCAAAGGTAAAAGACTAGTCTGGGCTGATTATCATAGGGAGTTAAGTCTGACCATAATTCTAATTTATTTTTTTTTCAATACCTAAACCTTAATTGGTTTTTTTAGAAGTTTTATATTTAGTTTTAGTACTTTAATTAAATCATATTTTCCTAAACATTCAGAAAGCTAAAAAACTGTGTAGTTGATAGGCACAAAGTTATTAAAAAAACCCTTCTGTTAATGAAAACATGAAGTACACCTTCACTATGATGATGCAGTTGAAAATTTCTGCTTGATAGACATCATATGACACATCTCAAACAAGCGCCAAAGTATCACCTTAGGACATGGTGTTTTGGTGCATTAATATTCTTCTCTGCGTTCCAGAAGATGTCCTAACTCTAGCAGTCATGAAAATAGTCTGTAGACACTGCAAAACAAGCCCAAAGACAAGAGGCACTACACAATAAATTGATGTGTTACTGTGAAATCAAGAGAAGTAACTTGGAAAGTGGTGTTACTTGTCTGAATCCTTGCCTGGGTTCTCAACTTTGCCAAGTTGCCCACAAATGTTCAAGAATAATGCTAGAAAATGTTCGTCTTCGCTTTAAGCTTAAGTCTTAAACCAGCTGTAAGGATAAACAATTCTTTTTAGTACTTTTTTTTTTTTTTGTTGGTCTTGACAATATCAGTTTGGTCAAGAAGGTGGAAAATAGATTGGAAACAAAACATTTGTAACCATCACAGCAGAGCAATTGATTAAACAGCCCTGAATATGTGTAACATCACCAAAGAAATGGAATAATTTTTAAATGGAGCTCAAACATTTTTATATCATGTTAAAAATGCTGTCCCTAATGAGCTAAAAATTACCTTCCAGACCTATGTTTCTAATCTGAGTACTATACACCCAAAATTTATTTTATGTATTTATGTCAAATTTGCAAAAAATTACCGGGAAATACAGATAGCAAAATTCTTTGAAAAATGAAGTATACATAACTTCTTAGAGGAAATCCAAGTATGAAGTCTCTCAATCATATTAAATATAATGCATAACCAGATACATTTTTCTTGATGAACAGTCTCAAGAAATTTGAAAGCTGCAAATCATAACCTTGGACTTGGCACAGTACAGAAGACTGACACAGCAGCAAAAATTACTGGAGCTCTATCCCCGCTGAAACAGCACTAATAATCAAAACCTTTCTGTAGGTAACAAATGTTCCTTTGTACTTTACTGTCACAACATTGAAACTGTCTGTTCTTTGCCTGTACACAGTTGCTTTGTAGTGAAACCAAAGCCAAAGACCAAATAAATGTCACAGCTCAAATTGACTCACAGAATTAATATACATCTCTTTCTCCTTTGCCGTTTTCAGCTGATGAGACAGTGTCTGCTGACTGAATTCCTTTGCACATTATTTCAAAGTTATTTAATTTTATCTTATTTCTATTTCTCTGTTATTCAAAGCAATCCAGTGTTCTCTGCATATTTTATTCCTTCCCTGTGATCATAATGACTCCAAAATATTATGCTATCACTGACAGCACAATATCACTGATTTGGTGTTCAAACCTTTTTGTTAGAAGTTATCAGTTAAATTACGGCTTGTTCCCTAATTAGACCCTTGAGTTCCTTTCCTTAATAAACTGCCTCCAGTCTTGTATTTCCTCTTTCAACACTATTGTCTTGGTTTTTACTGGTATTTCTCACCTTACAAACTTTGTGTTGATACTCTTAAGGTTTATGCAAAACTGGAGTAGGTAGACAACAACAACAATAATTGAATTTTATATCTTTTGTGATGGAATCAAGTTATAGTAGCCATGAAGAGCAATCTGTTTAAAGACTGCAGAAAGAAGCTAAGCATATTTAGCTGAAAACTAAAACGAAAGTGGAAAGAAAGTATCTTAATGTTCAAGATTCATGAGAGCAATCTTTGTTGTTCAAGGGTTAAGCACCTTTGCCATCTGAAAAACTCCTATAGCATATGCTTTTCTTTACATCTTAAAATGTGTGTAACATCTTAGAATTTTCTCTAGAAATTATTTTAATAATCTGAGTGCCTGGAAAAAATAGTTTTTCAATTTATCTGAGAGGAGATTAAGATCCTAAATTTTAGACGAAGCTCGTGGATTTGTGTAGTGATCTGTGTAGGCCTAAAATTAATTTCCTGTGTTTAACTTCAATTTATTATCCCGAAAATGACAAGATATGTATTGCTCATATATTTCAAGCCATTTAATAGGTAGATTTTAAATAAGTAGATGGACAACTGTAAAGAAAATCCATACTTAAGCATCTAAATAAGAAGCCTAATTTTTCAGAATGCTGCTCAAAATATCATTTCAATCAAAACCTACAACTTTTCAAGACACCTGGATATAATCAACTAAAAATAGCTTTTAAAATTCAGCTTTTTGCAGCTCTAGATAATCTGGATTTTGCCAAAGCAGGCTTGTATGGAGTAAAAAATGGCAAAATGCTGTCTTCATATCTATCTTCTAATCTATGGTCTGTATTTGAGTTAAAAAAAAAAAAGCTACAATTCACCTGGTGAGCTTGTAAGCAGATATTAGTATTTTCTGTATAGTGGCACATCATTATACTAAGTAAATTGAGCAGCAAATGTTTATGTCCAAATGTCAAGGGGTTACCTACATTGCATGAAGTATTTTTAAGGAGATTTATTGATACAAAGTAGAAGGTTTTAATTGATATTTAGGGCATTTTTGTTCATATATTTCCTTCGAAATTCATCTCAGCTACATTTTGCTTAAAACTTAATTGTGTCACAATGCAGGCAAATCATCAGTGATCAAAACCCATACCATTACGTTCTGCAGCAGAGGTCCTCCTCTGTTCATATATGCAGACAGCTGGTTCCTTATCACTACACTGCATTCAAATCATCTGAATACGTATTAAGTACTTTTTTTTTCTTCCCCAGTAAGCAATTGCTGCAGTTGTCACAGAAACAATTTAGTATTACAGACAGTTGTCAAGATAACTTATGTGACTGAAAACAATGGGTGCTTTTATTACTGATAGAGGAATTTATTTAGGACTGGGTGTTTCATCTGAAAACATCTGAAGATTCAGCGTATACTTTTATAACCAGAACAGGTGAATTTCTCTGCTATACCAAGATAGATTATGGCTAAATCTTACTGTCCTTTGCCATATGTAAAATTCACAAATAAATTTGCAAATACAAAGTTGAAGTTCAGATTATAGGAACAGAACTGGAAAGGACAACTTGGTGAGTGAATCCACGCTCCCAGATATACAGGTAGCCATGTTACATCATCCCTCTCACCAAGAAATCAAGGTTAGCTTAAAGCCTTAGTTTAAAAATGCCATTACTTTGGGCTGTTTTTCTCACCTCTGTAGAATAGCTGCATCAGAAATCAACTCACTTTTCCATTTTCCAGTCTTTTATTCATTTTTATTTTATTTCCATTTGCTTTTGTGCTCATGCTGTTGGCTAAGCATGAATATTTCTTTAGACTAACTCTTTTAAATCCCCTCTTTTTTTGAGTTTTGCTAGGTTAAACAAGACACTGTTATAGGCCCTGCTTATTTAATTTCCAGTATTGTATAACTAATCCTTCTCCGTATAGCTCTACAGTGAATTCATCTTTCTCACAGATGGACATCGGGTATTATACATAATTATACATATATATGCATTTTTTTAATCATGTTTTAATGTACTTTATGCACTGTTAGTCCCTGTGGAACTAAAATTCCTGTATCAAGTGCTGCAAGAACACTCGGCAAATTCATAGTTGAATCAAATGTAAGGTTTTGGTTATTTCTTAAGGAGAGTAAATTCAGGTCCAAAGTTATAAAATTTTGTCAATGAAGATTATTTTCTCAGAATAATTGTGTTAAAGTAGCAATAGTAATATTTCACCACTTACATTCAAACACTGAGTTCTACTAAAGCTGATAATATGGTGTATAAAGCATAAAGTAACTGCCATTTCTAAAATCTAGCACTTGTTCTGTCTGGAAATGACAGAATGCAGAAATAGCAATGTCTTTTTTTTTTCTGTTTTAATCAGTAGGAAGCACTGAGTGTTGCTTTATATTATTCTTACAACAGTGAGAGAGACAACTTATTTTGATAGTTATAGCACAATAATTGCATGTCAGGAATATAATGCTTCACATGTAGATTACCGTGAGATTTGAAGGATAATAATATAAAACACTGCCAAAAAGCAGGATAGTGAAAATGGATCTGTGTTCTGGTTTTCAAAAGTAGGTAATGTTAAATTAAACACTTGGTGTTGCATTAGGCACTGTATGCAAGTGCTATATGTGAGAATTTCATACTCTTGAGCAGCTGGTTTTATACCTGTTGCTTAATTGTTTATGTACTGGATAACCTGTCAAAGTTTCCCAGATCTTTCCAGTGAAGTAGATAAGTAATGTTTATTTTTGAGGTTACTGAAGTATTGTGGTATCTACAAGTGCATATAGAAACAGAAAACCAGCTCCATTTCAGTAATATAGTGCTTCTTTCGAAAATTGATTCAGTCCATTTTTCAAATGTGGTTAGATTTTAATTCTTTATATATATATCTATATATATAATAAAAAAAAATAATTCCACAAACAGGAAAAAGCTTGCTTTCTGTAATGGTACTTGCATTCTTGTCCTTCACAAAATCAACTGTACTTTTCATAGTGTAAAATATCTGCAAGCTTTATGTACTAATACTGAGCACAAAGCTCCCCTGTGCCTCTCATAAAACCACTGTAAATCCCACAGATAGCCGAATCACTGTAATTTAATGATTGATGCACGGCTGGTGTTTCCAGTTGCCCAACAGGTACGTTGACAATATGCTGTTGCTGCCACCTCCTAGCACAGGGTAAGGGTGACGGTTCCCGCACTCGGGGTGGGAAATGCCTCCATGCCACCCACTCCAGGTGCTCTGCTCTTGGAGAGAAGAAGTAGGCAGGTTCAGTGTTTTCTCAGTGAGTAAGTTGCCATTTAACTTGTTCACTTCTGCCCCGGGCTGACATAGCGGCTGACATCCCTTTATGCCATGTGGGGAGGCTGCTCACCTAAGACACCTTTTTTCCAGAGGGCAGATGCCAAAGTCTCTGTACCTTATATCTCATTTTCTAAGTGGTTTTGTTCCTGCAGTTTCTGTCTCTCTTCTGAGTCCTTTATCCAGCGTGGTGTTGCAGCTATTTCAGAAATTAGCTTAATTATCTTTTTATGCCACTAAAAATAACATGAGATGTGGAATTAGAGTAAGACCAAAGTTAAAGTATCAGTAGGTTGAATGTTGCAGTTTTCCTTTTGTTTCCAACCTTCTAAAGTGCTACTAAAGTCACACCACTTTGTTAAATAAAACAGGGACAGCTTGAAGTAAAAAAAAAAGCAGTAAACTGTTTTTCCAGCGTGCAACGTACAATTTCTTTCTAAGGGGCAAATAAACATTTGGTGACTAAAAGCCTTAGATTGTTTTGCTACATGTTAAAACTGACCTTAGTTACAGATTATTTAAATGATCAACGGTGAGATGTAAATAATTACAGGAAGATCATTTAGAGATGCTGTAAATTATAGTGCAGCATTTTTTCAAAAGGAAAAGAAAAAGAAATTTGCTTATTTATTTCCTTCCTTGTCTGTTCCCCTTGCTTCCACTAGCTTTTCATTTTATTTTATTTTTTGCCACTTGACTGCATCCAAGGTCAGGCTCAATGAGAGACAATCTTAAAATAGATAAGGGAAGACAGAGAATGCATTCAAATCCAAATAATGCAATAATCCGTTAGTGGCAGTAAAGGAGATGTTACCAAACCAAAAATTATGCTGTAAGTAGTAATTTTTTGTGTTTAATTTCAACCTCTACTAAATCCCTTTTAAATTTCAAGAGGATATGATCTGGAAGAAAAGATGAAAAATAAAACTAATTCCAGGGTTTGACAAATTGTTTAAATTAAAATGATGTGCCAATCCATCGGTTGGCTCTGTGATTTAATTCACTGGCTAAACTCTATGATGTTATGATTATAAGAGATAACACTAAATTGAGTATTACATTCATGGTCATATATGTTTACTTTTAATGAAGAAATTGTTGTACAAACCAATATGTGATCCTAAGTCAAAAAATAATGATGTCTTCAGAAATTTTGATTGGAAAAAATACAAAAACTTTCTTGGAATAACTCCCATTTCTCCCCCCGCCCTGAAAAAAAATAAAAAATAAAACAAACCAAAACAATAATGGACTTGCATAGCAGTTTGATAGACTGTGAGGGGTTGCTAGAAAATTATTTGTGAATTAGCATTATTTCGACATTGTTTCATTTACTTGATCCATTTTATTCCAGTGCACAGAACAGGCAGAACTGCCGTGGATATGAGTATCATAATACTGATGTTTTCTAACTTATAAATGTTTGCCTTCACTGCCTAATGTTCCTCTTTGTTTCGTGTAATTTGTGAATAATTTCATGCAAGCAAGCCATAAATAGAGGCGGAGCATAAAGTCCCTCTGACAGTGTAAAGCCTTTTTAAAACTGCAGATAAATGGGACAAGGTCACCCAACCGATATTCCTTCCCAGGAGCTCCGCACTGCTGTGGTCTCAGAGAGAACTGCACTGGCTTATTTTGGAGGCAAATGAATAGGTACTAATTAGTCCTGCTGGAAAAACTGTGAAAAGCAAAGCTAATTAGTAGGTAAAGCGTGGAGCTAATGTATCTATATTGCTTCAAGGTTTGCAGACCACCTTGTTCATAGAGCGTGGCAGTAGTGGACTGTACTACGTCGTTGTGATGCTAAACAACTGTGAAAGCAGGTTCTGTGGGACCCTTTCCTTTTTACTTTCAATTCTCTGTTATAAGTGTCACATCGTACTCTCGCCTATTCGTAGTGTCAGAGCCCCTGACTGTTATCAGTAATAGTCATCTTTTTATAGACAGGGGTTCCACTTAATGAGCTTCAAATGGACAATAGGGAGGACAGAGCGTACATGCCCTCCAGTTTTGTTTAAATTGGAGTTAGATTGGCTTTTTTTAGTGTTGCAGATGCTTAGCATTCATAAATTTATGATTAATTTCTACTTCAGGCATGAGCACATGTAGGAGTCATACATCTATCTGTATCTCAAACTGATGGAGGGAGCAAACCATTTTAACAGGTAACCATTGCGTTCATGTGGCACTCGTATTCCAGCAAATATGCTGCGCCGTAAACTGATCATAAAATCTTCCTTTTATTTCAGTCTATTGTGGAACAGAATTTGGATGTGGCTTTCTTTTTTCGTTGTAGTATGTATTTGGTGGTGGGTTTTTTTCTTCTTAATGACGATTATAAAATAATGAAAACACATTTTTCTTTACCAGCTGAGACATGACTATCACTGTAATTATCAAAGGTACTCTAGCGTTTTGGCAAGGAAATACTATGGATGCATTATTAAGTATTTGGTTTAATTATTCAGTAGTAACTGAGGACAGAATACATGAGTCAATGTGTTGAGTGACAGGTTAAGGTCTGTCCTGGCTGAATCCTGAGGGCTAGATTTCACTTCTGGCTTTCTTGGATTTTATACAGTTATAACTTAATTGAAAATAAAAGCAATGGGGTTGCACAGGTGTAATACCGGTATAAATAGCAAAATAGTCTTGTAAGTATTAGATATTCCCAGAAAGCTTTTTAACAGATGCTATGGTGTTGCTTTTAAAGAGGTTCTTGATGAAATCTACTAAACACCATTATTTATAACACTTCTTAAGTACAGTTTGGTGGTCCCCTCAGGAACGCATCCTGACTAGTGAAGTGCAACAACATAGGTTGCAGCAGGTACTTTTAAACATCATGGCTGACAGCTTGACAATAAAACAAGCAAAATATTTAAGTGTTTCCTATTCCAGAGGGACAGGATAAGCTGCTTTCAAAACTCAATGTTCATGTTCCATTGCAAAATATCTACATGTACCCATGCGTGAGCAAAGGCAGACAATAGGTACTCAGTCTCAACTGAGCACTGTTATCCTCAGAAGTCTTCTCTTCCAAATTTCTCTTTCTCTTCCAGGCTGGGAGTGTGGCCCTCTGCAGAGGCTTACATCTTCTTGCCGCTTACAGTGTGTCTGCATGGCCTTTGGAGACTGGCCCACGCTTGTTCCTCCTGGTCTCTGCGGTAAGTGGACGAATGCCAGCACTGATCTGAAGGCAGAGTGCCTGAGCTAATACCATAATCTCTGCTGGGAGCACATTGGGTTTGGATTGGAGCTGGTGGGAGCCCGGCCAGATGGAAGGGAAGATGGACCAAGGGCAGGTCTGTCTGCCAAAGGCAGCGATGGCAAACCTGTGGGATGGTCCAGATAGACACCTCAGGATTTAAAAATGTCTGAGTGTATTTGGAGCCCAAAATTAGGACTTCAGCCCTTGTTCAAGCAATATTTAAGTGTAAGCTTTAGGTCTGCCATCAGCCAGGAGCACATAAATTTAACAGACTCATGTTAGGCAAGTGGGCTCAATAATTTAATCAGTGTTATTTGGGGAAGTTTATATTTTCAAATCTAAGTTGGTATATTTTTTTTTTTATATATATCCCCAAGAAGAGACAACAGTTTTAGTCTGGCTTGTCCACTGTCCAAAATGAAAAGCAATTCATTATATCCACTTTGCAGTAGACTTGATGACTACATAGGAGGCACACCAAAGTGAAATTAGGATGCTTTATTTTTTTTATCTGATTTAAAAAAAAAAAAAAAGAATAAAAGGAATCCTTTAAGATCAAGTCAAGGTTATACAGGAAACTGAATCTTACTAGCACAGGTGTTTGTTTAACTGGGGTTATTTAAAGAAAAAAATAATGAGAAGATATCAGTTAAGGTAGGAAACTGGAATATTGTCTTGACCTAGGAACATGACTAAGGATGGGTAAGGTGAGAGACTTAGTGTCATTTTATAGCAGACAAACAACTCTTGTCCAACACAAAATAAAAAAAATTAAATATCCTTTTATTCTGTTTAATTGGCTGTGACAGCTTGAACCATTCCTTGCTAGCTTATGAAGACAATTTAACACTTATTTGCATTAAATGGTCAAGTGAAGAATGTGTGTAAAAAATATTTTAGAGTGTAACTGTTAGTCTTCGTTAGGCTGCTGAAAATTAAGATTATTCACATAAAATCAACAGCACTATACTTTTGGTTTTCCTTTGTTGGAAACAAGTTACTGTATTTTAATAAAGCTGTCTGGAAGTGAGAGCAGATCAAATCTAGCATTGCCCGTCATCTGAGTTTGCAACAGTCAAACTATCTATTCAATACAATAGTTGCAGCTCCAAGGAAAATACTGATTATTTTTAGATGTACAGAACATTTTAACATTTTATCTGAAAGATTTTTCTTAAAATTACTCTCTTTAATGTAAGCCTTGGTTTATGGACAAAAGAGCCTCCTACATGTTCATGCACACGTGCACAAACACTCGACACAGTTGTATTTCTTCAAAAACTTTTCTCCCAAGTAAGTCAATGACAGCATGCAGAATACTGACAGATAATGACAGGGAACACAGTGCAGTGAAGAGCTGTGCTATACACTGTTTGCAGCAACACAACTAATTAGTTTGTGATGTGTAGTGGTGTAGGTTTGCAATGGAAAGAAGTATTTGGTAGAAGTGAATAACCTGTGCACTAAATGCCAGACGTATATATGGAAGGAGGGAAAAGTGTAGTAAATTTCCCCACATAAAAGATAAAAATAATTTCAAAAATCTCAGAAAATGCAATAAGCTTTCAAAGAACCCTGGGGACAGCAGTAAATGCTGGGTTTAGGTAAATCAGACTGAAATATTCTAAAGTTTTTCTGTCTTGGGTGTATCTTTAATGACTCTACTGCCAAGATCTTGGCTTTAAGGGGAAAGGAATATTTTACAGAAGGAATGTGACATCAAAAATTTAAATAAGGATGGGTAAGCTGTTTTCTTACAATCAAAAATAAATCAAGAATCAAGAATAGATTTTTAGTGGAGGTCATCTTACCTTTCAGTATTCAGACTACTGCACAAAATATGGTATTATGTGATGACAGTATAATGACAGTGGTATATCTCATGGGTACATTTAAATGACATACTACTGTTAAGGCTTTAGAACATGAATTTCAGTAATTTGCATATAAATCAGAGAAACACGTTCAAGTTACAACAATTTCAGTCACAGAATACCAAACTAAACTGCATATTTTATACAAAAAGGACTTCCTAATTCCTTTTCTCACTTCATATCTATATAAAATGAAAGCTTTAAATGGCTTTTCTGCCTTGTTATAAAAAGTGATACAGAGCTGAAAGCAACATTCTGATTTCCACATTATAGGAGTAATTATATCAACAAATAAAAAGTTATAAACACATGATATTTTTTTAAATATAAAGCTTAGATTTTGATCTGCAGCAAGGATGAATTCTTTACCCCTTTTTAGAGGTCTGGAATTTCAAATTGTTGGACTGCATTAAAGACAAGTACCAGTGTACATAGTTATGATGAGATGTAAATCTTGTATTTTTATTGCTACTGTTAGCTTAAATCTTATTTAACTTGTTCTTTAATGATCTGGAAAAAAGCAGAAATAACTACTATATTTCATTTTTGGATCTTTAAAAAAAAATTGGGTATACAGAAATGCCAAATTAAAGTTTAAGTTTGGCAGAGATTATTTTTTATTTGCAAATTGTGACAATTATTTTACTACTGTGGGAGCATCCTTAAAGAAATAATAATAACTTTTCTGTATTTGAGCAAAAAAAAGGAGGACCTGTCAGCTTCACCTCTGTGTCTGGCAAGATCATGGAACAGATCCTCCTAGAAGCTTTGCTAAGGTACATGAAGGACAGGGAGGTGACTCGAGACAGACAGCATAGCTTCAATAAGGGCAAGTCCTGCGTGACCAACCTCATGGCCTTCTAGGATGGAGTGACTACATCAGCAGACAAGGGAAGAGCTATGGATGTCATCCATCTGGACATCTGTAAGGCTTTTGACATTGTCCCCCGCAACATCCTTCTCTCTAAATTGGGCAGATATTAATTTGATGGCTGTACCACTTGGTGGATGAGGAATTGGTTGGATGGTCGCATCCAGAGGGCAGTGGTCAACAGCTTAATGTCCACATGGAGATTGGTGACAAGTGGTGTCCCTCAGGGGTCTGTATTGGGACCAGTACTGTTCAATGTCTTCATCAATGACATACATAGTGGGATCAAGTGCACCTTCAGCGAATTTGCAGATGACACCAAGCTGAGTGGTCCAGTTGACATGCCTGAGGGACAGGATGCCATCCAGAGAGACCTGGACAGGCTCAAGAAGCGGGCCCATGTGAAGCTCCTGAGGTTCAACAAGACCATGTGCAGGGAACTGCACCTGGGTCAGGGCAACCCCTGGTATCAATAGGGGCTGGGGGATGAAGGGGTTGAGAGTAGCCCTGATAAGAAGGACTTGGGGGTACTAGTGGATGAAAAGCTGGACATGA